>JADWQK010000006.1:0-1200000 GCA_017933935.1 Sesamia nonagrioides
CTTTTAACATTGGGCAAGTGGATTGATAGGTATCAAATAGTAATCCATACTAATATTATAAATGCGAAAGTAACTCTGTCTGTCTGTCTGTCTGTTACGCTTTCCCGCTTAAACCTCTCAACCGATTTTGATGAAATTTGGCACAGGCAATCTTTAGACCCTGAGAAAGAACATAGGCTACTTTTATCCCGGAAAAATTGATGTTCCCGAGGGAAATCTAAAAAGCGCGATATAACCGAACTCCACGCGGGCGAAGCCGCGGGCGGAAAGCTAGTATATAAAATAATAATTTTTTCGGTTGTTATAAACCTAGGAGTTTGAATTTGAGCTTATGACATATCTATGTGAACTAAATTGAATATTATATGACAAACAATTTTGTGAGTCTTTCAGTGTAAGCTGGTTTAAGCGAACACTATATTTAATACTATTAGATTAGGTTAGATATGAACGTACTATATTATGTAAATTTCTTAAAGTGAATCAAAAACCTTAACAAATAATATGATCGCAAGATCAAAGCCAAGGATAGGTATTGAAGTGATGGTCACAAAATATCAACGAAAATGAGGTCAACCTAAGAGTCTGTTAGCAAACATGAAAGAGAATTCAGGTCAAGGTAACCTTTTACATTTTCTGAGAGCTCTGCAACTTCACGAAGACGTCGAGCAAAACAGTTGATGATCCAGTATCAGCTTTTTTAAGCGTAACATGGAACATACCTATTTACGTCATGCTTGTAACATGTTGTAACTTCCATGTAGGTATTTGAGATATACTTATGTAAATAATAGAGTTCGAGCGTATAATAACTTATCGGGCACTCGATTAACACGATTTTAGACTAATCCGGGATCGAACCCAGGACCTCGTGTTCTGCAGTCACGTTTGCGGCACCTAGACTCTGACTGTCACGTTGGTCTCATTTTTTTTCTTCAGGTAGGCAGACCCACAATGAGAGGCGGGGGTGAGCTAGCCTTATTCTTAAAGAATTGGATTACGATCGCAGTAGAAGTGGAAAGAGGGAACGGACGCCTTTGCCCTATAGTGGGACAATACAGGCTCATAATAATAGCTTCAACAGGCATGAAAAATCAAAAAGCAGATTTAAAATACTTTTGTATGAAGTAGGCGTATGTTTTCGACATATAAGTAATTCAGCTCTACACTGAAAACTTATAGCTCTTGCCTGCGACTCCGTCCGCGTGGACTTCAGTTTACGGCGCGCGGTGGTTCCCGTAAATTAAAAAGTAGTTTATGGCAGTGTAACATAAAGGGTATATACATAATAAAGGCATGACATCTTTACATGATGTCAAACGATATTGGAAGGGTTTTTTAATCCTATCTCTTTATGTTAGGAAGTTATGAGGAAAAACACCGCCTGTGATAGGCTACTATCATACTAGTCGCACAGAGATATTGAAGACATTTATCGGATTTTGGCAAGTAACGTGACGGGTAACGTGTAGTTATTAACGTATGTAGTGTGATGCCACGTTTGTTATGATTTGATTTTAAAAAACACACGAAACCGAAAATTTGGTACCATTTTTTTAAGTATTTTATTTTGAGTTGAAACCCTTCCGATATCGTTTAATATCATCTAAAGATGCCATGCCCTTGATATGTATATACCCTTTTTGTTACACGTTGTATAATATAAGCGCCTGTTAAAATAATGGGAGCAATATGTACGTCCGTGTTAGCTCCCGTTTTCGCAACATTTTTTGTTGTTCTTCTCCTGTTCATCATAGCGGGATGTTATATAGCATTATGTCCTTTCTCAGGTTCTAGACTATCTGTGTACCAAATTTCATTACAATCGGTTCAGTAGTTTGGCGTGAAAGCCGGACAGATAGACAGAGATACTTTCGTATTTATAATAGTACTAGCTTTCCGCCCGCGGCTTCGCCCGCGTGGAATTCGGTTATATCGCGCCTTTTAGATTTCCCTCGGGAACATCAAATTTTTCCGGGATAAAAGGTAGCCTATGTTCTTTCTCAGGGTCTAAAGATTGTCTGTGCCAAATTTCATCAAAATCGGTTGATAGGTTTAAGCGGGAAAGCGTAACAGACAGACAGACAGACAGACAGACAGACAGACAGACAGAGTTACTTTCGCATTTATAATATTAGTATGGATGGATTGCCAATCGGTATGTCGATTAGTTTTTTTATGCGCCCTACCCGGCGAAATCTATGTTGGCTAAACAGGGTCACTCACTGAACAACTGAAGTCCAAAGTCGAGATAGCTGATGATGAATGACTTAGCCAATAATAACCGTCTTTGTTAGATATGGTCGTTGACAAACCAAAATTAGCAGATTTTGGTTTGACAGTGACCATGTAGGTACTCTTTGATATCCGTCCACCTCTTTGATCCTTCATCCATACTAATATTTTATATGCGAAAGTAACTCTGTCTGTCTGTCGGTCTGTCTGTCTGTCTGTCTGTCTGATTTTTGACACAAACAATCTTTAGACCCTGAGAAAGAACATAGGCTAGCTTTTATCCCGAAAAAAAATCTCGCAGAACATGTATGAACTCCCCTAAACGGGGAATTATACGGGATCATTTGCGTCTATTTGCCCTTCACACTACATTACAAATACCTACCTAATGTTTCACGTATATGTACTTGTGTAGTTTGTAAGACAAAATAGCCGGGGATGATTCGACCCTGATAATCTGACTTGCCCCCCTCCCCAGCCCTGACTTGTCGTCCCCGATCCTCTAGGCCAGAAGCTGGGTACGCCCATGTGCCAATGGATGGAGATCACAATCCAGATCGACTGTTGCGGCATAGTTTATTCTATGGTTGCGGCGATAGATTGTTATTCCATAGATAGGTAACCCTACTTTGAAAATGTCGTGCAATATAAACACGACTGAACGACCAAAAAATGAGCTGCCAAAAAGGCACAAAAACTATTGAATCGTCTAATTGAACACCGATTTTATGGTAGGTATTTTTGGCTATATTATACTATGTAAACAATATTAGCTACAATCAATGTGCCTAGTGCCCTTTTCGAAAAGTAGGTACTAAAAAGACGAAAACCATACTACATTAATGGATTTACTTTAAGCAAAGCTCAAAATTATTAACTTGCATTTTATGCACATATGTATCTAAATCAATTGGATTAATTAGCCACGATAATTTACAAGCGTTAGAAATTACGATGATAGTATATTTACTTGTAAACGACTCATAGCAACTACTTGACTGCCGATTACATCCAGTATAATTATTTACAAAGGAGCTTCTCGCGAAAAATACTGCATCACCCATAGAGCCTGTTGATGAGTTAATTCTAAGGCAAGACATGACTTTTTTTTAGTTGGGCAATCATCAAATGTCCTCTCCCGCTCTGGGCGGAGCGAAGGTGGTGTCTGACTTTTACTGACTAAAAACTCACTCCTGCTCTTTCACTTGCCTGTGCGCCGAGGGGCACGGTACCTCTTTTGAACAACCCGCGGCCCTGGCAGAGGAAAGACATCTCGATAGATCAGAAACAAATGAGTTCGTTTATAAAAAATATTCTTAGTCGGCTAGTTGCGTACCTATGTTCAAGTTCCATTGACCAGCCGAGTATTTCGGCGAAACGTTTTCGGCGAAACCTGTCGGTTTTCTATACAGTAGAGGGGGTGAAAAGGGGGGTGAAACTTAGCCGTCAATAGTGTAAATTTCTAGCATTAGATGGAGTGACAGGTGACAGTTCATTCCACGTTCACTTCACCAAACTTTTTATGGTGAGATTTATACAGAATCAACCGGCTGATACCTACTTCTTTTCTAACGGATTTTCAAACGTGCATCCGCGTGTTAAAATAGTGCATTCCTCTGGACCAACTTATGGCCGCGGCCGAGACTAGCCTAATAAATAAATAAATAATAAAATGATTTTTATTTCGGACCAGATAATCCATAGAGTGTTAATAACATCAAAAAGAAAAACAACTTATTATCTAGTGTTAGTACCCACCACCCTCTGTACAAATTGCTTTATAATTGGAGAGCCGAAACTCTCCGATACAGTTCTTAGGGTGCTGTTGGGACTGTCTCTCACCCTCCGCAGAAGTGACGCTGTTTTTTTGCGCATAATCGCGTGAAACCCGTCGGTACGAGCAAGCGCAAATATTCCCGACGCGCTGCAGCAACGCGGAAGTCCCAACAACATCCTGAAGCCTTCATTCTTCATTCTATTCATCATTCTCCTGCCCTTATCCCAATTTATTTGGGGTCGGCGCAACATGTCTTTTTCTTCCATGCATCCCTATCAGAAGCCATCTCGGCAGTCACTCCCTTCTTAGCCATATCATCCTTCACACATTCCATCCATCGTTTCTTTGGTCTTACCCTACTCTTATAGCCATCAACATTCATAATTAAGACTCTCCTCACGACATTCTTCTCAGTTCTCCGTAACACATGCCCGTACCATGACAACCGATTTCCACACAACTTTTCAGCTACCGGTGCCACTTTCAGACTTCCTCTTATGTACTCATTTCTTATTCTATCCATTCGTGTAACACCACACATCCCTCTTAGCATTCTCATCTCGGCTGCATGCAATTGCCTTTCATTCATCCCTTTCGTAGCCCAACATTCTGATCCATACAAAACAGCCGGGCCGGTCAGGTCGGATCATGGTTTTATATATTTTCCCCTTAAGTTTAAGGGGAATGCGGGAGTCGCAAATACACACATCAAAAGTGTCTAGGGATCAAGCATTTTTATGCGGATTTCTTGAGATTGAGATGTGGCTTTGTAATAAATTTATGATTTTATAAATTTATATGGATCCTTTTTGGTGATTTGAATCAGGAACTGTGAATCAAATTCGAGTAAAAGATGAAAATCAGCTGTCAATATTTTCCCTATAAAAACATACAACGCATTGAAGACATTATTAGTGCTACTGTTTCCCTACTACTGATTAAAACCAACGTTATTATGGAGCAGCGACGTCATTTAAGCAGGGAAGAAATGCTCAGAGCCGTGGGAATGATAGAAGCTGGTTCCCGGCAACGTACTGTGGCTTTAGCTCTGAATACAAGTCAGAGTGTTATCAGTCGACTTTGGACACGTTACCGAAGCACTGGTACCGTGGCTGAGCGCCATGGAGGACGGTATCGCTGCACCACACGGAGACAAGACCGATACATTCAAATCTTAACTCGAAGAGCTCCAACAATAACCGCCATGATGTTAGCCGTGAGGCTTCATCACTCTTCAGGGAACTTAATTAGCGACCAAACAGTCAGAAACCGCTTGCATGAAGTGAACCTTCATTCCCGAAGACCGCTACGGGTACCACCTATAGCAATGCACAATCGTAGGATTCGATATCAATGGGCTCTTGAACACAGAAATTGGGCAGAAGAACAATGGCGTTTCGTGTGCTTTTCTGATGAGTCTCGTTTTGGTATGAGACCGGATACAAGACGTATACGACACTGGAGAACCCCTGGACGCCAACAGCGATTAAAATCCTGCCAGGAAGTCCATCCTTATAGTGGTGGAACCATCATGGTATGGGCGGGTATTTGGATCGGCGGAAGAACTGAGTTGATTTGGATCAGAGGCAACCTCAACGCTCAAATTTATGCTGAAACGATTGTATCAGACGTCATCGTTCCTCTACAAGTGCAAATCGGTCCCTTATTTCAGTTAATGCATGATAATGCACGACCGCACACCGCAAGAGTTGTAAGACAGACTCTCGCCGCAGCTAACATCAATGTCCTGCCCTGGCCTGCTCAGTCGCCAGACTTGAACCCGATTGAGCATGCATGGGATATGCTACAGAGAAGAGCTCTGCCGAATATGGAGGGTATCCAGTCGCAAGAAGACCTTTTTTTGTTGTTGCAACGAACATGGGCGGCCATTCCACAGCGTGATTTGGATGAACTCATTTTGAGTATGCCAAACCGATGTTCTTGTGTTGTTAGTGTTCGCGGTAGAAACACGGATTATTAATTGTTTAAGTTACCCAATAAAATTTTAGAGAAAACTGTTATTTCAGTCTTTTTTTCGAACTTTTGTGTTAGTGGTTCAAATGTCAAATATCCCTTTATTAGGAAAATGGCAAATTTCTTTATTAATGCAAAGGTGACTTGGTTTATCGTTACTGTGACAAACGAAAACACTTTATTTGATGAATCCTTAAAGAAAATTTTAATTAATATCAATCAGGAGAAAAGTTATTGCAAAAATATATGTTGATCCCTAGACACTTTTGATGTGTGTATTTTCCCCTTAAGTTTAAGGGGAATGCGGGAGTCGCAGATTGTTCCCGTGACCTGCCGCCATTTCATCCACCCAGTGTTAAGTCTGTGCTTTACCGTCCGATCTATTTCGCCATCGCTTTGCACGAGTGAACCGAGATACCGAAAGTCGGAGCAGATTGGTAGGAGTGCGCCATCAAGCGCTAAGGCTCCAGAAGTGGAGAGACCGCCGAAATCGCAGAACATATATTCGGTTTTGGTTCTGCTGATTTTCAAGCCAACATTCTCCAGCTTCTGTTGCCATTTCTCCAATCTGCTCTGGATCTCAGGTCCATCTTCACCGACGAGAACAATGTCATCGGCGAACAGCATGCACCAGGGTGCCTCCTCCTGGATGTCCGACGCAAGAGCGTCCATAATCAACAGGAAGAGGTACGGACTTAAAGCCGATCCCTGGTGCAAGCCTACCACCACACTGAACTCGTCGGTATTGCCAGCAGCCGACCGGACGTAGGTACGAGATCGACTGTACATAGCACGAATTAACTCTACATACTTCCCAGGCAAACCTTTCTCTTTCAGGGCCCACCACAGCACATCACGAGGTACCCTATCATACGCTTTCTCCAGATCAATGAACACCATGTGCAAGTTCTTGTGTGCACGTCTGTACTTCTCGCACACTTGGCGGAGTGCAAAAGTGGCGTCCATTGTTCCTCGACCTGGCATAAACCCAAACTGGTTTGGGGTAATCTCACTCTCCTCTCGCAATCTTTTCTCAATCACTTTCTCCCATACCTTCATACTATGTGACATGAGCTTTATCCCTCGATAGTTGTTACAGTCCTGTACATCACCTTTATTCTTAAAGATGGGCACTAGTGAACTATTGCACCATTCTTGTGGGATCTCTCCTTCATGCAACAACTTATTGAAGAATAAAGTCAGCCACATACATCCATCTCCTTTTAAACACTTCCATACTTCTACTGGTATATCATCTGGGCCCATAGCTTTTCCATTTTTCATACCTTGAACTGCTATTCTTACTTCATCCATGCTAATTTCTCTTACTAAACCCATATTCTCTTGTACCTCTTTGAGCACGCCACTCCATTTATTCTCTTCGTTCATTAGCTTTTCAAAATAAACCTTCCATTGCTCTTTTATTTCATCATCCATGGTCAGAACCTTACCAACATCGTCTTTCATACATTTGATATTACTTATATCTCTCGTTCTCCTTTCTCTTGCTTTTGTAATCCGGTAGAGCTCCTTCTGGCCTCTAGGGCTGTCCAGTGAGTCATACAACTTCTCCTGCGCCTTAACCCTCGAAACTGCTACCGCCTTTTTTGCCTTCCTCTTCCATTCATTATAAATCTTCTTCTTGTCTTCTTTTAAACTATCATTCCCGTTTTCTACACCTTGCCATTCTTTAAATTTTTGTTTATGGCAATGGTGCCGATGTCGACAATTCTGCCAATATCTAATGTGATATGAGAAAACGTGCGAAGGAAACTAAATAAAAAAAATCTAATCCATACTAATATTATAAATGCGAAAGTATCTCTGTCTGTCTGTCCGGCTTTCACGATTGTAATGAAATTTGGTACACAAATAGTCTAGAGTCTGAGAAAGGACATAGGCTACGAGTATATAACACCCCGCTATGACCAATAGGAGCAGAGCAGTTACAAAAATTGTTGCGAAAACGGGAGAAAACGCGGACGTACTACATATGGCTCTCAATATTTTAACAGGCGCTTACTCAATATCAATTCAAAATGTTGCCAGTGGCCGAGGCCGAGGTGGTTTGTTCTGTTTGGATGCTCCAGGAGGTCCACGCAAAACGTATATTTCAAAATTATTATTAGCTCAAATCCGGAAAGATAAAGGATTTGCTGTTGCAGTTGCTTCTTCGGGAATAGCTGCTACATTACTTAGCGAGGGACGAAAAGCGCACTCAGTTCTAAAGTTACCATTGAACTTGGCTCATGAAGAAATGCAACATTAGTAAAAGCAGTGAGCGTGAAATAATGTTACACCAGTGTAATTTGATGTGATTACTGGACGTACGCCGGGTAAATGAAATAAATGCCTGTTTGAAAGCACCTGCATTAGGGGTTCACGTGAAAAAGTATTGTCTTAACGAATATGCAAGTACAACTTCACCACGATTCTCAAGCCGGGGAATATGCAGCTACTCTTCTAAAAATCGGAGAAGATCGTATGCCAACTAACAGGAACAGTATGATCACACTGAGTCAAGAGTTCTATCAAATTGTGGATAGCTCAGATGACCTATCAAATAATGTCTATCCGGCTCTTCAAACAAATATGGCCAACCGAGAATGGCTATGCGAAAGGGCAATTTTGGCGCCGACTAATGAAATAGTTAATAAAATAAATGAACAAATCATGTTAAATGTTCAGGGAAATGTTGTCGAATACCTCTCAGTGGATAATATTATGGACACTGAACAAGTTACATCATACCCTATAGAATTTCGACACTTCAGAATTATCAGGAATGCCATCCCATAAGTTGATACTGTTGTGTTCCTGTCCTATTAATGAGGAATCTTGACGTTCCAACGCTCTGTAATGGTACTCGGCTACAAATAACACAACATTGTTAGGGCTACAATCACGACTGGAATGACATACGGCCAAAATGTCTTGATTCCCCGTATTCCCATCATCCCGACTGATTTGCCATTTCAATTTAAAAGAGTGCAGTTTCCTCTGAAAGCAGCATTTACTATAACAATTAACGAAGCCCAAGGTCCGACGCTTAAAGTTGTAGGAGTTCATTTAGAAATAACATGTTATGAAAGAAAATAAGAAATAACTGACCCTTGCAGTAATGTAGGCATTTATCTTCGCATTCCCACGGAAAGGGGAACCAACGCGGAGGCTTTAAACTGAAGTCCACGCGGACGGAGTCGCGGGCAACAGCTAGTCTAGTAATAATTTGATAACACTGCGTTTAATGTGAAACTTGTAGACAAGTGTTAGTAGGTACACTGTAACAAACAAAAATAAAAATACGTTAAATATATTAAATATGAACATAGACAAACACACAAAAATAATCATAATTTGAGGCCATTAATACGGATAAAATCCATCAAAGCTCCAAATAGCTTTGGGGAAGAATGTGTTGGTAAAGACGGAAAGTTAGTTGGGACAGGGATATGTACCTAACTTATGAAGACGACTATATCTGTACCTATACTTAGTCGTTTTTTTTTTGGCTTTTTTTTGGGTTATTATTGGAGCACTGGAAAAATATATGCTCCAATGAGATTTCTTTATTAGATTTTCATCTAATTTCGGCTCAAGGTTGATTGGGAATATTTGACAGTTTCGGGTAGCTTGACCTGCTGTCGTCAGTACGCTATGCGCATTTTGTAGAAATTGCGATAAATCGCATTTTTTTTTATATATGGCTTCTCGTAGGTGGCTACTAGGAGACCGTAACTACTTAATCGGACTTTCCTGTAGATGCCTTCATTAAAATTAAAGCCCAGCCAGGGGCACTTAAAACTAAATTAAAATTAGGCGACTACGCACTAAGGGCACCCCCTGTGGGGTACGAACCTCGGCTTAGGGCGTCGCTAGAGAGGACAGCAAGGGGCGGCTGGATCGAATGTGAAGATAAATCGCACTTAGCGCTACTGATGCACACCACCATGTGGTAGATCCTCCTGCCAGCTTTTGTGTTCTATACTATATTGCTAAAATCCGTCAACTAACAAAGTACCTAAGTGTAAACCTATCTAGCAGAGCACTCTTTGAATGAAATAGTGACCTCCATATCAAAGTGGTTGAAGATCCAATGTTCAACTATTGTTTCTGATAATTGTCAATTTGACAATGGACACAACAAATAGGTACCTAATGGGAATTAAAAGTCAAACAATTTCGTGACTTTAAAATCTTCCGTATAAAATTGAAAGAGATACTATATTTTCTTGGCATTAAATCAAGAATAGGCAAGTATGAAAAGAACCACAGTTATGAACATGATAATTCTGACCTTCCTTATAAGGATCGTCTTCGTACTCAACCTAACTCCGATCTACATTTGGAATAGGAATCGATTTACCTATCTTTAGAAAGGTCATGGGCGTAGGATCGGATCTCCGAGAGCTGAATAATTTCCCTAAAGGCTATTTGAGAAAAGCCCAATTAGGTAGGTTGTAGTCACGGCTGAGTTATTAGACTAAACTTATTTTCGTTTGCGTTAATATTAACTAACTAATAACCTTCTCGAAGTCGATAACCAAATTTAGAACTAGGTAATAGAATTTAGGTCGTCCAACCAAATATTGGAATTAAAGATCTAATTCATAGTGGCAGCAGCAGTAGCAACAGTTTTGGAGAAAAATCTAGGTCATTTTGCTAGACGTGTTTTTAGATAGATACCAATACTATATGTAATACCTAAAGATTATGATATTAATTTTGCTTTAAAACTACATATGTTTAGAATGTTAACAAACCCGTATGGTAAGGTGATAATTGGAGTATTGGAGTAAGTAATAATTGTCCAAGGGCTATTGAACTCCATCGTAAGATTAGTAGCCTTCCATAATCCTAATTACATAGCGATAATATTGAATTTCTCTTAGAATTTTCTCGCTAAATAAGTTAGTACTGCATATTAAATATCGGGTAGATAGAAATTTTATCCGCGGGAAAAGTGCCAGATGAGACGAGAGTTGGGAATACTCAAACTACGTCACGGAGAGGCCGAACTAACTTTTATAAACTCGCTTCTATACTGTGACCACTAGAGTGGAAAGTACAACTTCTAGTCGTGCTGAACACAGTTGCGGTTCCCACAGACACGAATTAGACCTTATTGCAGGGAATTAGAAGCAGTTTTACAAATATTGTTATGAGAGAAAGCACTTTCCGGTTGTGTGTTGTGTTGGATGACGCAGATGACGGCGTGACACGCCGAGCACCAACCCACCACGGTTGCCAGTCGAGCAGAGTCCGCTCGTCTGCTAGGACTGGAACGTGAATTCTTTACATGACATACAGTTTTCCGCGAGTACTAAGTTACCGTGTGCCAAACAGAAACCAATTAAATGACATCCAGATAACAAACACAAGAATAACGCAGAGTGTTACATGGTACGTGTTTATAGTTATTGTATTATGATGTGCTTTTGTAGAAACCTTTTTACACAATTTTGATTAATTGCAAGTTATTGAAACTAAAGAAAAACTTACTTTAATAAAATATCTCTGGATCCTATGTTATGTTATCAATTTTGCAAAAAGTGAATTAGCTTGCCCGTTAATAGAAACATAGGTATTATTTTGATTTTCAATTTGATGATGCTCGAATTATTTCTTATAACAGCAGATAATTAATTAAAACCGATCGGATGAGCCTAGAGATGTATCGATGATGATGTGATGTCAAAGAGTGAAATATTTGATTTACTGTTAATCGGATGCGATAATAATCATTAAACTTTCATCAATTATTATTCTTATCAAGATGTTATTATTGTAATAGTTATTTCTTACGGGATGCCCATTGAAATCGAACTAGATTCAAACTTTCACATACTTACAAAAAGTGTACTGCATTGTTTGTTGATTAACGATGCATGGTGCATCAATGAAGTTTCACATTTTAAAAACTCAGTTTATAAAAGTGAAATTAAGAATGGTTACTTCATGTTTGAGTTTTTATTATTACTCTCTTGGAAAAGTTAAACTAATTGATTTATTTAAAAAAAATACAATCCGGTTAGCTAAGTGGCACGAAGTACCGTAAGAAGAAGACTTGTCGCAAAAGTATTTGAGCAATATGCTAAATTAATATAGAAGGCATGCGAAACTACATAAACTTATCTACTAGATAGGTACCCATTGCTTGACTTAATTAGGCCAAGGTAAATGAGCTTGTCGAGTCTTCAACTTTGTATAAACTCGTGTCCCAGTTTCAGACAAACTGAACCTATCGACGGTGTTCAGCTTAAGTTAATTCGACTCATCAATGGAAGTAAGCGTAGTAAATATTATAACATTGAAAACGTCATCTTTGGAAAACGAAAGTTTTTTTTTTCATTTAGCGGGGCTACGACAACAGGGTCAATGTGCCAATGGCAACAGCGAAAGGAAAACTTTACAAGAACTGTTGTCATTAGCATGAGCACGCATGGTGCCGAACTATCAGTATAAAGTACTTAGAATACTTAGGTACTGAAGGGCTCTTATTAAACTTATCTATATTTCGATCAAAGCGGTACCTAAACAAACGTGTTAAAGCAATTTATACTCTCCTGGTGTTAATCGGCTGCGGAATGCTTATTCAGCTACACGTTCAGCTTATTAAGTTATTAACCAAGCTAAGAAAATTGTTGGGATTGCTTACACGCTATCACTATAAATCCCATCATTCGTAAGATCGCGTGAGCATTTGAGGCAGGTTCTGTCACACAGACTGACAGACACTCGTTATCACTTTAATATAGCCTGATGAATCGCATCCACAAGATAAACATATGCCGTTTAAAAAAGCTTACAGTCAGCGGGGTTGTTACAGAAGCTGGTTGTAAAATTTAGGCAATAAACTCAATTTTCACAAATTATATCATACAGGTAGTTAACAAAAAAAATCCAATAAAGGCTTTGAAGCAAGTAACAAGACATACAAAGATATTTTATTAACAATTTGCCAGCGGCGGTGTTTCCGTCTGACTACAATTATTTAACTGTCTTCAAGGCTAAAATGAATAGGCTCGTAATAAACTAGCGCGCTTTACCATCAATGATCGCATGCTGCTTACCATCAAGTTGCTGTCAAGCACTGTTTACAATTGTAATAAAAAAGATCTTTGTTATAGAAATGGTGTTTGTTGTAGTTGTGTACTAATAATTAGATAAATAAGAATAAAAAGGTTTCCCAAACAGACAATAATGTAAAATACCGTATTCAGCTGCATCTAGTAAACTGGAGACCGCGCGACCCCAAAATCTTAGGGTTGGCTTCAAGAGGAATAATTAAAGCCGTAATCCAGCGACGAACTGTAGAAAACGTGATGGGTTTGATATAGTCTAAGTTTTTTTTAATAATTATTAACTAGTGCTTGACCGCAATCCCGCCTGATGGTAAACAGTGATGCAATCGTTGATGGTAAAGCGCGCTAAGAAAAACACTGAGTGAATAGGAAGGAAGACGGCAGCTGAGTGAGGTGATAAACCTCCTTATACATAAACGCTGCTTAAAGGTAACTAGTGATTACCTAGCGATTCTTTAACCATAAATTTTTGACCTTTTAATGTCACTTAACTTTAATCATAGTTTATGAACAAACCCCTTAAACACCGTGGTGTTTATTCATAAAGGATGATTTAAGTTAAGTAACGTTAAAAGTTAGGAAGGTCCAACTTCGAGAAAGAGGTCAATCGTCGAATCCAACTCGGCTGGGCTGCTTTCGGGAAGCTACGTAAAATCTTCTCGTCCGAAATACCGCAGTGTCTCAAGACAAAAGTCTTCGACCAGTGTGTGTAGCCAGTGATGAATTATGGAATTGAGACGTGGTCGCTAACAATGGGCCTTATAAAAAGGCTCAAAGTCACTCAATGGGCAATGGAGAGGGCTATGCTTGGGGTTTCCCTGCGCGATCGAATCAGGAATAAGGAGATCCGCAGAAGAACGAGAATAATCGACATAGCCCGAAGAATTGCAACACTGAAGTGGCAGTGGGCTGGACACATTGCCCGTAGGACCGATCTCCGATGGGGCCGACAGGTTCTCGAGTGGCGACTACGCACCGGAAGACGTAGCGTGGGTAGGCCCCCGACAAGGTGGACCGACGACCTTGTGAAGGTCGCGGGAAACCTCTGGATGCGGGAGGCGCAGGACCGGTCGTCGTGGAGAACCTTGGGGAAGGCCTATGTCCAGCGGTGGACGTCTTTCGGCTGAAATGATGATGATGATGATGATGAACGTTAAAAGGTCAAAAATGTATGGTTAAAGAATCGCTAATCACTAGTTAACTTTAAGCAGGGTTTATGAATAAGGGGGGCAATGTTAAACCCAACAACACGAACAACGATGCTGCGCCAGAGGGAGATTGATCTGGAGACCCTCCACGACCAAACTCCCGACACAACAACATTTGGCGCATTGCACCCGGCACACATCGCAACACAACTGCTCAGATCCGTCCTCCGTACGGCTTCACCAGACATCTTGCCGAAATACGACGAATTGCTGGGCGGCAAGACTTTGTCTGGTGGGTGGTAACTTCTGCCGACAGCTGATGTTGTGGCCTACCCCTGAGAAAAGTTATTACAAACCATTAAAAGTATGTGTAAGGTTCGGGTGAATGTGTAAAGGTGAACTATGCATACCTACCTAATGATTAAATGAAATACATTATCACGGATTATGTTCAGTTTCTCAACGGCCATTTGCTCACTGATTTAGGTATTGATTAAATTCTATACATACTGAGATTTCTCTAGAACACGCACGATTAGGTACGGACCTAATCGTGCGTGTTGGAAGATCTATTAATAAAAAGCATTCATTGTTGCCTCTCGAAGTGTATGAAGAATTGTTACTTTTACTAGTTTTGCAAGAGGTGCAGAAAGATTTAATTTTTTGACATTCGGATGTGGACTCAAATGCGTACGGGAAGCAGGAGGCATTTTATTATTTTGTTTTTCCTCTCGCCTACTTTTTGCGATAAATTAACACTAAAATGTCACCTTAATAAAATTATGGAACCAAGAACCACAGTCCACAAATCATCACAATTAGAGAGACTGGTTTATCGGTTTTCGAAACGGATTAGGAATGTGACTATTTATACTGCCTACATAATATAATACAAACTATTAAATTCATTTTAATTTTGATAAATGGTCCGGGTCATTAAAGAACACATAAATAATCAATTTTTTAATAGATATTCTATTGATTTATTCTGAAATAAACAAATAAGGCTTATTTTTTACGTGTTTCAATTAAACAGTGAAACAATGTCGGATAAATAGTGTTTCTGAATAAACTAGGTGAATAAACTAGGTGATCTCGTACATACGTAAGTGATGTTAAGGCGACTTCAATGATCCCGAATCACCTACTCCACAGTAGGGTCAAACAACGTGCAGACATGACCACGGCATGACATGACTAATACAAAATACCCAGTAATATGCAAGTCATGCTTTGAGTAAATAAATAAAAGAAAGTTGTCAAATACCAAGACGCAACGCTTGTAGTTGTAACGTTTGCAGATATTTAGCAGCTTAGTCACAAAAATGTAAAAGTACTGAAGCAATCTTAGTAATCTACACTTTTACTACTTCGTAAATACATTTATTTAACGGCATTTATGATTTTTTACTTTTTGGGCAATTAATTTATATTTATGGATTTCGTTTACCGGCCCAATGGATGCCCAAAACCCTATTAGGTAGTCTTATGATATCATCATACGTAAGCATACGTAAGTTAAAGGTAAAGAAACCATCACCATACCTAAAAGGTAGGCTATATAAACCATCATTAATTATAACCACGATGATTACATTTCAATATAAGTACTTCCACATACATTTTTAGGTAGGTACTTACATATTCTATAGGAATATCTTTTTTTTATAAATTACAAACTAGTGATTGACCGCTATCGAACAAAAACTGTAAAAAAACGGTGTCCGACTTGCCTTGCTCACCCCTAGACTTGACATGCCCCCCGCCTAGGCCAGAAGCTGGGTACGCCCATGCATTTTAACGTTGAAGACACTCTCTCACTTGTTCCAGTCCCCCGATGGTATAAAAGACGAGGCGAAATGCTTCGTTCGGATAGTTGTTGTGTCAACAACGTAAGGGTGGAAACTCGGCGTACGACGAGTCGTCCAATGATGGAACGGAGGTGGGGGAATTGAGTCTTGCAATTCCCTCGCACACTCTCCAAAATATATCCTATAGAACACCGACGGGCTGGCTACTCTTCGCCTGTGCTCCAGACTTTGGAGACCATTTTGAGCTAAACCTGGGTCTCCAATTAGCCTCTCTACTGTAACCATAGGGCAAAACATCATCGTATTAGGTAGATACTAAAACTCCACAGACTTCTTCGCAAAGAGTGTAGTAAGTATACCTAGAGTGTTCGCAAGTTGGGCAGGGACTGCATAAAATAGTGTAGAGACCAGAGATGTGAAGTAGGTGCGAGTTAGGTAGGTGGTAAACGAGCTGGTGACTGCAACTCCACACGTCAAAGCGCGTATTTGGCCTCAAACAACCATAGGTCGAAATTTACTTTTATATTTTTCGCAGCTTGAAAAACCCATAACTATTTCTAAGTATTCTTACAGGAGTATTACTAATCGTGGAGTGGAGTTAGATAGGTTATTAGGTACCTATTTGACAAACAATTCAATGAATTGATTTAGTTATTATAAATCAAAACTTTTTTAACGATACTAAGTAATAGGTACTTATTTAGGTAAATACAATAAAAATTACAACAGTAATATTCTTTCATATGTAATATCATCAACAGTAATACTCTTCTCACTTATAGGTACTAAGTATAGTATGTCTGTAAATTAAATATTTAAGTAGGTTTAGAACTTGAAAATTAATTAAAGCATTCAACAGCAATTCAAGGTTAAGTTGCAAAATTATTGATTTGAAATGAAGAAGTCATCAAGGACCTACACTTAACTAAATCAAAAGATGTTGATTGTTGGCTTGCTGTGTCTATGGTCGGTCCACTAACCCAGTGACCTTGAACGAGCGACCGGTTACGCCGCATAACTGGTGCGCTCGCCCAAACATTACTATAATAATATTCAAAAGAAAGCTCCTCACGCCTACTGACGATCCTTCACAACACAGGACTGCCACCAATACACAGTTCATGAATTGAATCTTAAAGCAAAGTTAGTTTTAGCCCGCACCAGTTTAAATTCTGGCTACATGTGGCTAAAATTGATACACTGTAGTAGCTATATACAACTCTTTTACACTACCTATTTTAATGCACTTTCACATTGACAACCTGCGTTGCGTACCCTACATTTATGCTTGTAGTACCAAACTTCCATGTACGGACGACAGCAGGTCATTGTTACCCGTAACTGTCCAAAATTCGCAATTAACCTTTTTTTGTTTGAGATGAGAAATCATCAAATGAGCTCTCCCGCTCTGGGCGGAGCGGAAGGGCATGTCAGACTTTTACTGACCAAAACTCACCCGTGTTTCCTCACTTGCCTATGCGCCAGGGCCGCGGTTTCGAGCCTAAAGCCTTAGAGATAAAGTTGAAAATCTAATAAGGAAATCTGACAGATTGTAGTAGCTTGATGTGCTGGTGTTTATACCAGCACCTCATAAACTGCTGCGCTCTATGGTTTCACTCGCATAAGTTTCGATCCAGTGTGAATATCCGGATAAAAAGAATCTCATTTTAAATTTCAATCTTGGTTATGAACCCATCTGTGTGCCCATCTCAATCCGTAGAGTGTGACAAAGTGAAACAATTAAATATACCTACAATCCATACTATCCATACTAATATTATAAATGCGAAAGTAACTCTGTCTGTCTGTCTGTCTGTCTGTCTGTCTGTCTGTCTGTCTGTCTGTCTGTCTGTCTGTCTGTCTGTCTGTTACGCTTTCCCGCCTAAACCTCTCAACCGATTTTGATGAAATTTGGCACAGACAATCTCTAGACCCTGAGAAAGAACATAGGCTACCTTTTGTCCTGGAAAAATTTGATGTTCCCGAGGGAAATCTAAAAAGCGCGATATAACCGAACTCCACGCGGGCGAAGCCGCGGGCGGAAAGCACACAATCTTTAGACCCTGAGCAAGGACATAGGCTACCTTTTATCCCGGAAAAATTTGATGTTCCCGAGGGAAATCTGAAAAGCGCGATATAACCGAAATTTACGCGGGCGAAGCCGCGGGCGGAAAGCTAGTCTTCTATAAAGTACAAAATTATTTAAGAACTAGCCCGTGGTGCGCTATATGCAACGTTCACCATAATTCAGTTGTTTTATCCCAAGACACCATCAGTCTAAATCAGCGTTAATCCCAGTCGCATCCGAAGCTTTTCAGCTTTGGAGTCTGGAGTCCGCTTAGACTACTTTAGATTTAGACCATCAGTCTAAAGTTCACTAAGTGTGTAGGTAATATCTATTGTAAAAAAACAATCTATGATGATGTTCGTTATTTAATCAGTGGAACCTAATTACAAGGAAAATCAATTACTACGTTATGTAATTATACCTAATACTTATTTTTTGTTATAGATGGCTGGCAACGCGAAAGCGAGTTTATCTCGCATTTTCCTTTTGCTGACCTTTCTGGGGGCGACGCGTGCGCAGTCAGTCATATATCCCACTTATAATCCAGGTACAGAGCGCATTCATCTAGAATGAATACTATATTTTTTTTTTTTTTATTGAAATCATGCAACATTTGTTACCTACAAAATAGTACATAATACATATTCCCTATTGCAAGAAATCTGAAATAATTATGTGCCACACAATCACGGTAACATTATCTAGGTATACAATATGTAAAGAAAACCCTGTCCGACCCGTCAGGATAATAAAGGTTAGGTAAACACATGGCCAAATAAAATATTAAATTTTACATAATCATCATAGTAACAATACTAATGAATTTTGAAATAATCTTTTTTTTGTCGCGAATTAATTCCAACTTCCCCAAAATTTGGTAATTTTTAAAAAGTGACAACACCATTTGTGACGGAGCGAATAGCGATGCGCCCACGTGCCGCGTGCCCTGCCCCCCGTCACCCGCGGATGTATGCCTAACGTGTTGTCTACCGCACATGCATTAAGTTACCTCGCTATTTCAAAATAATATTTATTTTTTAGGGGGATTTTTTTTTAGTATAGACCAGCTTTGTAGGCATTATTATAATCAGTTATCGATACCTAACAATACCTTCACGGATCGGACAGGGTTTTCTTTACATATTGTATAACCGTGACACAATAAAATAAAAGTACCTATGTAAGTAGGTGCTGTCATTTCGATTATACAACACACTCATTTTCTCGACGCATCTAGATAAGTAATCAATCAATGAGACATCGCATAACCTCCAGGCTAGATTAAGTTTTGGATTTTATTGATGTTGAATCAATACAAATGGGTTTCTAAATATATCTGAGCAGGTATAAACCGGCTGCGCAAGTACCTACATTGGTTTTAAACTTATTTCTTTTGAAGATGTCACCATACCTACAAATTTGGGGTTTTTCCAACATGAAAGTATTTTCCTGTTATTTTATATCTCTAAAAAGATCATAATTTTCAGATTCCTAATTTCAATTATTGTATTATATTACTTATATAGATGAGGTATCGACGAACTTAGGCGAAGTCGAATCCAGGGAGAACGGCCCAGATCTAGAATTCCGGTACCACGACCATGATCAAATGACTAGATATTTGCGATCTGTGTCTGCGAAGTATCCAGCATTGACTGCACTCTACTCCGTTGGGAAATCCGTGCAAGGTAAGAAAAATTACATTTGCTTGACCTTACCTTCAGATTAATTATGATCAGACCAATATCCGTGCCGTGGACCGTGTGTGGCTGATACGACCTTAAGATTGATTGTTCACGGGGACGGTCGGAACGATTTGATTGTTCGAAACTATGTAAGCAGTCTGATCGTTTCGTACAGACTACAGCAGATCAAGTTACCCGATAATGTCAAATATTCCCAATCAACCTTGAGCCTTAATGATTTAGGGATATAGGTATGTAGTTGAAAATCCAATAAAGACATTTGGCAGACTGTACTACCTACATACTTACTTGATGCGCTGTCGTCTGTACTAATCCATATGATCATGTATCTATTACTTTTGAGTTTTCAGGATTAACAATGAACATGCCCAAAATATTCTACATTTATGACAGCAACCTTCCCCAACCCTAATAAAGAAGTTTTCGTTCCCCAGGCCGAGATCTCTGGGTGATGGTAGTATCAGCGTCGCCGTACGAACATATGATCGGCAAGCCCGATGTGAAGTACGTCGGCAACATTCACGGAAACGAAGCCGTCGGTCGCGAACTACTTCTGCACCTCATTCAAGTTAGTTGCTATAACCGGTGCTTAGCTGCAATGAGAACTTCCTTGTCATAATCAGCGACTACCTGTTTACATAGTCAAGTACTGTTAGCTACGTTGTATCGTACTAGAGTAACTTTTTAGATACTTACTTGTTCATCAAATCCCTTTGTGTAGCAAAATACCTAACTGGAGTTACATTATCTATTCAATGATATTGATGTAACGTATTACATATTACAAACTCAAAATACGAGTAACTTTTTAGGCTTTGGTTTTAAAGCCTAGTAAATGAGGGAACAATATTTGCAAGTACAAAATTCTGTCCTCGTCAGCCGTCAGGGTAGATTTCCTGATCTTAATATCTATACTAATATATACAGCTGAAGAGTTTGTTTGTTTGTTTGAACGCGCTAATCTCAGGAATTACTGGTCCGAGTAGAAAAATCTTTTTGCCTTAGATAGGCCATTAATCCAGGAAGGCTTTAGGCTATATAACATCACGCTCCGACCAATCGGAGCGGAGCATATAAAAAAAACATATCGAAACTTAGGCGGGTGATACCTCATGGCGCAGCTAGTAAATTTATAAAAGCCTTTTCAACCTTTTTAGCACCTCGTGACGTCATATGATACGGATCCCTACATCAAATGGTTGTTGGACAACACTAGGATCCATTTAATGCCCTCTATGAACCCGGACGGCTTCGCCATATCGAAAGAAGGATCGTGTGACAACACATATGGCAGGTACGGAATATTTTGACAATATATTATTTGTAATATAAGTATTACATGTAATGTTATTGCTAAACTATAATAATAGTCATTATAACGTTAGGTAAAACCGACAACAAACTAAACAATACATAGAACGAATAACCCACATGTTCACTAGCATGACTAGCAAGGATAGCTTCAATGGAATTGCAAATGAGCAATAAATCCCATTTGTGTTTCATATCAAATTGTTACCAAGAACAGTAAGTTTTTGGATATTACACAGCTATATATTTTCAATTACTACATTCGTCTTTTTTGTCGTTGTTCAATGAATCTTTACGATGGACAAATTAACAGCAACTGTATCTACAAGTGACGCTTATTTGTTTGCAGACACAACGCTCGTCGTTACGACCTGAACAGAAACTTCCCGGACTTCTTCAAAGCTAACACGAAGCAGCCGCAACCAGAAACGGAAGCCATCAAGGAGTGGATCAGCAAGATTCAGTTCGTGCTGTCCGGTTCACTGCACGGCGGCGCTCTCGTGGCATCGTACCCTTTCGACAATACACCCAGTGCCAGTAACTGTCAATAACACTTTTATTGTTCACTAACCATGTCCAATGGTCAGTTTCATCACCCCCTTCCGGTCACATGCACTCCCATGTGTAATAGGCCATACCCGCAACTGCCGCAATTCGATCATTGCACTTAACATTATTATGATTACGTTTCATGGATATTTTATGTTAATTTTCCTCATGCATGCAGTTTAGTAGTTTCTCTTAACTTGTCCATATCTATAGTTTTCGCATTTAGAAACTTTATAAGGTGTTCTTCATAAAACTAATGTTGAGAATATTTGAAGATTTGAATAGACCTAGGTTGTAAACGAAAGTAACAATTTGTTTTTGAGATAGACAGCTGTGACAGAAATGTTTCTCTTTTGTTTTCACGCAAATCAGGAATATGCAGATCATCAGTTCTGTGTTCCGGTGAGGTATCACGCAAATTTTACCTTATAACACAAATATCAATAAAATTAATAATATCTGTTTTCGTTAACATGTGGCCTGAACGCAGTATTCCAAAGCTATGCGCACTCGCCGTCGATAGCCCCCGATGACGACGTGTTCCGTCATCTGTCGCTTGTGTACTCCAACAACCATGCCAAGATGTCGCGTGGAGTGTCTTGCAAGTCAGGCTCGCCCAGGTTCGAAAAAGGCATCACTAATGGCGCTGCTTGGTATCCTCTAACAGGTATTATTAAACAAGGCACCCATTTTTTAAAAGACATGTACAAACTTCATATAAATTTATGCAATTTCCAGTAATTGTATTCGTTATTCCATGACTCAACAACATAGCTTTAGTTATTGTTTTGAGTTCCAAGAAGTCATTAATTTAATAAAATTGTTTTGACGTCTAAGATGTTAGTGACGTAATACATCGAAAGTAGCAGTGTCATGCATGCTGATACCGAATCCTCTTACTCAAAGGAATAATGTTCAATTCCAGGTGGGATGCAAGACTATAATTACCTGTGGCACGGGTGTATGGAGATAACATTAGAGATCTCTTGCTGCAAATATCCCCCTGCGCATGAACTAGCCAAGTATTGGCAAGACAACAAACAGGTGCGTCACTAAATCATTCCACATTTCTTAGATAAATGATAATGATCCTTAGCAATCAGCTTACTTAATTCCGTTATACTTGTATGGCATTCAGCAAAGGTTTCAGTGGTATTTTGAGAATTGAGTTGAGAACAAACCCTGACAGGGAAAACATATCCAAGATTTTTATTTTTTACATGAATATATACGAGGAAATGATCAATTAGGATTTCAATAATGCTCGTAATCCGCCCGTAGGTAGGTAAAAAAAAACTTCCAGCTGTCAGTATTTTTAATATCTAAGTATCTTATAATTACATATGTATAAGTCACTTATATACCAGTTTTACAAAACGCACTAATTATCATAAACATTCATATATTCATGCGGAAGCTGAAAATAAATGTTATTGCTACAAGAAACAGAAGCACCGACGGAGATATAGAACCAGCGGAGTTCCAAGGCTCACCAGGAGATAGGATTCCAATCACACCGCACGCCACTCGCGGGCCAGCGTTGCCGGTTTGCAAGGAAAGTTCGTCATCTCCCTTACCTAGGTCATCCTTCTCCTGATGGAGAACCAGAGTACGCCCCAAGATGCTGTTACGGCCTTCAAGTGAAATAACGTTGTCCACAAAGTCTACATCAGCGAGAGCAACACCATTTCCTACAAACACAACATTTCCGAGATCACCAACATGACGTATGTCGTGATCCCTGCCGCCGTGTGTGTTGCCGTCAGGGTTGAAGTGAGGGCCGGACGAATCGCAAGTCTCCGTGTCCCCTAATTCGTGTACATGGAATCCGTAGGAGCCAGCGCCCAAACCAGTAATTTTTCCAGTGACTCGCAGCCCATCTGCAGTCTCAGTGAACACGATTCTGCCGACAACATTCTGCGATACTAATTGTGCTACAGCAGATCTACCTTCACAATTCACGTTGGCGACAGCAAATATTGCGACAAAATATAAGAAACGAAAAAACATCGTAGTGTAAAAACAAACGTGTGCTCCAAATAAAAGATCTTTGATTCTAACTTCAGACGAATCTAATAAGTAATCTTAAAAGTAATGCACTTATCAGCACAAAATACTGATAAAGATATGACATTATCAGGTACCTACTCTAATTATTGACTTGGAAATAAAGGTTTGTACATTTTGTACAGACGACTTAAACTTGTACAGACGATCTGTTAAATTTTTTATTAGATTTTCGATTAAGCACTAAGGGTTAAGGTAGATTGAGAATATTTGACAGTTTCGGGTAGCTTGATCTGCTGTCGTCCGTACAATATTGCCATGGCATATACATAAAATATTATGATGATGGAGGACGTATTTATAATCGTGCGACCACTCTGCTACTATGTAGTTTAACGACAATAAAGTAGAAATAAACGGTTAAATCATTATCTAATTAACACTGTAGATTTTAGCTATGTACTTTTGCGAAAAACCAGGAATTCGAGGCTCTAAGTATAATAAACAGCCCTAATTACCAATGCCAGTTAAAGATTGGTAAATCGTAACATGGAATGTCACACACGCCGAAGTAAATTTGCTTAGATTATTGTTGCATTTCACGTTGCAAAGAAAATTGACTGACGGCTCATTTGTATCATACATACCTAATTAGGTTTCACCAATCTATAGTTACAACAAACCATATTAATACTAAGCAAGCTTATGAATAAGCAGGAAGGAACTGTGCCAAGGATGAACTGCGCCAAAAGCTAATTTCATTTACGTTAGCCAACAGATGAAGCATTTACTTAGGTTGTAAAAATTTAAAGTTATCGAGGGTTTATGACAATTTTTCAGTCAGTAGTAGAGTTCGTCGGTTCCGTTATGTTTATGAGGAAAGATAGAGGTAATTGAAGAAAGTAATGGAGAACGAGATCAACGAGAACGTATGAGAGGATAGCATTAAATGATTTAAAAATGCCTACTATTAAACCTAGGTACCTATTGTAACTGCCTACGCGCTGTCAAAGTATTCTCACGGTCGCTTCGCATTTTATCTTAGCCAACATCTTATATTTTAGGTAAAATATGCAAATGTACACCAAAAACGGTGACATGCATAATGTTAACACCAGAAATAAGCTCAAACTGCGAACCCCTTTTCACCGACTACAAAAGGTTTCACTTTTGTTGGGCTTGCTATAACTTTTTATAACATGATACCCTCTGCTTTCCATAGGCCTTATAATGCATTTAAAGCACAAATCAAATCCAAGCTTTATTCAAAGGTTTATTATTCCGTAAATGACTATTTAAATTTTAAATGATAAGAATAGCCGGTCGCTCTGAAGACAATGTTTGTGTTCTTTCTCCGGAATTAGCTTACTAACACGTTAAATGAGTTCATATAATTTACTTTTTTACAATACATAAATATGTGAGCCGTCACGCCCTTTATACCTGGGGCTTTTATTTAGGTAATAAGTTTTTACTTATTTACATTTCCATTTTAATGATATTTAATTTTATCGTTTTGCTTTGCTGGCATTTCGGCGTGGCTAGCTGGCATATGGTAAATAATTTCACAGTTGTTGTGTTTTATTGTGTTTTAACTGTACCTGCATAGTATTCTATAAAGTCACGTGTTTTTTTGTTTTAAATGTACAGACAGCTGAGCTGCTGCGGTGTTCCGCCACTTCTTCCCAACGAAAGCACTAGGAAGTGTCGATGAGTGGGCGTTATGGGGGACTGTCTTATGTAATATTGTCTTAAAAAAGTGCTGATTCTCATCCAATTTGAATAAATGACTTTTGATTTTGAAAGTCGGGACATGTGACTGCTAAATGCTTGCAGGTCTATGGTCGATAAGATAATAGATAATACCATCTACCTAATAAATATCATCCATCATCATATATCTACCTAATTAATTTTTTTGTTAATAATTTCCAACCTTAAGTACAGACGACAGCACGTCAAACTACTACAATCTGTGAGAATTCTTTATTAAATTTTCAACTTTATTTCTAAAGCAGTAAGGGTCAAGGTTGATTGGAAATGTTTGACAGTTTCGGGTAGCTTAACCTGCTGTCGACGCATTTATTTAAATACAAAGATTATTTATTAAATTCTATAGGTATGTAACTACAACTACATAGTAGAATTTATATCTATTTAGAATATAATAGCATATCCATATTAATTTTCTGAATTTATTTACGCATCTCACTTCTCAGTCTTATTTCTCTCTAGCAAGCATAGCAATAGCATCAGCTCACAATCAGGGAACGGCTATTTCAATAATATACTGGAAGTTCTTACAAAAGATATTTTTGTTTGTAGTCCCTCATCAAATACTTGGCAGAAGCACACCGTGGAGCTCATGGCTTCGTGATGGACGAGAATGGCAATCCGGTGGAGCGCGCCTCCGTCAAAGTGAAGAACCGTGACGTCACCTACCACACCACCAAGTACGGCGAGTTCTGGCGTATACTGCTGCCCGGAACCTACAAGATTGATGTAAGAACTACAGTCACTGTGAAGTAGAAGTAGGGAAATATGACAGTTTGACTGACTTTATTATGGCTGTGGCTACGAGCCATTAGGCACTGTTGTTTGGTCGCCGGCGACTCAGTCGACTGTGACTTATTAAGGTCCGTATTACAGAACGTCACTCAAAACTCAAGCTCCACTTAAGTCTCGTTTGAAGCATTTTGATTGGTTGAAACTAGTTTTAAGTAATGTTTAAACAGAGATCAATGCTTTAGTTTCCTTCTGGAATACGGACCTAAAAGTTTAAATACGTGTTTACCACAAAACAGATAAAAAGTATTACTTCTCTAAGTCTTACTTCTTCTATAAGTCTTACTTCTCTATTCCGTGGTGCTTACGCACTTGGTCGACAATAATATAATTTCTTTGGTCGACGGTCGCCCGGGCGACTTTGCCTGTTTTGGTTGCTAAAGGACCGAGTCGCTGGCGACCAGTCGACTGTGTGTAATAGCTCTACAGAATAAGTTTCTCTGACAGTATAGGCACACCACACATACATAAAGTGCTAGCAGTATAACGTAGCTAGGCGAACCGTTTATGAATTTTGCGGCAAACCTCAGAACTCAAGCTGAATAAATTCCTCTTTTATTTAAAGAATGATTTACAACCCATATAAAGCAAGGAGCAACCGTGTCTCGGCCCCTATATAAAATGTTAAGTGTTTACTTATATGGCATTACTTGATTTTCATATAGCGGCCAATTCAGCACGTAACACTTTTCAACGCTTAAAGTCTAAGCAGCATTCAAACTTCCTTCTCCCGGAGTGTCTGTACCATATTATGTATGTCTCACGTACCTACCTAATGACCGAGTACTAACAGCTTGAATGAATAGGAATTAGAGCCCTAGGATCTTACGGACCTACTTGATTATCGTAGATCAAATCAATTATACGTAATATATACAGAGTGGTGCTGACAATACGGCAATAAATGAAAACACGAACAATGCTAGTTCATAGTAATAATCCTGAACCATAGAAAAAACCTAGCATCAAAAATAAAAAAAATGAAAATTTCAAACAAACTAAATCGCATAAAATTGCTTACGGAATAGAACATCCTCTAAAAATATTGGTTCACTGACCTCCGATCGGCGACAGTGGGATCCTGTATCGACTTGCTCTTTTCGCGCCATTATTATCAAAGTTTGGTATCGCACGATGCGGCGGTCATTAACCTGTAAGCTGCGCTTTCTTATCAACATGTATATCATGTAGAAAATGTGAAAAATGAAAAATAATTTCCTCTGACTAAACTAATGGACATATGTATATGATTTTTTATGGGTAGATTGAGAATGTGTTGAGGTATACGATGTTTAATTTATTGTCGTATTGTCAGCACCACTCTGTATGTATATAGGTAGGTCCTAAATATCCCCAGAGTTGTTTGCTAATTTCATTTTTCGTGACAGCATGCGAAATGCGTTGGTGATAGTCGTGATAAAAGTACCCACTGTAAGAAAAGTTTTGGTAATATAGGTGGGTATTTTATAATTACCAAAAGTTTTATACTAACTTTTCCGTATCCGTTTTCAGGTTTCAGCAGAAGGATATCTGCCACAAGAAGTAGAGTTCATTGTAATAGACAGCCATCCCACTTTATTGAACATTACTCTACATTCAGCAAAGGTGAGTATCAAACCAACTGAAGTAATCAACTATACCTTAAAATTTAAAGGACTTGATTGTTACACAAATAAGACTACCAACTTAAATTTTCCATAGATTCAAATCCTAACTGTAAATTTATTACCAATCCAATGAAATGGGTATAGACGATAATTTGCTTAACAATCAATACCTGACTGTACAAGTGACACTGTCTTGAATGTTAACGTCTCCCCACTCAAAAATTTCCCATTGTAAAAAATACCCTGCAATACCGTTAATTAAAACTGTAAATAAATCCTTAATATTCACTTGCTTGTTTATAGTTGCACTAATGGTGGCGTGGTTACAATTAGTTTATGTGCCTAGGGTTACATCCCGAAGGCGGCTGGTGCTCGGCTGGCGACAACTGTGAAGACTACCTCAATACCCACAGCACCTACTACAGCTACCTCTGCCTCCTATAACAATGGTGCTATTGTGTTCCCCGAAGACTGATCCCGAATGATTCCTTGATACATGTGAACAATTCGCTCTATATATTACCTATCTACGTACAATGTTTTTTTGGAAACACTGCTTGCCACCGCGGGGTTTTTTCAACTATCCTGACTTCCTTGTCAATCAATTAAACCTGATAAATCTCTACGGAAAAGAGGCGTCTTTTCCGTAGGGTTTTCTCAGGTGTCTATGGGGCACACGGAGGGTTGTGTAGACTTCTATTAGGGAATAAGCCTGCGCCGCGGAGTTACTGCGGTTACATTTAAATCGGTAAAGCTGGTGCCCAAGCAGCGTAAAAATACAATTGATTTATTAGTCGCGAAGTATGTACCTGCAATGTAATAAAATATTGCTCCTATTTTTTTAGTGTTGCATGTATCATAAACTTGCTTGCTTAGTATTTAGTGTTATACCTTAAGTACAAATGTATATTTAAAATTGTGTGTCATTGAAAATTACCTACATTAAATAACATTAATTATTCATATTATTGCAGTACAAATGCCAGGCCATTAAGCTACTACTCTGTCAAATTTCTTTGATAGATTTTCAATTTTATCCCCATACAATTAAGGTTCAAAGTTGATTGGGAAAATTTGACAGTTTCCGGTAGCTTATCCCGCTGGCGTCTGTACATAAATAAACCTTTACTCTTATCTAGTTCCCTATTGTAAAAAATTTCGTTAGTACGGTGAGTAACTTTAAAATATATTTTATCTATAACTTCAAATAAGATTGCAAAGTATCTACCTACTTATGTTTAAAAAAATGCCAATGCTACCTTCCAAATATAAAATATTATTTTTTAATGATTCAATATTTATCTTCTTCTAAGATGTTATTCAATCGAAGAAGGAAAAGGTTAAGCACATTAATGTCAATTTTAACATGCACGAATCCTAGTATGAAGGTAGAGAAATGGACAATAGTGTATGCTTGTATTTTTTTTTAGAATAGTGTCAGATTTACACGTGTATCGTTGTAATGTTACAGCGCATAGACGGCGGGCCGTACTACCGACCCGTGGCGCTGCCCCCGCGCGCCCCGCTGTCACCAACCGCCCCGCCTGGTATCTTCGCCTCACTCACCAACTCCTTTAATTCCATCGTTTCAAATATCTTCGGATAAACTGAACCAACTGAACTGATAGAACAAGCTCCGATTATGAATTGTTAAATCAATCGATGACCCGGTGTCAAAGAGAAGATGATATTAAATATCACCAGGATAAATTATTTTATCCTACATAACCCATCTCTTTCGCACGGGAACGAAGACGGTTCTAACAAGACATAATACGGGCCTAAACCTGTGTTCGCTGTGAGGTTCGGTTGATGCAGCTGTACAGACGACAGCTCATCAAGCTATTACAATCTGTCAGATTTATTTATTACATTTTCAACTTTATCTCTAAAGCATTAAGGCTCAAGGGAATTTTTGACAGTTTCGGGTAGCTTGACCTGCTGTCGTCCTTACAATCAATAATTACTGAGTACATAATAAATACTTATTTCACAAGTGTTCACTTTAAAAATTTTGGTAGACACAGTATTTGCACTGAAAAAATAATCTATGAAACAGACGTGACGCTGAACTTGAATTCTCAGAAATAAACTGTTAAAATATTAGTAGCCATTTAAATAAAACTGTTGTTTCATATTTACAGCTACATATTATAAGAATAATTTATCAGTAATATTATAAGTAAATATTTGTGAAATTATTTCTTGTTTAAAGAAGAAGTAAATGTTCAGATACAGTTATGTTTATTGGATAACGATGAAAGTTGAGACTGATTCACACGGTGCAATTTAATTGCCTATGGCTTCAATTCAGTTGAAGCAACAATAAAAGTTGCATTGTCTAAACACCATTTAGACGATGCAAGTCATATGTTGCATTTGTATGCCATAGGCAATTAAATTGGACCGTGTATATCAATCTTAACTCTAATATTTAGACAATGCAACTACACAGCAATGTAGCTGTATTATAGATTAAATATACTATACATATAATGTACTTCCGCATTTAACTTTTATACTTTAAGTAAAAAGTACACTCTAGACATACCAAATTATGCAGTAATGCCAATAGTACATCATAATCAGCTAATAATTTTCCCACTGTTGGGAGACAGGTCTCCTCTCTATGAAAGGGAGTGGGCCGTAATCTACCACGCTGGTTGGTCCGGCACGTATCGCTGGGTTTTCGACCCCAAAAAGCAAAGATCTCTAACAATAAGATCAAATATTTTAAGGCGTTTGTAAATATACGTTAATTGTTAAAGAGTAGTTTAACATTAAAATAAAAAACTTATTTATTACAAAAGTGTTGTTTATTTGTCTTTTTAATATTATACAAAGGAGCGTTCAAATATTACGTAAGTAACGCAATATCGGGGGGCTCGAGAAAAGTTTTGATGCGTTACATGGGTGGGAGGGGGTCTTTCTTAAACCACGTTACGTAACATTGTTTCTAAAAAAATATTATTTAGTAAATTAAAACTATACCAAGTGTAAAATCTATTACATAACTTTTTACGACTTTAGGATAAAATTGATCAGTTGAATGTTACGTAATGTTTAGAGAAAGATGGGGAGGGGGTACAGAAAAACGTTACGGTGCGTTACGGGGGGGGAGGGGGGGCGTCAAAAATCTTCAAAATTGCGTTACGTAATACTTTAACACTCCCCAATAAGTATGCAAAGAAAACCCTGTCCGATCGGTGAAGGTATTGTTAGGTATCCATAACCGAGTACTAATGCCTGTAAAGCCTGGCTAAACTTCAAAAATATATTATTTCGCAAAAGGAGGCAATTGTCATGGCAAAACATGCGCGGGCGACGGGTGGCGGGGCACGCGGTCAAAAAATATGAGGCAAGTATTGTACATTCATTCATACAAGGTACCTACCGATAATACCGTCGAAAATGGTGTTGTCATTTTTTATAAAATGACCATATATATAAAGTAGGAGTTAATTCGTGGAAAAAAAAGATAATTTAATAATGATTACTATGGTTATTATGTTGATTATGTAAAGTTTCAAATTTTATTTGGTAATGTGATTACCTAACCTTTATTATCCTTATCGGTCAGATGGGGTTTTCTTTACATATTGTATAGGTACAACTAAGATGCGTGTTGTGTTGATTTAAAAACGTCGACCACATTTCCCTCTAATTGCGTCACACACTATCAATCATGGTCTGAATTATTTCGAAGGAAATTACTACTATTGTTTCAGATGTTTTATATAATGTTAAAATTATTATCAACAGCCAAATCAAAGAAATTACTTGCGTTTGATTTTGACGCTTCAATAATGTCGTTTGAGAACTTGGCCGTTTGTTTGACTTTTGCTCTAAGCCTCTGTTGCATCGACTTTGACTTGGTCCCTGGCGACTTGGAAGGCTGCTATGAGTGCCGCAAGCTCGATACGTTCACTACAACCCGATGCCAAACGCGCCTCGGCGTCCGCCATCTTTATGAGCAATGATATCAGGACCTCCGGTGGAAGCTTCACTGTAACGCAAATTTTTCGATAGATAAGTATTAATCTATGCATTTTGTGACATTTAGTTAGATTTCAATTATGTAAACTAGTATGTCATTGCAATGTCAGTCTTATCTCAGGAATCGACTCATCCCATCAAAATTCTCGGCGATAATTCTAATTTATACCTTACCTAGAACAGCATTGCTTATGGTTTTACATTGATGGTCAATTTTGTACCCAGTCGAATGACTGCGACTATGGGTATCTAAACCATTTTTTTTTTTAATAATTATAAACTAGTGCTTGATTGCAATCCCGCCTGATGGTAAGCAGTGATGCAATCGTTGATAGTAAAGCGCACTAGTTTATTAAGCCTATTCACTCAAAAAACTTAGGAATAGGAAGGATGACGGCAGTTGAGCGAGGTGATGCAATGTTAAACCCAAGACCAACACGACCAAACGATGCTGCGCTAGAGGGAGATTGATCTGGAGACTCTCCATGAGAAAACTCCCGACACAACAACATTTGGCGCATCTTACCCGCCACACATCGCAACAAAACTGCTCAGACCCGTCCTCCGTATGGCTTCACCATACATCATGCTGGAACACGACGAATCGCTTGGCGGCAAGACTTTGTCTGGTGGGTGGTAACTTCTGCCGGCAGCCGATGTTATGGCCTACCACCGAAAAATTATATCTGATCTACCTCAACAGAGTAAGGCAGACTTCATGCAGATATCCTATCATCCAATACGAATAGACACTGAAGACGAAGTGTCGGCAAAAGAATACAATCTCTTTGAAAACAGTAAATCTCTAATTATATTTTAGATATATATAGTAAGTTCCAAATACCTCTTTGTATTATAGTGTGAACTTCAGTCAAAATGTCACAAAGTGCCAACCCTTTTGCAAGTTTCAGATCTTGAATGTCTGTGTGATGTTGTTAAGGAAATAATATATGTATAGTATACTTATAGCAGATTTCCAATGTCAGAAAATGTTTGTCTGTGAATAAAATTTAACTGAATGTTTGTGTAGGGAAACACAGAATAAAAAAAAAATGAAAGCTTGAAGTCGCATAATGAATTGGTCAAATATGAACAGTCCAAGTCCCGCTTTAAATTTAGAAATAAATGCCTAATTGTCGGACGGGGCCATGTCTGGACTGTAATGTAGATGTTCAACTTCTGTGAACCCACGACGAACTGCATCCTTCGAAACACCAGCGACTTCAACAGGGGCGTTGGCATGGAGCAACAGGACACCATAAATTTTTTTTTTTTTTTTTTTAATAATTATAAATTAGTGCTTGACTGCCATTCCGCCTGATGGTAAGCAGTGATGCAATCGTTGAGTGTAAAGCGCACTAGTTTATTAAGCCTATTCACTTAAAAAACTTAGGAATAGGAAGGATGACGGCAGTTGAGCGAGGTGATGCAATGTTAAAACCAAGACCAACACGACCAAACGATGCTGCGCTAGAGGGAGATTCATCTGGAGACTCTCCACGACCAAATTCCCGAGACAACAACATTTGGCGCATCGTACCTGCCACACAACTGCTCAGACCCGTCCTCCGTACGGCTTCACCAGACATCATGCCGGAACACGACGAATCGCTTGGCGGCAAGACTTGGTCTGGTGGGTGGTAACTTCCGCCGGCAGCCGATGTTATGGCCTACCACCGAGAAAAAACACAAAAAAACAGTTCGTTTTTCCTTTATCTCGTCTCCTAATTTATGTATGAATTAAAGAAGCATCATATTCGCCGTCCACGACTGTATTACGTTCTTTAAAATTCACCATCAACAAATGCCACCATCAATGCACATCAGTCTTTTAGTCGATTGTTGCACCGTTTCCTTTCTAACGGGGTTTTCACTCTTATAACGCAATTTCTTTGACTCGCGCTTGCTGTGTGGATCATAATACAAGATCATGATTTCATCACCAGTCACGAGATGCTCGATTACACTCTTTGAAATTTCGCGATAAAGATCGAAAAACTCTGAAGAGCAGCGCACTCTATTCTGTCTCTGTACCGCTGAAAGAAATTTCAGTACCCATCTTGCACTTAATTTTTTAGATGTTCATGGATCGCACGACGAAAGGTACTTTTAGAGAACCCAAGCCTATCTGCAATTTCTCTACTAATCTTCAGAACTTCCTCTTCGACTTATCGAAGAGCAGGTTCTGAGTGACTTTCGAGAGTGAGCACTTCCACAGGTGTCGCCCGTCGGTCGTGGCCAATGTCTTTGACGGTTCCTCTCCCGAAGCGAAACATTTTCACCCAATTTTTCACAGTGTTATAGGACGGGGGCTCCTTGTACACGCAATCCAATAGTTCTTATAATCTGGGCAGGGGATTCTTGCAGGGGATACTCAGTTTTCGACATTTTGAAAAGATACGCGACTTGTTATTCAAATGCCTGCTAAACTAAGACTAGGGATTTCATGTCGATGCGTGTTTCTTACATTAAGTACACGATAAACGTACTACCAACACACACAAAATATAGCGACATTTCGCGTAGAACTATATCAGGCCAGTTCATTATAGGACCGAGTACGTATGTATAGACATACCTATCATTCAAGCTCATTGATGCAAATATTGTTAAAAAGGATACGCTTGAAGCACACAGCGAAGTCATTTTCATTAAGCAGCCAGTTGAGTATATTGTTGATATCGGTGCGCAACGGGTGTCCTACGCACGTATACACGTTATCTTCAGTGACATCTCGGTACGCAAGCCACGTGCTCTGCAGGGTGTTCAGGACCTTGCGCATGTCGCCACCCGACAGAGCCAGCAGGGCTTTGATACCGTCTTCTGATATCTTAACGCTGTAAATAAAAATTACATTCTAGAGTTCAGGAAATTGAGTTTCATTATTTCTCCTAACATACCTGAATCATTGCTGTATGGGTCTCATACCGTGTATGAGCAATCCAAATTTGTAGTGAATTGTATTTTTAATTTTGTGCTTGTTTAGGAGTATCCTTCGTTGATCGTGTTAACTTTTATTATTATTAATATTTCTTCTATCAAGGCCACATAGCAAAGTTAGATGTTCTCTATGTAGCTTCCTCTGACCAAACAATCACTGGCTGGAGACAGCATTAAACAATCCATCCTAAATTATAGATGTTTTGTCGATGGTGATTTTAATCTTATTTCTTTAACAAATTTTACTTTCAGAAGATACACTTATGTAACGGATATAATGTATCTATTATAAATATAGTATCGTTGGTTGAGTTAGTATCCCATAACACAAGTCTTGAACTTACTTTGGGGCTAGCTCAATCTGTATGATTTTTCCGTATGTACTTATTTATTTATTTCATTTTATAATAAAAAGTGGGCGTACCCTTCGGCGGTGGCGACCTCCCGTAGTCTCGGAATTATCTGAGTCTGTTGCAGAGGTGCAAAGCGGAATCGAGTACATCTTGACTGCAGCGCTGGTATTATTTTGCCCAAATAGTTGCAAATTATGCAAAACCTCACATTTTCCGTGTACTTTTCTATAACTGAAACAAGTAATTTGAGATACACACTAAAATATTTATGTAAGTAATTAGTGACGCAAGTAAAAATGAAGATTATTTAAATGATAAATTAATGATTTATCAGTTAGTTCTGTTGCCTGTTGGTCTGTAATAAATATGTACTACATATATGACTTTCTTTGTAACGGAATGAGAGTGTTTGTTACGATTTCACTTCAAGGCTTAGCCAGCCTTGGGCTCAGGGTGGGGCAGCAGTCAAACTACCCCCCCCCCCTCTCCCGGTTTTTTTCTTTTTCGGTTATTAGGCACCTTTTAGATCAGAGTACAGTTAGGCATCTTTCTAAGTATATCTTGGACACCAATGACTGATTACAAGGTGAACGAAAACATCTTGAAGAAACCTGGACTTTTAAGTCTCAAAGCGCCAATCCGCATTGAGCAAGCGTGGTGATTGCGCTCAATCCTTCTCTGTATGAGAGGAGACCTGTGCCCAACAGTAGGCGAAAAAAAGGTTGATGTGATGATGATAGATCAGAGCCAGGGTGGGGCAAGTACCCCAGCTTGCCCCAGCGTGGCTACGCCAATGGCTTTGATACATGAGTAGAACTGTCCTAGGTTAGGATGTAAATCTATAAACTACTTTTTACCCCAGTAGTATGTTCCTGTGTGATAATTTATAACTTTTAGAAGTCGTAAATTAAATTATCGCGCTTAGCCGTGCGTAGCCGCAGGCAAAAGATGCTATAGTATAAATAAAACTCGACTATTGAGACAGACTTTATTATTGTATGCTACATATTGCCGACGATGCTTTTCGCTGTTCTCTCCTCAAAGCTTTTCTATTCATAATAAGTGACTGCGTAGGTTCCGACTGCGACGAAGGAACGTGCCCGATCAGTTGAGTCTCTTTGGGCACGACAGACCGTCCGTCCACGATGGCCGGCGGCAAGCGATGCACCTTCACTCCCAACACACGGGCCACCAAGCTAGTGAAAGCGTTGCTCACCTGAAATTAGACACAGTGTTCACACAAACAACACACTAGTCATTTATAATATCAAAAAATAAGAAGAATGACGTAAAAAGATTTTTTCTAATCGGACCAGTAGTTCCTGAGATTAGCGCGTTCAAACAAACAAACAAACTCTTCAGCTTTATATACATCTTATATAAAATTCTCGTGTCACAGTTTTCGTTCCCATACTACTCCGAAACGGCTTGACCGATTCACATGAAATTTCGTATATAAGTACCTACATTCGCTAGGCATGAGAATAGGTTTTTATCTACTATTTATGCGGGTAAAACTGCCGGGCGCAGCTAGTATTAGTATAGATATACGTCGGTGGTAAGTTCCCATGTAGTAATGATGAAAATAAAACGTTTTAAACCTAATTCGGTAATATTTATACGAATCGATTGTTAGGAAGCAAGTGTGGTAATTACGAAACATCTACAGATGACTCAAGTTTCTAGTTTTGGCAAACAGTTTCAAGAAAAGCTAATTACCATCTCCCCTGTTCTAGCTGATCCCTTGAAGGTCTCCAATAAATGCTCGGACGCAAATTTTTGTACACAGGACAGTCTCACTGCCCTCTGATGCTCCAAATCTGACTTATTGCCAAACAGAGCCATCAAAGGTTTTGACAATTCATTTTCGAATATCTCCTTTACTTTCCGAATCCAATCGGTAAGTTTTTCGAAACTTTGCAGATTTGTGAGGTCATAAACGAACAATATAATCTGGAAAAGACGATAGATTTACACATAAATGTCCCCAATGCATAGCTTTATAACTGGGTAGGTAGTCCTGCCCTGGATACTCATTTTGTTCTATTTTTTATAATATTACTTTAAATATATTTCAACAACTAAACTGGAACTGGAATAATTTGCCAGCGGCGGTGTTTCCGTCGGACTATAATTTGAGTGTCTTCAAGGCTAGAATGAATAGGCTCTTAATAAACTAGTGCGCTTTACCATCAACGATTGCATCACTGCTTACCATCAGGCAGGATTGCGGTCAAGCGCTGGTTTACAATATGTATTAAGAAAATATATTTCAAATGAGACTCTCAACAATTCCTGTGGGGACCTACGGCACTTGTGAAGCGGTGAAAATAGTATTTAGCTTGCTGTTATATGTTAGTGTCTTGTTGTATGTTAGTAGTGTGTTAGTGGTTGTATGTTAGCACTAGAATTATTAAAGCATTCATAGAACACAACCAACCCTATTAACTTACATCAGAAGCATATAGATAATTAGCGAGCATGTTCGTCTCCAGCGCATTGCCGGCGACGTCACAGAGCTGTAAGGGCACGGCGGGGCGTAGCCCTATACACTGGCCGGCCATAACTTCGGCACCTTGGGTGCCGCCCACCGGAGCCAAGCTGTTCCCTCCCAGGTACCGATGGCATAGACAGCTCTACAAAAACATTAACATAAATTGACTGTACAGGGCCAAATCAAATTAGTTTGCAAAACTGCGCAGACAGGATGGGTATCGATACCTATGGTCCGTATTCCAGAAGGAATCTCAAGCATTGATCTCTGCTTAAGCATTTAATTACTTAAAACTAGTTTCAACCAATCAAATGGCTTGAAACGAGACTTAAGTAGAGCTTGAGTTTTGAGTGACGTTCTGTAATACGGACCTTAGTGTTGTTCACATATCGATGTGTGAAAGTTGTAAAACGGACATGAGTACCTAAACCTGACTCCTTTTCCTTTTAGTAAAGACGGTTGGAACATTCACTGTAGCTTTTACTAAAATGCGGCTGGAACGGGGTGAAATAGTTATTAAGGTGTCTACAAATAGGTACAAGTAGAGAAGTTTGGTAGAAAAAAACATTACGTGCACTACTAACAAATTAGGATATGGGGAAAGAGAATAATGATAAGGTAACCTAGATATGCGATCAATCATAAAACTTTGTTTTTCATAGATGTAACCAAGGTTATCACTAACGACTACATAATAAATTGTAAAGATGAAATCCCTTACTGATCGTGTTACGATACGGGGATATGCATCAAGAAAATTACTGAAACCGTAAAAGGTGCAAATATACTGCAAAATAACACTTACCTTCCCAGTTTTAGGTTCACCAAGAACTGCAATTTGAATGGTTCTGGTCTCAACTACGTCGTCATCACTGTAGTGCATCGTAAAGAACTTGTCATCGATCCATTTAAAGTTTTAAACGCATTTTTCGAATTAAAAGATCAACATTATCTAACATCATCAAATACGACGAAATCTTAAACGCAAGATTACACATTATTAGGAAATTAATCATGATGCCATGCTTTTAGGGGCATTTGTTTTAATAAAATAACCATGGCAACTTAGGTAATAGATAATATGTATATTCAAATAGCACAACACTGAATGTTTTGTTGGTATACCACAAATAACAATGAAATATGTAACATAACATAATTAAAGACTCATTATTAATTTAATAAAAAAATATTAGACATTTGCAGGAAAAGAATAAAGATTTGCCTTCTTTTGTTTTTTTTTTTTTAATATATAAACTGATTTAATATCAACTTTGTGTTTTTTTTTTTTCAATCTACAGAAAATATTTTGTTGCGGAAATAAAGTCTTTGTTTTAGAAAAAGATACACAATTTTGATTATATAATAGGCGGCTCATGTGGAATCTCCTATAATAAATTATTTAAATTTGTCTGGCTTGTATGCAATAAAAAAGCCAATAATTTAATATGCAATATTAAATCTGCTTTGAATTAATCAAGGCTAGCCTAAGACTTTCATAAATGTCGACACTAACCCTAGTAACATGCTTGCACTCGGTACGCATGCTTGGGCATGGTCATGTGCCACTTATAACTATTAATATGTAGGACATGGGAGGCAGATTGTGGGCATGCAAACAAATTAGGGTTCCATATCCAAAAGTACTTGGCCTATGCGAAAACTTAAACTTCAGAGTACAAAGTTCGATAGCCTATCTTCCTGTATTTTGTCGCCATATAACAACGGTGGCCGAGTAACTGATATTACTCGGTGAAAAGTCAAAAAGTGTTCAGTGTCTTATTAACAAACCCGAAAATACACATTTGGCTTTAGTAAAGTGTATGTCTGTGAGTCACAGTTGATTTTTCAGCAACGATTACATGCATAGACTGAAAATACTTACTAAAAAAAAATTGCCCCACACTAGGATTTTCTCCTGTATTGTGGGTGCTTTGAAACACATATTAACTCACATAGACAAATAGCCAGACCCAGAACAATTACTTGTAGTTCGTACAAATATTTGTTCCATGTGGGAATCGAATCCATGACATACAGCACTCTGCCTAATATACCAGCATCAGGTTGCACTGCATTGTTCAGTGAATATAGCATGAGCATGAATTGAATAATAAACACTATCAAATATAATTCCAAGTAATGATTAATATAACTTACTTCTTCTGAGAGCATTCTGTGCATCATTAGTCATAGCATCCGCCTCATCTAATATAATCAGCTTGGGTCCTGCTTTGAATATTGTTCTTGTTGATGCAAAGCTAAGTATCTGACCTCTTACAATACCTATCCCTCTATCATCAGATGCATTTAATTCTAAGACCTGAGGAAAAAAATTGATTAATACTAAATATTTTATTTATAGTAATAGTAAATATTAATAATAAGAAAAAACATAAAAGCACACTTCCATCACCCCTTATTAATTCAAAATTTTGTTCTGCTCGACCCTCACGGACCCTTCCATAATTTATTCCATTACATTTACCAGCTAAACATGTACAGACTACAACAGATCAAGCTACCCCAAACTGTCAGATATTCCTAATCAACCTTGAGCCTTATGCTTTAAAGATAAAGTTGAAAATCTAATAAGGAAATCTGACATAGCTTGATGTGCTGTCGTCTTTACGTTATGTATGCAATAAAGATTGAATTGAAAACAATCATATAAGTAATTGGGAATATATTTACACAGGGTGGCCACGAATTCATTATATCATTGTGCTCTCCTCACTGTAGAAAATTTTTGTTACATACAAATATAAATAAGCCAAATTAAGCTTGTAAGGATTGTAGCAGGTAGTGTTTTGTAGTTTCTGCCTACTTTAGAATAAGCCTAATAAGAATAGGAACGAGTTCATATGTCTAAGGTCCCTATTACAGAACGTTACTCAAGCATTGATCTGTGCTTAAGCATCACTTAAAACTAGTTTCAACCAATCAAAAGGCTTGAAACGAGACTTAAGTAGAGCTTGAGTTTGAGTGACGTTCTGTAATACGGACAGTATTGACTTACCATTGAGTTGAACTGCTGTGGTGTGTACATTTGTCTTGCACAAGCTAATATTGTTGATGTTTTGCCAGTTCCAGGAGGCCCATAAAATAGCAAATGAGGCAATTGATTCTGCTGCATAAACTGGTTTACTACAATTATCACAAATGAATTAGTTACAGAAACACACCTTCTGTAGGTTACTAATATTTTTATTAAATTTTAGAATGCAAAGTTACCTACTTGTTTTAATAATATCGTCATGAGAAATTAATTCTTCTAACTTTGAAGGACGATATTTTTCGACCCTGTAACATTAACATTTTTAAGTATTTATTGCAGGAACACCAGTACCGTAAATGAATATACTGGTTTGGTATTCTTTATTGAATAAATAAATAAAGAACAAAAGTTCCGCGCGTAATCTTAAGGGAAGCTTTGTGGAAAGAAGACTAGAGAGTTTGTTTATCAGAAGCATCAAAATCAAAATTGTGGTTATATGCACCGGCACCGGGTAACTAACCATGGCAGATTTTTGCTGACTTCACCCACAGTCATTTTAAACTATGTACCGATTTTACAGTAACTGATAAACCAAGTGCTTTTAATTATATGAATTCCCAGTTTCTGAAATTCTTACAACAAAATAATACAATAGGAATTTAGGAAATTATCAATTTGAAATTCGTCTATCAACATTCAACAACAAACTGACAACCGCCGTCGCCGTCGTCGCCGACCTAAGATTTTTTGGCTGGTGCTCAGCAGTGTTGCCAACGGTGCTGGCCCTAATGTCGCCGTTTTTCATGCATGAAGTAGCCTAATATCGCCCAATTTCAGTTGTAGTAGCCTATAGTAGCCCAAACACCAAAATATCAATAAGTTTAAATAAAAAACTTTTTTACAAAAAAACAACCGACTTCCAAAAACCACTACAAAGTGAAAAATAACTAATTTCGGAAGTCGGTGTCTTTAGTTTTGTATATTCGTTTTTTGACACCGACTTCCGAAATTAGTTATTTTTCACTTTGTAGTGGTTTTTGGAAGTCGGTTGTTTTTTTGTAAAAAAGTGTCTTAGTTGGTGTCAAAAAACGAATATACAAAACTAAAGACACCTAGTCTTTAGTTTTGTATATTCGTTTTTTGACACCGACTTCCGAAATTAGTTATTTTTCACTTTGTAGTGGTTTTTGGAAGTCGGTTGTTTTGTTTTTTGTAAAAAAGTTTTTATTTTACACTTTTTAGTTGTTAAAAGTATTCAGTTGCATCCGGCCAGACTGGAAGCTGACGCAAATATAGTTGGGAAACGACGTAGTTTTGTTTACTTTAATGTTTACCCGTAAATATTCCCTCAACTGTCTATGGTCTTCATCATCAAATTTACTGTAGACTATTATTTTAACCCAATGGGTGCAAAGGTCTCATCATTATAAAGAATGAAATCCAACCACAAAGTAGCTACTATAAACCGTTGAGGAGTTCCCGGAACTGGCCTTTGTCTTCAAGATCAGCTCTCTTATGACAGTCACAACCCATCTAGGTGTAAAGTTCTTATCAATACAAATTAATCGAGCCCAAACACAAGATAGCTGCTGTGAATTGTTGAGCAGTTCCTTCAACTGCCTCCCGGCTCCATCATCAGATCTACTCCAGACCTTTATTAAATTGTAGTGCTTTAAAATACTTAATGAAAATGCTAAGAAATGCACTAGTCGCCCCTGCAATTTTTGAAAGTTACCCTTGTTTTCTCTGGTCTTCCACCATCAAACCCTGATATCCTTATCATGGGACCACCTTGGGAACGTCTTGTTTCTAACAGAAAAAGAATTATCAAAATCGGTTCATAAATGACGAAGTTATGCGCGAACAAACATAAAAATAAAAGCATATATACGGTCGAATTGAGTAACCTCCTCCTTTTTGAAGTCGGTTAAAAAATGCAGTTTTTTATTTAGTGTGAATGTGAACTTGGTCGACATTCGATATTTTTTTTTTTAATGTTATAAACCAGTGCTTGCCCGCAATCCCGTCTGATGGTAAGCAGCGATGCGATCGTTGATGGTAAAGCGCGCTAGTTTATTAAGAGCCTATTCACTCTAGCCTTGAAGACACTCAAATTGTAGTCCGACGGAAACACCGCCGCCGGCAAGTTGTTCCAGTCCCTTGATGTACGCGGTATAAAGGAGGAGGCGAAACGCTTCGTCCGGATTGTAGTAGTGTTAACAACGTAAGGGTGAAAACTCGCCGTACGACGCGTCGTACGCCGAGTCCACCATCGGACGACCCGTCGCGACGGGTCGTCCGATGGTGGAAAGGAGACGGGGGAATTAAATCATGCAATTCCCTCTTTTTGAATTGAAATACGCGCCATTATCACTCCAGCTAAATGTAATATAGTCGATACACTCATCGAAATATCGATTGTCAAAATTTTTAACTGTCGGATGTCAGCCAAATTCGCGCTCATAGTTTTTATCACTTTATTTTTAACACGTAAGATAAAATACACAGATAAACAATCATAGGCCACCTTTAAAACAATTCAATGAAATTAGTTCACATTTAACATAAAAACTAAATACTTAAACAAAATAAAAATAGAATCATTCAGATTCGTCTTCTCCTAGTAATACTAAGGCATCAACAAGACTTTCGCCGTCTTAGGTAGTAGTTGTCGTAGTTGATGTGCTAGTACTGGCGCCAGCGCAACATCCACCGGTGACGTACATTTTTCTACCAGCATGTAAACAAATGTCTTTGAAATCACACAACAATTACTTGCATAGAAGTTGTTCAAAGTGGAAGTGACACAGGAAATGGAAAACCTAACTGAAATTTCTGTATAACACAGATAATTACGTGCGCGTTGAATACCTACGTTTAACTCTGTATTCTAAATTTGGTTAATAGCTAAGACAAATTTCAGGGTATTCCCGCCAGAAACTAACCATAAACGAAGAGGGTGACCATCATAATATCAAATTATACCAACAAAACCCACACGCATGGCCGCATGCCTCTTGGCCTAGTAGGTAGTACTTATATACAAAAAAAATAGCTCTCGAGTTGAGTAGCCTAATTTGCGACTAGTCTCGAATTGAGTAGCCTAATTTGCGACCAGTCGCCTTTTAGATTTTTTCGTCGCCGATTCTCGTTCTGAGTAGCCTAAATGGCGAAAAATCGCCTACGTTGGCCACACTGGTGCTCAGACCTTTGAGCAATTTCTTCGTTGTAATCTTGTTTTCTTTCTTAATCTATCGTAATAATCTACTTAACCTAACCTAAACCTATCTCCTTTCGTTTCCCGCGTGAACCGACTAGGAGGAAGGTTGGAGACAAAGTCATGATGTGGCCCCTATGCTACAATATTTCAATGTTCTTTATCAATCATTCACTGAATGCCCTTTTTACTACATAAATCACTCGTTTTTACTTAGTGAACGTAAACTATATGTAATTAAAAAGTCCAATGAAAAATGAGCGTGGCACTTAGCTTTCCCGCCAAAACTCGCTCATTTTTCAGCGACAACCGAAGAATTCAGCGACACAGACCTCTTGGGTCGGGACCAAAGTCGTGTCGCTGAATTCTGCAGGTGCCATTGCTCCGCATGACCTTCCCAATAGGAAGTGGTTCGGTGTCAGAGTTTCTTCATCGTCTGGGTCTATACTGACGCCCAGACGTGGGTGAGATATTTAGAGAGATATTTCATTGGTCTTGAGTTTAATATGTGTTCGACCTCGGTCATCAACGTATGGAGAACTTCTTCCGGTGGTTTCCTTTCATTCAAGACCCCCACCAGCGCAGTCTTGACTGTTCGCACTAGCCTTTCCCATGCTCCCCCCATGTTTGGACTTCCTGGAGAGATGAACTTACACTGGATATCCTTTTCTTCTGCGGCCTCTTCTAGCTCCTAATTGGCCCCAACGAATTTAGTCCCATTTTCGCTGAAGATAACCTTCGGTGTTCCCCCTCTAGCTGTGATTCGTAAAAGCGCGATGATCATTAAGCTGGTACTAAGAGAAGGTACCAGCTCCAGAGGTATAGCTCTGGTGGTGAGACAAGTAAACAGTGCCCCCCAACGCTTTTCAGTTCTTCTTCCGATGGTTACTTGCATTGGCCCGAAGTAAACTACTGCTGTGCATGAGAACGAGAATTGATGATGTTGCAATCGTTCTTTCGGTAGGTCTCGGCGGTATTTCCGAGAGTCTCTTCCTCATCTTGCACCAGTGACAACTGTATGAGATTGCTTTCAACGTTGCTCGTAGATTCAGGATCCAATATTTCTGTCGAATTTCGTTCATGCCTGTGGCCGTGTTTCCATGAAAAAACTTCTGACGATAATGTTGTAGGTATGTTGAGACGGGCGATCTTCTGTTTTGCATCCAAAATTATAGGGTTCATTTTTCTTCTCTCGTCACCGTGAAACTTCATGGTTCTACTTCTTAATTTAATTATTTCGTCGCTATCTAAATAGACATCGATCTTCCTGAGCCGACTGGAGTTTTCTAATTCAGGCTTTCCTGCCTTCAAACTTCTTATTTCTGACGCAAAACTGTCGTTCTGACTTTGTTTGACTAACAACACTTGAGCTTTCTTTACATGTTCTTCTTCCAATCCAGGATTGAAATTCTAGAACGGGCATTCCTCTTCTGGTTCACGTAGGAATGTTGGCCCTTGGAACCATCTTGCGTTGTAATCAAATTCAAGCGGGGTTCCCCTCGTGGCATCATCTGCGGGGTTCTTCTTGGTTGGTCTCCAAGTCTCCAAATCTCCAGTCATCTAGTCTGTACTTCTCTACAATTTCAGCTAACCTAAACTTCCTCGGTTCTGACCTTATCCGTAGAATGTCATTCCTTTGCTTGCAGTTGGTAGGGCCTTCTCTGCGTATCCTTGCTCGAGTAACTTCTGCATTTGCTTCTCGTATGACTGATTACTTTATCAACTTATTGCAATGACAGTGATTTCAGAATTACTAACACTATTGAAAACGCTACAAAAATGTTTAAAGTTGTAGTGTATAATGAACATTACTACCAGATTTAAAGTAATAATTCCATAAACTCATATTTATTTACATTTATTGCAAACTGTGAAACGTTAATGGAGAACTTGAATAAGGCTAGTGGTCCCGGGTCCGGATTATATACCAGCGATTGTTCTTAAGGCATGTACGCCCGAGTTGTCTCCTGTATTGACACACTTGTATCGGCTCTCATTTAAGACTGGTATAGTGACCAAGTCCTGGAAGCTTGCCAACGTGCAGCCCGTGCCCAAAAAGGGTAGTCGTGCCGATCCTACCAACTATCGGCCGATTTCGATAACCTCCATACTCTGCAAGATTATGGAGCGTGGGTTGAATTCGCGCCTCTTGGCTTACCTGGAAGGTAACGATCTCCTCAGTGACCGACAGTTCCGGTTTCGACGCATTTGGTCAACTGGGGACCTACTAGTGTAGGTATGCCACTCACTTGTGGGACGAGGCCCCCGAGAAAAATGGGGAAGCGATTGCCGTCTCCCTTGATGTCTCGAAGGCCTTCTACCGGGTGTGGCACGCTGGCCTTTTGAGTAAGCTTCCAACGTACGGCATTTCCGCTGGCCTGACTGGCTGGGTAAAAGACTTCCTGGCTGAACGGTCCCTCCGAGTTGTTGTCGACGGTTGCTCATCGGAGCCCATGACGACCAATGCCGGTGTTCCTCAGGGGTCTGTTCTCTCTGCAACTCTGTTCCTGCTGCACATTAACGATCTGCTGATACCCGATATTTATGGGTATGCAGATGACAACACAGTTGTGGAAAGATACCTACCGGAAGCTAGGGCTAGTAAGTAGTAAGGAATCAATCCGATCCGAAAGAGAGGCTTTGATAGAGCTTACGAGTGCTGCACTACAGGCAGTCTCCGAATGGGGCCAAGCCAATTTTGTAGCATTCAATGCCGCCAAAACACAGGCGTGTCTTTTCACCGCCAAAAGGAGCCCGCTTGGCTCCTACATTTCAGAACGTATCCTTGGAGTACACCGACCGCCTTCAGCTTTTGGGAGTTGAGATTTCCTCGAACCTAAACTTTGGGCGGTTCATTGAGTCCACGGCCAAAGTGACTGCCAGAAAACTTGGCAAGGGTCCGGCGGTACTTCACACCAAGGCAGCTTCTAATGTTGTACAAAGCACAGGTCTGCTCGTGTGTGGAGTACTGCAGCCACATTTGGACTGGTGCTGTGAAATGTCACCTGGCTACTTTGTATTCAGTGGAGAGGTGTGCGAAGAGGCTGATTGGCGACCTAGATTTAACTCGGAACGGTCTCCAAATCCTGGAGAACAGGCGTAGAGTAGCCAGCTTTTCAGCCTTCTATAGGATGCATTCTGGTGAGTGTGCAAGCGAGTTGCATGATTTAATTCCCTCATCGGACGACCCGTCGTACGGCGACTTTCCACCCTCACGTTGATAACACCACTACGAACCGGACGAAGCGTTGCACTTCCTCTTTTAAATCGCGTACATCGAGGGACTGGAACAATTTACCAGCAGCGGTGTTTCCGTCACACTACAATTTGAGTGTCTTCAAGGCTAGAGTGAATAGGCTCTTAATAAACTAGCGCGCTTTACCATCAACGATCACATCACTGCTTACCATCAGGCGGGAAGCGCTAGTTTATCCATCCATACTAATATTATAAATGCGAAAGTAACTCTGTCTGTCTGTCTGTTACGCTTTCCCGCTTAAACCTCTCAACCGATTTTGATGAAATTTGGTACAGACAATCTTTAGACCCTGAGAAAGAACATAGGCTACCTTTTATCCCGGAAAAAAAATGATGTTCCTGAGGGAAACCTAAAAGCGCGATATAACCGAACTCCACGCGGGCGAAGCCGCGGGCGGAAAGCTAATATTATAAATGCGAAAGTAACTCTGTCTGTTACGCTTTCCCGCTTAAACCTCTCAGCCGATTTTGATGAAATTTGGTACAGACAATCTTTAGACCCTGAGAAAGAACATAGGCTATATTTTATCCCGGAAAAAATGATCTTCCCGAGGGAAATCTAGTACTAATATTATAAATGCGAAAGTAACTCTGTCTCTCCGTCTGTCTGTTACGCTTTCACGCTTAAACCTCTCAACCGATTTTGATGAAAGGCACAGACATTCTGTAGATCCTGAGAAAGAACATAGGCTACCTTTTATCCCGGAAAAATTTGATGTTCCCGAGGGAAATCTAAAAAGCGCGATATAACCGAACTCCACGCGGGCGAAGCCGCGGGCGGAAAGCTAGTAACTTATAAAAAAAAAATGAGAAAGGTAGCGTGAAAATCAGCAGAATCAAAATTGTATATGTATAAGTTCTGCCATTTTGACTCCTGATGGTCTCTCCCAGTCTGCTCCGACTTCTGGTATCACGGTTCACTCGTGCAAAGCGATGGCAAAATATGTAGATCGGCACAGACTTAACATTGGACGAATGAAATGGCAGCAAGTCACAGAACAATGTAACTGTTGCATTAAACTTAAGGGAAAGGTATATAATGTTCAGACCTGCTGTATGCATCAGAATGTTGGGCCACAAACAGCCCCCTAATCGGCGAACACATTTTTGTCAAATGATTGCGACTAGTTGGGATCGTTTGGACTGAACGAACCAATGGGCGGCCCGAACGATACCAACTGATGCAAACTAATCGTAATCATTTGACAAAAAAGTGTTCGCCGATTAGGGGGCGGATGAAAAAAGGTAATTGCATTCAGCTGCGATAAAAACGCTAAGAGGGATGTGTGGTTTTACACGAATGGATAGAATAAGAAATGAGTACCTACATAAGAGGAAGACTGGAAATGGCAACGGTAACTGAAAAATTGTATGGAAATCGTTTGTCATGATATAGACATGTGTTACGGAGAAATGAGGAATTTGTTGTGAGGAGAGTTTTGAGTATAAATGGCTTTAAGAGTAGTGGAAAATAAAAGAAACGATAGAGGGAATGCATGAATGATATTCCATTAGACTCCTTTAGGTAAGATTTTATTATGTAAATTATTTGAGATTTTTCAAACGTTGGGTTCAAACGGCATATTTATTTATTTATACTTTCGGAGCGATTAATTCCGAAAATATTAACATTATGAAAAAAATATTTTAGCAAACCCCTTTTCATTTTTAAATACCTATCCAAAAATACACGTTAGGCTGAAATGAAAAAAAAAAACACTCCTTACTTTAGTATGTGGGGGTACCCCACTATTTTTTTTTTTTTCACTTTTCATATTAGCTGCCTAGCACTTTATCGGCGTGATTAATATACTTATTGGTACCAAAGGCGGACGAGCACAAATTTATGGAACGCGTACCCACCGACTGATAACGGCCAGACGTATGTCGTTAGAAAGTTCTTTTCATGACTGTCATTTGTTATTATGGCGGCTAGTTTCAATTCGGTGGGGAAAATGTTACAGTTACTTAAATGATATCTATTAAAAGTTGTTTCTAAGTAAGAAAGTTGTTTTTTTTTTTCTTTTTTGTAAGAGCTTTCTAACGACATGCATACGTCTGGACGTTATTGTTCGGTGGGTACATTCCATCCTACATTCCTTTCAGCTCTCTAGTGATATAGGTCACTGAGATTATCCGCGGGCGGACGGACACACAATCAGACAGACGAGACTTGGCGAAAACTAAACTAAAAAGGAGGTGACTATGGAGATGACGTCTAATAAAGAAGACATGGAAGAAAAGACATTGCGCCGACACTAAATAAATTGGGATCAGGGCAAAGGAATGATCTTGTCGCAATTTATGTTAAGACAGCTGTTGGGTACGCTCTTACAGTCTCTCGGTAACCATTCACACTCCACCTGCCACCGTTATTAAATTATACAGCAGAAATAAAAATAAAAAATTCTTTTTCACAAATTTACTTTGTTTTACATTACATCACTTTACGTGTCTCTTCCCTGAAGTGATTAGAAGTGTCCAGATTTCACAAGTTCAATAATAACATTGATTTTACTAACTGCAATCTTAATTATAACTATAATATAATGATTTAGGTAGGGATTCGTTGTTTACCTAATATTCACAATCAAAAATTGAAAATTACAATCTTGTAAAACAATAATAAAATAAATTTTATTTTTAGGCCATGTTCAGCCTATTCTCTACTATAATTAATTTATCAAGTACATATTTACAGTTATGTCTATTAATTAGAACTTTTAATATTGTAAATTAACCAGGTTTGTTATTTGCTAATCACACTTGCTATATATTCTTCCATATCTGCTCGCGTCACACATTCTCTCGTTTGGCTGTCAAATATGGCATTAGCTCTAGGCTCCCAGGGCCACATAACTCGGCGTGTGTATGCGCTAAGCGTATCCATTATGGCGTCCTCTGGAATATGATACTCGCTCTTAGGTTTTCCATCCTTACCCATGCTGAAGAAATATTTCCGTCCACTGCTCTTCGATATAGCCGCAATCCAAGGATCTAAAAGATGTACAATTTAAAAACGTTCAGTGATGCATTTGTTGTGATAGTAGTTTATCTCTAAATTAACGTTATGTTTATAAATAAATATATATATCACACAAATTGAGCTAGCCCCAAAGTCAGTTCGAGACTTGTTTTATGGGATAACTCAACGATACTATATTTATATTTTATAATAGATACATATATAGATAAACATCCACGACCCAGGCCAATCAGGAAAATATCGTTTTCCATCATGACCTGGCTGGGGATTGAACCCGAGGCCTCCACGTCGCAGGCAAGCGTGTTGACCGCTGCGCCACGGAGGACGTCAATGATTAATGTATGCCAAAAGTCTGAGTATAAAACTATATTATCACCTTTTATTTCTTTCAAAAATAGGACGGATCCAACAACATAGAACATATCATTTCTGTTAATCCTATCTGGAGTGCTAATCGTCACCGCTGTCTTCACTCGTTTCATGGCGCGATATTCTAAATTGCCAACAGCCAATTCGAATTGTTCCATATTGTACAATCTCTTGGTTCTTATTGGAAGAGCTTGATTATCAAATGGTTTGTTCAGTGCGGAACAAAATAAATTGCATTGATTAATTCTGAAAATATAAAGACAATGTAAAATATATTTAAACGAGTAGGTCGTTCGTACTACAGGAGGACCAACCTTCCGTGCGCAGTTTCTGGCCTGCCATCGGACGCGTCCCCAGGTGGCGGATAGAGGAACGGCCCCCAGATTTGGAGGATACCGGTTTACCGGCGCGGACCAAAACCAGAAGTGGCGACCGCTTGGGCGGTCACACGTGCGGCGGGTCGGCCACCACTCCAGGTGGCTGACGTGACCCGAACTCCGGGTCACCGTCGGGCAACCCAGTCTCCTCACTGAGAGGAGCTGGGGGCCCCGTTTGCTTTCGGGCAAACGAGTGGAGCTAAGAGGAAGGACACCTCGCTAAAAAACCCTTGGCTGCTGCGTCTTCTCGCACTAGAAGACGTACCCAGTCCGGTCCCTCCTTATGGGGGACCATTGTGGACCCGCCTTTTGGTGGGAATCGCCGGCGGGGGATTGGTTGTTCAGGCTGTGCCGGTTTCCCATGACCCCGCCACTCAGGCGAAGTCGTTGTGCCGCTGTGGGTTTAGTGGGTATTTCCGGCTTCGGCTGGGCGAGTCCCACACACGCCCTTAGGGGTATGGTGCCTAAATGCATTACCACAGCGTAAAAAAAAAAAAATAAAATAAAGGAGGACCAACCTGTCGCTTAGGGAGTCGCCAGAGATATCAACGCCACCCAACATCACAGCATCAATAATGTGTAACGCTTTTCTATAAATTTGATTATTGCCCTGTCCACGATATTCCTTTACAATCTAAAAAAAAAGTAATTGTCTCAATTAATGTTTCTATCATTGTTTCTTTGTAGAAATTTTGCCACAGCGTTTAATCAATGGTGTATCCAGAGAAAAAAAAACAAAATATGACATAAAAACAATTTTATAATATTGATAGGTGTTATTGTAGATACCTCTCCATATATGAGTGTTTTAGCTGGCAGCGTCAGGTGTAAATCTACAACATGCCTCCAAGTATTTGATTCCAATTTAAAAACTTGCTTGCCTCCACAACCTTAAACGATAAAAAATGTCATGAGACATTTTTTCATAAACATAAAACAATATTTTTTTTTTATTATTTATAAACCAGCGCTTGACCCCCAGTTAGAATTAACACCTAGTTTGTCAAAATCTGATCAAAAGTTTGAGTCATTTAGTGTGCGAAGTATCATTATCGAGTACTGCTTTTCTCCAGTTGCATTGTAAATGATAATTAATCGAAATTGATTAGATAGCGCTTCATTTTACAACAAAAACAAAAATGTAGTGCGACCGTAAATCAAGCACAAAGTAAATACCAAACATTGTTACCTATGAATATTTTTAAATCCGGGCTATTTTTCCCACTGCTTAAAAACATGAAATTCCAGTCTAATACATTTCTAAAATACGCCTTAAGATCGGAGCAGTTCTCCAAGTAATTTGGTGGTTTGTTCAATATGTGAGATTTAAAAGAAAACAAGCTGTCCGCATCTGATACCGGCTTCTTTATCATGGATCTGATAGACGATAATGTATCGTCATGTCCTCGACGTTCCGGCTGAGTTCGCACTGCATCAGGTAACTAAAAAATATTTTACTAATTAGTTCTATGTTCTTCGGAACTACAGTATGAAACACATTATCTGAGCTTGGCTTCGCTCATGCTGAGGTCGTTATTTTTTCTTTATACGAAACCGGAATATAGTTTGTTCAGAATAAATCGACAGCTGAATCGATTCCAATAATGTACACCATGTTATATTTTTTCCCAAATACATCAAGAAATTGTTGCAGTGTGGTTACCGAGCGCACAAGTTCAGTTTACGGTAGATCATAGTACTTGGCGCGCCGCATGACCGTGCAACAGCTGACGCCACAGGTCAACGCACCAAATTTTTGTTGAGACAACCAGGTAAGAGATAACAAGCTCATAACTTTTTGGTTCTTCATGATATCTTTTTGAAATTTTGTACATAGATTTTTTACATAAAAATCCTAGACACGTGTTTTGGGTTTCGCATATACAAAAAAAATAATGTATATTATATTTGGCGACTTTCATGGTGATTGAATGGAACGAAAAAAAAAAACAAATTTGTTAAATTTCTCTATGGAAGACAGGCCATTTGATTAACAAATTGTGGATGCCACAATTTATGGACAAAAAGGGCAGTTTACCCGTATATCTCTTCTCAACATACAAACAAAATACTATACACAAAATTAATAAAAACTAATACATACAAAACTACATAATATAATGACTTACTTTCCACAAAGCTAAACATTGCTCTTTCATTTCTGCTTGTGTAGTGTCCTTTAAATTTTTATCTTTGCTGTACCTAGCTATTTTTAATAAATTTTGTATTTGCCTTTCTCCAAGTCTGAAAATATGATTACAATATAAAAGTTTTTCTTTTTTTATGTTATAGATTAATAACCTGCGCCACCAACCCCAATAACAATTAAACTATATACAAGAAAAGGTCATACAAATATTAGTCAGTTTCTAAATTTATTAAGTAGATTTCCACAATCGGGGCGATGTGAAACAGGCCATAAGTTATCATGACTGCATACATACAGGCAGTTGCTTTTATAAACGTATTCAAAAAAGTTTTTATCTTCTTTCATGACTTTTAAAGGTACAAGTTGTGTGACGTCTTCGCCGCGATCCACGTTACTCCACAGTATTGAGTTGACGGAGGCAAGGTGTTGTTCTGCAGGCTCAGTTCCTAGCCTCTTCCACAAACATACAAGATATCGCTCAGAATTAGCGGGTCTCGAAGTCACCGGCTTGTGTATACAAACTGGAACATAAAAAGGCAATTGAAATAAGTCCAAACAGGAAACTTAAGTAAGGAATATTGTCACAATGTATTATAATAATAACTTATTTTACCTTTATCAAAACATCTGTACATGATGTAAATCAAGCCAACACTAAACAGTGTGAAGATATCAAAGAGTTTGACAACAAAATGGCCGCCAGTCCTCACAAGCATCAAAGCTGCAAGACATTGACATAGGTACAACTGTTTTGACAAAATCTCTTGTATGTTTTCTTGACCTTCTACAGAGAAGCCCTGAAATATTCATGAAAATTATACAATATATCAATCATACAATACAAGACGAGAAAATATATACTTACACCATCAGCCATAACAAAATGTACTCCTTTGTCCTCTGTTTGTTTTAGTACATGCTCTTTTAATGACGTAAGATTTGCAGGATTAAAGATATTTCCGTCATCTTTCACACCATAAAATGGATTGAAGGTTTCAGGAGATCCAGCATAAAAATCAGATAATTTAAAATCGTTAAGTCCTTTTAAAGTGAAACCAAAACCTAAAACAAATAACCTATCATATAATTAAACTAATATTATACATATGGACATAACATGTACGAGAGAGTTCTTTTTCAAAATAAGTCAAAGTTAGGTCAATACACTTCTTATTTCTTGGTAATAAACTTTTCTAAACCAACATTTTTTTTATGTTTACATTGCTCTCAAAATATGCTATCACCCGAACGCTTTCCTCTTAATTCCTCTTTTTTAAATTTGGAAATAAATAAAAATTGCTGGGGGATAAATCTGTACTTTACGGTGGGTGGGCAAAAAAAAAAGCAGAAAGCAAGAGGTTCGAACCTACACTTGTTTACGGCGTCCATTGCAACTTTGGAATGTTGTCTTGCAAAAGCAGCATACCTTGAAAAATCCTCGCAGTTTTCCCTTGATAGTTTCTTTTAACTTTCCTTATACATAGTGGTGCTGACAATACGACAATAAATGAAAACACAGACCATGCTGGTTCATAGGAATAATCCTGAACCATAGAAAAAAACTTAGCATAAATAAAAAAATGAAAATTTCAAACAATCTAAATCGCTAAAATTTCAAACGGAATAGAACATCCTTTAAAATATTGGTTCAATGACCTCCGATCAGCGGGCGACAGCGCGTTCCTGTATCGACTTGCTTTTTCGCGCCATTATTATTAAAGTTTAGTACCGCTGGATGCGACGGTCATCAACGCCTAAGCGCTTCCTTATCAACATGTACATCATGTAGAAAATGTGAAAAATGAAAAATAATTTCCTGCAACTAAACTAATGGATATACTTATATATTGTTTTTATCGGTAGACTGAGAATATGTTGAGGTACACGATGTTTAATTTATTGTCGTATTAGGAATAATCCTGAACCATAGAAAAAAACCTAGCATAAATAAAAAAATGAAAATTTCAAACAATCTAAATCGCTAAAATTTCAAACGGAATAGAACATCCTTTAAAATATTGGTTCAATGACCTCCGATCAGCGGGCGACAGCGCGTTCCTGTATCGACTTGCTTTTTCGCGCCATTATTATTAAAGTTTAGTACCGCTGGATGCGACGGTCATCAACCCCTAAGCGCTTCCTTATCAACATGTACATCATGTAGAAAATGTGAAAAATGAAAAATAATTTCCTGTAACTAAACTAATGGATATACTTATATATTGTTTTTATCGGTAGACTGAGAATATGTTGAGGTACACGATGTTTAATTTATTGTCGTATTGTCAGCACCACTCGGTATAGTTGCGTAGTATCTTACCGTGATATTGGTAACATTATCTTTATAGTTAAGGCAAGTCAAATTATAATCTTTGTGGGCTATAACACGGTTTTTTGGTAATTACACCGTACATTTTGTCAGTGTCTACTGCGTGGTTTATTTAAAAGTTAGAGATAAGTCCTCATTTTGCTGGGTAGTTTTTTCGCACGAAAATTCATTTGCTCTCTCATTGCAAATAAATTCTTGATTTAATTTTAAAGAAATTTAAAGTAATGATGGGATTATTAATATAACTCCGTTCCGCGGACTTTAGACCTCCCCACGAAAGTATGTGCGCATGCACCTTTGTGAGTATGCTCGGTTTAGTTAAAAATGCAGATCTCGATAAGGGGATAGAATGTTTACTGAGCTAAGCAATAATAGAACCAGTTCAACACTCGGTCTATGCGTCAGGCATAGTGATTGTTGTATAAATTCTGTTAGACGATTCGTGGACTATTCCGCAACAATTAATAAGCTCTTGCCGACCACTCATGAATTGATTTCAAAATTACATAGGGGTTACTTATATAGGATGCATTTCGGGGAGTGTGCGCGGGAATTGCATGATTTAATTCTCCCATCTCCGTTCCTTCATCGGACGACCCGTCGTCGTACGGCGAGAGTACGACGTACCTTTACGTTGTTGATACCGCTACGATCCGGACGAAACTTTTCGCCTCGTTTCTTATATCGCGTCTAGCGAGAGGATAGAACAATTTGCCAGCGGCGGTGTTTCCGTCTGACTACAATTTAAGTATCTTCAGGGCTAGAGTGCTGTTAATAAATTAGCACGCTTAATCATCAACGATTGCATCACTGCTTACCATAAGGCGGGATTGCGGTCAAGCACTATAGTTTATAAAGTAAAAAAAAAGACAAAATGCGTTGGGGGAATAATATGCGTAATAATTATATGTGGGTTTGAGCCAGACCCTTATGAACAAAGGTTCAGTTTTGGTTAATGTGACTTTTCAATTGTTCCGTCATTTTTACGAGAAATGAATTGTATACAACAGAGGGACACACTCCTGACCGAATTTCAGTTACGTCGGCCAATTTCAAAAAGGATTAGAATATGCAGCAGTTGTTATAGTGCACAAGTGAGAATTTTATTTATTGATCTTAAATAAGATCTCATACACATAAGACATAAATAGTCTAAATAAAGGTGTATTTGTTTCAAGGTTGTGTCAGTTTTGAAATGTTGTCAATTATGTAATTAACTTACCTTTTGCCCTCCAACCCTTGCGATATAACACATATTCCGAAAAGCCCCCAGGACCAGCACATATATCAGCAAAATACAATATTTCCTTCTTATCTACAGCATCTTCACCATTTTGTTTCTTAGGGTTAGTGAAATTAAAGTCGAATACAGCATCTATATTAGCCATCTTCACGGCAGCTCTGTTTAGGAATATCACAGACCCAATAGTTTCATAGGGATTACTACGAAACCGCGCATGTCGTAAATCCTCATCATCCAAACTATCGAAAATTGTCTACAAAATAATAATTTATATTTTTAATACTTGATAATACATAGGCAAATATAGGTACAGACGACAGGAAATTAAGCTATTACAATCTCTCAGATTTCTTTAATAGGTTTTGCAACTTTATCTCTAAAGCAGCGATCGGCAACTTTTGGCAGGCAAGGGCCACAAGATAGCAACATAAACTTAAGGCGGGCCGCAGTCATGATACTTACTCGTCAAACTAAGCTCAAGCGTCAAGCTGTCATAAAATTCAATAAGATAATTGATTAGATCTTTTGAAAGCATCTTTAGGCTGGAGATCCATTCCGTTCAATCTGTACGGACGCCAGCTGGTCAAGCTACCCTAAACTCTAAATCTAATAAGGAAATCTGAGAGATTGTAGTAGCTTGATGTGCTGTCGTCTGTAAATCCTCATCATCACACGAATAGGGTTTGCAATTTATTTACAAAACATTCATGGGCCGCAAGTAAGACGTATGGGGGCCGCATGCGGCCCGCGGGCCTCGTGTTGCCGATCGCTGCTCTAAAGCATTACGGCCGCTGCCTCGAATCTTGCGGCCAGCGGGGCGGCGGCGGCGGCGGCGCACGGTGGGCTGAAATCGGCAAGTGGGGACTTAAGGATTCAAATGAGTATTTTTGAGTTTTGTGTACTAATACAAATATTTTTTGTTATTTTTTTTATACCTAGTACTTTTCGAGTTATGGACCCCTAAACTTTGTATGAAATATTTATCGGTTTTTGGTTTAATCTGACACGTCTTATTGTTGTATAACAGAAATATGTACTTATAGTAAAAAATCAAATTATTGGTAAGCATTCTACACCACCCTTATGACGTTAGTTATTTTTCACGATACTCACACCACTCTTAAGACGTCATTTGTTTTTATCAATAGCGCGGTGTACCCTCATTAGCGCGTCGTCCAATGACTTATTCGTCCACTCGCGTGCGTCAAACTCGCTCGCGAAATAGCACCTTCCAATTTTACCTGTTTTTCGTCGTCAACTCGCTCGAACGTGAACTTCTGACAGATTTATGTAATATCAGCTGCATGTTTTACGCATAAAATGTATAAGAACTTTAAATGCGTAAAACATTTTAAACGACTTTACTTTAAATTAAAACAAATATTGTTTGGGAGATAGATATTTAATATATATCCACATAACAATAACATAAAACTGCTTATTAACCTAATTATTAACCACTGGCGACCAGCCCCGGCTTCGCATGTGGACAAATGATATAGGTACCTAAGCCTTCCTCAAGAAACGGTGGCCCTTCAATAAAAATAATATCTACTGATATAATAAGGAACAATTAGTGGGCTTTGATTTCGACTGGCATTTTAATTAACTTTTCAACTTTTTTATTTAACTTTTTCGCATAAAAATGTAATCATTATGAATAAACTATATGTAGGCATTTTTAAGGTCTACAATACTGTAGTACATTATTTTGATTTATCTCATAGGGTTCAGCCAGCATTTGTAATGTAAGCTCAAAAAAATGGGTTTATTTTGCGACATGTGTTAGAAACCTCAAAAATAACAGTACTTCTCCACTATTTAATGGATGTTATTATACATATAAACTTTCCTCTTGAATTACTCTATCTATTAAAAAAAGCGCATCAAAATCCGTTGCGTAGTTTCAAAGATTTAAGCATACAAAGGGACATAGGGACAGAGAAAGCTACTTTGTTTTATACTATGTAGTGATATCGGATATCAACAATAAATCAAGAATTTGACCTATTACTATGTAAATTAACTAAAGCAAAGCAAATAAAACAAGAACAGTCAACAATATCACGTTATGTCAGTGAGGCATTTCGTTAATTATCGTCTGCTTAGCTTAAAGCAGCCTCTAACAAAAAAAAAAAAAACTAAGCCAAACTTGGAAACTTTAAAAATCATAAAAATCACAATATTAGCAGTTCAATACTTATAACTCTCTGGATAAATTCATCAGTTCATCGATTGCGCAGGTTTCTTTTAATTTTGCAGTTATATTAGACCCTTTGACGTATTAAGTTTGGTAATAATTATCTTCTTCCTGTAAGATGGTTAAAAAATGTGCGATACTTTTGGGTTTACTGTTTATTTTTTGTTTAATTCATTTTTATATTTTAATTAATTTTACATTGTGCTCACATGATAGAAGCAATATAAATATGTAACGAAGAAATGTAACCCATATATTATGATTTTAAAAGAGTGTCCATGGAGTTTCTTGCACGTTCTTCTCCATAGAGATCTACGCTTTGGAACGTGCAATTTAGTTTCACTTTTCTTGGACTGATCGACATTGAGTATTCAAAAGTACCAAGTGATGGTTAATTTGAAATAAACAATTTTGATTTTGATTTTGAATGTTTTGAAGTGTTAGTTGCTACTTTTGGTAAGTCTGATTGTTCACGAGCAACAGTTTTTAATTGGTATACTGAGTTCAAGAGAGGGGGAAGAAGCTTTGAAGATGAAGCAAGGTTGGGTCGCCCGCCAACAGCAGTCATTCAAGAAAACGTTGAAGCGGTTGAAAAGTTGATCGGGGAAACCGCCGAATTACATACGTAGAGCTTGAGCTGGAACTGCTTATTGGATCAGCAGCGCTGCAAACCATTATTCATGATCACCTTTCTCTTCGGAAGCGTTGTTCAAGATGGGTGCCGCACAAACTGATCGACGACCAGAAAGACCGCCGGGTAGATTGGTGCCGATTTATGATTGAGAAATTTGACGGAGGCAAGAAAAAAAATGTATACGATATACTTACCGGTGACGAAACATTGCTGTATAATTATGATGCCGAAATAAAACCACAATCAATTGTGTGGTGCTTTGAAAATGAACGAACGCCGACAAAATGTCACCGTGCACACAATACGCAGAAACAAATGATCGACTCGTTTTTTGTAAGACCGGTCATATAACAACTGTTGTGCTCGAAAATAAAAAAAAATAGTAATTCTGAATGGTATGTGTCAGTTTGTGTCCCTACCGTTTTTCAGCATGGCGCGACAAGCGACCAAAGTGACAGAGACCTGTGGATAAGATGGTTTAAACGTATGGATAAGTATATACACGCCGAGGGTGAATATTTTGAAAAGATAGACATGAGTAATAAATAATAAATTTTATAATTTTTGAGTATCTAGTTTTTTTGGCACGCGCCTCGTACCTGCTAGATTAGCATGACCAATTTTGCACAAGCGAGTGGCCCCCGCCACCGAGGACATCGCGTATATTGACAGTTAATAACGCCGTTAATAACGTCCTTAAGATCATGCGTCGTGCGTTCTTGATAGTGAATAAACTTTCTGCATATCAACATTCATAATTTAGAACGCGTGTCTGAAGGTAACTGCATTTCATAACGTATCGTGAAACATGGAAGTGTGTTATACGTAAAACCTTTAACTGAAACAGCCAACGCGGGCTATAACTAGTTATATATAGTTATTGGTTACAATCCGTTTTTATTTGACTGTACTACACGCTCGCGAGTTGACGACAAAAAACAGGTGAACTTAGAAGGTGCCATTTCGCTCGGACGCACGCGAGTTGACGAATAAGTCCGTCCACTGAGCGCAGCGAAAAAAAATGGCACGGTTACATTTGAAAAACAACTACCCTCAGTACGTTGTTACACATCGTAATAAACGCACTATCCTATCTCACATTTTCGAAATACTATTACTATTTATTACGTAAAAATGTTCGATTTGGTGTCAAATATTGATATTGTTGTGCTATTAAAGGAAAGTGGAAGTTTTAAAAATAATAATGTTTTATATAGTGCTATTAAATCTAGATTACTCCCCAATGTGTTAAGTGATGAAAACGATAAAGCTTTAAAAGCGTTTTGTGCAAAATATTGCTATAATCTGCAAAGGAGATGGCAAAATGCTCATAGCAAAGAGGAAATGTTTAGTAAAAATAATAACGAATAGTTATCGTCGGAAATAATTTGGCCTGATTTCATTGCAAGTGCATTTGAAAGATACCAAGACTCTGTTCCTAGTACATCACGTGTACATGAATCTCCAGCAAAAGTGTCTACTGCCACGTCAACGAATGTAAGTCCAAGAAAACCATTTTGTGAATTAGGACCTAAGCAAAAAAAGAGACGTACGGAACATATTCATACAACTATGACTACAGAGGAAATATCTCATGCATGTATTACAAAATTACGAGAGGATGAAATCCTCGAACACCTACTTAAAAATCCACAGAATGTACATAAAGTAAAAGATAGTCTTTTAGAAAAAAATGAAAAACCTAAATTTACTCCAGATGAAGCTTTGGGACTTGTTTTGTCCCTTAAAATAACAAAGTGGCAATACAATATTTTAAGAATAAGTATCAAAGAGAAAAATGTCGACATGTTCCCTTCCTACTACAAGGTGCAAAATGCAAAACAAGACTGCTACCCGCCAAAAGATGATATCACCTTAACAGATACAACTGCTAGAATAAAATTGCAGCCTCTATTAGATGTAACCGCCAAAAGGATATTCAAAGCAATCAATATTGATAGCACAAACTGTAAGAAGTTGACAATGATAAGCAAATGGGGAATGGATGGTGCTTCGAATCAAGCAAACTACAAGCAAAAAATGACAACGGATGACAAAGAGGACAGTGCTTCGACAGATGATTCAAGTATTTTTATGGGTAGTTTAGTACCAATAAAAATTGTTTCCGAGGAACAAATTATCTGGGAAAACGACTCCCCAAATTCAGCGTATTGGTGTCGCCCAATATTTTTCAAGTTTGAAAAAGAGAACAAAGCAACGATTTTAAGAGAGAAAACCGAAATTGAAACGGAGATAAGTGAATTGAAGGAAACAGAAATTGGCGAAATAAAAGTCTCACATTCATTATTGCTTACCATGATAGATGGTAAAGCAACATCAATCCTCTGTGAAACTTCAGCTCAACGATGTGACATATGTAAAGCTGTTCCTACAGATTTGAATAACTTGTCTTTGTTATTGACTAAAAACATTGATACCGACTTGTATAAATATGGTTTATCATCGCTACATATATGGATACGTTTTATGGAATGCATTCTTCACATAGCCTATAGACTAGATTTTAAAGCATGGGTTGCAAAAGGTGAAAACAAAGTTTTGATGGAAAATAGAAAAAAAATAATTCAGGACGCTTTTAAAAATCAAACAGGGCTTTTAATCGATGTTGTAAAGCAAGGGCATGGAACTACTAATGACGGGAATACCGCTCGAAGATTTTTCTCAAATACAGAGATTGCTGCTGTAATTACTGGTGTCGATGAAAACTTAATAAAACGGTTTTCAATCATTTTAGAAACAATATCTTCAGGCCATAAAATTGACACAGTGAAATTTAAGGAATATGCGGAAGCCACCTTAAAATTATACGTGGATTTATATGACTGGTTTCACATGCCGTCTAGTGTGCATAAAGTTCTGGTTCATGGAGCAGCTATCATTGAAAACTTTGGATTAATTCCGATTGGAAAGTTATCGGAAGAAGCGGCTGAATCCAGAAATAAAGACTTTAGGCGATATCGCCAATACCATTCAAGAAAATTCTGCAGAAGAGCTAATAATGAGGATATTTTGAATAATTTAATTATTAGTTCAGGTCCTTATATTTCATCAAAACGTCATAAAATGATACGGAAACACAAACCATTTTCAGAAGAAGCGAAAACCATGCTGTTGCTTCCAACATTTGAGGATGATGAGCGGGAAAATATAGAATTTGTAAATGTGGAACATTTAGACAACGAATCTGAATCAGAATCTGATAAAATTGCATAAGTGATAGTTTTGTGAGAGCGTTAGCGTTAGTTCTCTACCTCAAGGGTAGTGCGGAAAAGGGAATGAAAATCAATTTCCTCCAAAATCGAAGAAAATCGAAGCAAGTGATATATTGGATAATTTGCCTAAAAAATAGCACAGTCGAATACCAAAAGCCGTTTCTTGAGAACTTTTGAGAATTAAAAGTTATTCACATAAAATAAAATTTCTTCATACAAAAATAAATTAAAATCGTTATAACTTTAAAAATATTAGGTATATACAAAAATCGAAAAGAGGAAAAATGTCTTGTATTTAATAGTAGATTGCAAATCCGTTATTATTTTCTGATAAATTGCTCATCAATTTTCGTGAATCCCTAAGTCTATGGAAGCTTGATTTCAGCCCATCGTGCGGCGGCGAGTGAGCGGCAGGATTTTATGCGTAAAATCAAACGGACCGGTTCTCGAAAACAGCGGCGCGTGAGCGGGGCGGTGGCGGGCAGCGAGCGGTGTACTTCTCGCGCTCGAATCTTGCGGGTAGCGGGCGGAAAGCGAGCGGTAATCGAGCGTTAGGAATAAATTTGAATCAAAAAGATGTTGCCGCCATTGTTCAGACATTTCTTTCGCGAATAAAAACAAATATCTCGTCGACACAATCGTGAACACAACACTACACGGCTATAGTGACGCGCGATCTGCCCGCTAGTTTCGAGAACGGGTCTTCGATGCCCGCTCGGCTCCCGCGCCGCTGCCGCCGCCGCGCGCCGCCCCGCTGCCCGCAAGATTCGAGGCAGCGGCCTAAGGGTATATTATATTGCACTCCCAAACACTGCAATAGTATTTTTTTATTGTTCCCAGTCTTGACAGTTCATTCAAAGATTAAAAATGTTCTATTTTACGGATTTGGTCTCAGCACTTACTCCTTCCAGTGGACCATTGTGCATCTAGAATATAAATACTTACTTTGGATTCTAACACGCCTTTTAATATTGCTGGATCAACGAAATGTGTTTCATCATCAATAGTTGTCTTTACACGGCCTCTTTTTAACCACTTTTCCAAAACATCCCCAGGTGGTGGTTCCTCTGGTGCAGGATCAAGCCATAACTGCAATGAGTAAAGTTAGGTAATCAAACAGTATAGTGTGGTGAGTCACTGCGATACTCAGAACAGAATCTTACAAAATCATCTACTATTTACAAATGATTCGGTTGGCATTCTTCAGATGACTTTGTTAAAAAAAAAAACCGGCCAAGTGCGAGTCGAACTCGCGCACGAAGGGTTCCGTGCCATTATTTTTAAAAACAACAAAAAAAAGTCACTTTTATTTTATTTTAATTACCCATTTTCAATATATAACCAAATATCCTGTGAACATTTTAAGCGTATATCTATTTCCGATATTAATATGGAGCAAAAAACGGTAAAAAAATCACGTTTGTTGTATGGGAGCCCCTTAAATATTTTTTAATTTTTAGTATTTGTTGTTATATCAGCAACAGAAATACATAATCTCTGAAAATTTCAACTGTCTAGCTATTACGGTTCATGAGATACAGTCTGATGACAGACGGACAGCAAAGTCTCATGAATAGGGTTCCGTTTTACCTTTTAGGTATGGAGCCCTAAAAATAGTATAATAATTGGGAATGTTTCTTAGCTTTACAGAATAATGTATGTGATTAAATTGATGTGAGAATTGAAAGATGATAATACAACTCTCGACCTTAGAAGCATATGGTCGTAGGTATTTATAGCTCAATGTTAGATGCAGTAGGTCGTATGTGTAGTTCATTGGACCTATGATATGACCTGTCGGCTTCTAAGATCGAGAACTATTGCTTGTATAGTTAAACAACTTACTACTTCCTCTCTTGCTTCAGGTTTTGTTTCCTCAGTGATTACTGCAATATCTTGTGGTAAAGCTCCCACTGCTGACGGTTTAGCTCCCAATCCTCTGCGACCTTTTTGTGCAGATGCCTCCACAGGTTGCGTTCTGCCATGGTCAAATTTACCTAAGCCTTTGCCTGGTTTAAAACCCATGTTCATCATGATCCGTTTGGACTTTTCTGAATATTCCCCACTATATGTTTCCTCCAAGTTTTTGCTTTGTTCAGAGTGTTTATTATAGAACGTGTCTCCTGATTCTTCAAATTTACCTAAGCCTTTGTCTGGTTTAAAACCCATGTTCATCATGATCCGTTTGGACTTTTCTGAATATTCCCCACTATATGTTTCCTCCAAGTTTTTGCTTTGTTCAGAGTGTTTATTATAGAATGTGTCTCCTGATTCTTGGAAGCAGGGCCGTCCAGAACCTTCTCCTTCTTCTGGTTCATCAAACACTGGCCGATAATCATCATATTGATCATTCGGTGAAGAACAATTCTCACTTAAACTACTTCTGCTTAACCTAATTTTCCGTTCCGGACTTTGATCTCCATAGCTATGTCTTACTTTCCCTGGTTGCTGAAAATCACCTCCATAACTATCAGTGATTGGAGTACCTGGGCTGTCCTTATCTGATTCTTGCAGTGCTAAATAAATGATAGTAAATTATTTTATAAAATTATAATTATAGCAATTTAGATTTTTGTTAACTCATATCAATAGTAAAGCATACATGAATAAGTAACAACAGAGTATTTGACATGCTGTAATTAGGAGCCTTGCTGTACATTCATCTGATTACTGTATCATCATCAACCTTTTTATTTGTCCCACTACTGGGCACAGGCCTCCTCTCATACAGAAAAAAGGATTGAACGTAATCACCACACTTGCACAATACGGGTTGGCGATTTCAGACCTAAAGTCCAGGTTTCCTCAAGATGTTTTCCTTCACCTTTACAGATTACAGTATACACACAACTAATAAATTTAAAGTCACATTTTATACAAAAAAAAAAGAAAAACTCGTGTAAACTCTATATAACGACACCGAAGGGACTTTGCATTTTATAGCGTTATGTAGAGTTGTCGTTATATGGAAATAAGAAAAATCAAAATTAGAAAAAGTTTATTTCACACTAGTGTTAGTAGTTATGTACGGACGACAGCAGGTCAAGCTACCCCTGACGGTCAGATTTTCCCAATCAACCTTGAGCCTTAATGCTCTAGATATAAAGTTGAAAATCTAATAAGAAAATCTAACAGTTTGTAGCTTGATGTGCTGTCGTCAAGGTTGAATGGGAAAATCTGACAGTTTGGGGGTAGCTTGACCTGCTGTCGTCCGTACATAAAAAACAATGTTATTTGAACGCTATTGCGTATAGTCTGTTATTTTTGTTTGACGTCTTTTGCTGCACCAGTTATTTAAATTTTGTTGTATTTTTTTACTTATTTTTTCTCTTAGGTAAGTTTGTAGTTTTCACTTAGGTTTTCCGTGCCCCTTTTCGAGGTGCAGAAGATTCTTTTCTACCGGTAGGGGTACCCGCTCTAGTTGACCTAGGAGCATTTGCTCTTAACAAGGAGGTGCTTTTGCCAGCCTTGCAATAGTGTTCAGAAATAGCAAGCTTGAAGTCAAATAGGACATGTATAGGTTCTCTTTGAAAGTTTTAGGTTTAGGATCAATTTTATTGCGTCATCGGAAGTATCGGTATCGGATGATGGAATAATTATGAGTTTCGACGCTTGAAAGGCAGTCATATCTAAGCGACAAAAATTCGTAAATTGAGTTATATACACCAAACGACGCAGAAAAATCTGGCGGTTCGAATGGTGTATATAACTCAATTTATGATTTTTTGTCGCTTAGATATGATTGCCTTACAAGCGTCGGTTTTTACGTGTTTGGTTGCGCAAGCGCGAAAGCGGAATATCATCATCAGAATCAGATAGTGAATCAACGTTACTAAAACAGCCATCACCAGGAATAGTACAATTAGCAGTGCCATAATACCGCAAAGGAAGCATTCTGGAACAAATACTTCGTTAGAGGTTAAAACAGAGGTTTTGCAGAATACTATTTATATTTTTTTGCATCAATTTTCTTATCTTTTCTATTTAATTTCCTAAACTGCAATAAATTTTACTAACAACTACTTTGCGTACGCACCGGAGAAAAGTGAGGTAATAATTACATACGATGTTGACTATAGACAATAAAAAATAAGTTTCGTTTCAATTTCAATTCCTTAATATTAGTATATCAAAAGTTTATAGTTTGTTTAGAATTCGGGTAGAAATGAATTACTAAAGTTGAGAAGCCTAAAATGGCTTTGTATGCAAAGAGGGTTAAATCTGCATCCCACTTTCGCACTTCTTCTTCAAAAAGTCGACTGGTCATCCAAGCTGATTTATTCGCTTTATACGTCACTGGCAAATTTTAAATGTTCTTAAAACAGCCACAAGCATCCTAATACGCTCCTTGGAAAGCTTTCCTCCCACACACTTCTCTCCTTTAAATTTCAGATTTTATCTGGAGTCAACTTATAGAAAACTAGCTTTCCGCCCGCGGCTTCGCCCGTGTGGAGTTCGGTTATATCGCGCTTTTTAGATTTCCCTCTGGAATATCAAATTTTCCGGGATAAAAGGTAGCCTATGTTCTTTCTCAGGGTCTAAAGATTGTCTGTGCCAAATTTCATCAAAATCGGTTGAGAGGTTTAAGCGGGAAAGCGTAACAGACAGACAGACAGACAGAGTTACTTTCGCATTTATGATTTTGTATTAGTATGGATTCTTGCTTCATCAGCAATGAAAATGACACTTGGCGCTTATTTTTCTGTGATTTTTTACCAACACTTCGTGTTTCCCCACTTATTTTACCATAGATGATATGATGACCTTGCTTGAATTTTCCGAGCCATCCTTCTGATGCTTTGAAAGAAGTTAAATCAAGTTCTTTAGCAAAATTCTCCACTTTAGCTTTCACGAGCGGCCCCGAAATAGGCTTATTATTTGGGCGTTGTCAGTGAAACCATGATAGTATATTCATCCAAATTTTCGTATTTAGGTCTCTTTAATTTTTTGGAAGATTTCCCCTCGCCCTTAGCTTGGAGAATTTTTTCTTTGTTTTTCCATATTGTGGAGACGGTAGAGCAACTAAATCCAAAGCGCTTGCCAACATCACTTATCTCCTCTCCTGTTTCTATTGCGCGTATCAGTAAAACTTTTTCGTCAATACACAGTGATTTTCTTTTACTAGCCATGTTTACAGTTTGAAAGTTTGTGTTGTTTGTGTCAGTTGCTCACAAACTTTCAAACTGTCTAATTGCCATATAACTGACTAATGCCATGGATTATCTATATATAGATAATCCATGGGTCACTAGTCATGGTCAAAGACAGTCTACACTAGGGTTGAGCGAAATATACTTTTTCCGTTTTATTCTTTCTAATAGTGACAAAAAGTTGCCATTATGGATCAAACTATCACATGCAAAATTATTTTGAGATATATTAAAATTCAAAACCTCCGCAAGACCATCAAAGCTTTAGAAAAAAGTAATTTTTGTGATATACTTCATTAACATGTGAGAGAAACATATAGCTTTAAAATAACTTTTTATATTATTTAACATTACGGTAATGAAGTCAAGTACTAAATAAAAATATATTTATAATATAAAGTACTGCTATTCCCGCATTATTAATGGGGCTGTGCGACGTGCGGAGAGGGCGAAACAAAGCGAAGGTAAAAGGTCTCACTGTTTCTTACGAAATTACCAAGAAATTTAAAATAAAACTGTTAAAAATATGGATAAGACGCGTAGCTCCTGGAAATATCCGCTTGTTGGTGACACGAGTGTACTAAAACTAAATGTTTTGCCTAAGTTTGAAAACGTCATGAAATTTTACGTTTGGATGAGATACCATTAATAATCGATAATCGCAGCAAGAAAAGAACAAAGAACCCTCGTTCCCTACAAAAGCAAAAATAGTGGGTTACAAGATAGAAGTTTAGAAAATTATGTCCATTCCGACAGTCATACAAGCATAATACGTATGCGGGTTGGGTCGGGTGTAAGTGGGTTTGTTCCGGATGACTTGGTTCAGAAATCTCTTGGAAATCTTTCATATGCAAGGTGGCTAACTTGCGCAAATCGAAAATATGGGAGTCTTTATATAGGAACAAAAGACCCGGTGAAAATTTAATGCGTTAGCAACGTTGTGGTAAAAGTTAATGCACCGAATTCGTTCAACATTAAAAATTATCCAAGCTGTAAAGAGCGAGCCCGTCACCTTTTCAAACTGATTTTACGTTCGCGATATCTGTCCGAAAATCTAAAAATTGTAGATGATATAGTACAAAGAAAACGTTATTTCGTTCATGACGAAAATCTGCTCCTCGCTATGTTGACGGACGAAAGAAAACATGTTCGGGAATTAGATGCTCGGTGAGTTTTGAAGTCACATTCCATAACTTCATCGACAATGCCAAGATTATTTGCGGTCCAGAAAATTATAAATTTTGACTCATCAGATTACATAAATTTGTTCAATTGGCACTTTTAGCAATGTGAGATTACCGAACCACCACTACTGAAACATATGATAGAGCAAGAAATACGTTTTTTATAGACAATGGTGGAGAAGGTAATTTGGATTTTCTACCAATTCTGTGTTATACACAAGCTAAAGAACGAGTAGTAAAGGTCACTACAGAGGCACCTACTGCTCTTTGTACAAGAAAAGCTAGAATTGAGTTGATAAAATCAAAGTCAGAGTCATGAGCAATCATGCCCAAATTTGAAACAAAGAGAAATTTTAAGGTCAAATAAATGCTTATTTTCTTTAATTTTCCACCTTACTATTCATAGTTTTATTAATGTTTATTAAATTCTGCTTTTTAAATACACATTAAATTTAAGAATATTGCTATAACTGAGGCACTTGAACCCTTTCCAACATATATGTTTTTTGGTATTTTCAATAATTTTCGAAGTACATGTGGAGGCTAATGCCTCTTCTTTTAAAATAACGAAAAAAAGGCAATAGCAATATTTCATAATAATGCAGCAACTTTCCCGCACCAATAGAAGTCAAAATTTGACAAAAAAAAATCTGTCCTACTTGTACGCTTCCTCCTCCTCCTCCTCTGCTTGTCCTACACGTGCAAGCAATTCCAATTTGTAAACAAAAGAACGAATTTCTTAGAAAGTTCAGTATGCATTATGTCGAGTTTATTGCAGGCTAGGATAACAAAGCGACAAAAGAATGTGAGGAGACAGGTGCACAGTTTTTAGCAACTTAACCATAGAATAAAGAGAGGGAAGTAGGTTATCTCCGACCCAATCCGCGATTTAATTGCCTACTGTCTTAGGGTTGTCACGTTTACCAAAATTTTAATTCAGTGTCTATATATTGGCAAAGGTCGGAAAGTTGACGACTGTTCACGCTTCGTCGGATTCGGTTGTCACCAAAGAGATTTATTGTAAATATAATTTTAATGTCTTTGGTTGTCACCGAACCCGCTAACAAATATTTATAGACTAAGAGCTTATATTTAAATTATTTGCTTAGTATTTATACATATAGTCATACACAGTTTTTTTGTATTTTTTATTTTGTAATTTATTAGTAGTTTTGTACACATAAAGGACCATATTTATTTTTATTTTTAATTAATACAAATTTATATAACACAAACATATCTATTAACCCTAAAAATCGTAAAACAACATAAAAATACTGACAACTGCCTCTTTGACTAATTATTTCTGTTGTTAAGATCTGAACTTTATTTATCTGATTCACAAATTGTCAATTAGGTACTTACTTTTAATAACGATTTTATAACTGTAAGTAAGTAGTTACTATACCTAATTACCTACCTACAATAGGTACTAAGAAATCGGCATAACTAAATGTAAACAAAGCAGTAGAGCGCTAGCGGCAAATCAACTGACAGATCAAAAGTACCTAATCATTGATTTGTGTGAATAATAAATTCTAGTACGAAAACAGGCCTACCTACTTTCCCTATCTGATGGAAAACTAATACTTACAACAAGAAATAAGTAAGTTCCTAAGTGGATATCTCGTCATCAAGTAGGTAAAAATTATAATCTTAAAAGAATAAGTGACTTGCTTACCTTTCCTGCTCAGTAGGTAATCTGAACAGAGACAATTCTGAAATCGATGAATTAAGACACCCAAACAAACAACAATACTTTCTCCTGCGATAATCCCACATTGTTCTTTAATTTAGCTACGTAGTATTCTGTAATCTGTGATTTAGCGAATGTGCCGAAAAGCCGTGACGCGCGAACCTCGTTCCGTGCTAGCCGCGACTAGCGCAGTCATAGGCACTCTAATATTGTGTTTAGGTGTGCGTGCGGCGACGCATAGATACTATGGCGCACACATACAAGCCGCGCGCGGTCCGTTTGTATGAAGATAACGTACTTCCCTGTCTTTATTCTATGACTTAAGACGCTGTGAATAGCAAACTTTTAGGTATTTGAGGGGGTGAAGCAGACGAAGTGGGACACGACTAGCCCCGCCCACTGCGGGGCGCGGGGCGCTCCGCGCGAGTACATCGATGCGTGAGGTGAGGCGTCGTGCATCGAGAAATACGCACGTTCTATTAAATCTATACCAACCATTCTCTTCCATCTACATTTAGAAGCGTAATTTCACAACCCAACCGCGACGTATGGTTGGCTCTGTTCGTTACAGTCCCGGTTCGCATTAGACGAGCAGCAGGTTCGAATCCCACATCCGTTCACTTTACCTTGCGATTTTCGAAAATGTGTATTTTATACATATTTTCATTTTTTATTATTTTTTTTTGTTTTCTTTTTTATTTTTATAATGCGCTTTGTCCGTTCTGCTTAAATTTTTTGTGTTATGTCCTATTTTCATGAAACTGTTAGAAATATATCATTTCTAGAAATTACTATTTATAAACAGCTGTTTAGAGTAACTGTTAAAAAAAAAATGCATTTTCGGATATTTAAAAAAATAAAAGATTTCTTCTTCAAAACTGCAACTCTTATCGAAATCGGGTTTGTACGAGTGAAATAGATGGAGGCACTTGGAGGAGGCCTTTCTGAAAGGGGCCATGAAATGGCCATGAATAATGCAACAAAATGAAATCTAAATTTACTGTTTTGAACTATTATCAAATCAACTGTTATTTTTATTGTTTTTCTTTTCTATTCCATCTACATTTAGAAGGGTTATTTCACAACCCAACCCCGAAGCATGGTTGGCTCTGTTCGTCACAGTCCCGGTTCGCATTAGACGAGCACCAGGATCGAATCCGACTTTACCTTGCGATTTTCGAAAATGTGTATTTTATACATATTTTCATTTTTTATTATTTTTTTTGTTTTCTTTTTTATTTTTATAATGCACTTTGTCCGTTCTGCTTAAATTTTTTGTGTTATGTCCTTTTTTCATGAAACTGTTAGAAATATATCATTTCTAGAAATTACTATTTATAAACAGCTGTTTAGAGTAACTGTTAAAAAAAATGCATTTTCGGATATTTAAAAAAATAAAAGATTTCTTCTTCAAAACTGCAACTCTTATCGAAATCGGGTTTGTACGAGTGAAATATTATAATACAAATCAACTGTTATTTTTATTGTTTTTCTTTTCTATTCCATCTACATTTAGAAGGGTTATTTCACAACCCAACACCGAAGCATGGTTGGCTCTGTTCGTCACAGTCCCGGTTCGCATTAGACGAGCACCAGGATCGAATCCGACTTTACCTTGCGATTTTCGAAAATGTGTATTTTATACATATTTTCATTTTTTATTATTTTTTTTGTTTTCTTTTTTATTTTTATAATGCCCTTTGTCCGTTCTGCTTAAATTTTTTGTGTTATGTCCTTTTTTCATGAAACTGTTAGAAATATATCATTTCTAGAAATTACTATTTATAAACAGCTGTTTAGAGTAACTGTTAAAAAAAATGCATTTTCGGATATTTAAGAAAATAAAAGATTTCTTCTTCAAAACTGCAACTCTTATCGAAATCGGGTTTGTACGAGTGAAATATTATAATACAAATTAACTGTTATTTTTATTGTTTTTCTTTTTTAAAATTATATTATGAACTAAGAAATTCATGGTTAAATAAAGGCTTATTATTATTATTTATTATTAATTTCTAGAAATTTGTAGAAAGAAAATTATAACGAATTGATTTTAAATATTAGTTTGCATTATAATTGTTACAAAAAGAATATATTTAAAAAGATGGAACAATTACTACAAAAAATACAGAAAATCGGATAAATTAATAATAATTAAAAAAAAAAAACAATTGCAAATAAGAAATCCAACAAAAAGCATACAACGTAAAGCTGGGGTTTGAACCCGAACACATACAGGTGAAGAAAAATGTGCCGGGAAAAAGTAAAAAGAATAATTACAGAAAAAAATCAAATAAAATATCGGCAAAAATACAACAGTAAATTAAAAAGTATTTATTTCAATTAAAATCTACAAAAAGCATATAATGTAAACCTGGGGTTTGAACCCGGGCAAAAACGAAATATGATTATTCATCAACAAACAGACACGTAAATATAATTATTTTCTGTGCGGGGTAAAGCAAAAAGTGACATAGGTCCGACAAGCACAGCGCCTCAGCGGTCACTGTCGCTAAGCATAGAAGTGAAAGAGAAGGCAATGGACGCCGCGATGGAGCGACGTTTCGTTCACGTTATTTATCATTAAATACATTATTTATTTTAGAATATCTTAGTTAAATCGATAAACAAAAACAATGGTTTCATTTACTATTATATTTTACATCGCTCTTCTCAATTTTATCAAGATTTGATGATTAATAATACAGTTACAACTGTTATAAATTCAATTTTAGGGGTTACTTTAGGATTTTTTTCTATCGAGAAAATTAATTCAAAACGTGTTTTGAAAACAATGGTTTCCTGCTACATATAATCAAGATTAACATATAAATTTTTGGCTGCTCTGAAATGTATACATTTGGCTAAAAAATTGTTTTAAGAAGCCTATTTTTACTGAACACAGCGCCTTAACACTAGAAAGACAAAGGCGGTCAATTTGACCGTACGGCAATTTCATTTTTAAATATTTCACAAACTATATTTTCGTTTCTTTTTATATTTTAGGACTTTTCCTAATTTGATGTTGTTAGGCTAAATCTATACAAAAAAATATTAAACTGTATGTTGTATATGAGATTCCTTTACAAATACCTAGAAAGACCGCATACCGTCAATGTGACGGCTTATAAATGTAGCGATAAGAATAGTAAACAAAGACTTCTTCAAAATAATGAACATATTTTTGTTTTTATTTATAATGAATTCTGAATAAGTGGTTAGTGTTTAGCTTGTTTACATTTCAACAGTCGTAATTTGTTATGAAAAATGAGTCGCGATCTCAATACTTCTCAAATAGAACAAGAACTGTTGCGATATCCGGATATAGAACTACATGTGTCAGGTGATGAAAGTGGTGTTGATGTGAAAACCGTGATGTAGAATTTCAGCCGGAACAGGTCACTTCTTCATTTGAAGACTTCGAAACAGATTCCTGTGCTATAAATAAGAATATAATTGTAAAATCGCGCAGAGGACGCGGAATATCTAGGAAAAATTGATTTTGATTTCAATTTTATTATAAAACAAAATTAGGTGTAGACATCATTGATCAAATGGCACGCAAGTACACCGTAAGAGCTGGTAGTCGGAGATGGCCTGTTCACGTTTTTTTTTTTTTACAATGTACTTGATTTAGCAGCTATAAACTCGTGGATTCTGTACCGAAAAGTTACAGGAAAAAAAAATTCTCGGCATGATTTTATTCTTTAAATAGTCAGCAATATACATGCAGAATAAGTGAAAAAAAAAATCAACTTTAACTGCAACTCAAAGTCAAGAAACGAATACTGCAGCAAGTGAACAATATACTACAAACAATAAGAGGAGGCAATGCCTAGTCAACCATGATTGTGAAAAAAATAAAACATGAGAAAACTGCACAATGACACAGTGTATCAAGCAGAGTGTGTGGGCATTAGCCATAAAAGCCAGAAGAGTTGCGGACACGCGTGTCCGCATACTCACTGACAGTGCTTCCGTCCTCCAATCCCTAAAGCAGGGATGCATCACATCAAGTCTAATACTTGAGTGCCACGATGCATTGGAACGGATAACCGTACGAAAACGCAACACTGTGACACTAAAGTGGATAAAGGGTCACAGTGGTTCACTGGGCAATGACGCAGCTGACGAGCTGGCTAGAAGGGCATCCAGCGCATTGGTCAGCGGACTGGAGCCCATTGTGCCTATCCCCTTTATTCAAATACGCAGATGGCTACAAAAGCATACCTACGAACAAGCAGAGATTTGGTGGTCCTCGTCAACGGGCTGCAGGCAGTCCAGGGAGCCCATGCCATCCCTGGATGGAGGAACCTACGATTGATGACGGGGATCATTACGGGCCATTGCTCGCTGAATAAGCATCTCGCGCTCAATAGGCATAACGGACAGCCTTCTGTGCAGAGCCTGCATAGAGGCTGACGAGACAGTTGCGCATGTACTCTTCGAGTGTACAGGCATTACACAAATTAGAAACGAAACCATAGGAGCACCAAGATCTTACACAGATGTTCTCAACAGGTTGGGAGACCTGATGGGTTTCTGGAGGGAGGTGGGCTGGCTGGAATAACCGCCAAAGGCCGCCATGGTCCACGCACAATGGTCCGCTGGAGGGACTGAGTGCGGAAACCAAACCAATAACACAGAACATAGAACTGCACAATCTGTAAAAAATCTGTTTGTGGAAAATGAATTAAATATTTAAAAAAATTATTACATGTTACAAATGTAATTCAAATCCTAAAATTGTTTATTATTAATTAAAAATAAATTGATACTATTTTTATTCCATTTTAATGCAATATACACAATAATTTCATTAGTATTCTGACTGAATCGCTAATACCGTCAAATTGACCGCTGCGGTCTTTGAAGGTATAGTTTGAAGGACGGCCCTTCTAATGTTAAAAGGTACCTACTTTTTTTTACTTAATTGTTGTCATTATTGAGAGTGGGTGTGATGTTATGTAGTGTATCATTGTATGGTAGACAAGCTAAACCAACCAAAGGCAATTGATTTTGATGCTTAGAGTTTGCCGTTAAATTGAGTGTTGTTACATAGAGTTTACACTGTAGTTGTATGTCTCAAAATTAAAAGTCATTTACTTAAATTAGTGTGAGAATTAGCATTTTTAATATGTCAAAATTACATAGGACACTGCCCCAAAATGCCCTTGTATATCCGTTCAATGATTAATACTCACCAGAGCCATGTGAAGTTGTTGATGATGCACCATATGTGTCAGTTCTATTACGCTTAGCCGGCATGGTCATACTTTCATCACTGCTGCTGTCGTCTTCAGAAGGGTCTGTTAAACATTAATTTGTTTTAAGAAACACTTAAAACAAAAAGAGTAAAGGATTTTGGTAACTGTGCTATACATTGTAACTATACATTTAAACACTGAAAAAATCTATGAACAATATAAAGTAATATTAACAATATTATTTTTGTGTCTGTTGTCTGATTGCTTTCTAATCCATATCTGTTACCTTTCACGTCTTGACGGATAAACGGACTACAATCAATTCGGTGCCCAAGTCGACAAAGTTCTAGGACTTTAGAACCTTGTATGTAGAAAGATCCCGTTGGATAACATCAATCAATATCGACATCTAGTGCATTAATGTTACCTGCACACAGTACTGAATCAATAAGTTTTAATTACGAGAGATGTAGAGTAGTTTTGAGGTTAAAAGCCGACAATAACAACGGTGGTAGTGTTCATATACTTACACTAAAAAAGGTTTAGGAATATATATATATATATATATCACTTACCTGAAAGATTCATGTTTAGTCTTGCTTCAGAATTTCAGCTAAGTATATTGAAGCGCCAATAAAGTAGTACGCATAAACGTAATACTATGATAACCCGCCGGCAATTAGGAATCAAAACGCTGTGGACAGTGTCTTGAATGCATATAATTAATTTAATTGTAACTGGCCACTTCTGTTACCACTTCAGTGTATTTCAAAGAGTTTAGCAATAAAAGACTATCATAATTTTCTGGTAGTAATTTGTTTGTAAAAAAGAAAAAAAAACACAAGTAACCATAGGTCTTTAAATGTAATAAACTTTTTTTTTTTGGTTCATTTCTTTCCGTTCGGGCGAACGGAAAAGGCAAAGGCATAGTACGTCATACAGCCTAGTATTCAGTATTTTTTTCTTCAGTAATTATCTAAGATCCTAACTAATCCTAATTTATCCTAACTTCTCCTATCTTAACTTAACCTAACTCCTTTCGTTTCCCGCGTTTGGACGATAAGGAGCGGTTTAGCGTAAAGACATGATGCTTCCACTATGCTACAATATTTCACTGTTCTTTTTGTATTATTCACTGAATGCACTTTTTACTACACAAATCACGCGGTTTTATTTAGTAAACGACACTATAAATAATTTTAAAAGTCCAATGAAAAATGAGCGTGACACTCATCTTGACATTCCCGCCAAACCTCGGTAATAAACGTTTTTTTTTTTGGTTTGCTCCTTTCCGTTCTTCTGAACGGAAAAGGCAAAGGCATAGTACGCCATACAGCCTAAACTTAGTATGTTTTTCCTTTTTTTTTTTGACGCTGTGGGAATGCCTTTACGCACCGTACACCGAAGGGCGTGTGTGGGACTCGCCCAGCCGAAGCCGGGAATACCCACTAAACCCACAGCGGCACTCCGGCATCGCCATAGTGGCGGGGGAGTGGGAAACTAGCGCACACTGAGCTACCTCCCCCCCGCCGGCGAAACCCGCCTAGCAAGGCGGGCCCTCAATTGCCCCTCCTCGCTCCCCACCATCGCTCTGACGATGGCGGGCAGGTCCCTTCCAACCGCCGTGACAAGATCGCGGCGCGGCACGGCCCGCGACGGGCACACCGCGAGGGTGTGTTCCGCCGTGTCCTCCGCCGCGCCACAACCGTGACACGACGGTGTCTCCTCTCGTCCTATCCGGTGCAGGTACCTGCCGAAGCAGCCGTGACCGGAGAGTACCGGCACCAGACAGAAGGAGAGGAACTCGTGACGCCTGTCGAGCCAGTCCTCCAGGACCGGCCATCCTAACTTATAAGTACTTTTTTTTTGGCGCTGTGGTAATGCATTTACGCACCGTACCCCGAAGGGCGTGTGTGGGACTCGCCCAGCCGAAGCCGGGAATACTCACTAAACCCACAGCAGCACAACGACATCGCCTGAGTGGCGGGGTCATGGGAAATCGGCACAGCCTGAACAACCAATCCCCCGCCGGCGATTCCCGCCAAAAGGCGGGCCCACAATGGTCCCCCCATAAGGAGGGGCCGGACTGGGTACGTCTTCTAGTGCGAGAAGACGCAGCAGCCAAGGGTTTTTTAGCGAGGTGGCCTTCCTCTTAGCGCCACTCGTTTGCCCGGAGGCAAACGGGGCCCCCAGCTCCCCTCAATGAGGAGACCGGGTTGCCCGACGGTGACCCGGAGTTCGGGTCACGTCAGCCACCTAGAGTGGTGGCCGACCCGCCGCACATGTGACCGCCGAAGCGGTCCCCACTTCTGGTTTTGGTCCGCGCCGGTAAACCGGTAACCCCCATATCTGGGGGCCGTTCCCCTATCCGCCACCTGGGGACGCGTCCGATGGCAGGCCAGAAACTGCACACGGAAACCTAACCTAACCTTTTTTGTTTTTTTTTTTTTTTTGACGCTGTGGTAATGCATTTACGCACCATACCCCGAAGGGCGTGTGTGGGACTCGCCCAGCCGAAGCCGGGAATACCCACTAAACCCACAGCGGCACAACGACATCGCCTGAGTGGCGGGGTCATGGGAAAATGGCACAGCCTAACTACCAATCCCCCGCCGGCGATTCCCACCTAGGGCGGGCCCACAGTGGTCCCTCCACTCCACAGGGAGGGGCCGGGCTGGGTACGTCTTTTTGTGCGAGAAGACGCAGCAGCCAAGGGTTTTTTAGCGAGGTGTCCTTCCTCTTAGCCCCACTCGTTTGCCCGAAGGCAAACGGGGCCCCCAGCTCCTCTCAATGAGGAGACCGGGTTGCCCGACGGTGACCCGGAGTTCGGGTCACGTCAGCCACCTCGAGTGGTGGCCGACCCGCCGCACGTGTGACCGCCGAAGCGGTCCCCGCATCTGGTTTTGGTCCGCGCCGGTAAACCGGTAACCCCCATATCTGGGGGCCGTTCCCCTATCCGCCACCTGGGGACGCGTCCGATGGCAGGCCAGAAACTGATATCCTAACTTAACCTAACCCGTCTCCTTTCGTTTCCCGCGTGAACCAACTAGGAGGGGTTTGGGGTAAAGTCCTGATGTGGCACTATGCTACAATATTTCAATGTTCTTTATGAATTATGCACTAAATGCACTAGTTTACTACTTAAATCACGCGGTTTTATTTGTAAACAACACTACAAATAATTTTAAAAGTCCAATGAAAAATGAGCGTGACACTCAGCTTGACTTTCCCGGCAAAACTCCCTGCCATAGACATTTTGGTTCGCTTCTTTCCCATATAATTATGGACAGTAATAGTTTGGTTTGAAAAGAGTGAGAGAGGTGGTCTATGTTTTCGGTCTAGCACTATCTCTTTCCTAATAGATAATTGATGATTCTGAGAGAGATAAAGATAGGCGAAACTTTGTTTCTTCTCTTTCTTTCGGAGTGCCACAATTTTCATCTCTGGCATGTCGAATAGTATATGTCGATGGGTGTTGCCATCAAAGAGTATAAGAATCAAAGACAAAGAGCATAGCAATATAATGTTGCAACAAGTAGTCAATCAGTATATTTCTATTTTGTTTTTCATGTTACAAAATAATGATGACTAAAATAAAGTTAGCGTTTTTGAAGAAACAGAAACTAATTATTGGGGAAAAGCTAAGATGAGTGTCACGCTCTTTTTTATTGATATTTTAAATTATTTACAGTGTCGTTTACTAAATAAAAGCACGTGATTTATGCAGTAAAAAGTGCATTCAGTGAATCCATACTAATATTATAAATGCGAAAGTAACTCTGTCTGTCTGTCTGTCTGTCTGTCTATCTATCTATCTGTCTGTCTGTCTGTCTGTCTGTTACGCTTTCCCGCTTAAACCTCTGAACCGATTTTGATGAAATTTTTATCCCGGAAAAGTTTGATGTTCCCGAGGGAAATCTAAAAAGCGCGATATAACCGAACTCTACGCGGGCGAAGCCGTGGGCGGAAAGCTAGTAATTCATAAAGAACAGTGAAATATCGCAGCATAGTGGCCACATCATGACTTTACCTCAAACCTTCCTCGTAGGCGGTTCACGCGGCCGTCTTTTTCAATTGTCATTGGCGATATCTGGCATTATTGTGAAATAAAATTTTCAAAAAATGTCTATATTTTATTTGAAATTGGCACAAAGTCTTAACTAGAACCACACTAGAAAAAAAAACTAATTTTTGAGTGTAGATAATTAAATGAAAAGTATGAAAATCCATTTAAACTAAATAATTTTTAATATTACATTCGATATTTTTGATATTATACAGTTTTCTTTGATTTGTCGCGAATAGACATTCCAAACGGCTCTTCGCCGCATGGCGATTCGAAAGCTTTCGGAGTATATATGTATGTGGAGCTGACGGAGTTGTCGTGAAGTCGCCTTTCAGGCCTCACTTTGAACTTATTAGCGAGGATCCTGGCCCTAAACTACGACTCCGCGAAAGTACATAATTGTCTGATGATAACTTGCATTGACTTACCGAGCTTGTAGTTGTCTCAGCCGGTACGTAGATGATGTAATGATCACCTTCGCCTTGTTATGAGATGCGTGCCAACTATGATTATCCCATGCTCTTTGCTAACCTCTCCAGTCCTCAATCTGTAGGGATTAAGCAATCATCATTTGCTTGTTTTGGAACTAAGTGCGCAGGGTCAACCATACTTCTCTAACATGGGTGACATTTATAATTGTTCGATTGTTTACTCGTATTTACTCTTAACCTCCAAATGAGGGCTTGTGTGTTACAGAGCCTCGTGCTCTGGCTTAAGTACTTTGTGCTACTCAGCGATTATATTGGATGTCCCTTGTCTGTGACCCTCGCCCTGCGGCTTGGGATTTCCTTGTTGGGCTAGAGTAACTCTACGCCCCCTTTAGAACTTGCACATGTGACCCACGCCACATGCGACCTACACCCTACGGTATAGGATTTCTCTTTCAAGGCGATAGCAACTCCACCGCCCATGCAGATTCTTGCACATGTGACCCATACCCTGCAGTATGGGATTTTCTTATGAGGCTATAGCAATTCTACGGCCCCCTTATTCAGAACTTGCACAGATCGACAGGACATACAACCTTTGATACAATTAGCGTTACTCGACTTCAGTAACTTCCTTTGGTTCAAACTACCGTAATACATATACGATTGGTTTAACAACAAGTAATTAGATAAACCCTAGGCACTTAGCTTTCATTAACTGGAGGCTTCTCGCTTGTTCGGGAGCTCACTCAATTCACACTAGACTTTAAACTATTCATATAAGACTGTACACAATGCCGGCGTTATTTCAAAAGGGCTTTTCACTAGCATGGCGTCGTTAGGTGAAAGTCCACAGACTATAAAGTACCACAGTTATGATATTCTCGCTTACCTTGTGCAAAAGTGTCAGTGATCTCGCGAGAATGTCTTCTTATGTATTAGTATGAGTGATTTCGCGCTAAGTCGCGACAAGAGTCCCCATTGAGGCCTGGAAGGCGATGGGTCCTCGCGGTGTGAGCATGTTAACTAACCTTCTAAACCACGTGCTCCTGACCGGCAAAATCCCGAGCCAATGGAGACTGAGTATTATTACTCGAGTCTGTAAAGGCAAGGGCTCGGTACAAGAGTGTGGTAACTACCGCGGTATAAAGGTCATGTCCCATACCATGAAGATCTTCGAAAGGATTATAGACTCCTGGATCCAGCAGGAGTGTGCGTAACCATGGATCCTATCTTCGCACTAAGCATCACCATGGAAAGTTTCAGATCGAAGAACACGCCTCTGCATGTGCTCTTTCTAGATACGCAGAATTCCTTCGACTGTGTCCCTCGTTGGGTGATCTGGTGGACACTGAGGTCCAAAGTGGTACCAGCAGCCTATGTTGACATTATTCGAGATATGTACCTCAATTCTGATTCCGTTGCTTGGAACTCTGTTGGCGGGTTGACACTAAACTCTTCCCCATCACCGTCGGAGTCCACCAGGGATCCGTCCTTAGTCCGTTTCTGTTTAGCGTCATATTAGACGTCTGTTCGGGACAGCATCAAGGATTCACATGAGCAACCTCCCTGGTTGCTCATGTGAATCCTGACGCCGCAATCAATGTCACCGGACGCGTGAAGCAAAGACCCCAAGTATTCAATCTGGTCTGTGCGCATAGGCGGAGAAATGGTCGAGTGCACAGAACACTTTAAATACTTGGAGTCTTTGCTTCACGCGTCCGGTGACATTGATTACGACTTCAGGGCACGCATCTCCGCGGCTTGGGCAAAATGGCGTCAGATGACGGGTATCATTTGTGACCCCAAAATGCCGGTTAAGCTTAAGGGACAGGTCTATAAGACCATCATTAGACCTGTCCTTCTTTATGGCAGTGAGGCGGAGGTGACAAGTAGAAGCTGCATGTCACGGAGATGAATATGCTGCGGTGGATGTGTGGAGTTATGCGGAACGACTACATCAGGAACTCCCGCATCTTCGTGTCCGTGACATAGCAGACAAACTGCAGGAGGGTCGCCTACGCTGGTACGGTCACGTCTTACGAAAATCGACACGTTACATGGGTAACAAATGTCTTACCATGGCGCCTCCGCCGGGCCGGAACAAGCGGGGTAGACCAAAAAGTGCTGGCTTGACGTTGTAAGAAATGACATGCGTGCCAACAATCTCTCACCACAAGATGCTAAAGATCACGCGAAATGGAGGAGAATGTGCAGGAAAGCGGACCCCCGGGCTCCAACGCGAAAGACGCGGGTGCAACCGATTAACGCTGAGATGATGATGATGATGATGAAGAGTCGATCCATTGAGTTACGATTTTTTTTTTTTAATTTCTAATAAACTTATTATTACGTTCACAATTTGTTTTAGCCGCACAACGAAAACCTCTCAGGGCCTATCTGCATGTAGGCGAGCCGCTCATAACAATATTATACATACCTAATAATTATTGTATACAATGCAATGCTAACAATTTATAGGTACCTATATTAATACCCAGGTACAGTCGCCCGCACATCAAGCCACCACAACCCGTCAAATTTCCGTCGTTTTCGTCAAATTTTGTGTAAAGAAACGCTTCTAGACTTTTACTTAAAACTTTTCGAACTCGTTTTGTATAGCGTTTGCAAGTCTTCTGGGAGTTTGTTGACATAAAAGGGTACCAAATATTCTGCAACCCTCATCCCGTACACATTATTAAATTTTGGTAAGATGTATTTATTTTTAACTATTATCGTTCTCAGAAAGTCTGGTCTTATTTTTTCGGTTAACAATTCAGGTCTATTAATTTCGAATACAATACAGTATTTAACTTTATTGAACACATTCATAACATTACAATATTTAAAAAGGTCGTCGTCATGGTTTTGGAATTTCTTATAATATACAACGTGTAACATAAAGGGTATATACATAACAAAGGCATGGCATCTTTACATGATATCAAACGATATTGGAAGGGTTTTTTAATCCTATCTTTTTATGTTAGGAAGTTATGAGGAAAAACACCGCCTGTGATAGGCTACTATCATACTAGTCGCACAGAGATATTGAAGACATTTATCGGATTTTGGCAAGTAACGTGACGGGTAACGAGTAGTTATTAACGTCTGTAGTGTGCTGCCACGTTTGTTATGATTTTATTTTAAGAAACACACGAAACCGAAAATTTGGTACCAAAATTTGAGTATTTTATTTTGAGTTGAAACCCTTCCGATATCGTTTGATATCATCTAAAGATGCCATGCCCTTGGTATGTATATACCCTTTTTGTTACACGTTGTATATGTTTTGGCGCAATTACTTTTAATATTCAAAGTTGTAGCTTATAAATATCGGTCAGGTATGATAATAATAATAATAATAACTAACTCTGTTTCAGGCACTGGAACCAACTGTCAACGTCTCGGCCCAACGACTGTCGGATCAGGTGCGGGTCATCCAACGCAATCACAGGTTGGACGACATCGCACTTGATAGGCTGCGCTCAGAGGTACTGAGCAACCAAATCGCCCCGACTCTGACACAGACTGCGGCACAAGCGTCAATTATTGATGCTGTTCCGCCGCGGTCCAATCGCGTTGAAGAAGAGGACGATAGGGTTGAAACAGTAAGTAGCCAGTATAACGACCGACTGAGGAGCGCACTGGAGGATGCGTTCCGCGACTACAGATCCACTCCAACCAACCTTAGACCCCGGTTACCACGGCTACCTATGCACAAAAAAATAGGGCGCTGGTGTGTGCTTTGGACTCGCAGCTCAAGAATTTCTTCGAGAGCAGCGAGGATCTCATTGATACACACTCGATCCTGTATTGCGCGGCTGTAGCGGCATGTCGATTAGCCAAAGTCAAGTTCCCAAATTGTGAAGAAGTTACTCGACCAAAACTAGCCGTACCAGCCTGGCAACGCAGAATCGAGCGTCGTATCGATGGGACCAGGGTACTCATCGGCAAACTATACTGCTTCAGGGAGGGCAATACTAGACCACGAGTGATGCGCTTTGTGAGACAGGCATTCTCGGGGACTGGTATTAGCCCTCGAGAATACATAAATAATGTCACAGAGCGCATCGACTTCCTGAAGCAGAAAGTTTGTGCATGGGCGAGCCGTATTCGGCGGTATAAGAAGCGAGTGGATCGATATACGCAGAATCGCATGTTCCAGAGCGATGAGAGGTGGGTATATAGAGCTTGGGAGCGACCTGAACAAAACGAGGCTGACGAGTGCCGCCCGGATGATGCCACCACAAGTGCATTCTGGCGCGGCATTTGGTCGGTATCCGTTTGTCACACTGAGGGTGACTGGACACAGGATGTCGAACAAGTGTGTGAAGCTATACCAGAAATGGATAACATCCTAATAACACCATTAGATGTAGCCACAGCAGTCCGTTCGTTACCGAACTGGAAATCTCCGGGACCGGACGGGCTGCATAACTTTTGGTTAAAATGGCTAAGTAGTTCACACACTTGTTTGGCATCTCAATTCCAGTCATCCTTAGAGTCTGGTTCGCTACCCCAGTTCTTAACAACTGGAATTACCCACCTGCTCCACAAATCAGGTAGCACCGCGGAACCCAAAAATTATAGACCGATCACTTGTTTACCAACGGTCTATAAAGTTCTTACATCCATTTTGAAAGCTAAAATAAACAATCATCTTGACAGCAACTCCATCATGTCTGTCTCTCAAAATGGATGTAGGAGCGGGTCCCGTGGTACTAAGGAGCTACTCCTCATAGACATGGCCATCAGCCAACAGGTTCGTCGATCCCGCAAGGATCTCTCCACCTGCTGGATAGATTATAAGAAGGCCTACGATTCGGTGCCACATACATGGCTTATGAGGGTGCTGGAGTTGTACAAGATAAATGCAACTCTACGCACTTTCCTTAGGTCGTGTATGGGGCAATGGAAGACAGTCCTTCGCTATCCAGGGAGTCGACAGATCCAGGGGAACGATGAACCTGTATGGATTAAGCGGGGAATATTCCAGGGCGACAGTCTGAGTCCACTTTGGTTCTGCTTAGCTCTGAATCCTCTAAGCACACTGCTGGAGGATTCAGGGCTGGGTTATCGATTGAAGAGAGGTGGTCAGGTCATATCTCACCTCCTCTACATGGATGATTTGAAACTTTTTGCCCCCAATAAATTGCATCTGATGAAGCTACTGAATGTAACAGAAACTTTTAGTAGTGGCATTAAAATGGAATTTGGTGTGGATAAATGTGCAGTCATGCATGTAAAGCGAGGGCAGATTATGGAATCCGAGGGAATTACACTCCCGGATTCCATACACCTTAGATCCCTCTCCTCAATCGAGAGCTATAAATATTTGGGTATGTCGGAAGCGTTAGGTATCAACGATGCTGACATGAAGCAATCGTTGAAGGAGCGCTTCTTTGGTCGCCTGAAGAAGGTATTAAATAGTCTTCTTTCAGGCGGAAATAAGGTGCGCGCCTTCAACGGGTGGGTCATGCCGGTTTTGATGTACTCTTTCGGCATACTTAAATGGACTCAGACCGAACTTGACGCCCTGGATAGAAGGGTCCGTACACTGCTGACAGCAAACAGGATGCATCACCCACGATCATCGGTGATGAGGCTGTATATTTCGCGGAAGTGCGGGGGTCGAGGCTTTTTAAATGCGAAGACCCTCCACAACCGAGAGGTATTCAGTCTCAGAGAATATTTTTTAAAAACCGTAGTGGGTATGCATCATGATGTAGTCACAGTAGACAAGGGGCTTACTCCGCTATCCATGGCGAAAGAGAACTGGCACAAGCCTATAATACTTACCACAGATGACCGCAAGATGGTATGGCAAAGCAAGGAACTTCACGGGCGATTTTATCGGGCTCTTCATGGGCCCGATGTTGACTTTTTAGCTTCCGTATCCTGGCTACGATTCGGTGACCTTTTCGGGGAAACTGAAGGTTTCGTCTGTGCGATTATGGACGAAGTTATCTTGACGAATAACTATCGGAGATATATTATGAAGGACGGGACGATTGACGTGTGTCGGGCATGTCACCATCCGGGTGAGTCCATCAGACATATTATCTCTGGTTGCTCTCGTCTGGCTAACAGCGAGTATTTGCACAGGCACAACCAAGTAGCTAGGATTATCCACCAGCAACTTGCTTTGAAATATAAACTTGTGGATTCTGAGGTACCATATTATAAGTATGTGCCCGACCCAGTTCTTGAAAATGACCATGTCACGTTATACTGGGATCGGTCTATCATTACTGACAGGACTATTGTTGCAAATAAGCCTGATATAGTAGTGATAGATCGATTAGCGCGCCTCGCAATGATTGTCGATGTTACCATTCCACATGACGGTAATCTCGTGAAAGCTGAGAAAGAGAAACAAATGAAATATCTCGACTTGGCGCACGAGGTTGTTGACATGTGGAATGTGAACTCGGCTGTCATTGTACCGATTGTCGTATCGGCCAATGGTTTGATAGCCAAGAGCCTCGACCAACATCTATTGAGGCTCTCGTTAGGCAGTTGGATCAAAGGCCTGATTCAAAAGGCAGTACTCCTCGATACGGCCCGCATCGTGAGGAGGTTCCTGTCTCTGGAGCCCTAACCACCGGTAGCTTGGACCCTGCTCCCGCCATCGGTGGAACACTATTTTTTATATTTTTAAATGTTTTTATGTTTTTTATAAATATTTAAAAATGTAAACGAATATGTATATGTAAAAAATAAACGGAATAATAATAAGTCTCCAGGACCGGACGGGCTGCATAACTTTTGGATAAAATGGTTTCCAAGGTCGCACGCTCGCTTGGCATCTCAATTCCAGACTGCTTTGGTGTCTGGTTCGTTACCTCAGTTCCTAACTACTGGAATAACCCACCTGCTCCATAAATCAGGTAGCACCGCGGAACCCAAAAATTATAGGCCGATCACCTGTTTACCGACGGTCTATAAAGTTCTTACATCCATTTTGAAAACTAAAATTAACAAACATATTGACAGCAACTCCATCATGTCTGCCTCTCAAAATGGATGTAAGAGCGGGTCCCGCGGTACTAAGGAGCTACTCCTTATTGATATGGCCATTAGCCAACAGGTTCGTCGTTCCCGAAAGGATCTGTCGACATGTTGGATAGATTATAGGAAGGCCTATGACTCAGTCCCACATACATGGCTCATGCGGGTGCTGGAGTTGTATAAAGTGGATGCAACTCTGCGCACCTTCCTGATGTCGTGTATGAAGACATGGAGGACAGTCCTTCGCTATCCAGGATGTCGAAATATTCAGAGGAATAGCGAACCGATACGGATCGAGCGAGGAATATTTCAGGGCGATAGTTTGAGTCCACTTTGGTTTTGCTTAGCATTGAATCCTCTAAGCACACTATTGGAGGATTCAGGTCTAGGCTATCGGTTGAGGAGAGGTGGTCAGGTTATATCGCACCTCCTCTACATGGATGACCTGAAACTTTTTGCTCCCAACAATTCACAACTGAGGGAGCTACTGAAAATTACTGAAACTTTCAGTAGCTCCATCAGGATGGAATTTGGTGTGGACAAATGTGCGGTCATGCATGTAAAGCGAGGAGAGATTATGGAATCCGTGGGAACCCAACTCACTGATTCCATAAACCTTAGAGCCCTCTCCGCATCCGAAACCTATAAGTATTTGGGTATGTCGGAAGCGTTGGGTATCAATGTTACTGACATGAAGCAATCGTTGAAAGAACGCTTCTTTGGCCGCCTGAAAAAAGTACTTAATAGTCTTCTATCAGGCGGAAACAAGGTGCGCGCTTTCAACGGTTGGGTCATGCCGGTATTGATGTACTCTTTCGGCATACTCAAATGGACTCAAACCGAACTTGACGCCCTGGATCAGAGGGTCCGTACGCTGCTGACTGCAAATCGATTGCATCACCCACGGTCATCGGTTATGAGGCTGTATATCCCGCGAAAATGTGGAGGTCGTGGCTTTTTAAACGCCAAGACCCTCCACAATCGCGAGGTATGCAGTCTCAGGGACTATTTCCTAGTAACCGACGTGGGGATGCATCGAGATGTGGTCGCGGCTGACAAGGGCCTCACTCCGCTCTCCTTGGCTAAAGAGAACTGGCGTAAACCAGTAGTGCTTGACACAAATGATCGCATGGAGGTATGGAAGAGCAAAGAGCTTCACGGACGCTTTTTCCGAGCCCTACACGGGCCCGATGTTGACTTTCAAGCGTCTGTAGCCTGGCTACGTTTCGGTGACCTCTTTGGGGAAACCGAAGGTTTTGTCTTTGCAATTATGGACGAAGTTATGATGACGAACAATTACCGGAGATTTATTGTGAAAGACGGCACAGTTGACATCTGTCGGGCATGTCACCGGCCGGGGGAATCAATAAGGCATATTATCTCCGGGTGTTCTCGTCTAGCTAACGGAGAGTACTGGCATAGACACAACCTTGTAGCCAGGATCATTCATCAGCAACTTGCTCTTAAATACAACCTTGTGGAATCGGAGGTGCCGTACTACAGGTATACGCCCGACCCAGTTCTCGAAAATGGCTATATCACATTGTACTGGGATCGATCCATCATCACTGACAGGACTATTGTTGCCAATAAGCCTGATATAGTGATGGTGGATCGATCAGAGCGGCGTGCAATGATTGTTGACATAACCATCCCGCATGATGAGAACCTCGTGAAAGCCGAGAAAGATAAACAAATCAAGTATCTTGACTTGGCTCACGAGGTTGTCGACATGTGGGAGGTGGATTCAGCAATCATTGTACCGATAGTCGTGACAGCCAATGGCTTAATAGCCAAGAGCCTCGACCAACACCTCACGAGGCTCTCGTTAGGCAGCTGGATCAAGGGCTTGATTCAGAAAGCGGTACTGCTGGACACGGCTCGCATCGTCAGGAAGTTCCTCTCTCTGGAGCCCTGACCGCCGGTAGCTTGGACCCTGTTCCCGATACCGGTGGGCTACTATTTTTTTTATATTTTTAAATGTTTTTTATGTATTTTTTATGTAGAAATATTTAAAAATGTAATTTATATGTATATACTATGAAATAAAGGAATAATAATAATAATAATATTTATTTGCTCAAAACATGGTATAAAAGGACTTAAAGATAACAGTAGTACAAACATGTTTTGCCGAGTTTAGACTCAGCACGCAAATTTGAATACAATACAAGAACAAAAAGTACCTACTTAACATTTCGTGTCAAAAAATTGTTTCAGACTATAGAAATTATGTTGGTTTAGCCATGCACTCAATTTCCGCTTAAAACAGTATCTTGTATTTATCAACTTAAAGTCACCAGGCAATTTATTATAAATCCGTACACACATAGCTAAGCAGCCTTTGTTATACTTTGCAAGCCTAGGAACATTGCTTAGTACGAGCATATATGGGTCTCGTCGGTTTCGAAGACATATATCATTTGCTGTTTTGAACAATTCTTTATGTTTCCACACAAACATGCATGTTTCGTAAATATATAGACAAGGTAGTGGTAACAAACATAGTTTTTCAAATACTGGCTTGCATGATTCGTCAGGTTGAAGTCCGTATAGAGCTCTAATGCATTTTTTTTGGGCAATAAATGTTCTATGTTGATCGGTACTGTTGCCCCATATTACAAGTCCATACCGCAGTATAGATTCCACGTATGCGTGGTAAACTAATATGGCTGTTTTTAAATTTGTAACTTTTTTTACTTGTCTGAGCGCATATACAAATTTATTTATTTTACTACAGACACTATCAACATGCATTTTCCAATTTAAATGTTCATCAATAGTTACACCCAAAAACTTGGTCAGTGTTACAGATTTGAGTTTGGGTATATTTAAACTGATATTAGATTTGTTATTATTACATTTATTAAATTGCATGTACACTGATTTGTCAAGATTTATTTTCAAATTTTGAATATTAAGCCAGTTAATTAAGATGTCAATTGTGTTGTTAATGTCAGCTTCATGGTCAGAAATTGTATTATTATTTTTGTTACATGTCACAATAATAGAAATGTCATCAGCAAATAAAATGCATTTATGGTTAGTTATTTCAGTAATGTCATTTATGTACAATAAGAATAAAATTGGCCCCAGTATACTTCCTTGAGGAACACCAAATCTGTTGCAAATATATTCAGATGCGTATAGTGTTAAGTCTTTATCATCATTTATATTTGGTATAGTGACACATTGTTTTCTGTTATGAAGGTATGACTTTATCCACTGTAAGGGTGGCCCTCTGATGCCAAGTGATTCTAGTTTCTGTAATAATGAATCGTGGGAAACTAGATCAAAAGCTTTTGATAAATCAAAAAATAGACCCGTGGTTAAATTATTATCATTGATACTAGGTAATACTACTTTCATTAGTTCATAGATGGCCAATGTAGTAGATTTATTTTTTTGGAACCCATACTGTTCATTTTTTATTATATGAAATTTATTACAATAATCTAGAAGTCTCTTGTACATACATTTTTCAAATATTTTTGAAAAAATAGGTATCAGTGTAATTGGTCGATAATTATTCATATCATGTCTTTCTCCTTTTTTGTACAGAGGCTTAATAATGGAAAACTTCAGTGCTTCTGGAAAAATTCCACAGATGAATGACAAATTAATTAAGTATGTCAGTACGTCAATGATTTCGTTAGTACATAATTTAATGATTTTTGTATTGATTTCATCGTAGCCTTCAGATTTGGTGTTATTCAAATGCGTTATTTCTTGTCTAACTTCATTTACTGTCATGGGCCTAAGGAACATTGAATAAACAGTTATGTTTTTCACAAAGATACTTCCAACGTTTGTATCTATTAATTTATTAGTTGAATTGATGTAGTGCTTATTAAAAGCGGATGCTATTTCCACTGGGTTGGAAATGAATGTATCGTCAATTTTAATATTCCTAATATTACTTTTGGCGTTTGTGTTGTTAAGCTCGTCTTTTATAACCTTCCAAGTAGCATTACATTTGTTGCCATTTTTGGCAATAAAGTTGATATTTGCATTCTTTTTGGAGTTGAAGATGCATTTTTTAAGGATTTTCGAATAGTTAATGTATTTAATCTTATTAATTGCCGTTTTATTTTTATAGAATCTATGGCGTAGTGAACGTTTTGTTTTACAGCTTTTTCTTAAGCCCTTACTTATCCAAGTCTGTTTCTTTTTGTTATTTATATTGACTTTTACTCTTAATTTAGGGAAGCAGAGATTGTAGAATAAGCAAAACATGTCATGAAAACGATTAAATGCCACGTTTGCGTCACTAACTGTATATATGTCATACCATGATAAACTACATAAGCATTCCTTAAACTTTTGAACATTATCCTTGCTGAAATCTCTTTTATATGTAAAATATGTCGGTAGTTTTTGTGTATTGTATTTCAGCGGAATTGTCAACATTTGTGCAGTGTCGTGGTCTGATAAGTGAAGGGGCATCACAACAGCAGTAGCGTCAGATATGTTACTAAGAATGTGATCAATACATGATAATTTACGTGTTGGCCCATTGACATGAAAATTTAGGTTATAATTATAAGCTAAATCCTGTAATTGATTTGCAATATGACTTTTTTTTAAAGTGTTGATATTAAAGTCACCTGCCAAAACTATATTAAATTGAGATTTATACTGTTGCATTACATTGTGAAGGAGGCTATTTAATTTGCTTAGAAATTGAGTGGGATCCGATTGAGGTGTTCTATAAATACAAATAATATTTAATTTATGATATGTAAGTTCAATACCACAAGCCTCGAACGTGTTTTGCGTTGCATACGTTTTTACAAATGGCAGGTCTTTAAAGAAAATATTTTCTTTTATTAAGATGCAAGTGCCACCTCTTTGCTTTTCTCTGCAATAGGTGGCTGCCATTTCATAGCCATGAATTTTAATATAGTTTTCGTATCCTTTTTTTATAAAGGTTTCTGAGAGGCATATTACATCTGGGTCATTGTGAGCTTCTTGTAGTTCTTGCAAAGTTAGTTCAAGAATTTCTCTTTTACATACAATACTGGCAATATTCTGATGGAGAATTGTAAGTTTATTAGGGGTATCAGTTATAAGGGGTTGGGTCTCGAAAAAATGTAGTGTTCCGTTTTATGATAGGAAAATAATATGGAATGGTTCCTCTCTGACTTTTTCCTACAGGATTTTCGATAAGATGTTCCTGTTGTTGCAAGTTAGAAACCATACGGTGGAAATAGAACGGAATTGTTCCTTTTTTAGGTTTGGTAACTTTTTTTTTGTCAGTACTCCATTGGCTTTCTTTGTTTTTCGCTATTTTCTTAATAAGTTCCCTAGGATTTAAGTAATTGTTTTTGTAATCATTATAGTCTATAATATAATTGATACGTTTACACAATTCAGTTATCTTAGAGGTTCCACTTTCTAGAAATGTACATTTTTTATAGTTTTTACATATATTTTTTATGCGATAATTAAGCTTATTTATGTCTAAGTACTCACTTTTAAACACATTTAATACTATAATCGTGTTGTTATAGAATGTCTCTAGCACAGTTTGTAAATGTGATAAAACATTCCTTAAACTGTAATCATTTTCTCCCAAACATATTACCAGTTTGTCATTGAAATTTAGCTTAGAATGAAGACAATTAGTTATTATTTGACTACTTAAAGCATTCGGTTTTGTTTCTGAGATAACACTATATTTTTCATACTGCGTATGTTGCCTAGAATCTATGATCGCTGCTGCTAGGCCAACGCATTGTTGAGGACCGAAGATGAAAATTCTATTTGGCGGTTCACGTTCTTGTTCTTCAGCACCCGGAGGTGTTTGGGGGCAGACCATGTGCACCTGGGGTAGAGGACTAGGCTTACCGTAATTGTAGTGTCTTAGCGAAACAATTTTATTTTTAAAAGTTTCTATTTGTTGTTGTGCATTAACTAATTCTTGCTGCAGGTTAGTAATTTTCCGTTGTAAATGCATAATTTTGATGGTATTATCTACACTCGTTTTTCTTGTAAGAGGAGTAGAAGGTGTAGAGAATGTCTGGTGTAGTAAAGAATGTCTTTTTCCTTTAATAGTGACGTCAAGATTATTATCAATTGGAGAATGGCAGAGTGATTTTAACATTTTTATTTCTAGATTTAATTTCATCAATTGTTGGCGAAGATTATTATTTTCCAGAATCGTATTTTCTAGCTCGTTTTCTGTACTATTGAGTTTACATGTCAGCTCTGTTATTGTGTCTTTCATTTCCAGGATAGATATAGTTTCCGATATAGTACCGTCCACGCTTTTAGAAAGCTTACTAGGGGTGATATACGATTCATCCGATGTTTCATATTCAGTTATTATATGCGAGTCTAACATTTTGAAGCTATTTGGGGTTCCGGAATTTTCAGCTTGAAGTTGTGGACTGCCCTGGACCTGTTGTTGTACCTGTTCTGGAGAAGAGCGGTTTATTTGTGGTCTTTTCCTTGTAGTTACGTTAAACGTCTGGCTATCATTTAAGACTTTTTTACTTTTGATGCATGCAGTACATCTCCATTTTCTTTTAGATTCCTGATCCAACAGGCGGTAAGTTTGTTCCGGGTAGCCAATGCAATCTGGTTCATAGCGCTTGTTACACGTTGAGCATAATGCGGTCTTTTTGATGTCAACAGATTTCTTGCATTTAAAACAAGTAGTTTTTTCTGGCATCTTGCGGCCAATTTTAGAAGTGCTTTTAGTGGACATACTTGTTCGTTCCGATATTTGGATAGATATATGTTAGAATAACTGATAGAGGAACAGGATACCCTGGGCACACTGTACTTGTTATATGGCAAGAATATCATCCGTCAATTTGATTGATGTGCCAATATGCTATGTTCCAGGTTTGTAAAAAGAATGAATGGTATTCATGCGTGATCTAGTGTCATGTGTCAACTGTGTTCCGCTACTTGTCAACAGATGTCGCTACTCCCATTATCGACAATCCTCGACTGACCGATATTTATAAAAAAATAAAAAATGAAAAAAAGCCCGTTGCATTGAAAATGTATCTCACTTATTCCGAGAGACTTGATAATTGGTATTTATATCACTGATAATGACACTCAATAGACTGGAAATGCTTATGTATTCCAATTATATTGCTTACTTTTAAAACTTGTCAGTAGTTAGATTGTTCACTGGTTCACTATTATAGTTTGCTTTATTTTTATAATTTGTTCACCTAAGTTCTTAATAATATTATTTCACACAGCTTATGAGTTTTATTCCACTTTAAGCGATAGTAAACACGACAAAACTATTAAAAAACTATATTTACAAATTATTTATCACAAAATATCAAGAGCCCAATGTCACTCGGCCAGTGTTGCCACTGTATTCTTTGTATGTGTATTATGTGTAAGTTCTTCCATAGCTGCTGAGTCGGTAGCTGATAACAGTCGGCTAGGGCCATATATAACATTCTAAGTGTTTTGTAAGGCAGCTTATATTTTAGTATGCTGAGCTTACCTAGAATAGACCTCAGTTTGTTGCATACGTAATTTTGTGTGGTCCCCAACAAAATCGGTTATCAACCATTAGGCCAACGTACATGTGCGTATCGACCACTTCTAATGACGGGCACCCGCAAGTCCTTGGGGAGCTATTAGGCAAATATGTTCGTGTGCTATAACTGTAGGCTTAGTGGAGCATTTAATAAGTATTTATTTATTATTGTCATCGTCATCAACCTTTTTATCGTCCCACTGCTGGGCACAGGCCTCCTCTCATACAGAGAAGGATTATTGTCAACGCTAAATTAAACATTGAATTCATAAGTAAATGTTTTACTTAGAAGAAAATAAGGAATGTAACATTTATTTTGAACATTAGCCCAGACAAGAGGTTGAGAACGAAAAATCATTAATTATAGGTAGGTATCAGTAACTCCTCTGAGTTACAACACAAATATCAAAATGATCAAGTCAATTAATATTTATTTATTTGCGACTTATAACGTAATAAAAAATTGGGACAATTTCTCAGTGGAACGTAACAAAATAATAAAGTGGCGTTCATAATAACAGTCAGACTGCGAAATTGACCCTATATTATAAACATTTATTATTAACAAAAATAATATTTCATATTGATAAGAACAAAAACCTAAACAAACATTACTTTGTTAGAAGAAACAATAGTTTAGTAATTATTTGCTTGATTTCAGCGTTTGTCCACTTACTTTATAGATCTATTTAAAGAAAGAGATGAAAAACTTCCGTCCTGCCTGGAGTGGAATACCTTTTACTCTTTCTTTATTTAAACTTTCTAATTTAGTTCATCCTTTTCCCTCCTTACGGTACTTAGAAGTACAATCACATTTTCGTCTAATAAATTAAGTATAAATGTCTACAAAGTCGTAAAAATGGATATTTCTTGATTTTTTTTTAATATGGCTTCTCGTAGTTGACCTTGAGTGGTCGTGACTACTTAACCGGACTATCCTGTGGCCGCCCTAAATGAATTTAAAGCCTCCAGCCGGGGCAACTAAAAACTAAGCGACTACAAGCTAAGGGCACCCCTTATGGGATACGAACCTAGGCTTCGGATGTCGCTAGAGAAAACAGCAAGGGACGGCTGGATCGAAATTTGTTTTTATTTCGAATTGATGCCCGCAGCGTTTCCTAGTACTCGCTCTGAGAAGAAACGACCGAAACAATCTCAGAGGTCATAGTCTGGAATTTATATTTATTGGCTCAGCTGCGCCGCGGGCTGGCCTTCATCGGGCAATTACTACGCTAAACGCGTCGCGATGGACCTCGGCGGCGAGGTCGGAAGGTTGGACTTTTGTATTTTGTGCTAGAGGCCCTATTGGCCTCTTGGAGGAGGGTTATAGGGGTCGTCAGGGTCGGCGAAGCTTACTGATTGTGGAGGGGGTGCATTTTCGTGCCGCGACAACCAGAGGGTTGTGATGTATAGCGGCTGTGCCAAAGAAACGCTTGGAAAGGCGTTTCATGAATTGCTGGATAGTAGGGATTTTGAGATCTAGGTAGAGGACCTCATTTCGGACGTACCAAAGGGCGTTTGTTGCTCTACGAAAAAAGCGGTTTTGGAGTGTCTGCGTCCTATTCTAGATCTTTTACACAACAGCATTGGATATATCCTGTGCCGCTTTGACCCTGGAACGTGCCAACTTATAAATAAGCTTTGCCCCTCAGACGATTCCATCTTTTCGTAGAGAGGTTGCAAGTGGTCTCGTCTGGCTCTGGTTGCAACTCTTTTAGTGGCACGTTTGGTGACCTTATATGTGTCGCAATCTTCAGGAGATCCGGTCGCCTACCACGTTTTGAAGGGGGCTTTCCTCACCCTAGTCTCCCTCTGGACTGTATCGTCCCACCACCAGGTCTCCTTGTCGCTTTTGCAACCGCCCTTAGAGACGCCGAAAACCACCCGCACCGCCCCAGCAATAGCTGCCTGGAACCTGTCCCAGTGGTCGTGGACAGATTAGTCATCGGTGCCAGCGCACTTGTCGCCGATAACCGATGAGTTAGCACTCCTGGTACTTATTTTTGTCAAGCAGCCACCACCGGATCTGGCGCCGGCAGTTCTCTACATATCTACGTTAGGCCTTTACGCAGAGATCCATGACAAGGAGACGGTGTTCCGCAGTAAGGCTCTAATCGGGTATGTGTTTGCAGTTGGCTACTTTGCCGATATGGTGTCTGCTAGTTAATAGGAAGTCGATCTGGGTAGCGCTTGCCTGCCCCGGTAGGTAACAAGGTGCTCCGGTTTCTTTTTGAAATTGATGTTAACAGTTGCCAGATCAGCGGCCGCACACGTTCGGAGAATGTTGTCCTCTTCCGCGTTGCGGCTACCGTATCCAAAGCCACCGTGAACACGCTCAAATCCATCACACTTCTCACCCTCATGACCGTTCAAATCTCCACCCAGAACGATTCCCTGGGAAAACGGGATCCCGCGAAGCAGTCCTTCGAGCTGTCTCCAGAACAACGTCTTTTCGGGGCGTCACCGCACCCGTGACCCGGCCTGCGGAGCGTAGGCACTTATCAAGTGCGTCATAACCCCATTAACAAGCACCCGCCACGCCGCAGCATTAACTTCAGAACCTTACGCCCAACCTGCTAGCGACTTGGCAAGTATCACATCCTTTAGTGACGAAAATGTGACGCACATTTTAATATTCGCTATAATTTGTGACGGCCTTGGTCTGGTCGATATTGCTTGTTGAAGCAATGGCTGTTTACACCTTGCGCCCACTAGTTTTCTTATGATTTTTAAGTAATTACTTAGTTTTGGTTTCTCGTTTCTTGTTACGATAGCTAAACTCATTCGTCACTGAAATAAAATTCAGGTTTCAACCCTGTAAGATTTGAAGTTGTCGAAATATGAGGAGGGTGCCGCAAGGTTCATAATTATGAACGTTAAGCCCACCGTGTATCTCGACAATGGCTGGACCAAAGAGTTTGAAACTTTGATTATTCTGCAGTGACGGATATGTGACATTAGTGCCATGAGCATTTAGGTCCGTATTACAGAAGGTCACTCAAAACTCAAGCTTTACTTAAGTCTCATTTCAAGCCATTTGATTGGTTGAAACTAGTTTTAAGTAATGCTTAAGCAGAGATCAATGCTTGAGTAACGTTCTGTAATACGGACCTTAGACTTCGTTACTGTCATTTAGAAAAGTTATGGGATAATGAAAGTTTACCATATATTGAAAAGGGTAACAATAATTTTTTCATCCCACCATCTCGGAAAGAGTATTTTTAATCTTCAATATCTGACTGGAAAAGCCGTTTTTATTCTCTAGAGGATAAAGTAAATTGAATTTAGAACATCGTGTGCACTAAGTTGAGTAACTAAAATGAGTGATTCTAGCGACGAGGAAGTTTGTTTGACGCCAACAGAATTGACTGAAACTGTTAATAATGCGCAAATGAGCTTTCTACCTCAACAATCACGCGCGAAGTATTTAAAACAGTACGATATGTTCAACACGTGGCGACTAGCAAAAGGAGCCAAAACTTTCTCAGAAAACGTTTTGCTGGCATATTTTATAGAATTATCCGAGAACAAGAAAGCAAGCACTCTATGGAGTACGTATTCGATGCTAAAAGCAACAATAAAGATGAAAAAAGACATACATATCGATACCTATCCTAAATTAGTAGCATTTTTAAAAAGAGCCTCATCTGGTCATCATCCAAAAAAATCGAAGGTTTTCACAGTATCTGATATTGAAAAGTTTCTTAACGAAGCACCCGATTCCGTATATTTGGCGGCAAAAGTAAGTCAGTTGCACATTCAGTATCTACTTAAGTACATATATTAATCTCAATTAAATAGTACCTATACTTAGTAAATGTTGATAGGCATAATTATGCGTTCATATAAATTTTATTCATATATCTACTACAATACTCTTTACATTGCAGGTTGTTCTTATTATTGGAATAAACGGAGCATGTCGAACTAATGAACTAACACAACATAATGTCAAAAACATTGAGAAACATTCAGATGACTTACTATTAATTAATTTACCTAATACAAAGACAAAAAGAGACCGCAACTTTGTCATTCGCAAGGAATACGTAACGATTGTTGAGAAATATCAAGCCTTACGGCCGCCTAACACTCCAATGAATCGTTTTTTTCTACAGTATCGCAATGGAAAGTGTGTTAGACAGCCTATGGGTACTAATAAAATTGGCAGTATCCCACGAGAAATAGTAACATTTCTTGAACTTCCAGAACCCCTGTTGTACACGGGTCATTGTTTCCGACGAACTTCAGCCACACTTTTGGCTGATTCCGGAGCTGATCTCCTGTCCCTTAAGCGCCACGGAGGCTGGAAGACCAATGCAGTTGTAGAGGGATACATAGAGGATTCCATCCAAAATAAGTCTAAAATATGTGAAGGCATCGTAGGAGCCATTACACTGAAAGAGCCTCAATCGGAAACTTGGACTGGCCCTTCTACATCAAAAATAAGCCGTTATGAAACACCTAACCATCTCCCTCTCTCTCCAACATTCACGCCAAGGGAATCCGATGAATCGGTACAACTATTAAGTATGACAGACAGTTTACCGAAAAACAGTACACAAGTGACTAACACCAATATTACAGTACCAAACAAAAATATTACACTCAATTTAAATAACTATTGCAACGTTACTTTAAAATTTTCTTAATTATACTTTAGTATTATTTTATTATAATTTAAAGATTATTCTGTAATACTTACCTGTCATAATGTAGTAATTAATACCTAAACTGAAATAAAAGTGTACCTATCTTGTGATTGTAAACATTTTTTTATTGCATTTAGTCATTTCCTCGCTGAGGTGGAATGAAAAGTTACGTGTTGCACTCGAGTGCAAAGATTTTTCACCTCGTGTCCTTTTGATTCCCTCACTAACGCTCAGGATTCTAATTTTGAATCACTCGCTGCGCTCGTGATTCAATTTTAGAATCCTTCGCTTGCTCGGTCATCAAAATTGAACACGCGGTTAAAAAGCAACTTTGCACTCTTGTATAACAAATAACTATTGTACAAACATAGACTTAACAAGTCTAAATGCTGCAGACACTAATGTCACATATCCGTCACTGCAGAATAATCAAAGTTTCAAACTCTTTGGTCCAGCCGTTGTCGAGATACAAGGTGGGCGTAACGTTCATAATTATGAACCTTGCGCCCTCCTCATATTTCGAAAACTTGAGACCTTACAGGGTTGAATCCTGAATTTTATATCAGTGACGAATGCGTTTAGCTATCGTAACAAGAAACGAGAAACCGAAACTAAGTAATTACTTAATAATCATAAGAAAACTGGTGGGCGCAAGGTGTGAACAGCAATTGCTTCAACAAGCAATATCGACCAGACCAAGGCCGTCACAAATTATAGCGAATATAAAAATGTGCGTCACATTTTCGTCACTAAAGGATGTGATATTTGCCAAGTCGCTAGCAGGTTGGGCGCAAGGTTCTGAAGTTAATGCCGCAGCGACATCAGGCGGTCACTGATACGATTCACCTCCAAGACGTCATCCTGGGGCTTGTCAGACAACACCACGGCCACCCCATTTCTCCCACTAGGTGCACCCGTTTAAATCAGCTTGTAGCCATTCCCGATAAGCCGGGATCTGCTGCCTTTCCACCGAGTCTCCTGTAGGAACGTCATGGCCACCCTCCGACTGTGGAGAGTGTCGGCCAGTTCTCTCGCGCGTCCAGTTAGCGTACCAACGTTCCACGAAGCGAAACAGAGTTTTCTGGTTTGGGCTCGCTTCTTCAGCCGTGTCCGCCTCTGACACGGTAGCCCTAGCCCACAGGTCACAGGAGTCGGGGGAGGCTCCTGCACGCCGTTTTGCGGCGGCGCCCTAACTGTGACCCGTGCATTACTTTAATACCAAGAAAACGAAATGTGTAAAGTTCGCCTTGCCTAACGTTAGAAATCTAGGACCCAACATCGTTTTAGACAAAGAGGTGCTTGAAACTGTGGGCTTGGCAGTTTTTCTGGGAATAACAGTAGATGCCAAACTTCAGGGGGGACCACACATATCAACCCTAGCAGGAAGGCTCAGTTCGGCCGCCTACGGGCTACGCCGTCAGGAAAGTAAGACAATATACTGACGTTGATTCAGCTCGTTTATTTTAGTTATTTCCACAGCGTTATGTTCTACGGTATTCTACTGTGGGGCAAACCCGGTGACATACAAAATATATTTGTACTCCAAAAACTAGCTGTCCGAGCAATTTACCGGCTCGGTTATTTTCACTGAAAATTTTCTTTAAAGATATTGGTATTCTCACGGTTGCTTCGCAAATTTATTTTAGCCAACATCTTGTATGTTAGGCAAAATATTCACGTGTACACCAAAAACTGTGATATTCATAATATTAACACAAGAAATAAGGACAAACTGCGAGCCCCTTTTCACTGACCTCAAAAGGTTCATTACTCTTTTGGCTTGGTATAACTTTTTATAACAACATAGATACCCTCGTTGTGTAGGGTAACTATTGTAATGGAATTTAAAAGGACAGTACGTAAAATATATGTTTTACTTATATTACCGGAGTCTTTTATGAATATTTAGGTATGGATGCGAACTTTTTAATTTAATTATTCTTAAAATGGATGAATAAATTGATAATTTACGGACTACAGCAGGTCAATCTACCCGAAACTATCAAATATTCCTAATCAATTTTGAACCTTAATAATTTAGAAATAAAGTTGAAAATGTAATAAGAAAATCTGACAGATGTAGTAGCTTGATATGCTGTCGTCTGTACCTTTAAATAAATAAATATCTATATCTATAAGAAAGCAGAATTTAATGTCATTGTAAATACCCAATAAAAGCCACTTACTTATTATGTACACAATGACCAAGTGCACATTTATTAATTATTTCGAAATTTATGGTCACCCTACATACAAACAAAATAACTTGTATGTGATTACCGCAAAAAAATACTTAAAGAATGATATTCTGCATCCAGGTTATTACTCAGTATTGCAGCCATTAATGGCACCCTTTTTACAATCTTTAACTAATCGAAACTGTTGGTTACAAACAAAATTATGAAAAATAAATACAGGTAACACTTAGGTCCGTATTACAGAACGTTACTCAAAACTCAAGCATTACTTAAATCTCGGTTGAAGCCTTCTCATTGGTTGAAACTAGTCATAGGTAATGTTTAAACAGAGATCAATGCTTGAGATTCCTTCATCAATCTATAATTTCTTTGCGCCCTTTAATTAAGTAATAAGTTTTTAGTTATTTACATTTAAATATATGATATATATTGTTTTGCTTTGCTGGTATTTTGGCGTGGTAGCTGGCATATGGTAAATAATTTCATTGTTGTTGTATTTTCTTGTGTTCATCACTATACATAGTATTGTATAAAATCATGTGTTCTTTAAATAAACAGACAGCTGTGCTGCTGGGGAGTTTGTTCCGCCACATCTTCTTCAGCGAAAGCACTAGGAAGTGTCGATGGGTGGGTGTTTTGGGGGACTGTCATAAGTAATATCAAAGACATTAAAATTATATCTACAATAGACAGGACATCAGGAACAAAATCGTAATCCAATACTTCTGACAAATTGGTTAAATGTCGCTGAGACTAGTGTGGTACCCCTGCGCGTCAAGACGTAATTTGTGTCCACCAAGAATAAACATTTTATAAGGAAATATGCCATGTTGCGCTTTACTGTACATCTCGTTGTGGTAAAACCACTGGACCTAACTTCGGATTATTTTCCTATGAATTATTTATATTTTCTCTGTAATTAAAGTTTAAAAAAAAAATCTATTATTGTAAGTATTATTAAAAACTTATCTATTATTGTAATAAGCGCCCTCTATTGTTGAGTAGTTTTACTATTTTCTTGTAGAGATGTAGTAATTTTGTTTATCGATGTAGTTATCGATAATATTTTTTAAGTTGAAAACATATTGCTATATTTTATTGGCATTTAAAATATAGCTAAATAAACTTAAAATATTTCTATATTTCAAGTTTATTTGTTGTTAACTCTATTTGAACATAATCATATCATATTAATGAACAAAATTTAATGAATAAGTACTATTTATACACCTAGGCTTTTGTTATTTTAGGTTTCCGAATATTGGGTCCCTAGATCGGGACCCGTGGGGGCGCCCCTACCGTTGGGTACGGGGCAAGTTGCGTCCCTGGGCGCCCCCACTGGTGCAAAGTATGCAACCCCAGCTGCTAGAGGCGGTGGTATCCACCCTCTTCCCTGAGCGGGCGGGACATGTTCCCCCGGCGATGGTCTCACCCTCAGCCACAGACTCTCCAGAAGAGGAGGGCACCGATGTCCCCGAGGTGACGCAAGCAGAGATGGGAGCGGCCGTGTCGCGGCTCCGGGCCAAGAATAAAGCGCCCGGACCCGACGGAGTTCCTGGCCGAGCTCTCGTCCTGGCTCTGAAGGAGCTAGAGCCCCAGCTGAGGGGGCTCTTCACGGCATGCTTCGGCCAGGGTCAGTTTCCCAGTGTGTGGAAGGAGGGGAAGCTGGTCCTGCTCAGGAAGGAGGGGCGCCCCGCGGACTCGCCGTCCGCGTATCGGCCCATAGTGCTGCTCGACGAGGCGGGCAAACTTTTTGAGCGTATAATCGCGGATCGCCTCGTCGGCCACTTGTGCGGAGACGGGCCGAACCTGGACGACAACCAGTTCGGTTTTCGTCGGGGGCGCTCCACCATAGACGCAATCATGCGCGTGAGAGCCCTGGCGGAGGATACGGTATCCCGGGGTGGGGTGGTGTTGGCGGTGTCTTTAGACATTTCCAACGCCTTCAACACCCTACCCTGGAGCTGTATTAGGGAGGCCCTGAAATACCATCGGGTGCCTCCCTACCTCCGCCGCATAGTAGGGGCTTATCTTGAGGATAGATGCGTCATCTATCGGGGACGTGACGGTGCCAGTCGGCACCAAATGTCGTGCGGTGTTCCACAGGGATCGGTCTTGGGACCGCTCCTGTGGAACATCGGCTACGACTGGGTGCTGAGAGGCGAGCTTCCGTCGGGCGCCGACTTGACGTGTTATGCGGACGACACGCTTGTCACTGCCCGAGGGAGCTCGCACAGGGAAGCGACGTTGATAGCCACGGCTGCGGTGTCACAGGTGGTGACCCGCATCCGGCGCCTGGGCCTGGAGGTGGCCCTTGACAAGTCGGAGGCCATGGTATTCCATGGCCCCCGGCGTGCGCCGGCGCCGGGATCACATATCGTGGTAAGTGGTGCCCGGATAGCTGTCGAGTCCACCATGAAGTATCTGGGATTGGTGCTCGACAGCCGATGGGAATTCGGACCCCACTTCCGGCGGCTGGCGCCCAAGCTGATGGGTGCAGCAGGCGCGCTGTCAACGTTGCTTCCCAACATGGGGGGCCCGAGCGCCGCCTGTAGGCGGTTATACGTGGGAATCGTGCGGTCCATGGCCCTGTATGGGGCCCCTGTGTGGGCGATGGACCTGACGGCCGGAACACTCGCCATTCTGCGCAAGCCGCAGAGGGCGATGGCCGTCAGGGTCGTCCGCGGGTATCGCACGATTTCCTACGAGGCGGCTTGCGTTCTGGCCGGATCCCCGCCCTGGGACCTAGAGGCGAAAGTACTCGCGTCATTGTACCGATGGCGCGAGGAAGAGCGGACACGGGGCTCCAGTCCGGCGCAGCGGCAGATCGAGCTGCGCCGAGGGGAGCTCCGTCAGGTCCTGGTGGCGGACTGGCGGCAGAGGCTTATGCGCCCTACCGCCGGCCTCGCTACCGTCGAGGCGATCCGGCCAGTACTCGACGACTGGCTCGGGAGAAGCCACGGCTCCCTGTCGTTCAGGGTGACTCAGGTGCTGTCGGGGCACGGCTGCTTCGGCAAGTACCTGTGTCGCCTAGGCAGGGAGCCGGACGCTCGGTGCCACCACTGCGTCCAATGCGGGGAGGACACGGCGCAGCACACGCTCTCCGAGTGTGTAGCTTGGGAGGAGCAGCGCCGTGTCCTCACAAATGAAGTAGGAGGCGACCTGACGCTGCCGGCAGTAGTGCGGAGGATGGCCGGCAGCGCAGAGTCGTGGGACGCGGTGGTGTCCTTCTGCGAGGACGTGATGTCGCAGAAGGAAGCTGCGGAACGGGAGAGGGAGATCTCAACTCCCTTCCCGGGCCGCAGAAGACGCACCGGGCGCCGAAGAAGGGCGGATAACGCCCTCTTCCGCCCCCCATGAATGGGTCCAGGGGCGAGGGACATGGGGAAGTCCCCGCCCCCTATTCGATGGACCCCGAGGCGGAGGCGCGCATGAGTGTCAGCGCGCGCCTCTGAGGCGATGCACGGGGTAGCTTAACACCCCACTACCCCGTGCCGGAGACGAGGCCCGGGCAGACCGGGCCAGCACGAGAGTGTGGGGCTGCGGAAGAATTTAGACTCCCGCGGCCCTACGCGCGCTCGTGACAGAAGAGACACCGGGGTGGTTTTAGTCAGTAAAAGTCTGACAGACCCCGTCGCCCACCCTAGGGCGGCGGACATCCTATGAGGATTTCCACCCCGAAAAAAAAAAAAAAGAGGTTTCCGAATATTGGCTTCCGTCTGCTTGGGCGAAAATATGCTCGAATCATTTTAAGAGAGGATATTTACTTTGGAAAGCCCGGTCGATCAAATTTAAAAAAAGGATCGGTACCTTGTACTAGATATGAAATAGTAAGTTATCAATTTCGGTAATTTTCCACCGTACAAATTGAGATAATATTTACGGTTTAAGTGAATATGTACATAAATTACATAACTTATTTATAATAAACTAAGTACATAAAATATGTAGGTATATGTAGTATAATGATTGCGAGCTACTTTGTGATTTTTTACTTTAAAATTAGAGAAATTGTTTCAAAATTTCATTCAGACGCTAGTTTCGTAGAGTTAAAGGTCGGGGTACACAGACCAACTGCGGCAGACGTAGCTAACTTGGTCGATTGACCTGTGCGGCTATAATTATTTATTACGACCCTCTCATTGTTTTGCAACTTATATTTAAATTAAAAAGCTTTCTTATAACATAACCAGTTGCTGAACAAGATGCGAACAAAAATATTTTATGCTGGGGAGTTGGTCCCGCCACTTCTTTTTCCAAGCGAAAGCACTAAGAAGCGGCGAAGGGCGGGTGTTTTGAGGGGACTGTATTATGTACATAATATTGAAGTTCAAAAAGTGCTGATTCTCAGCCTAATTTGACTATAATGACTTTTGATTTCTTCCTTTTCCGTTGATGTTTGTTTGGCTTTTACGAGTGCGATTGCCGTCTGACCACTTAACCCCGAAGGGAAAGCGTGCACCGTCTGGCAGGTGGGGTTGACTTGGGTCCCAAAGAAGGTGGAGGGACCCCAAAGCACCCAGCGGCAAGCCGCATCCAGCTAAACTTTAATAATAATGGCGCCAAACAGCAAGTCGATACAGGACCGCCCTTTCGCCGACCGGAGGTCAGAGAACCAATATTTTAAAGGATTAGGAATTTTTATTTTATTTTTGATTTTAGGTTTTTGTCTATTGCTTAGAATTATTCCTATGAACCTGAATTGTCCGTGTTTTCATTTGTCGTATTATCAGCACCACTCTGTATACAATTGCCCATGGGAAAAGCATGGCTTTTCTAAGTTCACCGTAACCACATTTAATGTTTGTCTTTATTCTTCATTAATTAATGGTCATAGCGAAAAAATCTTCGCTCGAAGAACGAATCTCAGCAGTCAATACCTGCATAAAAAATTTGCTAAAGTTTTACAATCAATTGCAAGATAAACAAGGAGAGGAAAACAAATAAAACAGATTTATAATTTACTTAGGTATATATGCCTTTTCTATTCTAATATCATCAACTGGACAATCATTTTTGTCACATTCAACTAAACCTATTCTTTTCACAACAGCCATTCCAGATTGAACTCTTCCAAAGATTGTATGCTTGCCATCTAACCACTGTGTTGGAGCCAGGGTAATGAAGAATTGAGATCCGTTAGTATCAGGTCCCGCATTTGCCATAGACAACACTCCAGCGCCAGTGTGTTTTAAATCAGGGGATATTTCATCATCAAACTGTGGCCCATAAATTGATTGTCCACCCTTGCCTGTGCCAGTGGGATCACCACCCTGTATCATAAAATCTCGGATAACTCTATGAAACTTTGTGTTGTTGTAGTAACCTCGACGTATTAATTCCATGAAATTTCTGCATGTTATGGGTGAATGTTTCCAATACATCTCCACAACCATAGACCCCATTCTGAAACCATTAAATTAAAAATATGTTAATTAAAAAGCCTAAAGTAGTTTTTTTTTTTTTGTTTTGTATGTGGTAAAAATTCTCTTCTTCTTCTTCAGCCTATAGAGGTCCACTGCTGGACAAAGGCCTCCCCCAAGGCTTTCCACATTGACCGGTCTTGTGCTGCCCGTATCCATAAGCTTCCCGCGACCTTCACCAGGTCATCGGTCCACCTTGTTGGGGGCCACCCTACGCTGCGTCTTCCGGTACGTGGCCGCCACTCCAGAACCTTACTGCCCAATCGGTCATCGGTTCTACGAGCAATGTGCCCTGCCCACTGCCACTTAATTTTAGTGACTCGAAGAGCTATGTCGGTGACTTTGGTTCTGCAGATCTGCTCATTTCTGATTCGGTCATACAGAGAAACTCCTAGCATAGCTCTTTCCATTCCCTTTGTGTGACTCTGAGCCTTCTTATGAGGCCCATTGTGAGCGACCACGTTTATCTCTCACCAAAAGCAAAAAAAATATACTGTACATATAGAATATGTGACATGCAAGAAATTGGCTGTTTTTCGACTGATGGGCGAAATTAATAAGGTATACTGTAGCGTTATACTGATCTCAATCAGACCACACTAACCTGTATTATATTTGGACCAAATTGGATAAAGAAAAGACGTAAACAAACCGTTGCTGAGCAACAACTTGTTTACACCTAAAAGGAAGATTTTAACCTTTTGAACGCCAATCACTTCTATACAAGTTCGAGATTTTCGTGCCCTCAGCGCCACTACTTGATTAGAAGTAATCACAGTATAAAATAAATTTACGACTTTTACAAGACCTTTTATTTTGTTTTTATGGAAATTTGCCCTGTTATCAACCATATTTTTAACTTTTTCACGCATAATAAGTTCTTATTTGTTTAATTTTCAATAGAAACGAAAACGCCAGAAAATATTTTAATGCCTCCAGCGCCAATTACTTGATATCAAGTAAGCCAGTGATGGGACACGACGAAGACCTCGCTATATTTCATCTCGTCGAAATGATCATAAATACTATTATTGCAAGAAAATGACGTAAATATATAATATTTTATACATATTGTACACTTTAAACTAGGTTTTATTCACCTTAATCAAGAATTAATAGGTTTTCTAATCATTGTCGATAGTGAAACCCCGTTTGAAAAAACCATCCCTACAAAGTTGGTTAGTTAGCGGTCCGTACGCGCCACCGACGTGTATAGAAGGAAATCTGTGACGTCATAAGCGGACGGGTTTCAAGGTCATAGTGACCTTGTGCATTTTAGTGTAGTGCAATGTTTACATCTTGAGTTGGCGCACGTGTCCTTAAAAAAAAAATTGTGACTGTGAATATGACGAATTATTGCGAGTTGTTCAAGTCTGAATCAGAATTTTGAAATAGTTCGTCGTCTTGACATTCCGTTAAGTCGTCAACTTCCGTTTCAGGAATTTTCTTCAGTTTTCTATTAGTTTCTACAAACCAGAAAAATAATTGCGAGTTAAATACTCGCAATTATTTTTCTGGTTTGTGTTTTTTGGACTGAAACGGAAGTTGACGACTTAAAAAAAAGGTCTTGTGTAAAACAGACACTTACCCTCCATTTTATTTTATTTTTTAAAACGTAGAAAACCACGTATTTAGCTTCTATTAATTGTATTTGTTGTAAGTAAACGAAATAAATTATGCAGGAATCGGTTGAGTTTATGCACGTGTAACTCGACCACAGTGAATATAAAATATATACCATAGAAATCTAGACATCCCTAGAACAGAAAGGATTTTGACGTGCCTCGAGCGCCAACTACTTGATATGAAGTAGAAGGACTACATTTGGAGACAAATAGGGATGTGCCTTGTAGAACACACGTCTAATAAATTTAAAATTCTTTTCTTTATTGTGGGGAATATATCCAGGTTTTCATATTGTTTTTTTTTATGAAATAAAATAAAATATGAAATTACGATTACAGTTTTTATTTAGCTTCGTAAATTGGTGAATAAACATTATTTTAAATGTATAATATTATTTGTCGATAGGACACTAATCCCATCCCTACGTTTTACTATACATACGTTATACATTTGTAGTGTGGCGCAGGAGGACACATCGCGTATTATATAGATGGGCGTTCAAAAGGTTAACAACGTTTTCTAGATAGACGCGTTTCATACAAGTAATAATCTTATACTAATGTAAACAGTTTATTTATGTTTAGAATTTAGATATTTATGATTTGTATAAGTCTTAACCGATTTGAATGAAATATAACACATATGTAAGCTAATTTCCTAATAGGTTAAATTTTTGATGGACTTAAACACCTCTCATAAAAAAAATCGAAGCACTTCCCTTATTACGGTTTCTATCCTAATTTTACACAAAAGAGTATTTATTCCATGAAAAAAAAACACATCATGTATAGCTGGCAGTTTGGCCATTAAAAAGATACGAAAATTTTAAATTCAAAATTAGAATTTCATTTGTTTATGTACTAAAGAAATGTATCACTTTTGAAACAAATGTGTGTTTAGAGTTAGAGTACATTTCACCTTTGTAAACTAAAATTTTGTGTTTCTCTTGAAAATTTTTGTTCTTTTTTTGTTTGCTGCGGCTTCGGTACGTTTGAAAAGTTTTTATTTTTTGTGAAACATGGACACGTCACCGGCAGAGGCCGCCTGAGCATTGGTGGCATTACTGAATTCTGGATTTAGTCAGCGTGTTGTCGCTGAAAGATTGCATCTAATCCTGTCATTTGTTCATAGAGTCTACAAACGCTATCGGAAGACTGGTTTGTTTACGGGCCGTTCAGAATCTGGCAGGAATTGCGTTACTTCGGAGTGAGATGATCGATTTATTGTAACAACTTCTTTACGAAATCGACGCCTTAACGCTTTTCAACTACAGCAGCGGCTTCATGTTGTACGTGGTGTGGCTGTAAGTGACTCTACAATTAGAAGAAGGTTGAAGAACCGTGGATTTGTACCGCACAAACCAGCAAACGAGGCGAAATTAACTGCAGACCATCGGAGAGCACGGCTTAGCTTTGCAAGTGAGCACCTAAATTGATCATACGTCCAATGGAGCAAAGTCCTCTTTTCTGAAGAGTGTAAAATTATGCTATATGGTAACGACGCGAGAACGCTTTGCACAATGCTATATATACACGAACGCGAATATACACGAACATATACACGAACAAATCACACAGATTGAGCTGGCCCCAAAGTAAGTTCGAGACTTGTGTTATGGGATGCTAACTCAACGATACTTTATTTTATAATAGATACATATATAGATAAACATCCAAGACCCAGGCCAATCAGGAAAATATCGTTTTTCCTTCATGACCTGGCCGGGGATCGAACCCGGGGCCTCCACGTCGCAGGCAGGCGTGTTGACCGCTGCGCCACGGAGGACGACGAAATATATTGAAGAAAAGGTCAGCTACGGTGACGGTTCGTGGACGGTTTGGGGAGGAATCAGCGCCGAAAGTAAGACAGAGCTACTGTTCGTGTCTGACCCACATCTGCCTGCACTAAACTGTCATCGGTACGTCGAACAGTGTCTTGAGCCTCACGTGATGCTCTGTGCACATTTTATTGGCAACGGCTTCATATTCATGCACGACAATGCTAGAGCGCACACAGCGGGCGTCGTAAGAGATTATCTTGCCGAAGTCGGTATCCTCATTATTGAATGGTCAACAAGAAGCCCGGACATTAAACCCATCGAAAATTTATTGGACGAGTTAAAGAGACGTGTTCGTGCTAGAAATTCGCCCTCGGAATCACTCAGCCAGCTGCAGCATGCGATCCAAGAAGAATGGAATGAAATGCCTCAACACTCAACATTTATTTGTCACTCTCATCCGATCCATGAAGAACCGCATGGAAGCAGTCATAAGAGCTCGGGGGGAGAATACCAGTTACTAAATAAACTATTCCTAGCTTTTGGTTTTTCATTTACATGTAGTTAGTATTCATTTTCTCGGTGGTAGGCAACAACATCAGCCGCCGGCATAAGTTACCACCCACCAGACAAAGTCTTGCCGCCAAGGGATTCGTCGTGTTCCGGCATGATGTCTGGTGAAGCCGTACGGAGGACGGGTCTGAGCAATTGTGTTGCGATGTGTGCCGGGTACGATGTGCCTAATGTTGTTGTGTCGGGAGTTTGGTCGTGGAGGGTCTCCAGATCACCCTCTGGCGCAGCATCGTTGGTCGTGTTGTTGGGTTATACATTGCATCACCTCGCTCAACTGCCGTCTTCCTTCCTTCTTTTTGAGTGAATACGCTTAATAAGCTAGTGCGGTTTACCATCAACGATTGCATCACTGCTTACCATCAGGCGGGATTGCAGTCAAGCACTAGTTTATAACTAATAAAAAAAAAAAGTCTTGAAATACAACCTACCTCCGCCGAAAAAAACCCAGGCGATGGTTGTTACGCGCAAGCTTAGAGCCTGTCCAGAAAGCGCGATTTACGCGCGAGTCCACTCGCGCGTTTTGATTTGTATTGCGTCCAGATGCGGCGAAATCACGCGCGTATGTGATGAGACGGATTTGGTCAGTTATAAAAATGGACTCGGATATTGCGGTTGTGTTGTAGCTTGCATACCGTCGATGGAAACGTCGTAAACGAAGAGAAAGTCGACGATTTAACGTGCATCCCATTCTACGTGACAGAATGACCTACAAGTTTTTTTTTCTCCTCAGAATCACCAGCTTCACAAAAAAATTCTACTATTTCTTCCTAGTTCCTACGCGTAATGATTCTATTAGAATAATCTGACGATTCCATATCCCATATAGCTACCCTTTTCTCAATTTCGTCAATAAAAAGTTCCGTGTTAAAGTTTTCACGCTCCATTTTTATAAACGAATACGTCCACTCGCCACGGACACGCGCGTAGTACTGGACGCTGCAACGGCGCCGGAGTATCTCGACTCCCGCGGCGCTCGCGCGTAATACGCGCGAGTCGAGAGTCCCGCTCATTGCAAGCGTTTTACGCGCGAGTGCGGTAACGCGCGAGAGCATCTGGACGGAATGTATGCAGCTCTAGTAACTCGAGAACGCGCGAGTGCCTACGCGCGAGTCCACTCGCGCGTTTTGATTTGTATTGCGTCCAGATGCGGCGAAATCACGCGCGTATGTGATGAGACGGATTTGGTCAGTTATAAAAATGGACTCGGATATTGCGGTTATGTTGTAGCTTGTATACCGTCGATGGGAACGTCGTAAGAGCCTGTCCAGAAAGCGCGATTTACGCGCGAGTCCACTCGCGCGTAGGCACTCGCGCGTTCTCGAGTCACTAGAGCTGCATACATTCCGTCCAGATGCTCTCGCGAGTTACCGCACTCGCGCGTAAAACGCTTGCAATGAGCGGGACTCTCGACTCGCGCGCATTACGCGCGAGCGCCGCGCGAGTCGAGATACTCCGGCGCCGTTGCAGCGTCCAGTACTACGCGCGTGTCCGTGGCGAGTGGACGTATTCGTTTATAAAAATGGAGCGTGATAACTTTGAGACGGAACTTTTTATTGACGAAATTGAGAAAAGGGTTGGTATGTTGTATATGGGATATGGAATCGTCAGATTATTCTAATAAAACCATTACGCGTAGGAACTAGGAAGAAATAGTAGAAATTTTTTGTGAAGCTGGTGATTCCGAGGAGAAAAAAAAACTTGTAGGTCATTCTGTCACGTAGAATGGGATGCACGTTAAATCGTCGACTTTCTCTTCGTTTACGACGTTTCCATCGACGGTATGCAAGCTACAACACAACCGCAATATCCGAGTCCATTTTTATAACTAACCAAATCCGTCTCATCACATACGCGCGTGATTTCGCCGCATCTGGACGCAATACAAATCAAAACGCGCGAGTGGGCTCGCGCGTAAATCGCGCTTTCTGGACAGGCTCTAAACGAAGAGAAAGTCGACGATTTAACGTGCATCCCATTCTTCGTGACAGAATGACTTACAAGTTTTTTTTTCTCCTCGGAATCACCAGCTTCACAAAAAAATTCTACTATTTCTTCCTAGTTCCTACGCGTAATAGTTCTATTAGAAGAATCTGACGATTCCATATCCCATATAGCTACCCTTTTCTCAATTTCGTCAATAAAAAGTTCCGTGTCAAAGTTTTGACGCTCCATTTTTATAAACGAATACGTCCACTCGCCGCGGACACGCGTGTAGTACTGGACGCTGCAACGGCGCCGGAGTATCTCGACTCCCGCGGCGCTCGCGCGTAATACGCGCGAGTCGAGAGTCCCGCTCATTGCAAGCGTTTTACGCGCGAGTGCGGTAACGCGCGAGAGCATCTGGACGGAATGTATGCAGCTCTAGTAACTCGAGAACGCGCGAGTGCCTACGCGCGAGTCCTCTCGCGCGTTTTGATTTGGATTGCGTCCAGATGCGGCGAAATCACACGCGTATGTGATGAGACGGATTTGATCAGTTATAAAAATGGACTCGGATACTGCGGTTGTGTTGTGCCTTGCATACCGTCGATGGAAACGTCGTAAACGAAGAGAAAGTCGACGATTTAACGTGCACCCCTTCTACGTAACAGAATGACCTACAAGTTTTTCTTTTCTCCTCGGAATCACCAGCTTCACAAAAAAATTCTACTATTTCTTCCCAGTTCCTACGCGTAATGGTTCTATTAGAATAATCTGACGATTCCATATAGCTACCCTTTTCTCAATTTCGTCAATAAAAAGTCCCGTGTCAAAGTTTTCACGCTCCATTTTTATAAACGAATACGTCCACTCGCCACGCACACGCGCGTAGTACTGGACGCTGCAACGGCGCCGGAGTATCTCGACTCGCGCGGCGCTCGCGCGTAATGCGCGCGAGTCGAGAGTCCCGCTCGTTGCAAGCGTTTTACGCGCGAGTGCGGTAACGCGCGAGAGCATCTGGACGAAATGTATGCAGCTCTAGTAACTCGAGAACGCGCGAGTGCCTACGCGCGAGTGGAGTCGCGCGTAAATCGCGCTTTCTGGACAGGCTCTTAAATATGACACTCCGGTCGTGCAGATGGGTGACGTTGACATCTCGATGGTGACCGAGCTCAAGATCCTCGGAGTCATCGTCGACAGTAAGTTGACCTTCAACAAGCATATCTCATATGCTTGTTGCAAGGCAACTAACCTTTATAGGAAACTGTCGCCGATAGCTCGGGTGGATTAGGGCTTGTGTCCGGAGATCACCAGGACGATGACACCGCTGTCGTCGAAGCGACGATCCTGTACGGCGCGAGCTCTTGGACGAAGGCCGCCGAGAAGATCTCTGTGCAAAGAACTTTTGCTACCGTCCAGAGGGGCTTTGCACAGAAGATCGCTAAGTCACATCGTACGGTCTCGCTCAATGCAGCGCTCACGCTGTCCGGTCTCCTCCCACTCGATCTTGAGTGTTGGAAGTCGCCCGGCTGTTTGAGTGCAAACGGGGACGTCCGATCGAAGAGCTGGAATCCCGCGAACTGGAGGAGCGTAGGGCCTTAACGGAGGCCCCTCACCCGCCAGTGAGCCAGATGTTGAATACCAGTGTCCGGAGAATATGCTCCCCGAAACTGTGGCCCAGCTACAGCTCCCCGCTCATCTGATTTACACCGACGGTAGTAAATCGGATGAAGGGGTCGGGGCGGCATATTCATACTGGCGGGATGGGTCCGAGATTCGGACCAAGCGGATGAGGAGTCGATGTGTACCGTCTTTCAGCCGGTTACGGTCTCGTGTCTCCCCTAGAGGAGACATCAGGATTTTTAAATCCTGTTGTCTCCCCTAGGCGGGGGAGACATCAGAACTTGCTAATACATTATATTATTTCGGTCTCGTGTCTCCCCTGGCGGCTCGCGTTGGGGAGACATCAGGATTTTTAAATCCTGTTGTCTCCCCTAGGCGGGGGAGACATCAGAACTTGTTAATAAATTATATTATTTCGGTCTCGTGTCTCCCCTCGGGGAGACATCAGGATTTTTAAATCTTCTTGTCTCCCCTAGGCGGGGGACAGATTCGCTTTACGGCAGAAGTACAGTCAACTGGTAGTTGTGAAATTTTTCACACCTCTGAATTGTCAGGAGGCAAAATAACTTAGACTTTTATCATAAATTCCAACAAAAACATGATGCATATTTTTATTTCTGAAACTTAAAGTTAACTATTTATTTCTTTCATAAATAAAAATAAAGTACCAGGACAGCATAAATCAAACGAGTATACCGACTACCCCACATGAGTATACAAACCACAGACCGTCGAGGCATACAATATATTAACGCAGCTTTTCCAAAAAATGTCCAACACTGATTTCTTCGTGAATTAATTGTAATTGTGTGTTTAATATAAACATGTTTCTTTCGGTATTAACTTTCCTCCTTTTACTGGAATGTATGCCATCTTCAAAGTTAATGATTTCAACTTTGTTCATCGACATATCTTTTTCTAACACCGAAAACAGCTTTGCAATCGTCACATAATTCTTATTGATTTTCCGATTTATTTTTGATTGCCATCCTTCCGCAAAATTATTGGTTCGGTGGTGTTGATCGTAAATGCACCATTCCGTTATAAATTGTTCATTTTTTAACCATGTCTTTTCCATGTATTCTAGAAATGGCTTTAATTTAATTTCATCTAATTCTTTAGACTGGTTTTTAGTGTATTCATATCCCTCTAAGACCTTATGCCGCGGTAACAGAGGAAGCACTGCACACAAACCAACGATTCTCCGATGTAGTTTAGATTTAATGTGTTTATCCTTGGCCTTTCTCCATAAACAATTAATAAAGTGGTAGTGACACCTTTTAATAATAACATTTGGAAAAAAATCTTTTATAGGGTTAGTTAAATCCATTTCGAAATCAGCATGAAACTTATTGGGTTCCCAATCAGGAACACTTGCTTTAATGATGTCGTATACAATAAAATACGACTGCTCGGTCTTGTCGCTCATCAGAGCATATACTATGGGTATAATATTTGTAGTTTCAGCGATGCTCCCTAGGTCACCATGTAATGTTAGTAATTGAGTAAATGGGCGAGGGACGCTCTTAAAAGTTGCATCTCCAAAATACTCTTTAAGTGTCCTTAATAGCAGCTTTCCTTTTTGTGAGCACAATACTATAATCCTTTTACTTTCCGTTTTGTAGTCACCTAATATTAACGGTTGATATTTTATAGGGATCTCTATTTCACTAATATCATTATAGATTAATTTGTTAACACTTAATTCCGATTTTCGTCTAGTATAAATTGCAGTTTTGGTACTTTGGTAAGAGGGTATAGGCGTCAACATATTAAGACCTCGATCATACAACGGTTCCATCAAATCTTCATATACTTTTTTTACAGGCTCCTCAACAGTAGCGGCAGCTTTAGTTTTTATTTCTTGTAAAGTTAATGCAACCTCATTTCGAGCTTCGTTGGGCAAACATTTCAAGAGACTCGACTTATGTTCTGTTAATTTCAAAACGTGGCTATCCTAAAAATATTAATAATTTATTAAATACCTATTACGAAACTTTAATTTATTTTTGAAACTAGCGAAGAACGATCAAGTTTGATTATTACTAAACTATTATAGATAGATATATTAAGTGTAGAATTGAAGACGTAATATTAAGCGCTCTACAAACCAAAGCCCGGCGGCATATGTCGGCAACATTTTGCTAGCGGGATAGGTTGGCGGCTTCAGTCATTGCAAGTCTTAAAACTTTGCCTGAGAAAGAGGACTGGCACTTATATAAAACTACTTACATTTAGGGTCACCGCTCCTGAGCATTTGTATTTTTTTTTGTTGCAGCAAACCCATCTTTCGGTATTATTAGAATACTTTTTGTGTATAGTATACTGGAACCCTTCATGAATTAAAATATTCCCACCCTTTCTATGAACGAAATGAAATTTTACACTCATTTTGTAATAAATATTAGAAATATCCAGGATGCAGTCAGAAGCAACACAAATGACAAACTTGACATTGAAAGATAACAGATTGTACTCAATTAGTCATGGTAATTACCTAACACATAAATACTTATTTAAATAAAAAGGAGGTCGCAACTATTCTGAAGGTGCGATGTATAAAAATAAAGTACCAGGACAGCATCAATCAATATGTATGTAATGTAAATTACTTATTTTTAATTTAGTACACTCAGATTTCATTAAAAAAGTATATGTATATTGAAAACGGATTTTAAAGATACGTATTTTGTTAGTATCTAGTACTTAAGATACCTTTTGTAAAAAGTATTTATCTTTATCTCAAATAACTTGTTTAACAGTATCTCAAGTATCTTGTATTTCAAATCCCCTACGGTATTTTGCCCATCTCGGGCGATAATGAAGTTATGCTGTCTTAGTTGCTCACCGTGTAGGTAACACGGTGGGCAACTGCCTCGACGACGTTCTGTGGTTTGTATACTCATGTGGGGTAGTCGGTATACTCGTTTGATTTATGCTGTCCTGGTACTTTATTTTTATTTATGAAAGAAATAAATAGATAAAGATAAGTTTCAGAAATAAAATATGCATGTTTTTGTTGGAATTTATGAAAAAAGTCTAAGTTATTTATTTTGCCTCCTGACAATTCTGAGGTGTGAAAAATTTCACAACTACCAGTTGACTGTCAGTACTTCTGCCGTAAAGCGAATCTGTCCCCCGCCTAGGGGAGACAAGAAGATTAAAAAATCCTGATGTCTCCCCGAGGGGAGACACGAGACCGAAATAATATAATTTATTAACAAGTTCTGATGTCTCCCCCGCCTAGGGGAGACAACAGGATTTAAAAATACTGATGTCTCCCCAACGCGAGCCGCCAGGGGAGACACGAGACCGAAATAATATAATTTATTAGCAAGTTCTGATGTCTCCCCCGCCTAGGGGAGACACGAGACCGTAACCTTTCAGCCGGAGTTGCTCGCGATAGCCAGGGCTACGGACCTGGTTGTCCTGAGAGGCTTCGACTGCGCTGCGGTGCTCAGCGACTACCGGTCCTCGCTCAACTTGATCCGAAACCCGGAAACGCACCATCCCCTTGCTCCCCATATTCATAAGAATATTAGGGAGCAAGAGGGGAGAGGTAAAATCCTCCGGTTCTTTTGGGTGAAAGCTCATGTCGGGATCCCCGGCAATGAGCGCGCCGACTGCGGCGGCTCAGTCCAGGGTCGCCCCAGCGTATGACAGGTGTCCAGTCTCATACGTCAAGCGACGACGAGGGCACAGTAGCTGTCTGGAATGGGAGGTACACCGGCGGAGCCACGTCTGAGGTCACGCGGCTGTTCTTCCCCGATGTGGTGCGCGCGCAAGTTCCTGAAGAGCCTCGACAGGACGTCTATCTGGGCGCAAATTCTGACGGGTCACGGCGGCTTCGCCGTGTACCTGCACAAGTTTAAGTTGAAAAGTAGTCCAGCCTGTGTGTGTGACACACAGGCATCAGAAACGATACAACATCTTTTGTTAGAATGCCCGAGGAATAGCTGCGACAGACTAAGTAACTACTTATTACATTCGATATTATGGTTTTTATTAAAACCTATTAATAATATTTCTTTATTTCGGGCAATTAGCTAATAATATAAATTAATTACTACATTATAATTATACAAATAGAAATTAATTACTCATACAATTACTATTTTTGGTTTTTCTGTTCTCATAACTTTTTAATTTTTGCTATCGGTAAACTCCGAGGTCTATGTGTTATTGTTACTTTTTACAGTAGTACTACTGGGAAAATTTGGCCCCAATATGACAACCGCGAAGTCTTACTATGAGTAAGTCTATTGGGAAGAAAACTCCCATTAGTACTACTAGTAAGACTACTGGGTAAGACTACTGGGAACAGCCCTTATAAAGCACGTGTGATGCAGGTGATTTGAAAAGTAGTTAAAATACGCAAAATTGTATAGACAAATGCCTTTATTCATTGGCTCAATTCCAGAAAATGTGTTTAATACCTGGATTTCAACCATTCCTGGATTTGTTTCTTTTTTTGTGGGGCTATCACGTAAAATCGTCGTCGTCATTGTCGACTTTTTAACCTTTTGAACGTATAATACGCGATGTGTCCTCCTGCGCCACGCTACAAATGTATAACGTGTCTATAGTAAAACGTAGAGATGGGATTAAAGTCCTATCGACAAATAATGTTATACATTTACATTAATGTTTATTCACCAATTTACGAAGCTAAATAAACACAGTAACCGTATTTCCATATTTTATTTTATTTCATAAAAAAGTCAATATGAAAACCTGGATATATTTCCCATAATAAAGAAAAGAATTGTAAATTTATTAGACGTGTGTTCTAAAAGGCACATCCCTATTTGTCTCCAAATGTATAATCCCTTTACTTCATATCAAGCGCGTGGCGCTCGAGGCACATCAAAATCCTTTCTCATATAAGGATGTCTAGATTTCTATGGTATTTATTTTTAAATTCACTGTGGTCGAGTTACACGTGCCTAAACTCAACGGACTCCTGCATAATTTATTTCGTTTACTTACAACAAATATAATTAATAGAAGCTACATATGTGTTTTTTTCCTTTTTTTGGAGTTTACTCCTTAAAGTTGGTGCGCAACTTTCTAATCTAAAAAAGTGGCATAATTATCTTTTTACAACTATATTTTGTTAGTTATTAAGATAATGTTATATTTAAAAAAAAAAATTATAATAGGGTCATTCCATGTAACGGGTGTTACAGGTCGTACACTTTTACTTGACAATTAATTCATGATGCAATTAGAAAACAATTAAGTAAGTTTTATGAGCTTAACACCTTCCATCTAGGACTATTTACAGGTATCTGTAATAAATTGGACATTTACAAACAGCAGTAAAGAAATTAAAGGCCAGATATGTGCGTAACGGGCGTTATACGATTTTGTCTAAGCTTTCGGGCTTAACCGAAATGAAAGCAAAACTCTGCGAATTTCTTTACTTTACGTTGGTGAAAAAATTGGAACTACGTAGCTAAATAAATTCTTAACTTAGTAGTCCACTTGTTTTAAAACAAAAATACAAACATAATTTTTTATCGAAGTTTAAAACTGTAACGGGTGTTACAGCTGAATGTAACGGGTGTTACGAGTACGAAATTAAAACAATATTTGTACCAATAAAGGTATTTTAATAACAATAGCAGTGAAATAATCATGTTTACTGCTAATTTGCATTAATATTTTTGGGAAAATAATAATATCTGCTCCTTCGCATGGACAAATTGGCATATCCCTGCACCACTGTACCCTTTTTTTTTTGCTTTCATTACAATATTTTTAATAAAAATATTGTAATGTTACAATATTTTTAATAAAAATATTGTAATGTTTTAGTCAAAATACTTAGTCTCTACGCGATTTCTATTTTTTTGTCTTGTTTTAAGCTTTTAAGTTTGGATTTTGTACAATTTTTTCTTTATCTTTTCTTCTTCGTTTTCTGTCCCTCTCTCTTTCTTTTTGCACGGTGTTCTGCATGTTTTGCAGATTTTTTTTCAGGCTTTGTCTATATTTTTCTTCATTCTATTTTTCGCTGAAGACATCGTCAGTATAAAAGGAAAGCTAGCTCAACCTAAGCAAAGTACACCATACTGCATTAGGCATCAGGCATAATTATTATTTTGGGGCCCGCCAATAAATCACGTTACTAAGTTAAATTGTCGGCGTTTTTGCTGAATTGCAATATTTAGTGTCAGAGATCTGTCGAGTTGTCAAAGGCTGCAACAGCTAACTATAATTTATCTAAGTGTATTTTTCTTAATTTTGCTTTTAAAGAATGGCAAGGTGTAGAAAACGGGAATGATAGTTTAAAAGAGGACAAGATGAAGATTTATAATGAATGGAAGAGGAAGGCAAAAAAGGCGGTAGCAGTTTCGAGGGCTAAGGCGCAGGAGAAATTGTATGACTCACTGGACAGCCCTAGAGGCCAGAAGGAGCTCTACCGGATTACAAAAGCAAGAGAAAGGAGAACGAGAGATATAAGTAATATCAAATGTATGAAAGACGATGCTGGTAAGGTTCTGTCCAGGGATGACGAAATAAAAGAGCGATGGAAGGTTTATTTTGAAAAGCTAATGAACGAAGAGAATAAATGGAGTGGCGTGCTCAAAGAGGTACAAGAGAATATGGGTTTAGTAAGAGAAATTAGCATGGATGAAGTAAGAATAGCAGTTCAAGGTATGAAAAATGGAAAAGCTATGGGCCCAGATGATATACCAGTAGAAGTATGGAAATGTTTAAAAGGAGATGGATGTATGTGGCTGACTTTATTCTTCAATAAGTTGTTGCATGAAGGAGAGATCCCACAAGAATGGTGCAATAGTTCACTAGTGCCCATCTTTAAGAATAAAGGTGATGTACAGGACTGTAACAACTATCAAGGGATAAAGCTCATGTCACATAGTATGAAGGTATGGGAGAAAGTGATTGAGAAAAGATTGCGAGAGGAGAGTGAGATTACCCCAAACCAGTTTGGGTTTATGCCAGGTCGAGGAACAATGGACGCCACTTTTGCACTCCGCCAAGTGTGCGAGAAGTACAGACGTGCACACAAGAACTTGCACATGGTGTTCATTGATCTGGAGAAAGCGTATGATAGGGTACCTCGTGATGTGCTGTGGTGGGCCCTGAAAGAGAAAGGTTTGCCAGGGTAGTATGTAGAGTTAATTCGTGCTATGTACAGTCGATCTCGTACGTACGTCCGGTCGGCTGCTGGCAATACCGACGAGTTCAGTGTGGCGGTAGGCTTGCACCAGGGATCGGCTTTAAGTCCGTACCTCTTCCTGTTGATTATGGACGCTCTTACGTCGGACATCCAGGAGGAGGCACCCTGGTGCATGCTGTTCGCCGATGACATTGTTCTCGTCGGTGAAGATGGACCTGAGATCCAGAGCAGATTGGAGAAATGGCAACAGAAGCTGGAGAATGTTGGCTTGAAAATCAGCAACCAAAACCGAATATATGTTCTGCGATTTCGGCGGTCTCTCCACTTCTGGAGCCACAGCCCTTGATGGCGCACTCCTACCAATCTGCTCCGACTTTCGGTATCTCGGTTCACTCGTGCAAAGCGATGGCGAAATAGATCGGACGGTTAAGCACAGAATTAACACTGGGTGGATGAAATGGCGGCAGGTCACGGGAACAATTTGCGACTCCCGCATTCCCCTTAAACTTAAGGGAAAATATATAAAACCATGATCCGACCTGCTGTCTTGTATGGATCAGAATGTTGGGCTACGAAAGGGATGAATGAAAGGCAATTGCATGCAGCCGAGATGAGAATGCTAAGAGGGATGTGTGGTGTTACACGAATGGATAGAATAAGAAATGAGTACATAAGAGGAAGTCTGAAAGTGGCACCGGTAGCTGAAAAGTTGTGTGGAAATCGGTTGTCATGGTACGGGCATGTGTTACGGAGAACTGAGGAGAATGTCGTGAGGAGAGTCTTAATTATGAATGTTGATGGCTATAAGAGTAGGGGAAGACCAAAGAAACGATGGATGGAATGTGTGAAGGATGATATGGCTAAGAAGGGGGTGACTGCCGAGATGGTTTCTGATAGGGATGCATGGAAGAAAAAGACATGTTGCGCCGGCCCCAAATAAATTGGGATAAGGGCAGGAGAATGATGATGATGTATTTTTCTTAATTAAATAGAAAGAATAACATGCAACTTAAATTTAGTCTAGTTTTTGAACAAGGGATTCAAGGCTAGTGAATGGGTCAAACAACTCAAGACATTAGAGGTTACCATTTACCAACAAGATAAGAACTAAGAATAAAATGCAAATATTTTATTCAACACAGCAAAATGAAAATGTTGTCAACTGTTAAAAAATGACGAAAACATTTTTTATTAACGAAAGACAGAAAAAACGTGTCATTATAATATTTGGAGGACCCCTAAACGTAAAACCTTAAAAAAACCACTAAACTAGCGCCATTACGTTTTTATTAGTTCTTATCAAGGCATGTCAAAATTTGGTAACACCCGTTACGTAACGGGTGTTACACACTGTTACCCGCCAAAATTTCACAAACAAAAAGGCCAATCTTCATATAAATGCAAACTTAAGTAGTTATCAATCATATCCTTACTTTCTTAAAAGCATTTTATAATGCGTGCAATAACTTAATCGCCAAACAAACAAATGCACTTTTTTTGTAACGGGTGTTACAGGTAGGAGGCATAATTTAAAAGTTAAATAAATGGAAAGAATAATAAAACTTACGAAATAATATTACACGCAACAACTGTTGAAAACTTTTCTGTTCGAATGGCGGGAAGCGTAATGCCAATTTAACAATAGTTTTCTTTTTTCAGTGAATCCAATTTTGATTAAATTTATCAACCATCAATCGTTCATAGTAACCTAACTTAAATATGTAAAAAAATCGAAAAATTAAATACTTATCGAAAAAATAATGATATATTATTAAAATATGGGGTTTTAAGATTATCCTAAGAAACATTTTAATTTAAAAACAGTAATTTAAAAATCTATGTTGCAGTAGCGTTTTTCATGGAACTACCCAATAATTAAAAAAAAATATTATCAACTTTCTTAAAATTGGTTAAAATTTTAATAAATATGCATTTATAATTTTTTTTAATTCTTTATGATTTATTTTATAAATAATTTTTAAAATAATAATAATAATATTTTTTTATTTTTTTTTTCTCGTACTTAAGGAGTAACCTCCAGTCGTGCGTCGGATCTGACACACACACTTTTTTTTATTAAAATGGAGGGTAAGCGTCTGTTTTACATAGACATTACAGACCTTTATTGTGATGGTGTCGCAAAATACTCGCAATTATTTTTCTGGTTTGTAGAAACTAATAGAAAACGGAAGAAAATTCCTGAAACGGAAGTTGACGACTTAACGGAATGTCAAGACGATTAAGACGACGAACTATTTCAAAATTCTGATTCAGACTTGAACAACTCGCAATAATTCGTCATATTTACAGTCATAATTTTTTTTTGTAAGAACACGTGCGCCGGCTCTAGATGTAAAAATTGCATGCACTACACTAAAATGCACAAAGTCACTTTGACCTTGAAACCCATCCGCTTATGACGTCATAGATTTACTTCTATACAAGTTGGTGGCGTGTGCGCACTGACAACTAACTTTTTAAGGATGGATTTTTCAAATGGTGTTTCTCTATCGACAATGATTATAAAACCTATTTATTCTTGAATAAAACCTAGTTTATAGTTTACAATATTCATAAAATATTATTTATTCACGTCATTTTCTTGCAATAATAGTATTTTGAAGAGATGAATTATAGCAAGGTCTTCATTGTGTCCCATCACTGGCTATCTTGATATTAAGTAATTGGTGCTGGGGACATTAAAATATTTTCTGGCATTTTTGTTTCAATTGAAAATAAAACAAATAAGAACTTATTATGTGTTAAAAAGTTTAAAATATGACTGATAACAGGGCAAATTTCCATAAAAAAATAACAAAATAAAAGGTCTTGTAAAAGTCTAAATTAATTTTAACTGTCATCATCGTCATCATCTTAGCATTTATCCTGGTTGCATCCGCGGCTTTCGCGTTGGAGCCGGGGTCCGCTTATTTATTTTAAAAATAAATTTATTTTATACTGTGATTACTTCTAATCAAGTATTGGCGCTAAGGGCACATATAACTATAGTTAACAATTAAACTAAACACGTGATATGCATGTACCATACACTAGCTCACTACGAGGCGGCAAGAGCCTGGTGATCTGTACTACAGGTTTTCCTGAAACCTACTTCAGACACCAGCTCTTACAAAGGATTTGTAAATATTTAAACTGTTAGCTTTAAGTAAAATTGTAACTACCTTTGTGGAGAAATAAATAAATTTATTATTTATTATTATATCTCAAACTTGTATACAACTGATTGGCGTTCAAAAGGTGGTATGTGGTGGTAATGGTTTTCCGAATAGCAAGTGTCCATGTTATATAGTGATTCTATTGAAATATGCTGCAATAGGAATTGTTAATAAATAATTAGCATTTTAAAGTTGATAATCATGAAAATTATAGGATATTTGTAATATGCGAGTTGTGACAACACTAAATTGATTTGTTTACTTCCATTCTTTATAGAGCTTGGCTGTTATGTATAGGCTCTGTGGTAGATTATGGGCCACTCCCTCTCACAGAGAGGATGATTGTATCCCAGCAGTGGGAATGGTATGGTTTGATTATGCTTGTTAAACAAACAGTACGGACAACAACAGGTCAAGCTACCCGAAACTGTCAAAGAACTCCCAAATCAACCTTGAGCCTTAGTGCTTTAGAGATAAGGTTGAAATAAAAAAATAAATACTACACGAATAAGTGAGGTTATTTGATGCTTGTTTTAGTACCACGTACATACACAATGCGAAGTTGGTTTCCCATTTCTGTATTGTGTACGCAATTAAGGGCACGGTTTAAAGAATAAATAGGTTGAAACTAGAATGATTAAATAACTTATTACTTACGTAGTTTCTATCACAGCCACTGGCGGTTGCCACGACTTATCAGGAATACCAGCATTAGAATACCCAAGCATGATGGTTTTTAACTCTTAAAGTAAGAATTTGAAAGTTCTTATTAAATTATTTACTACAAACGACTCAGATAATGAAGACAGAACAACAATAACCAAAGTTTAAACGTAGTGATTACTGATTACTTGCTCTGTGCCAAAGTGTACAAACAATAAAATAACGTCAAGTCAATATTGTCATTATCAAACCGCAATCCCAAAGAGTTTATTGCGCAATCCGCATCAAGTCGATTTTTTTTTTTTTATTTTATTGAAGCTTTGGCTACTAGGCCATTAGCTTAAAATGAATTTGACAATAATGTTACAAGATAAAAAACAAAAAAAACATACAACTTAAAATTAAAATAATTACAGGAATTGCTTAAAAAAGAAACAATAGGTACAACTTAAACAGTTAAACTATAGGAATAACTGATGAAACAAATTAGAAACTAAACAAACTCTTACATAATATTTACAGAGGACCAAAAGTATGAGACATGAAATTAAAAATTACAGAATATAAATTTTGATATTTTAGGAGCTCCTGACCACTATTTGGAAAAACTTTTATTTTAATAGCATCTTTGCAAGCACAAATAAATAATAATCGCTGTAAATTAAAGGCCGGACAAACAAGAAATAAGTGATCTAGAGTACAAGGTTCAAATGAACAATATTTACAAGCAGAGTTGTTAGCTAATTTCAGTCTATGTAAATGCGCGGGAAACTTACAATGGCCTATACGAAGCCTACACAATGATGTAATAAAGTCTCTACCCAAATAAACAGATAATTTTTCAAACCACGCTTTAGTAGATGGCGCATATTGAATCTCAGCCAACCATTTACCTTTGTCTTGTCTAGAGATTTTAAGTGAATCATTCCAACGTTTTAACATAATTTCTTTTACTGACAAATATAAATCGGAGCATGGAACCTTAAAATTACATTCGATGACATTCTGTGTTGATTTGGCAAGAGAGTCAACTATTTCATTGCCTAATATTCCAGAGTGTCCAGGAACCCAGCAAAATTCAACAATAATATTTGAGCAAAGCAAATCAGAAATATGACTTCTCAATTCATAAATTAAATAATTAAAACTAGCGCAGATTTTTTTACTCTCTAGAGCTTGAAGAGCACTCATCGAGTCAGACAATATCAAAAACTTTTTATAATCATGACTTTTTCGCTTAATATAAAGAACAGCATAAATCAGAGCCAACACCTCAGCAGAAAAAATAGAAAACAATTTGTTACACTCGTAAACTTTACCAATATTAGCGGTAGAATCATAAAAAGCAAACGAGGTTCTATCCTTTGACTTAGAACCGTCGGCATATATCCTACCAAAGTCTTTCTTAGTTTCGGAAAAATCATAAAAATCATGTTTGGTATTAAAGCGAGTAAGGCTGATGGGTACATCAAAAATTAAAGCATGGAATTGATAACTAAAACAAGGCAAAGCATGGGACCAAAATATATCATCCTGAAATTGAAAATTCAAATATGCAATGGAGTTACTCAAAGTAAATAAAATAAATAAATAAATATATAAAGATAACTATGGGACCGAAATTTCGTTAAAATTAGGATAAGAGTAGTTCTCTAGAAATATGCTCACCAATACGTTATCGCGACTAACAAGTTGCAAACAAAGCCTATCAATGATATAACTTCTTCTAACAAATAATGGGGGGATACCCACTTCAACTTCAAGTGAATTAATAGGAGACGACATCATAGTGCCAGAAATAATACGTAAAGCTCTATTTTGGATAACATCGAGTTTTCTGAGCAAACGATTATCAGCATCAGAGTAGAACATACATCCATAATCAAAATGGCTCCGAATAGTAGTAATATACAATGTTTTCAAGGTCTTGGGATCAGAGCCCCAGCGAACCCCTACCAAAGACCTTAAAATGTTTAATCCAAGTTCAGTTCTTTTACAAATATGCTCAATATGAGCCTTCCAATTCAATTTAGAATCTAAAACTAAGCCAAGGTATCTTTCGCAATCTTGAAAAGGGAGCAATGAATTTTGATAATAAACTTTTGGAATAAAATTTGTATTTTTCGTAAATAACATAATTGAACTCTTAGAAACGTTAACTTCTAATTTTAGTTCATGTACAAGCAAATGACTAATAGTTACCAAGCAATCATTCATCATATCTTGGTCGTGTTGTAAATTTTCACAACTCATATAAATGACTAGATCATCTGCATAAAAAGAATATTTGACAAAGTTGGGAATGTAATGCATTAATTTTACAAGACTAAGTATGAAAATTAAAGGAGAGAGGACTGATCCTTGAGGGGTGCCCTTAAAAGAATACTTGGGACCATATAATTTATTTTTATATTTAACTGACAAGCTACGACCGTTAAGAAAATTAAATATCCATTTTAGTATTGGGCCAGGTAATCCTAAATCAGCTAAACTTTTTATTAAATATTCGTGATCTATGTTATCAAATGCACCTTTAATATCTAAAAAAACAGCCAAAGTACTTTTATTTTTAGTAAAATTATTTTTGATGTCACCAACCAGACAGGCTAGATTAAACATGGTACTTTTTCCCTTACGGAACCCAAATTGAAAATCAGGAATAAGCAGTTTATTTTCTACATGCCATTCTAGACGATTTTTTATCATAGTTTCAAAGCATTTAGCAAAACACGAGGTTAAAGAAATAGGTCTATATGCATCTACACTATTAGCGTCCTTATAGGGTTTCAGAATAGGAACTACATGTTGCATCTTCCAATCACGGGGTACAATTCCTTTATTCCAAAACTGATTGAAAATAGTTAATAAAATATTTTTAACTAAATCAGGCAGTGATTGTATGACTTTATACGGAATAAAATCAGGACCCGGTGAGGTATTTTTTTTGTTATGTACAGCAGCTTTCAATTCATAAAAATTAAAAGGATCGGACAACCATGCGGCTGCAGGGGAGCCTTCGTTTAAAAATAGAGACTGTAAATTAAACTCTGCGTCATTGGTCACTGAGGGTGAAGTAATTTTGTCAAGAAACAAGAATATATTGGTAGAGTCGTCTAAATAGACTGACTTAAAATTTCTATTTAATCTCGAGAACTTAAATCTTCTAATATAATCCCAAATTATTTTTGTTGGCGTCATACGATTAAAAGAAGAACACAGATTTATCCAACTTAAAAGTTTTTGTTCAGACAGTATTCTTTTTTTCTTGGCATCAAATTGCTTATACAAAATGTAATTTTCTTCAGAGGGATAGTTTTTGTAAGAATTTAGAGCTATTTTAGCTCGTTGAACCACTTGACTACAAATATCATTCCACCAAATTAGAGCCTTACGCTTCCTAGTTTGGCAACTCAGTACCTTTCTAGGAAACGTTATTAATATGTCACAAATATTTATATACTTACTATACTCATTGGTCACAAAGCTTTTGAATAAATTCGTTGTAAGCAATGACAGGATCCGAACCGCAATTAAAATTACTAAATTTATCATTACATAAATCTACAAATTTAGACCAGTCGACCTTGTTATAATTAATACCTGACAAGCAATGAATAGGGGAAGAATTATTTATAGGAGTAACAGAAGTGCACTTAGAAAACCGACTTGAATATAAAATTTCAATTATCAATGGAAAATGATTACTACTCATGGGATCATCGCCCACAGAGAGAGTACAACTAGAGCTAATGGCCTGGGAGGCAAATGCCAAATCAAGAACATTACCCTCTTGGCCCAAAGGAGCCAAGGTGGTAACTCTTAGGTCATGGTCATTTAAACATACAAGATTTTGTGAGTCTGCAAATGAATATATCAAGTTACCTCTCCGATTAACATCTCTACAACCCCAAGCTGTATGGTGAGCATTAAAGTCTCCTATAATTAAGAAATTATTACTAGAAATCTTAGAGAAAGCATCATTTAACATTTGCATACTAAATTTACCATTAGGAGGAGGAGGAATATAAACACATAAAATTTCTAATGTTACAGAACCAACGGTAACTGAAAATAAAATATTTTGAAAATGGTAAGAAGATGCAGTAGGAATATGTTTGATAGTGAACTTACTGCTTACAGCAACTGCAACACCACCACTAGGACGGCTGGAATCTAGTTTGATGATTTTAAAACCAGGAAGTCTGAAACATTTACTATCATCTAACCAAGTTTCATTAAGTAAAATTATGTCAATTTTGCTAGAGAAAATCAGATGATTCAATTGTGAAAGCTTTGGCAGGATACTCCGTGAATTCCAATGTAAGATAACAAGCTGCTCAGTACCAACCTCACAATCCATTAAGTTGCGAAGTTAGTAATAAGCAGTTCTTTTATAGTTTTGCTACATATAGCAAGAGAGTTATTTTCTGATGAATCTTTCTGTTTCAGAATGTCAAGAATTGTTTTAGTGATGGCTGTGATTATACAGTCTGAATTCAAAATCTCTGATAATGCGGCTCTATGACGTGGACCAGTAGACAAAGGTTTATGTGGTGGAAAAGCTGAAGGGGGTGGCACAGGTTTGGCAGCAACAGTGGCAAATGTCTTCCCGAGAATCTGATTTTTTACTTCATTTATTTTCGCCTTCTTCACAGGACAGGCAGGTGAAACAGCAATGTGATCTGACTTTTTGCAGTTAATACATTTCTTGATTTCACTAGTGCATTCCTTAAAAGAGTGTTGTTCTGCACAAATAGAGCACATTTGTTTTGATTTGCAAGAACCCTTGCCGTGGCCGAATTTGTAGCAAGTGTAGCATTGTCGAACAGGCTTGACATATGGTCTTACATCAAACCATATGCGGTCATAAGTCACATGATCCGGTGGGACTGACCCCAGAAAGGTAATTAATACAGTTTGTGTTGGTAACATTTCAGATGCTGTTCTTTTGACGAAACGCTTGACACCAATTATTGTGGATGAAGATTGTAGTTGTTCAAGAAGTTCCTCTTCAGAAAGTTCTGGAGGTGCACGGATGACCCCCAGAGACTCCAGGCGATCATATGGAATCCTAGCAATCCACCCACTTTTTTCCAGAGAAATTTTATTCAAAATAAAATTATTGGCATCAGTTTTTGTAGCAAACACAACTTTCAGTAATGCCAAACCAATTTGCTTCACATATGCAACTCCATTCACGTTTTTCAGCAATTTATTTGACTTCAGGATATCCATTTTAGGAATTGATCCATCAGCCAATGCCATATGCGAGAGTAGCACTGGATAATCCTTTTTGTCTTCTTCTATATACAACGTGTAACAAAAAGGGTATATACATACCAAGGGCATAGCATCTTTAGATGATATCAAACGATATCGGAAGGGTTTCAACTCAAAATAAAATACTCAAAAAATTGGTACCAAATTTTCGGTTTCCTGTGTTTCTTAAAATCAAATCATAAAAACGTGGCATCACACTACATACGTTAATAACTACTCGTTACCCGTCACGTTACTTGCCAAAATCTGATAAATGCCTTCAATATCTCTGTGCGAATAGTATGATAGTAGCCTATCACAGGCGGTGTTTTTCTTCATAACTTCCTAACATAAAGAGATAGGATTAAAAAACCCTTCCAATATCGTTTGATATCATGTAAAGATGCCATGCCTTTGTTATGTATATACCCTTTATGTTACACGTTGTATATGTGGTTATAATCACAGAATAAACCTCTAGCATTTCTTGTGAATTTCGCAGGTATTTTGCTTGGAGAATCAATGTTTTCAGTTTCAGTTTTTCGTTTTTTATTTTTACCCAATCCCCCACTTTGTTCCCACATCTTAAAACTTTTTAACGATATTGTTGAATGAATAGTAAAAAAAGGGCTTTAAATGCTATTTTTAACTTAATTTGAAAAAAATTTGCACTTTTCGCTTCAAAGTTCGCGCCCTTTTTCTATCAAGTCGATTGTACCCATTGTACCACAGAGTTTTTTTTGGTTCATTTCTTTCCGTTCGGGCGAATCATAGACTTGTAGGTCCGTATTACAGAACGTCACTCAAGCATTGATCTCTGCATAAGCATTACTTAAAACTAGTTTCAACCAATCAAAAGGCTTGAAACGAGACTTAAGTAGAGCTTGAGTATGAGTGACGTTCTATATTACGCACCCTAGTCTATCTCAATGGGGCGAATGGAAAAGGCAAAGGCATAGTACGCCATACAGCCAAGTCTTCAGTAATTTTTTTTCTTCATTAAATATCTATCCTAACTTATCCTAATTTATCCTAACTTATCCTAGCATAACTTAACCTAAACTAACTCCTTTCGTTTTACGCGTTTGGACGATAAGGAGCGGTTTAGCGTAAAGACATGATGAGGCCACTATGCTACAATATTTCACTGTTCTTTTGAATTATTCACTGAATGCACTTTTTACTACATAAATCACGCGTTTTTATTTAGTAAACGACACTATAAATAATTTTAAAAGTCCAATGAAAAATGAGCGTGACACTCATCTTGACATTCCCGCCAAACCTCTGTACCACAGAGTTTTTTTTTTTATAAGTTTTTTTTTATGGCTATGACTAATGTCTTTAGCCAATTATCAAAGTTAGGGAAACAAACAGTATAATCTTGGGATCGGGAATTTAGGATGAAAGGATTGGTAGGTACATAGGAAAGTTACAAGAATAATTTAAAGTCTTAAATTATTAATATGTACAAACTGAATTAATAACTTATATACATCTAAACTACATAAACTTAATAAACAAGCAATAGAAGTAGGTAATGGAATAGATAAGGATATCAGGTTCGAAATAAACTGAGTTCTATCATACAAAGTACAAGAAAAGAAAATATGGTTACTGTCACCGTACTCTCCACAAGAACATGATGGATCTGTTAAAATATTAATTGTGTTCAGATGAGCTGGAGTCGACACATGGCCTAAACGTAATCGGCATAAAATCGATGTTGACTTTTTATCAAAGTTTAACCTGGAAAACCAAGGTTTATGTAAGATATGATCCTGCACAAACCTATAGTATTTCCCCTTTTGCTGGCAACTATCCATCCACAATCGATCCCAACATTCATATAGAATTATTTTGGGCATGTTAATTAAGTCATGGCAGTAATTTACAAAGGGGAACACATCACCATGACAAATTGCTTCATTTGCTAACCGGTCTACTTTTTCATTGCCCAATATGCCAACATGACTCGGAATCCAGGTTAAAACAATGCGGGAACCCTTTAAAAAGCACTGAAATAAGAGATTTCTAACTTTGAATACTATAGGATGTTGCTTATGGGATTTAAAAGGAAAACGTGATACTGCCTGTAAGGCGCTGAGAGAATCACTAAATACCACCACCCTTGACAAGCCTATAATAAGAACATATTATTCAATGGCTTTAAATAATCCATAACATTCTCCTGTATAAACAGATGATTCAGGTGAAAGCTTAACCTTTTCATGAATTTTGTACTGTGAGTGATACACTCCTACACCAACACAACTATTATTTGATTTTTTGGATGAGTCTGTATAAATAAAGTGGTAATTTTCCCAGTTAAGATTAATAAGTCTATTAAATTCAACATTTTGGTTATTACCCTGTTTGTATAAACCTAAGTCACATTCCACCTGCGGACTATAAATATGAACACTATAATCATATTGATAAAGAGGAAGAGTAGGTATTAGATTGATAAGTTTTAGCTTTAATGGAATTAAACTTCACTAGACTATTTACTAATAGAGGTGTATTTTTTCGAGCCCAGTATCTAGAGGACTCTACTTCTGCTGCAAGTAATGCAATTTTGACAATTAAGATGTTATTTTTAATTTCCAAATTCTTAACAAAGAATCTATGACATAAATACTGCCGCCGTAAATGCAGAGGGGGATCACAACATTCAACTTGTAAACAAGTTATAGGGCTTGACTTCACAGAACCCGTAATTAAACGCAATGCTTTGGATTGAATTCCGTCTAGTTTTTTAAAAGCTACTGAATTGCCTGGGTGCAATAAAAAACTACCATAATCTAAAACACTTCTTATTATAGTATTATAAAGGAGCCTCATCGTGACTGGGTGTGACCCCCACCAAACTCCAGAAAGACATTTTAGGATATTCAAATTCCGTTCACACCTCATGTGCACATAGTCACAATGAGGAATTCCCGTCATTTTGGAATCTAGTATTACACCCAAGAACTTCACTTGATCTTTTACTTCTAAACGCACACCATTATATACAAGATTAACTTCAGGTACCACGCGTTTTCTGGTAAATAAAACTACAGTGCTTTTAGACGCCGATAATTCTAAACCATTACCGTCCAACCATAGCTTTAAATGAGTCAATCTTAAAGACATTGAATTGCTAATTTCTTTTAGAGAAGGTCCTGAAGCGTATAAAAGAAGGTCATCTGCATACTGCAGTACATTCACTTGTTTATTAACAGCAGGCTCCAGGTCAAAGGTATAAATATTATATAAAATAGGACTCAACACAGAACCTTGAGGCAGACCTTTCCAAACAGTTCTACAAATAACTTCATTATTATGTGGGTCTGCAGAATATTTGATAAATCTTTCAGACAAAATGTTGATGATAAAGTTAGAGAGAAGGCCAGGGACGTTTAAGATACGTAATTTTTCATATAATATTGTGATATTGACATTATCATACGCGGCAGTGATATCTAGAAACGAAGCAACCACAAAATCGTTTTTAGAAAACACCAATCTTATATCTGTGGTAAAGTAAAGATACCTAAACTGTCAAGTGTACATTTACCTTTTCTAAACCCAAATTGAGTGTTAGAAAAAATGTTTGCTAATACTGATTGTAAAACCTTTATTTCGTTAAATATCACAGGCTCGCACACGCACTTAACGGACAGACTACCGACACGTCTACTCTCGCCCGTAGCTCTCGTAAGAATGACCGACGTGGTGCGCTCGAGACAGTGTTATCTGTTTGATAGTGACAGTGTTGTCAGTGGTCAATGATAAAACGCATACACTACATCCCTTTCCTATTATATTTATTTATTAATTTTATTATATCAACTTGGTAGCAAATTAACAAAATTCAATCTATAAATACTATATCTCTTGAAACATATTTATTATAACTGATTAAATCCAACAAATTAAAACATAACATTATTATTTTTTTCCTTTGAACTTCCGTGTATCGACTGCTCATCCGGTACCACTGGCTTCCATTCCCCTTCAACTTTTTTCAAATAAATAATGCTCTATCTATAAGATTGTCCTGTTTCTTAAATTCATACAACACAATCTCCTCCATTAGCGCCATCTACAGTATGCTGAGACTGATCAAAGTTTGACGCCAATTTATTTGTTTTCTCCATTTCTTTCTTATATACATAAACTGTGTCACCCACAATTTTCTCTGACTCTTATTTCTGTCTCTCACATTTGAATCATTATTATTTCTACTTCGACTTTGTAATGAAGGAATTTTGTCCCTATTTAATTTTTGGAAGAAGAGTTCAGATGGTGTTTGACCAGTGACCAAGTGGGGTGTAGTATTGTACACCATAAGATATTCGTATAAACATTATTTAACTTTAAATTATAAAATTAACAAAATGCTCCAATATTTATTTATTTATTTATTTATTTATTCAATCCTTTATCTGTTAACATTACAGGTAAGACCCAATGCGATAACAAGGAATTTAAAACATTACAAATCTACTTATATCTAGAGAAACCATACATCATAATAAACTAAATACTTATTAGCTTACACAAATAAAATAAAATAATAATAACTGAAATAGCAATGCTCCTAAAAATCCTTATAATAAAGTAATTTTTAATTATAATAAAAAAAATAAGATTTATCTATCTCGAAAACACAAATTATGTAACAAAATCCTTGTGAATTCACTCGGCTGACATGTAAAAATGTCTATTTGCTCGTGCACAACATTAATATCACGAATAGCTGAAAATATAAATATATGAAAGCATTACACAATCTACTAACTTAATGGCAGCATTTGACACGTCCTACCAATTTAATGGCAGCTTGACACAGCCTACCAACTGAATGGCAGCATTAGACATGACCTACCAATTTTATGGCAGCTTTTAATACGACCGACCAATTTAATGGCAGCATATAATACGAACTACCAATTTAATGGCAGCATTTAGTACGACTTACCAATTTTATGGCAGCATTTGACACAGCCTACCAATTTATTGCCAGCATTTAGCACGACCTACCAATTTAATGGCAGCGTTTAATACAGTCTACCAATTTAATGGCAGCATTTAGCATGATCTACCAATTCAATGGCAGCAATCGACACGACCTACCAATTCAAAGGTAGCGCATTCGACACGACCTACCAATTTAATGGCAGCATTCGACACGGCCTACCAATTTAATGGCAGCATTCGACACGACCTACCAATTGAATGGCAGCATTTGACACGACCTACCAATTTAATGGCAGCATTTAGCATGACCTACCAATTTAATGGCAGCATTCGACACGACCTACCAGTTTAATGGCAGCATTTGACACGACCTACCAATTTAATGGCAGCATTTAGCATGACCTACCAATTTAATGGCAGCTTTCGACACGCCTAAAAATTCAATGGCAGCATTCGACACGACCTACCAATTCAATAGTAGCATTCGGCACGACCTACCAATTTAATGGCAGCATTCGACACGGCCTACCAATTTAATGGCAGCATTCGACACGGCCTACCAATTTAATGGCAGCATTCGACACGACCTACCAATTCAATGTCAGCTTTCGACGCGACCTACCAATTTAATGGCAGCATTCGACACGACCTACCAATTCAATGGCAGCTTTCGACACGACCTACCAATTTAATGGCAGCATTCGACACGGCCTGCCAATTTAATGGCAGCATTTGACACGACCTACCAATTTAATGGCAGTATTCGACCCGCCTACCAATTTAATGGCAGCATCCGATACGACCTACCAATTTAATGTTTTATGGCAGTGTTCGATACGGCCTACCAATTTCATAGTAGCATTCGACACGATCTACCAATTCTATGGTAGCATTCGACACGGCAAGTATGTTCTCAAGTATGAGTATGCGGGTTCGATTCCAGGTTAGGCAAATACCAATGTAACTTTTCTAAAGTTACATGTACTTTCTAAATATATCTTGGACACCAATGACTGAAGGTGAAGGAAAACATCTTGAGGAAACCTGGACTTTATAAGTCTGAAATCGCCAACCCGCATTGAGCAAGCGTGGTGATTACGCTCAATCCTTCTCTGTATGAGAGGAGACCTTTGCCCAGCAGTGGGACTATAAAAGGTTGATGATGATTCGACATGGCCTTTTCAGCCCCGAAGAAACCCAAATCGCAGTCCGACGGAAACACCGCTGCCGGTAAACCGCTCCAGTCCCTCGATGCACACGGCACAAAAGAGGAGGCGTAACGCCTCGTCCGGACCGCAGCGGCGTCAACAACGCAAGGCGAAAACCCGCCACACGACGGGTCATGGACGACGGATCAGGGTCGCCAATCAGCCCCCTAACACGCCCCTTCGAATCCAAAGTGGCCAGGTGACCAGGTCACTCTTTCGCAAAATGTCACTAGTCACGCAGACAACCACTTCTTCTTCTTCTTCCTGTGCCTCTTCAATCCTGAAGGTTGGCCATCAGCTTCTTGTACTCGGTATTGTCAATCGCGAGTCGGAACAGTTCTTTGACGGAAGTAATTTCGGTCCACTCCTTGATGTTACGCAGCCACGACTTTCTGTTTCGTCCAGCGCGCCTTTTTCCTTCTACCTTGCCCATCATAATGAGTTGGAGTAGCGCATATCTACCGTGTCGGAGTACGTGGCCGAGATAATCTATTTTGCGTTTCTTTATGGTGGGCAACAACTTTCGAGGCATTTGAACACGCTGACCACATTTCAAAAGCCTGCCTGCGTCGTGTAGTGTCCTCTTTCAGAGTCCATGCTTCGCAGTCGTACAACGTAGACAACCAAAGACACAGGATATGGATATGAAATTACACCAGATTGTCCGTCAGTTCCGAAACCTGTTACGGAGTTACGGATGATTTCCATCCTGTTTAAATCCAGTTATGAAGAAATAGTCTCCCTCTACTAGTACACATGTAAATATGGACAATACACTAAAATTAGAATACCAGACACGTACCACTAATAATAAAGTCAATCCTCAAAACAACACAATATTTTACCATTATAACTGTGCTATACTGTGGGTAGGTATTGTGGGTGAACAGGAAAGAAGTATTTTAATAGTAAAGGAAGTCTCACATAGAACTCTGCCATAAAGAAAGAACACAAATAGTGTATAACAGCAAATTACTCTTATACCAATACACTCGTTTGTTATGAACGAATCTGTTCCTAAACTAATAATAATTAACTTCCAGTTTAATTAAATTTACATGTTAATGCCAAACTCGCCCAGCCAATACATGAATTAACCTGGTTGCTACCGCCCTTTAGTCTCTTTTGCAGTAATGAAACCATCGTCATTTCAATAATACGACATTGTGCTGGAATAAAGGGTGGAAAACGACAGGTCACTGTGAAGATCGACGATGGTCCACGGAAGTATTTAAATGAAAATACTATTTTTATCTGTCAAAGTTAAACGGTATAATACTGTTGAATACTGAAGTCATCTGAGCCTACGTTCTTATGCTAGAACTAAATAGGAGCTAACTACACATACTGTTTTTTTTTTAAAGCATTCTCGCGTTTAACCTGGAAGGTTGGCGTCTGCTTGTCTTGCTGACTATATTGGGACAAGCAAAGCTCTTTGCTATGGTGTCAGTTTGTCCTACAACTTCCTATATTTTTGAACTAACATCAATACTCATTTCGGTATTGTTTATTAATAAATATTGTAATTTATCTACTTACTCAAAGAGGAACAGGCGGGCTTAATATCCTGGGTACCGTGTACCAGTCAATCTACGGTGGTGACTCATTTATCGAGGAGAACAAACTTGGCACAAAACTATAAATTACAATGAAGTTAAAAGTAAGTAAATAAGCAAAACCTATAATACGTTTCCGGGCGCAGTTACATAGGGTGTCTAATATTTAGAGTTATCTTTAGGTATTATCATATTAGTGTGTCCTGGGACTTGGAGAAAGACATCCATCACATTCAACCATTTTCTTTGAAATAACACAATAAACCAATAACCTTTAAAAAGTATACAGATAAATTTGTAAACAGGGGGATAGCCATGGAGCAAATAATTGCTCCATGGGGATAGCCTATACATAGCTATAGGTACAAATATACCATAATTAGGTATGTGTATATTTTATAGTGTACCGCATTAGTCAGTGGCTAATACAGAGTTAGTACCTAGTTACCAAAGTATAATGTGAGTTCATTTGTAATCGAACTTATCACGCCCGTGTTGCGAATATTTTTTTTTTTGTTTTCCTTGCTCCCACACCGAGAACCACTCCCGTATCACGGGCGCGCTCAAAAATACCCAAAGTCACACTCACAAACAGCCCGAGTCAGAACGACCTCCCGCAGGCCACACAACCAACCGCCCCGCGCGGGAACCAAACCTGCGAAACGCTGCGCAGCAGTCCATCGCTCAACGACTACACCAACCGTGTCGTCAATTAATTCGAATTCTGTGAAACTGTGCAAACTATGCAAGTGAGTGGATTGTATACCTGGTTGACTTAGTTCAAACATCACGCGTAAATTAAAATAAGTACTTATTTGATAGCTGTATATTTTACGTAGGGTATTTGCTAAGTCTGTAGTTGCGTATAGTTCAAACATGTACAACAATCGATCTCAATTTAACAATTGTTCAAAAGTTTAACTTCAGACCTAGCTACTTATAAATTGCAAGAGCGGTGGATATAAACAGCAGCAACGACATCTCGGACGTCGATATAACCTTCGCTGGGCACCTTCGCAAGTTTGTACCACGAATACTTCCATATTATAACAAATACCTAGGTACAAGGCACCTCGGGTTTACACGCGTAAAAGAATACGAACCTACTTCTGCAAATAACACTGGCCCGTAGCCCGATAATACGGATAACTACCTACTCTCAAAATTATTAAAGAACGAAAACATTGCGCTCGACGTTATACACCAGTACGTATCATACAGGTTAAGTACCCACAATTCGATTTATCAAACTTTCACAATTAGGTTAAAATACTATCAAATAAGTACCCAATCAATCTAATTGTACATAGTTATCCAGTAAATATTAGGTACCTTCAATACCTATTTATCTACCCGGGTTTCGAGGCTGCCAGAAGTATACGTACTATCGAATGTTTGCCTTCCGCGGAATATAAAACCTCACAGAATAATTGACTGTTCATTTTAATGTAAACATGCGTTCCATAATAAATTACTCCATGATTCAATATAATTATGTAGATAAAAAGACATTTTTTTTTTTTTAGTAATTATAAACTAGTGCTTGACTGCAATCCCGCCTGATGGTAAGCAGTGATGCAATCGTTGATTGTAAAGCGCACTAGTACCAATACTTAAGGAATGTGAAATTACTCACTGTTTTGTATCCTTTTCCCTTTTTTTTTTATTGTTCAACAAAACACCTTTTTGCTTGTCGCCACTTGTAAAACCTCACAGAATAATTGACTGTTCATTTTAATGTAAACATGCGTTCCATAATAAATTACTCCATGATTCAATATAATTATGTAGATAAAAAGACATTTTTTTTTTTTTAGTAATTATAAACTAGTGCTTGACTGCAATCCCGCCTGATGGTAAGCAGTGATGCAATCGTTGATTGTAAAGCGCACTAGTACCAATACTTAAGGAATGTGAAATTACTCACTGTTTTGTATCCTTTTCCCTTTTTTTTTTATTGTTCAACAAAACACCTTTTTGCTTGTCGCCACTTGTAAAACCTTTACTTCGTTAAATATCACAGGCTCGCACACGCACTTAACGGACAGACTACCGACACGTCTACTCTCGCCCGTAGCTCTCGTAAGAATGACCGACGTGGTGCGCTCGAGACAGTGTTATCTGTTTGATAGTGACAGTGTTGTCAGTGGTCAATGATAAAACGCATACACTACACTGATGCTAGTGTGAGTGCTATTGGTCGATATGATAATGGATCAGAACTTGATTTTTGTGGTTTCAACAATAAAATGAGGGTTTGTGTTCTCCACGACACCGGAATTTTCCCAGAAACCATAATAGTATTTATTAGGGTTAGGTAATATTGAAGACTTTCTCCACCAAGATGTGTTAAAAACGAGTACGTTATACCGTCTTCCCCAGGCGCAGTATCCCGGATGTCAGAAAGAACACCTCTCAATTCATTTAACGTAAACAGTGAATTGTGATCTGGATTATCATTTACATTACAAATCAATGGCAACATATTTGTGTACTGGGGACATTCCAGCTGTTCTGGGACGTAAGGAGGAGCCAGGCGATCTATTACTCTCTCTGCAAGTTCTAAAGGAATCAAGTTTTGTTGGTTTTCAGTAAAAGCAGATCTAAATCGTCTTATATTTTGCCAAACAATGGAAGAGTTAACGTTTGGTGAAAGTGATGTACAAAAGCGACGCCACCCTTCAAAATTCTTTCTTTTAAGCAATTCTTTAGTACAGCTGACTATTTTCAAATAAGCATGAAAATTTTCATCATTCATTGAATTACGATATTGTGTTTCAGCTTCCTTTCTCTGCTTGACAGCAATGGTACATTCCCTGTCCCACCAAGGGGGAGAAGGAATCGTACAAGACCTATTGCATTTAGTTGGGAATGTCTCATCAGCTACTTTAATCAGCAATTTAGCCAGTGTATCAGCACAGGCAGATACCATTTAAGTGTGATATCTCAGGAAGTTCAGATATCTTTTCTTCCACCTTTAACCTATACTGATGCCAATCAGCCTTATATAGTTTATGTTGTATACGAGGTGTTTTTAATGGTTTTGTAGGTGTCCTGAAGGGAAAGGTGATCAACATAGGATAGTGATCACTACCATAAGTACTATCAAGAGGAGACCAAGATAAGGAAGAAGCAAGGTCAGGTGTACATAGAGAAAGGTCTGGAGCACTTACAGCCTCTCTTGTAAGACGGGTTGGCAAACCATTATTTAAAATACATAAATTATGATTGTCAATTATTTCTAATAATTGTTCTCCATAGTATGAAGATGAAGAGCAGCCCCAGGTCTGATGATGAGAATTAAAATCCCCTAAACATATAAATGGTTTAGGTAAAATACTAAATAATTTATCAATTTCATTGAAAATTTCCATGCTGGGCCGAGAAAAATATATAGATACATAACAAATTTTATTTACTACAATAGCAGATACAGATATATTATTACAAAGAGAAGGAAGGGGAAGAGAAGAATAAGGAAGAGAGTGCCTAATGAGGATAGCTGAACCGCCATACCCATCAGGTCTATCAGACCTTATGCAGGAAAAACCAAGAAATTTAAAGTTAAACTCCTGCTTTAACCAGGTCTCTTGAAGACAGATAATAAAAGGGTTATATTTATGTACAATATATACAAGCTCATGTTTTTTATTAATGACACTGCGACAATTCCACTGAATTACTTTGGATTTCTGTTCCATAATTATTTAAATTTTGTAAAGTGTTTACAATTACAGCAACGTTGGACGGTAGTGTTTTAATATTTTGATTTAATAGACTAATAAGTAACTTTATTGTCTCTGAAATAGCATTATCATTTTTGTCTATATTATTAAAAACCGGTTATGATTTTTCTATCGTTGGGCTTTGAACTATCTCCCTATGGGCAAGTTGATCATAACTTTTAGTATGTTTAAGAGGAGCTTTAGGTTTCAAAAATACTGTTTTTTTATAAGAGTCTGTTTTATTTGTATGTGTAATTGTCATTGGCATATTATTAATAGAACCTCCAGAGCTATTTGTAGTTGAATGGGTTGAGGACAACAGTGCTTCTGCATACGAGACTTTTGAGACTGGAGGGTGTTGTTTCATTGCTTCCATGTATGAAATGCAACTTTTACTCATTGTTTCTTTAATGGCTTTTTGCCGACTAAACTCCAGGCATTTATTTCTGGTGGTTTGGTGAGATCCCTTGCAGAGGCAGCAGAAAAAGTCTTGCTCCTCAACATCACAAGAATCGCCAGAATGTCCCTGACCACACTTATAACAACGTGGTGTTGAGCGACATTGCACCTTGACATGACCAAATCTGCAGCAATTGTAACATTGAACTGTTGGGTAAATATATAATTTAACTGGTACTGTGTTGTAACATATGTACACACGAGTCGGTAACCAGGGCCGCGCCGACCCCCGGCTGCGCCTGTGTGCGGAACCAATGAAGCGCCTCTTTTTAACCGACTTCTTAAAAAGGAGGAGATTATCAATTCATCGAAATATTTTATTTTTTATGTATGTTCCCCGATTAATTGATGACACCTGGACCGATTTGCAAAATTCTTTTTTTGCTTTGAATGGGTATACTATCCAGTTGGTCTCATAGTCACCAAGTCAGGATCTGATGATGGAAACCAGAGAAATCAAGGGGAAATTTCAAAAATCGTATGGGTGGCTAGTGCATTTCTAAGTATTTTCATTAAGTATTTTAGAGCACTACGATGTAACAAAGGTCTGGGGTATATGTGATGATGGAGCCGGGAGACAGTCGAAGGAACTCCTCAACGATTCACAGCAACTACCTAGTGTCTGTGCTGTATTAATTTGTATTGATAAGAGCTTTACACCTAGATGTATTGTGATTGTCATTAGGGGTTTTATGATGAAGACAAAGAACAGTTAAGGGAACTCCTCAATGGTTTACAGTAGCAACATCGTGCTTGGAATTAATTCATTTATATTAATGAGAACTTTGCACCTATATGGGTTAAAATGATAGTTTGCAATAAATCTGATGATGAAGATGTATAGGCAGTTGAGGCAGTTCCTCAAAAATTTACATCATTGAAGTTTAACACAGGACACCCACTACCTACTCGTCACGCTTATGCAACAATCAATTATAATCAGGAGACTAAATTTAAGTTCCGTAATCGCGTCCTGTCTAGCATTGTTCATACTTTCATGTTGGTTTCATAGGAATTTTATAGAAATCGGTTCAATGGCTCCATTTTTAAACTAAAATTACGGGTAAAAATTAAAGTAAACAACATTACGTCGTTTGCTCATCGTGTCAGCATCCAATGTAATCGGATGCAGCTGAACAGTACTTTTTACATGCTTTTTATTAGCTTAACTTGTATGTTTGCTTGCTTGTTTGTCCGTCTCTAACTCTTTGGACTACGAGTGAGAGGCTCATTACTGTGTGTGTGTTGTGTTTTCAATACGTTAGTTCGTCCGTTTTTTTTTAAAAGAATATCGAACTAAGAAGTTGAAAATAAATATAGTTTAAAAAACTAAAAAAAACATGCCTTTAAAAAATATCAAACTAAAAAGTTAAAAATAATTTTTAAATAAGCGTGAGGCGCTTAGTACACAAAAATTATGGCACAAAGCGCCTCACGCTTTATTTTAAAATTATTTTTAACTTTTTAGTTTGATATTTTTAATAGCATGTTTTTTAGTTTTTTAAACTATATTTATCACAACTAAAAAGTGTAAAATAAAAACCTTTTTTACTAAAAAAAAAAATCCGACTTCCACAAGAAAAAAAAAAACACTACAAAGTGAAAAATAACTAATTTCGAAAGTCGGTGGTGTTGTTTTTGGTTTTTGTATATTCATTTTTGCCACCGACTTCCGAAATTAGTTATTTTTCACTTTGTAGTGTTTTTTTTTTCTTGTGGAAGAGGGCTAATTTTTCTTTTTTGTAAAAAAAGTTTTTTTTAATAATAAATGACGTTAATCCAGCGCCAGTTGTATCGACAATTGGACAGAAAGCTAGGAAATGCTCTCTTGTTTCTAACTTTCTAGTTTCTGTGTTAAAATTGACAAATCTTATACTAATTTATTCTACGTGTGAAATGTCAGGAGTACAATCTAGTATTATTGAAAAATATTTATTAATTCGACATAAATTTAAAATAAAATGTTGATTTTGGTTACCGAGTATGCAAATCATTTCAGTTTTGAATTTTATCTCCAAGATAAGTCGGCATATTTTTGGAATCGGTATCATTCGTACGTGAACAATTTTTGTATGTCGGTTTCTTGCGTCTTAGCCTAAGCTCTAAACCGGTCGGAAAAAAGTCAATTTTTCTATTCAAAATTGAAAAAAAAAACATTTTTTAAAAATATCCCAAACAGAAGTTATATTTTATTTGTATAGAAAATCCCATAAAAGGTACATACCACTGATTCTGATTCCGGTGACCGGATAATTTCTTTATTTTATCATGATTACTTACACTCATAGTGAAAACACGTTAAAACAATAAGTAGGTAACACACAAACTATTATTTTATTATAAAAATTCAATGCTCACCTTACACACACTTTCAATCAAAATTCAAATGATTGTTTAATCAATTGTTATATTTTGGCTATCTCGTTCGTTAAAATCGGAGAATCGGCTCGACGCCTACGGTTCAAATTAATTTATACTGTGTTTGAGGCTCAAAAGAACTGCCGCCCTTTTAAAGTTGAGATCGTGTGTAATGTAAACTAAAACCCTAAGCGTGAAATGAAACCATAAACGTAAATATTAATAAATATAATTATAAACATTGAGAGACTTGTTCAATAACCGTAATATAAGTATGTCTTGTTGTTTACAAGACCTATGTTGCGCCTATTGTACCTACTTACTTATCAATACTCCACTACAAAAAACAATAATTTAGTAAACAAAAATAATTTAAGTGGCAAAGGCGGCGAGGCGCCCCTATTGTCTTGGCGCCTGTGTGCACCGCACACTTCGCACACAGGGGCGGCGCGGCCCTGTCGGTAACACCTGACCATCAAAAGTTAATACCAGTATGTCTGTATTTTGAAAATGTTTTGTATCATCAATAAAAACTTTCTTTTTTATTCGTCTTGTTTTTATTATTGGACCACAACCTACTGGCAATGTGATGTTCTCTAATACTTCTTCCTCAGACCATTCTGTAGGTATGCCTCTTACTACACCTAATCGTGTGATGCTAAAGGTTGGAATGAATGCCTTGTAATTTTCATTACACAGATTTTTGTTATTTAAAAACGTATTTGCATCGCTATAGTTTGTAAACGCTAAGGTTATACGGTTACGACCTATGCGCTTAAGTGAGCCATTAGCTATACCATTTACACTATTTCTTTATAAGAACCTGCCAAAGGTGATGGGATGAAGAATATCACTACTGTTTGCATTTTGGGTAACCCTTTGTACATGAACAGTAAAAGGGGCGACATCAGAACGCTGAAACAACGCACGCCCAATCGGCTTTTTGACTATATCATTATCACTCTGTATATTATTACCATGAGCTATATTGTTGATTTCATTATGTGTATTGTGATCGTTGCCGCCTTTTTTTCATGTGGCATGTACCACATAACGTTTTGACTGCTCGCTTACGCTTTAATTTACTACTACTATTCGATATAGAGCAGTCCGTGTCCATTGACGACTCCAGGGCATCAATTAAAACATCAATTGATGTTTTTGTGCTATCTCCATTCATTAAAGTTTTTGTCCCACCGGGATCGTCAGGCGGATCGCCCATGTTTTTTAATAATTTAACTACCACTTACCAAATAACTGGAACTAGGACTATTATAAATATATACAACAAAAACTACAAATAAATACAATTATAAACCAATCCTTCTCATAAAATATGAAAAAAATTAAATTGCTGGGAAAAAACCGCGTCCGCTCGACTCAAAGTTTCCCGCTCTTTTTCTTTTATAAGTTCAATTCTTTCCGTTTTTTTGAACGGAAAAGGCAAAGGCATAGTACGCCATACAGCCTAGTCTTCAGTAAATATTTTCTTGAGTAAACTTCTATCCTAATTAATCCTAGCTTATCCTAACTAATCTAACTCCTTTCGTTTCCCGCGTGTGGCCGATTAGGAGTGGTTTAACGTAAAGACATGATGTGGCCCCTATGTTACAATATTTCACTGTTCTTTATGAATTATTCACTGAATGCACTTTTTACTACATAAATCACGCGCTTTTATTTAGTAAACAACACTATAAATAATTTTAAAAGTCTAATGAAATATGAGCGTGACACTCATCTTGTCATTCCCGCCAAAAAACTTCGTACCACAGAGTACTATAATTTAAGAAATGGTACAGAGCAAGTAATTACTACGTTTTAAATAGTCGATTGTGGGCCACAGAATAAAAAGCTCTGAACCTATGATGTGGTGTATAATTTATCTTTCGATGGTCCCTAGGTATAGTATCGAAAGTGAAAATTGCTACTTTACAGGAGAGCGATTTAAAATTTATTTTCTGCGTAATTATGCCATGAATGATTAAATTTTTATAAAAAATTAAGGTAAACGGTTATGTTGGTCTTACAAAATATTACGTGGCAGCGAAAATTTAAAATTATGATAGTTTTCGAGATAATTGATTTACGATAGTATATTTCATAACTGAAATTGTTTTGTGTATCGAAATCTTCGAGCACCCTGTGTTGCTCGAAGATCGAAACTGGCACTTTGGATTATTTACATGGAACCACATACAGAGTGGTGCTGACAGTATAACAATAAATTAAGCATGGCGTACCTCAACACATTCTCAGTCTACCCATAAAAAATCATATAAATATGTCTATTATTTTAGTCACAGGAAATTATTTTTCATTTTTCACATTTTCTACATGATGTAGTACAGACGATGGCAGCGCATCAAGCTACTACAATCTGTCAGATTTCCTTATTAGATTTTCAACTATATCTCTAAAGCATTAAGGCTCAAGGTTGATTGGGAATATCTGACAGTTCGGGGTAGCTTGACCTGCTGTTGTCCGTACATGTTGATAAGGAAGCGCTTATAGGTTAATGACCGCCGCATCCTGTGGTACCAAAATTTAATAATAATGGCGCGAAAACAGCATGTCGATACAGGATCGCGCTCTCGCCGATCGGAGGACAGTGAACCAATATTTTTAAAGGATGTTCTATTACGTTTACAATTTTATGCGATTTAGTTTGATTTTTTTTTTTTTATTATTTTTGATTCCAGGTTTTTTTCTATGGTTTAGGATTATTCCTATGAACCAGCATTGTTCGTGTTTTCATTTACTGTCATATTGTCAACACCAGCCTGTATACAAACATTTATCGGATCTGCCTATTTCGATATTCTACTTTGGACTATGTTAGGAATATATTATTAAAGTGTCACTTTCGTTTCAAATAACTGCGTAGAAAGCGTAAACTTACCATAATTTTTTAAATAATAACAACTATAGAATTTACTTGAAACATCTTTATTAAGATATTAAGAGGTGAAAGAAAACATAATGAGGAAACCTGGCCTGGACTTTAAATCTGAAATCGTCAACCCGCATTGAGCAAGCGTGGTGATTACGCTCAATCCTTCTCTGTATGAGAGGAGTACCTGTGTTCAGCAGTAGGACGATGAAAAGGTTAATGATGATGATCTTTATTAAAATATGTATTTATAGGCCCCGATTCCCTTGTTCACAAACTAAATTAAATTTAAGTGTAGTGGAGCTTTTTCGTTCTATTTCAATAAGTAAAGGACAGCAGATAAAATGTTAGTTTAGACCTGTCAAATTAATGCGCTCCTGACGTCATCTGGCGTAATTTTAGTCGCCATGTTTATAATCGCGACTAAACTGTCTCCATAATACACAACATGTTAAAATAATAAGCGACGTTAAAAAATCAGACTTATTTAGCTATATATCATAAAAATTGTGTTTATGATGAGGTGGAGGAATTATATGTGCAATTCAAAAGTACAACTAAAATGTTATCTTCTATCCTTTTCTTAACGAAATGGAAAGAAAAAGATGCACTTAACTTAAAATTAGTTTAGTCTCTGTACTGACGAAGGGTTTGTGCTCGATTGCCATAGTTTGAAAGTTGGTTCCATTTTTTGTATAGAGAAAATATCCTGTTCATATTTAAATTATTGTCCAAGTACAGCTCAAGGGCGGATGCAGCTTTGGCGACAGGGGAGGGTCACATCGTCGTGGTCAAGTCATAAGAAGTTTTAATAAAACTTTGATAATAGGGATAATTAAAAAGAAGGTATTTAATTAATAAGTACTGAACTTATTGTAGTACCATAGTACCATACTGGCTCAACCAATTGCCTGCTGACATAAGAGGTCAGAAAACAAAACGTAAATTTGCAAGAGCACTTAAAATGTTCTTACTCAATAGTCTGTAAGTAATTTTGTAAGACCTGATATTATTGATATAGCTTTTTTTTTTATGTAATATTGTTGCATTTTTAATTATTGCTGATTAAATATTGATACACTGTTTGTTCCGTTCCCGCAGACACAAGCGCGGATCCAGGGGGGGGGTCATGGGGGTCATGACCCCCCCCTAGGCTGGGTCCAGGAGGACCCAGCACAGGAGAATTTTATTTAAGTACTTTCAATATTTCATCAGTTTATAGAATACATACTTTGTTTGACGCAAACGCATTATTCGAGAATGAATGCATCCAAAATATGAATTTTACCGCGCTACCGCCGCCACGGCCGCCAACATTCAAATGTCACATTTCGTATGACACTAGCGCGCGGTCTGTTTAGCACAGGAGGATTTTAATTAAGTACTTTCAATATATCATCAGTTTATTTAATACATACTTTGTTTGACGCAAAGGCATTATTCGAGAATGAACACATCCAAAATATGAATTTTACCGCACTACCGCCGCCACGGCCGCCAACATTCAAATGTCACATTTCGTATGACACTTGCGCGCGGTCTGTTTAATAATCAGTAATTTTTTCATTATGCCAGTGTGTCTGTGTTCAAACTCAAATATTATTGTTGTATCGAAACCGGCTCAGTTGCCAAAGAAAAAAATAAAAAATTAAAATTGTTGTAATGTTCTTAAAGTAACTCGTAAGTAAGTGCCTACTTAATGAAAGAGGGGGATTAATTTAAGGACGATAGCAGGTCAAGCTACCGGAACCTGACTAATAATCCCAATCAATATTCAACCTTCCCAGTTTAGCAATAAGGTTGAAAATCTAATGAAGAAATTTGATAGTTTTTAGTAGCTTGATGTGCTGTCGTCTGTACATAGCTACGTATTTTGTTATTGGGCGAGGGAGTTTGAAGTTACTTTTTTCCGAAGGTGGAAAAACCATGGACTATCCTCCGCTCGGAGACGCGGAGGGGTGTGCCGGCTAAAAAACCACCCAAGCGTTCGTCATCTGCCTTTCCGGAGGTCTGGGTTCTCCTAATGCTACGGTAGTCTTAAGCTCACTTTTTTGTTTTTGTTTCCGGGGTGGAAAATCCTTATGAATGTCCGCCGCCCTGGGGTGGGCCGCGGTGTCTGTCAGACTATTACTGACTAAAAACCACCCCAGTAGTCCATCTCACAGGTCTACACCAGGGGTTGCGAGAACAAACACTGCTTCCGCAACCGCCGATTGGTGCTGGCCCGCCACTGTAGGCCTCCTTCGGTCAAGGAGGGGAGTGAGGTGTATGACTCCCCCCTGACGTCTAAGAGTGGTGCGCGTGGAACACTTCGCGCCGCCACCTCGGGTCCTGATGATTGGGGGCGACAAATGTTCCCGAGTCTATCGCCCCTGGACCCATTTAAGGGGGCTGAAAGAGGGAGCTATCCATCCTCCACTGACGCCCGGTGCGTCTGCTGCGGGCCGGGTGAGAAGACGAGATCTCCCTCTCCCTTTCCGCAGCCTCCTTCTGCGAGACCACTGTATCGCAGAAGGAAACCACCGCATCCCAGGACTCGTCGCTGCCGACCATCGACTCGATTACGGCCGATAGCGACAGGTCACTGCCTACTTCAGAGATGAGGTCACGGCGCAGCTCCACCCAAGTGGCACACTCTGCCAGCGTATGCCGCGCCGTGTCCTCCCGGCTGACGACGAAGTGGTGACACCGGGCGTTCGGTTCCCTGTTTATGTGACACAGGTACTTCCCGAAGCAACCGTGCCCCGAAAGTACCTGTGTCATCCGAAACGTCAGGTAGCCGTGCCTTCTCCCGAGCCAGTCCGCCAGTACCGGCCGCATCGCCTCGATGGTGGTGAGGCGTGGTAGGGCGTGAAAGCATGTTCCGCCCTTCCGCCACCAGGACCTCTCGGAGCTGCGACCGACGCTGCTCGAGCTGACAAAGCATCAGCCGTTAGCCCCGCTCCCGAGCCTCCTCACGCTACCGGAACAGTGACACGAGGACCTTCGCCTCCAGGTCCCAAGGCGAGGATCCAGCCAGTAGGCAGGCCGCCTCATAGGAGATCGTGCATAATTCATGATCATGTATAACTCTGATGGCCATTGCTCTCTGCGGTTGTTGCAGTACAGCGATGCTGCCGGCCGTCAGGTCAGAGGCCCACTTCGGGGCCTCATACAGGGCCATCGATCGCACAAATCCCATGAAGAGCCGCCCATGAAAGCGCCCCAGCTAACGTGGGCACCAGCCGACGGAAGTGGGGGCCGAAATCCCACCGGCTGTTGAGCACCAGTCCCAGGTACTTCAACACCATGGCCTCCGACTTGTTAAGGGCCACTTTCAGGCCTATTCGACGTATGCGGCCCACCACCTGTGATACCGCAGCCATCGCCAGCAACGTTGCTTCCCTGTGCGAGCTCCCCCGGGCGGTGACCAGCGTGTCGTCCGCAAAACATGTCAGGTCTACCCCCGGTCTGAGCTAACCTCTCAGCATCCAGTCGCACGCCGTCGACGTTACGAAAAATCAAAGCATGGTAAAGGGCTTCAATGGTTGAAGACCGTCTAAGCGGACTGGCACTTCTCCACGTCCATAAAAACGTACCTATCCATTGAAGTAGATGAAGTGATAAGACGTTTCGGAAGAAGACGTGAAAAAAAATTGATTTCGTTATGTAATTAAGTATTTATAAGTTCAGTACTTATTAATTAAATACCTTCTTTTTAATTATCCCTATTATCAAAGTTTTATTAAAACTTCTTATGACTTGACCACGACGATGTGACCCCCCCCTGGCGCCAAAGCTGGATCCGCCCTTGCGCAGACAAACCGTGAAAACGGTTTTGCGGGGCATAGCATTTATCCTATTGTACAAGTGGACATTAAGAAAATAAATAATAATAATAATATAAATACCTAATTAAATAACGAAATCAATTTTTTTTTCACGTCTTCTTCCGAAACGTCTTATCACTTCATCTACTTCAAGGTACGTTTTTATGGACGTGGAGAAGTGCCAGTCCGCTTAGACGTTCTTCAACCATTGAAGCTCTTTACCATGCTTTGATTTTTCGTAACGTCGACGACGTACGACTGGATGCTGAGAGGTTAGCTCAGACCGGGGGTAAACCTGACATGTTTTGCGGACGACACGCTGGTCACCGCCCGGGGGAGCTCGCACAGGGAAGCAACGTTGCTGGCGATGGCTGCGGTATCACAGGTGGTGGGCCGCATACGTCGAATAGGCCTGAAGGTGGCCCTTAACAAGTCGGAGGCCATGGTGTTGAAATACCTGGGACTGGTGCTCAACAGCCGGTGGGATTTCGGCCCCCACTTCCGGCGGCTGGCGCCCACGTTAGCTGGGGCACTTTCATAAGCGGCGCTTCATGGGATTTGTGCGATCGATGGCCCTGTATGAGGCCCCGAAGTGGGCCTCTGACCTGACGGCCGGCAGCATCGCTGTACTGCAACAACCGCAGAGAGCGACGGCCATCAGAGTTATACATGATCATGAATTATGCACGATCTCCTATGAGGCGGCCTGCCTACTGGCTGGATCCTCGCCTTGGGACCTGGAGGCGAAGGTCCTCGTGTCACTGTTCCGGTAGCGTGAGGAGGCTCGGGAGCGGGGCTAACGGCTGATACTTTGTCAGCTCGAGCAGCGTGGGTCGCAGCTCCGAGAGGTCCTGGTGGCGGAAGGGCGGAACAGGCTTTCACGCCCTACCACATCTCACCACCATCGAGGCGATGCGGCCGGTACTGGCGGACTGGCTCGGGAGAAGGCACGGCTACCTGACGTTTCGGATGACACAGGTACTTTCGGGGCACGGTTGCTTCGGGAAGTACCTGTGTCACATAAACAGGGAACCGAACGCCCGGTGTCACCACTTCGTCGTCAGCCGGGAGGACACGGCGCGGCATACGCTGGCAGAGTGTGCCGCTTGGGTGGAGCTGCGCCGTGACCTCATCTCTGAAGTAGGCAGTGACCTGTCGCTATCGGCCGTAATCGAGTCGATGGTCGGCAGCGAAGAGTCCTGGGATGCGGTGGTTTCCTTCTGGCTGCGGAAAGGGAGAGGGAGATCTCGTCTTCTCACCCGGCCCGCAGCAGACGCACCGGGCGTCAGTGGAGGATGGATAGCTCCCTCTTTCAGCCCCCTTAAATGGGTCCAGGGGCGATAGACTCGGGAACATTTCGCGGCATTTTTTCGAGGTGGCGTCAGGGGGGAGTCATACACCTCACTCCCCTCCTTGACCGAAGGAGGCCTACAGTGGCGGGCCAGCACCAATCGGCGGTTGCGGAAGCAGTGTTTGTTCTCGCAACCCCTGGTGTAGACCTATGAGATGGAATACTGGGGTCGTTTTTAGTCAGTAATAGTCTGACAGACACCGCGGCCCACCCCAGGGCGGCGGACATTCATGAGGATTTTCCACCCCGGAAACAAAAACAAAAAAGTGAGCTTAAGACTACCGTAGAATTAGGAGAACCCAGAACTCCGGAAAGGCAGATGACGAACGCTTGGGTGGTTTTTTAGCCGGCACACCCCTCCGCGTCTCCGAGCGGAGGATAGTCCATGGTTTTTCCACCTTCGGAAAAAAGTAACTTCAAACTCCCTCGCCCAATAACAAAATACGTAGGTATGTACAGACGACAGCACATCAAGCTACTATAAACTATCAAATTTCTTCATTAGATTTTCAACCTTATTGCTAAACTGGGAAGGTTGAAGATTGATTGGAATTATTAGTCAGGTTCCGGTAGCTTGACCTGCTATCGTCCATATATTAATCCCCCTCTTTCAGTAAGTAGGCACCTACTTATTTACCTACGAGTTACTTTATGAACATTACAACAATTTTTTTTTTCTTTGGCAACTGAGCCGGTTTCGATACAACAATAATATTTGAGTTTGAACACAGACACACTGGCATAATGAAAAAATTACTGATTAATAAACAAACCGCGCGCAAGTGTCATACGAAATGTGACATTTGAATGTTGGCGGCCGTGGCGGCGGTAGCGCGGTAAAATTCATATTTTGGATGCGTTCATTCTCGAATAATGCGTTTGCGTCAAACAAAGTATGTATTATATAAACTGATGAAATATTGAAAGTACTTAAATAAAATCCTCCTGTGCTGGGTCCTCCTGGACCCAGCCCAGGGGGGGGGTCATGATCCGCGCTTTGGCACAGCCCCCCCCCCCCGCCCCTGGATCCGCGCTTGGCACAGCTTAGTGGTATTTTTACATGTGTAATGTGATTATACAGGTTGAAAGCAAGCTACATGATCACAAACACTTTTAACCATTGCAGTAAGTATATATTATGTTTGGATGATTAGAGTGTTTGCCCCTATTATCCATTACCGTATTTAGGCCCACTTACACCATAAGCTCCATGACAGCCTCCGTGGCGTAGCGGTAGCGGACGCGGCCGCTGCGCAAGGTGGCGCGGGTTCGATCCCCACACAGTGCAAGTATTTGTATGCATGAATATGAATATTTGCACTGGTCTGGTCGTGCCTCGGAAAGCACGTTAAGCCGTTGGTCCCGGTTGCCATACGAACATCTAGTGGCAGTCGTTACGGGTTGTTAGAGCCCTCAAAAGTCCAACAATTGGTCTAACTGCAATGCTTCGATGTTGCCTTTGGGTGTGGAGGTCAGACGGCAGTCGCTTCACGGAAAATGTCGAAGCTTAGCCATATCAGCAGTTGGACTGGTAAAGCGGCCCCAGACTCCAAAGCTGAAAAAGCTTCGGATGCGACTGGGATTAACGCTGGGATGATGATGATCCATTACCGTAATCATTTCTTGGCTCAATTTACTATGAGCAGTGCGAACAAATTGATCAGTAATACATAAGGTATAAGCCCCGCACGATGATATTGCGATGGAACCTTGTCACAATAACAGCTTTGTGACGTCATCTGTCACACGAAAGGACAGCTAGCAAAAGAATGTTAAATGCAAAATTATAGTTTATTAATTTTGCATTTAGCATTCTTTCGGGTTAAGGATTTATTTGTATTTTATAATTTTATTATACATACACATACCTACTCATCCATATTCTGACAAATAAACTTTCATTATTAAAAATTTCAAGGAAATAATTCTTGTAGACGTAAGAAAAATATAGATATTCTTATATCTTTCTTAAATGTTTATTAACTTTTGCTAACTACATTTCTGTTAATTTGTGAGCGGGAATTAAACCAGAGTACCAAATAACACCAGGATAGTATGTAAATTTTTTTTTATATATAATTCAATATAATCTTACCCTATTTATTCAATTCCACTCATACAGTCTTCCGAATCAGAACTGCTTTCTGTGTCTGTCGTTTCCGATTCACTGTCGTCTGCCGTATTTATGATAAATAACTTGTCAGTTATTCGATCTTTTTTCCAATATTCCTCTTCAAGCCGTTTAACTTGATTGACTTCCTTTCGCCAGTCATCTGGAGTTATTGACGCCAACGCCTCCAATGTCAGAGCTTCAATGCGACTTTCCAACTGCTCCCCATTTTTTTCTGACACCCTCATCTTTACCAGGTTGCAGATGTACTCAATGGGGTTGAGGTCGCAGTTGTAGGGTGGTAATCTAACGACCTCATGGCCATTGGCAGCTAATAAATTGACAATTTTATAATTTTTCCGCGGTCTGTGCCGTTTAATTAATAAATACAGTTCAGGTTTTGTACTGTCGTTGGGAAAGTCGATGTTGTGAGCTTGTAGCCACTCAACCATCAACTGTTTTTTATTGTTCATACTTGGTGGCTTATTCTCTTCCCTACTGTGATAAGGGGCGTTGTCCATCACAATTATGGAGTTGCGTGGTATGTTGGGTACTCATTTTTCTGTAAGCCACTTGGTGAAATTCTCAGCATTCATTTGATCATGGTAATCCCCCGTTTTGGTGTCTGCTTTAAACATTAAAAGGGCATTGTCAACAAAACCGCTTTCACTTCCCGCGTGAACTATTATCCATCGGCGGCCGGGGCTGTCGTTCCGTCTCACTCCGACATCGGTTGCTGTTTGCCAACATTTTTTTACCGTGTAGTGTGCGTGTATCCACGTTTCGTCGAGATAAATAACGGGTCTTTTGTTATTAGCAAGCGAGTCATTTTCTTTCATACGTCGTAAATATTTAGCCCTCCACGCTTGAATTTGGGGTCTTTCAATTAGAGCCAGTCTTTTTTGGTAGCATCGTTTAAATTGGTAGCCTAAATCACATTTAATTATTTTTCTTAATGTAGTTTCACTATTGGTATAATTAAGGTCTAATTTTGAAGCCGCCAAGATTTTGCGCATTGTGGGTATTTCTCTCCTCACCGTATACATTGAATGTATAATATTTCTTAAAGCTGTTAAGGAAAACCCGTCGAAATATTCCTTCTTTTGTCTTTTTCCTTTAGTAGGAGTTCTCATTTTGCTGCCACTGGCTGTTGCCGACTCATGCTCTCGTCGCAATTTAGTCACAGTATTTTTTGCAACGCCTGTGGCACATGCCACACGCTCAGTGACTTTGGTTTAGCTGTTGCTTCGGTATTAAAATGTCCTCAGTAGTGTCCGAAGTACTTTTTAAAGCACGGTTTATACTTTCAAGAACTAACTTACAGTCCTCTTTTTCTTTAACAAAATAATTGTCCACTTTAATTATAATTTCACGAGCACGATTGTGAATTAATTTCTTACTCATTTTAACGAGTAACAGCTAACAAAACTAAACAACAAAACTCAAGAACAACAATAAAACAGGATAACAAAAACAAAAAACTAACAAAATATTCGATGTGCGTAAGTGGGTAAGCGCGGACTGAACTTGCGAACGGTACTGACGGTGCGAGGTCGACTACGTCACCAAGATGGCCGCCGATCGCAATATCATCGTGCGGGGCTAGTCAAAGAGTATAGTAAGTTTATAATAAAGAGTGACAACTCTGTGGTAAAATTTGCATGTATGGAAAGTGCTGCCCCCTTACATTTTGTGCGTGAACAACTACTAGTGAGTGATATAGGTAGCTATGCATATGTAGCTATGTATACTATAGCTACATACCTATGCATATGTAGCTATGTATATTATTGCTACGTACCTATGCGTACGTAGCTATGTATATTAAAGGTCTGGGTTTTCAGATGAATAAAAAAAAGTATTCAGTAATTCATTTATTTTATGAGTGGAAACTTCACAGCTGACACACACAGAAATAATATTACAAATTAGCCGAAAGTGTCACAAATTAACAGTTTGGGGTTGAAAGTTTGTATGGATTACTTATAAGTATACCTATTATTTTGTAATAACACATAACCATGGTAATTTATCCATCTGCATCCTGTCGTCATGAAGAGACACCACAATTTTGGCATTAACACGTGCACTTGTTACATTAATTCAACACAAGTCTAAATAAAATAAAATTGTTTGATTCTCTATCCGCCATCTTACTTCTTTCATGAAATTAAAATGAAAAAATATGGCATTGTCATTGACCTTTATTTGACCCTAGGGACAAGATGGCTGCCAAATTGTTCACTCGCAAGAGTTCAGGTGTCGCTGTCGACTGTAAAAATTGATGAAGTACTAAGTGTGCCCCCCCCTGGGGCTAGTATTCAAAAACGTTTTATGAGAAACCAGTCGAGCCCTTCAGCAAAAGCGCTCAGGATACTGTAACGGCCGCCCTGCACTCTATGCTCCAACGATGTGCACCGCTTGAGCATCCACACGCGCCTCCGTAAACATCCCTGAGGCGCTACAGAAGCGAGGCTGCCCCAAGAGCACTCTGAACGCGTTGTTGTACTGGACACATAGAGCACTGACTGCCCACAGACTGCTAGTGTAGAAGGACGTACAGAATGCCCTGAATAGGGCTATTTTGACGCCTCTTGAACACCGAGCAATTCTGCGGTGTGCATTCCTACCATGTAAACATAAGGTTAGAGAACCCTTCCCGTATCGTTTCTTATCTTATCAAGAGCCGTGCACTTGATATGTATACCCCCTTATTGTTACACATTGTATACAGGGGTCGGCACGAAAAAAGCGCGGGAAACTTAGAATCTGGCGGTCGTGTTTTTCTGGTCTTTCTTTAGTTTAATTAATTATTGTGGATCAGTTAAGTTATTTAGTATATAGTTATATTATTAGTAGTTAGTTACTTATTTGTGTATATAGTGTGCAGATATTTTACTGCTAATTATTAGGTAAGTTCTTTTTCTTTTATTAATATGGGGGTTGATCCCCCGGACGATCCTGGCGGCGGGCCAGGACCTGGTCCGCCTGTTGCGTTCAATGTGGTCATCGACGACTCATCTATGGATACTGAGGATGGCCTTGTAGGCAAATTTTCTGATAGAAAAAGAATCAGACCACGCAAACCGCGGTGCCGTCTATGCAATATGAAAAAAACGGAAGAGTAAGGATGGACGATTTTTTGTCCAGGCATGTCAATGTGAAGATTCTGATTCAGCTAATTCTGACATTTCTAAATCTCTTAAATCTCAAATTGAAATGCAACCACCCAGCCACCTGAGTAAACCTGCCAATGAAAACCTTTCAATTTCACAACACAGTGAGACTGGCTTGGGTCTCTCACAGCCGCAACAAACCTATTTTGCCAGAAAGTATGTTAGCTTGGACTCGGGTCCTTTTACTGTGCATGTACAAAGAGTAACGACCATTGAAAATGATTCGGTATCTTTACATCCAATTCAATTTGGAAAAGTTTTGAAATACTTAAAAATTAATAACATTGTTAATGGTAGTGTTAAACGTATAGGAAGAAACAGAATTTCAATGGCCTTTACGAATTTTGAAGCTGCTAATAAATTCACGGAAAATGCAGAGTTATTGAATCTTTCATATAAAATATTTATACTAAGTTTCAATGTAACAAGAGTGGGTATAGTTAGGGGCGTGCCTCAAGACTGGTCTGAGCAGGAAATTCAGGAAAACATTACTGTTCCTATTGGTTGTGGGCAAATAGTTAAGCTACGGAGAATAAAACGCAAGACTATGAATGATGGTATTTCTTCTTTTATTAATACAAATCTTGTAGTTCTAACTTTTGATGGGCAAGTACTTCCTAAACGTGTTTACATGTGCTACACAGCTCTGCCAGTAGAATTATACATATTTCCCACAATTCAGTGTTATAACTGTTGCAAATTTGGGCATACTAAATCACAATGTCGATCTAGGCCCAGATGTTTTAAGTGTGGAGATGAACACACTCCGGAAAGTTGCTCAGTGGTAGTGGAAAATGGTAAGTGCTTCCATTGCTCTGGTAGACATTTTGCTACTAGCAGGACTTGTCCTGAGTTCACACGGCAACAAAATATTAAAATTTCTATGGCCCATAGTTGTATCTCATATGCTGAAGCAGCCAAGATTCATCCTTCAGTTTCCAAATCTTATGCTGATGTTACAGCATCTCCTCCTTCTCAACAAAGTAATCACCATCTTCCCTCTCCAAACTTTGTTTCTCAGTTACCCAGTACTTCTTATAAAAAAACTACTTTTAGTCAGCGCCGGGTTCCTCCTAAACCAAGTGGAGGATATGATCGTGTCATGCATAATTCTATTGCAAATGAATACAATAATTTGTCTACCCAAATGTCCCATGGTCAAGTACTGCAACAATCATTAAATACAATATCTCATAAATCTATTGCTGAAATTATTTTGGAACTTATTACATTACTTACAAATTCTAGTCAACAACTTTCTACTTCTAATTCTTCACCGTCCAACGTTGCCAATATATTACTCACAGCTCTTAATAAACAATTCAATAATGGATCACAAAATCTTACAATGGAATTGTAGAAGTGCCATTAGCAAAAAATCTGACATTATTTATTTACTAAATAAATATAAGCCTATGGCTTTGTGTCTCTCTGAGACATGGTTGAAACCAGAGTTTCCATTTAGGATTTCTGGTTTTGTTACAGTGAGAAATGATAGACCTGATGGGTATGGTGGAGTGGCCATTCTCATTAGTAAAACTTTCTCCTATAAAGTATTCCCACTTCCTCTTCTCAGTAATGGTATTAATGCCATTGCTGTTATTGTAAATAATATTTGTATTATTTCTGTATATATATTCCACATCCCTCTTATTCTATATATAATGAGTTTAAACAATTACTATCTGTTTTGCCTTCCCCATTTTTGATCTTAGGTGATTTTAATTGCCAAAACCAGGCATGGGGCAGCTCTGTTTCAAATTACTATGGCAATTTGATGATTGAAATCCTAGATTCTTTAAACATATGTATAATGAACAATAGTTCTCCAACTCGACTTACTGGCCCTAATGAATGTTTAAGTGCTCCTAATCTTTCACTCTGTTCTCCAAATTTAGCCTCTTTGTTATCTTGGAATATCCTTGATGACTCTCTTGGCAGTGATCATTTTCCTATCATACTCTCCTTACACATATCTTGCTCCCCTTCCAACTTAAGATACAGTTCTAAATTAAAACATAAACTGCCAGAATTGAAAGATGATTGGGTAATATTTAAACAGCATGTTGATAATAAAATTTCTTCCTTACCTGCTATTAATGATTCTAATGGATTACTATGTACAGAAGAGTTCTCAAAACTTCTTATTGAGGCTGCTAATACTCTATTTCCTCTAAAAGGTTCTAGACAGGGCAAAATCCCCTTTCCACCGTGGTGGGACCATGAATGCACTATGGCCATTAAGAAAAGAAAACAGGCTGAGAAAAAATACAGATCCCTTATGACTTCAGAAAATTATGAAAGTTACTCTCTCATAGCTCGATCCACACGCAAGTTCCTAAAACAGAAAAAATTTGAAGGTTGGAGAAGATTTTGTGAGTCCATAAATCCTGATGTATGCTCTTCTGTTGTGTGGAAGAATATTCGTAGATTTAGATCGGCATTCTCTTCTTCTTCATTTGGTGTCCTTTCCATTGAGCTAGCTGATAAATTTATGGATAAACTAGCTCCTTTGTCTGCTCCTGAATTAAATAATATTCATTGTTGCACTTTATATAATAATACAAGCAATCATTCTGATCTCAATGCTCCTTTTTCTTTGTCAGAATTAAAAGGAGTTCTCTCTTATGTTAAAGATTCATCACCCGGCGAAGATGGTATAACATACTCTTTTTTGATAAACTGTACTGATAACTCATTAGAATATTTTTTAAAAACTATCAATGCAGTTATGTTTTCAGGTAATATTCCTCCATCATGGAGAACGCAATCTATAATCCCTATATTAAAACCAAATAAACCTTCTTCAGATGTTTCATCTTTCCGTCCCATAGCCCTTTCATCTGTTCTTGCTAAAATAACTGGAACACCTTGTAAAAAATAGGTTAGAATTTTTTATTGAAAACAACAACGTTATGACAGTTAATCAGCTGGGTTTCAGGAAAGGTCGGAGCACCATAGATAATATTAGCATTTTTGTTTCGGATATTCGCATAGCATTTTCAAAAAATGAGTCAGTTTTAGCAGCATTTCTGGACATCAGTTCGGCATATGATAATGTTCTTGTTCCTGTACTTCATAAGAAACTTCATGACCTACGTGTCCCTAAACTTTTAATATCTTTTATTATAAACATGTTGTCTGAAAGATGTTTGAAATTAGACCTCCATGATGGATCTCAACTTTCTAGGTTTGTATGGAGAGGACTCCCCCAGGGCTCGGTTCTTAGTCCATTATTGTATAATGTTTACACTTATGATCTAGAAAAAAACTTAAACTCAGTTGCAAACATTTTACAGTATGCTGATGATCTTCTTTTTTACGTTGCTGACAAATCTATTAATATTGCTAGTAACTGTTTAACTACCTCTCTTAGTCATTTACATGATTGGTTAGATAATAATGGACTAAATTTATCTGTATCAAAAAGTACCGTAGTCTGGTTTGCAAGAGGAAGGATAACTGCCAATCCTATCGTTTCCTACGAAGGTAATCCTATCCCTGTGAAATCAGAAGCAAAATTTTTAGGAGTTATTTTGGATTCGAAATTAACCGGAGTATCACATTGTGATTACATTGTAGCTAAGTGTGAAAGAAATTTGAATATGATAAGGTGTTTAACCGGTGTCTGGTGGGGAGCCCATTCCTTCTTTTTACGTCTTATATATAACGCCCTTATTCGTAGCCTTCTTGATTATGCCACTTTTGTTCTAGAACCATGTAACACTGTTGCTATGAAGAAATTTGATAGTATACAGGCAAGGGCATTAAGAATCATTCTTGGAGCTATGAAGTCCAGCCCTATTAATGCTATGCAAATAGAATGTGTAGAGCCTCCTCTCTATTTAAGACGCCAATACCTATCAGATAAGTTCATTTTCAAATTAATGCAATTTTCTAATCATCCTTTACGATTTAAGCTTCATTTACTTGTAGAATTCACAGAAAACAGTCAGTACTGGTCTCATAAATCTCTACCTTGTCTTGTTAAGAGTTATCAAAGATTCTGTGCCATACAAGCCCCGACACTTAATTCTTACTGTTATCCTACTTTTGATTCTATGTATGGCGCATTAGTTACTCCTCCAGATGTTAGAATTAATGCAAGTATCCCGAGAAATCAGCTTGATTCTGTACAATTTGTAGATAATCTATTAAATAACGAATTCTCAAATTTTCATTCTATTTATAGTGATGCTTCTAAACATTCACCCAATGGTATAGTTGGGATTGAAATTATCCATTCCCAATACAACATAGTCCAAAAAATAAGACTTCCGCCTGAATCATCCGTGTTTTCAGGAGAATGTCTTGGACTGTTAAAATCTGTTAAATATATTCTTATTGCAAAACTTAAAAAAACCGTAATATTTTCAAACAGTATGAGTGCCCTACAAGCCTTATCTAAATATCCATTTAAGTCAGGTATTGTTAACCCTATCGTTATTAAAATTCGTAACCTTCTGATGTCATGTTATCAGATGGGTTACACAGTGGTGTTTTCCTGGGTGCCAGGTCATTCTGGTATTTCAGGCAACGAACGCGCAGATTGTCTTGCTAAAGAGGCCGTTTCTTGTGGTGACTGGTCGGACTATTTTAATTGTGTTCATGATTTGTGTGCTTTGTCTAAAGCTACTCTTGATGAAACATGGAGAATTGCTTGGTCTGCTTCAAGCCAATCGAAGGGACGGGCTTACGCTAAAATTCAAAATTCAATTCCGTCAAAGCCTTGGTTCTCTAAATTGAAGTTGAGCAGGAGAGTAACTTGTATTTTGACTCGTATGCGTTTGGGTCATGTTTGCAGTCCTGCTCAGCTCGCTAGATTTGGATTACTAGACAGTGATTTGTGCGAATGCGGTGAGGTGGGTGACCTAAACCATATCTTTTTGTGCTGCCCTAGATATAATCGGGTCTCATTTTATGAAAGCCTCCTTGAAATTCCCATTCCGCTTCCTACTTCAGTAAACATCCTTTTATCCTCTGGTGAACCGTCTGTGTATAAAATATTTTCTTCATTTATATTAATTAATAACATAAAATTGTAAATATTATTCAATATATATGTAATTTTCATACTTATATATATATCCTATTATTCTGTCCTTTCCTGATCCAATCCGAAATTCCGTGTCAAAATTTTATTTTCCCTTTTGTAAATACAAGTTTCCCCGTTTTATAAATAATAATAAAAAAAACAATATGACTTGTCTTTGGCTCAATCGCTAATCGCGCAGAGCCATTAAAACCAAAAAGAAGAAGAGGGGTCGGCACTCGAAGTGTTACCAATTCAAAATGCTGTAATTCTGTTAAACATGAGCATATTTATTTAAAAACTTCAGTATCGAAAAAAGACATATACAATAAATAAAAAAAGAAGCTATTGTTCGATATGGCCACCTTTAGCCCGGATAAAAGCATCGAGTCTGACCGAGAAGGCTTCACACGCTGCACCAATGTGGTCTGCTGGTATTTTGTTCCATTCTCGGCGAAGCGCAATCTTTAAGGCGTCGACCGTCTCATATTTTTTGTTGACACTTTGGCTTCTAGAATTGATCATATGGAAAAATCCATTGGGTTTGAGTCCGGGGAATATGGTGGCCATTGTTGCGAAGAAATGAAGCTCGGAACATTTTCTTGTAAAAAAATTTGGGTTTTACGAGCTTTGTGAGATGGTGCCGAGTCTTGTTGAAAGGTCCAATGATTTCTACCAAATTGCTTACGTGCCCAAGGTAACAAAGCAGTGTGCGTTCGCGCAGCGGAATGTTGTTGAATTTAAAGATTTTAAATATGCAGATATTTAGTGTATGACGTCGTGTAATTGTGTATGGTAAAAAAAAATTTGTGCATGCAGCCATTGTGGAGAAATTCACCAAAACTGATTCCGCTGGGCGAACGTTGTCCTGGCGGAACTTTTTTTAATCCATTGACTTTAGAAAAAAGAGATGTGTCCAAAAATTAGTGTGTATTTGTGTGTAATTGTGTATGTATGAATAAAATTTGTGCATGCATAGACTTCGGAGAAATTCAAGTTTCCGCTGCGCGAACGGTTGGCCATTAGCTAGTTTTCATATAAAGCGCTTACATAGAGAGCTGTAGATTTTTACATACGTTGTTTTGAATTTGTGCATATTTGTGTACAAAACAGATTTAGAAAAAATCGTAGGGCTAAAAAGATAAAAATATAAACGTAAAACACGCTTTTTAGGTCATAGTTCTTAAAGTATGCACTTTGGGTCTAGATTTTCACGTTTATACAAACCTTGTAAGTGTCTGCAACATATTGGCAAATATCAATGATGTTCCTTTAGTAATTAAAGAGATATAGGACAATTTACCATGACAAAATCACTGTTTACAAAGCAGTCAAATATCACGACATTCTAAAGGAATTGCATGGTAAAATGTATGCCAATAATTGGTGTATTCATTCAACTATTCACATGCAAAATTTCATGTCATTAAATTCAGTAATTAAAGAAAAACAATTAAAATACTGACGAAGCATCGAAAACCTACATAACCCGACCAAGTTCGGATAGCTATAAAAAAGCGGCCGTGCAATACATTTAGGTAACATCCCAAAATTTACAGTATAATACCGGTATTGAATTGGTATAGGTGATAACACAATTGTTTCGATATAATATAAAGGTCATTCATTTTTGTACACCTACTTTTTTAAATGTATTTGACTATGACAAAGTAGGTACTATATACGTAGTTACTTTATATAAGTATGCGCTTGAGACTTGAGATGTAATCTAAATATATTAATTTAGGCAAATAAAATTCATACAGCTAATTTCTATTGAATATGTCACGGATCAGGATTCTTACTATAGACCCCTCAGGGAAATTAAATAATAACCAAAAGTAGGTAAGTACTACAATATTTAACATATTGTAGCTTATTACACTTTTTAACCAATGCACTAGTATGTAGTATTCTGTAATCTGTGGCACTAGACATGCACGGGCGTTCCCCTTTGCAACTTTAGTGGATCAAACAATCTAATAACTTCAAAAAAAAAACTACTCTTGAATCGATTTTTAATTGATGCGCTCTCATTGGTTGAGAGCTCTTACAACCTTGAAGCGGGCCAATCGATGAGTCAAACGCGCTCGATATCGACGACCGAGTCTCGTAATGAAAACTCATGTTAGCTACATATTATATCGAAACAATTGTGTTATCACCTATACCTATTCAATACCGGTATTATACTGTAAATTTTGGGATGTTACCTAAATGTATTGCACGGCCGCTTTTTTATAGCTATCCGAACTTAGTCGGGTTATGTAGGTTTTCGATGCTTCGTCAGTATTTTAATTGTTTTTCTTTAATTACTGAATTTAATGACATGAAATTTTGCATGTGAATAGTTGAATGAATACACTAATTATTGGCATACATTTTACCATGCAATTCCTTTAGAATGTCGTGATATTTGACTGCTTTGTAAACAGTGATTTTGTCATGGTAAATTGTCCTATATCTCTTTAATTACTAAAGGAACATCATTGATATTTGGCAATATGTTGCAGACACTTACAAGGTTTGTATAAACGTGAAAATCTAGACGCCAAAGTGCATACTTTAAGAACTATGACCTAAAAAGCGTGTTTTACGTTTATATAATATGCACAAATTCAAAACAACGTATTTAAAAATCTACAGCTCTCTATGTAAGCGCTTTATATGAAAACTAGCTAATGGCCAAACGTTCGCGCAGCGGAAACTTGAATTTCTCCGAAGTCTATGCATGCACAAATTTTATTCATACATACACAATTACACACAAATACACACTAATTTTTGGACACATCTCTTTTGTCTAAAGTCAATGGATTAAAAAAAGTTCCGCCAGGACAACGTTCGCCCAGCGGAATCAGTTTTTGGTGAATTTCTCCACAATGGCTGCATGCACAAATTTTTTTTACCATACACAATTACACGACGTCATACACTAAATATCTGCATATTTAAAATCTTTAAATTCAACAACATTCCGCTGCGCGAACGCACACAACAAAGCATCGTTTAAAATCTTTTTACGGTAGATCTGCTGGTTTATTACACCCTGGTCAATGAAAACGAGAGGTGAGCGTCCCATGGCAGTTACCGCCGCCCAGACCATCACAGATGCTGGTGCTTGCTTTCGCAAGGCAATTCGTTGGTCTAAATTGTCATTTGATTTACACTTTAACCATACGCGATCATTTTGCTTGTTCACATATTACTGAACGGTATAAATTTTTTCATCGGAAAATACCAAATTTTCAAGCAAGCTATCAACGTGCAAGTGCTTTAAGTTCTTAGCTCTTTCTAGACGAACTGTCTTTTGTGCAAGTGTCAGATCTTGCACTTTTTGTAATTTGTAGGGCTTCAGTTGAAGTTTATTTTTTAATATGCGCCCTATGCTCCGGGCAGATACATTAAGACTTTTCGCCAATTTAACTGCGCTTTGTCGTGGATTTCGTTCAATTCTAGCCTTTACCTTTCGAACCATTGCTGATGATGTTGCTGTTGTTGGATGTCCACCTCCATGGCGTTTTTGATGCTACCCGTATCATTGTAACGCGTGATGGTCCGATACACAAACATTTTGTTCAAATGTAAATGTCCTAGCTCATTAACGATGGCTGCCTGCGATTTTCCAGCCAAATACAAAGCAATGACACTGTTTCGTTTGACTTCCATCTGCAAAACTTTTTTTAACAACGACGAAAAATAGTAGGCTTTTGTTAGTTTTAAATACCATACACTATGGAATGTGAAAAAATGGGCGCCATATTGTAAACAGTTTAGTTGCTATAGCAACGTAAAATTAGTAACACTTCGAGTGCCGAACCCTGTTTAAGCCTCTCATAAATCTTACAGAGAACTTTTGAGTAAGCTGATGGGACGGTAACTGGACGGTTCGGCTTTACGTTTACCGGGCTTGGGAATGCCTATAACTGTGGCTTCTTTCCACGTTTGTGGGAAAATGTTATTCCCCATTGCACCATTGAGGATGGTGGTCAAGAGGATGATCAGGTGGGCAGGGAAGAGGCGGACCACTCTGTTGGTGATGCCGTCAGAGCCGGGCGCTTTCCTGGATTGAAGACCCTTGACGATGTCCTGCACTTCATCTGGAGTGATGGGAGGCAGGGGATCCTCAGGGTCGTCAACGGGTGGGAGGGAGGTTCTACGTTCGACTTCAGCGTCAACCTCAAGGAGATGAGCTTGGTCTACTGGTAGGAGGCTGGGAGAGGACTGGGCTTCCAGGCAGAAGGCGAGGCATTCAGCCTTGTCATTGTCATCAAAGGCGATGGTATTGTCAGGGAGAACCAGGGGAGGCATGGTCACAACTTCATTGGATTTTAGTTTCCTCTGAAGGTCCCAGAAGGCTTGATGGGTGGGCTCTAACTCATCCAGCATCTTATCCCAGCCGGCCTCACGCCACTCCGTCTTTTTACAGTTTTCTGTAAATAGCGCATATGGGTTTTGTTAGCCGCACAGGGGAAGTTGCTGTAGGCACGGACCGCCGCGTTCTTCTCGGTCAACAGTTCACGCAGGTCAGCAGGGAGTTTCCAGCGACAGTCTTCTGTCACTGTGACCTCCCTTGAACATTCGTTCAGGACTGACTGTACGTGATCCGTGAACGAGTCGATTGCGGCTGTCGTGTCAGCGATAAAGTCGAGGCGTGCAGGTATGGAGTCCAAGTGGGGGGATGTGGTGGATTTCAGTCGATCGCTTACTTTCCTCCAGTCCGTTACCACTTTTGTCTGGGGGGCTAGACCTGGGTCAGTGAGGACAGTACGGGGAGCCAGTCGAATGATAACTGGGCGATGGTCAGACGTTAGCTCTGGTAGCGCTTCTATAGAGTCCAACCGTAGGTTGACGTTCTTTAGGAACGCCACGTCGAGGACGTCTAGGGTGTGGTCGGGGTCATAGGGGAAGTGAGTGGGGGGTCATGGGGCCCACGACATCGAAGTTTAATTGGGTGGAGAGGTCAAACAGGAGTATGCCTCTGGAATTGATCCTGGTGCTATTCCAGGCAATGTGTTTGGCGTTGAGGTCGCCCGCTATTATAACTGAGTCACTCAACCCAAGAAGTAGGGCAATGTCATCTGCTAGGAGTTGGTGGTTCTCTGCAGAGGAGGGAGGTAGGCCGACACTATAGTAATAGGTTGGTGACCTGACATGCCGAGACGGCACATTGAAACTTCGAGTCGTGAGAGGGGTGGGGGGCCAATGGGATGCAATATAGAGCCCTTTTGAAATAGATAACGGTACCGCCTTTGTGACACCGCAGCCTGTCGTTGCGAACTACGCGGTAGTTAGCAATTAGGGGTGTGCGGTGACTAGGCTTGAGAAAGGTCTCTTGAGCGAGGAAGATATCTATCTGGTGCTCACGCAGGAAGGTTGAGATCTCGAACTTCTGATCTCTAATGCCGTCGGCATTGAAGTGAGCCAGCTTGAGGGATCGGGGCTTCTGTTCTCTCTAGCGACGCCTTAAGCAGAGGTTCGTACCCCATAGGGGGGTGCCCTTAGCGTGTAGTTGCTTAGTTTTTAGTTGCCCTGGCTGGAGGCTTTAATCACAGTCACAAAATATTAAATACTTAGGTCCGTATTCCAGAAGGAAATTGGCATTGATCTCTGCATAAGCATTACTTAAAACTAGTTTCAACCAATCAAATGGCTTGAAATGAGACTTAAGTGGAGTTTGAGTTTTGAGTGATGTTCTGTAATATGTGCCTAATAGGGTTGTAACGGAGCTTCGCCTCCGCTTCCGTTACTGCGGAAGTTCCGCAAGAAATCGTATCTTCGCTTCCGCCTCCGCACAATTTTTAGCGGAGTTATAACGGAGGTTTATTTAAGTATTTATGCAATAAATAACGTGCAAGCTGCGACGCTCGACAACCGTCCGTCCGCATTTGAGCGCGAAATGGTCAAGAATCAACTAGTGCGAGGCGGGAATGCGGAAAGCACAATTTGTTTCTCCTTATTTTTCATTACAAGAAGGTAATATTTTTTTTTACCAAGTATACTACTATTAATGTACGTATTTAAAATAAAAATTTTGTTTTAATTAACCATAAATTTCAATTTTTTTCTATATGTACTTTCACCTCCGCCTCCGTTAACCTCCGCATCCGCGGAGGTGAGACTCGTCGCCTCCGCCTCCGCTAACAAGCCTCCGTTACAACCGTGTGTGTGAAAGTGCCTAACACTTTAATAATGTATTACAAAACTTAATGACAAACATTGAAGTTTTGTAATACCTACTTGATTGAAGTGTAAAACTGTTCATAAAAAAAATATAATTATGCACCTAATTGAGCAACTCTGTTATATCTATTTCCTATCTGCATTTTTGTTATTCTTTGGCATACTTGTCATGATTGGTTCACTGTTTCCATTTTAGCGCAAATGACCAACACTACCCATCTTTTTCTTCTCTATGCTTTAGATTGCGCCCCATCTCACTCACACTGTACCAATGTACTGAAATGTACGCCGAATAAAAAATATGCATATGTGCAGCTGCTGTGTTCGGCACATCTTTTTCGGTGAGTTTGTTAGAATATATCATATCTGTTTAATATTATATCAATGCCGTCAGTTTATTTCATTTTAATGGTCTGTAATAGTCCTGCATCAGTAGCGAGGTTGGTCTTTGGTGCTGTTGCATAGGTACTACAACACCTAATACTGTTTGGTGCCTACTCATCATTTCATATTGACGACCTACCTTTAGTCAGAAGAAAAACCAGGAAGCCTTTGTCTAGGTTTCCAGGACCTCGAAAGAACACTTAAATTATAATAATGAAAGGAGTCGATTTACATTATTGTTGATTGGTATGGGAAAAAAAATCAGATCACAAGATCATCTAATAATGATACATTTTGGAATCACGCACAATGGTCCGCTGGAGGGACTGAGTGCGGAAACCAAACCAATAACATAGAACATACATTTTGGAATTTGTTAAGATTATGATAAGAATTTTTGTAGAAATTACTTACCTAAATAAATGTTTTTCTGTAGAACTGAGTAGGTATTAGGTATGAAACAAATATACAATATGTAAAGAAAACCCCCTCCAACCCATAAGTATAATAAAGGTTGGGTAAACACATGACCAAATATTTACGAAATTTTACATAATCATCATAGTAACAATACCAATGAATTTTGAAACAATCTTTTTTTCCGCGAATTAATTCAAACTTGGTAGGTACAAAAATTTGGTAACTTTTATAAAAGTTATCAAATTTTGGGGAAGTGTGAATTAATGTGAGTGACAACACCATTTTTGACGGTATTATGAGCGAATAGCGATGCGACCGCGTGCTCTGCCCCCTATCGCCCAAGCTGGTGTTGCCTACCGCACATGTATTAATTTACCTCTTTTTGCTAAATACAATATTTATTTTTTAGAGGGACTTTTTTTTTAACTTTAGCCCAGCTTTGTAGGCCTTAGTTAGAATCAGTTAATGATACCTAACAATACCTTCATGGATCAGACAGGGTTTTCTTTACATATAGTATAACTTAAGTTTTTGCAGTTGGAACAATGCAGAAGTTTGATAAAATTGACTATTGCATCAATTTATTGAATATTATTCAATAAACCAAACTAGCAAACTAGACAAGAAAATCAAGGCATCCTTGCAAAATAATAGAACATAGTATAAAAATACTAAGTAATATTTATAGTCAAAGGAATATTTGACTTGGTTAGAGTATAAAGTAGGTTAAATGATGGACTTAATTAACAATTTATTGATGTGTACCAAAGTCATATTTATTAAACTGTTTAATGTTGAATCAAAATAACAATTCCCCAATTTTATAGTTATCAGTTAGCTAACCTTCATAATTAGCTGTTTTTATCTGACTATAAAATATCTGCTGTCAATCTTGAAGAGTCCTTTAGTATTATACTAAACTTATTTAGTGTCTTTTGCACTACACTTATATATAATTAAACTTTCACTTGATTTCTTTGACATAAGCATCAAGTTCCGCATCCAATTGTTCAGCAGTGGGCGCAGGACGCTTGCCACGACCGGCTCCAGCTCCTCCACGGCCCCCACCACGACGTAAATTTCCACGTGATCCGCCTTGATTTCTATTTGCGCCACCTGTACAACAAATAGTGTTTCTTGTAACTTTATTTTATGAATATGAGATATATTAATAATGTATGTGTCTTTATGTTATGTGTTATGATAGAAATCATAGATTTAATGCATTCATACTTCCATTCCAACTTTCATTCCATTTATTTACTTGTTTATACTATTCACTATCTACGGCCTGCACTTTCACCCCGCATAGATTTTGATCCCATAGGAATATCTGGATATACTAATAACTAAATATGTGTGCAAAATTACATCCAAATCCCTTTAGGTAGTTTATGTGTGAAGGAGTAACAACTGTCTATGCCACATCCAGTTTTTAAACCCTACCCTCTTCAAAAAACGGTCCTTAGACAACTGAATGAGATGGTGGCAGCGGGTGCACTGACACCTGCCCGTTATTCTCAGTGGGGGACATCGGTGACGCCAGTAATGAAAGAAGACGGAATAGTATGAATCTTATGATGATTATTGTGTCAAGGTGAACACTACTATAAATACAGATCTATCTATAAGCTGCCCACGCCTGTGGAAGCGTTTGTGAAATTAAGTGGCGGTAGAAAATTTAGTAAACTGGACTTGTCAACACTTACATACATACACAAATAAAGGTAGACGACGCGACAGCTATGCTGCTACGCTGAACACGCCTATCGGTCTAATAAAAGTGAATCGTCTGCCATTGGGTGCCAGTGCAATGCCAGCGATTTTTCAGCGTCTGATGTCGACGGCAAATAGCGAGTATGGAAGGAGTGGCGTGTCTATTAGATGATATTGCTGTCACCGGAGTCACGACTGAGGAATACAATCGAATACTGAGAGAAGTATTGAGAAAACTGCAACAAAATGAACTCTGCCTCAACATAAAGAAATGCGTATTCCCTGCAAAAAGCATTGCGTTCCTAGGGCACATGATTCATGCAAAGAGACTTCACCCAGCACCTGCGAAGATTAAACAAATTCAGGAAAAATCAGCCCCCAACCAATGGAGACACTTTGCGCGCCTTCCTCGGCTTATGTAAATAATGTTTACGAAAAATTCTTGCCTGGCAAGAGCACTGTGTTGGAGCCACTTTATCGACTTGGAGTCAAAGAGCTTGGAGCCGGGGTGAAAAGGAACAGAAAGCGTTTGTAGAGGCGAAGCGATTACTGTCATCAGATTGGACGATGGTGGGCTATGACTTGCACAAAGAACTACTTCTCATTTGTGATTTCGGAATACGGTCTCGGAGCGATTATTGTTCACATCATGGAAGACTCCAATGTTGATGGCCTCACGGATACTACAGGCGTACGAGACGATATGGGCAGATTTGATAAAGAGGCCCTGGCTATTATATTTAGATTGACAAAATTTTACGAATTCTTGGTGGATCAGAAATTTTGTGTATGATCATAAACCGTTAGTAATTAGTTGGTTTATTCAATCCCGCAAAACCAAGACCCAACTGGATATCACAGAGAATGTTACGCTGGTCATTGAAACTTTCCAGTTATATACAATATGTAAAGAAAACCCTGTCCGATCCGTGAAGGTATTGTTAGGTATCGATAACTGATTCTACTAATGCCTACAAAGCCGGGCTAAAGTTAAAAAAAAATCCCCCTAAAAAAATAAATATTATTTCGCAAAAAGAGGTAACTTAAAACATGTGCGGCAGTCCATACAGGCGCGGGCGAAGAGGGGCAGGGCACGCGGCACACTGCCGCATGGCTATTCGCTCAGAATTATACCGCCTAAAATAATGTTGTCACTTTTTAAAACTTACCAAATTTTGGGAAAGTTGGAATCAATTCGTGGGGAAAAAAGATTATTTCAAAATTCACTACTATTGTTACTATGATGATTATGTAAATTTTCATATTTTATTTAGTCATCTGTTTACCTAACCTTTATTATCCTTAGGGGTCGGACAGGGTTTTCTTAACATATTGTTTATCTAATGTATACAGTTCGGACCCGGCGACAAGTGGCGCCGAGCCACCGTGAAAACATTGAAGGGGCCAGCCACTTATGTGCTGAGGACAGAAGATCCTATCCAGGAGCGTATCCGCTATATGCAGACAAAATAATAGCTAGACCGCCGGACACAGCTGTTAAGGGGTCACCTGTCATTAAAAATCAGCCAGCTAATGACAAGTCTGAATTATTACAGGATCTGCTGATTGTTATTCCACTACCTGAATTATGGCCAGATATTATATGGATCCCTAATTAATGACTTCAGTGATTGCTATATTTGAAGTAAACATTTTGTTTAATTGATTCTAATGTTTAAATTTATGATGTATGTATTGACCAATGATTATAAGGGAAGGGTACCTATGTTATGTTTGAAACTTGCCAATTGTTTTCATGAGTTGTCAATTGTATGATTTTTATAATGAGGGTAAAAAGATAAAAAAAAGCAGTTTGCTTTCTAATCTCAACTTGGTTGTATCTTTTAGATATCAAAGCAATAGATAAATAATTTTCATCATTCTAGCTTCACAAATGACAAAGTTCCATATACAATGTAACTCTCTGTAACTTAGTATGGGTATTTTGGATTTTCAGTGGTAATTTTTGCATTGCCTGAACCAATTTTAATAATCCTTTTTTTATATGTCGAATGTATATTCTTATTTTATTTAAAATATGTCTAGGATAATAAAATATGTAAATAAAGATAAACTATTGCTCATATAGGGTTAATTTACAAACTTAGTTAAGAAATTATATTTGGAAACTATAAGGGAACCTAGTTGACTAGGAACTCTAAAAATGTAAATTATGTTTGTAAAAATGTCTCCCTTGCGGTGTAAAATAAACATAGGGATACTTTACATTTTATATAAATCTTAAAATTTTATTCTTAGTCTTTGATAACCTATTTACAAATTTAATAGGTAAATGCTAAGTTTGCAAGGATGTTTGTATGAATATCTGTCACTCTTTCACACAAAAACTACCAAAGGTTATAAGGTAGTGAAGGGATGTTGTAAACAATAATTTTAGAAATTAATGCAGTAGATTTTGAGTTTATGTATAAAAAGACATTTATCCTTTATAATATTAGTGCAGATAAATGGAAAAGTAATAAAGTGTGGATTATCAGAGTTCTGCATCCACTGAACCAGAAAGACCCTATCATTTGGAATTCAAGCAAATTTTTTCACTTTACTGATAAATCTGTACATTACGGTATCTGGAGAGACAGATATGGCACACTACTGAAAATTTGATCTCTTTACCATGAAACAAATTACCTACTTGATAACCATGAAAAATAAAAACATGAAAATTACGTCATTGACACAAAACAAATGATAAATACCTCTGTTAATATTTCTCCTAACCGGTCCAGCACCTCCACCACTACCAATACGACTTCTTTCTTCAGTTCTAAAGGTGCTGATTTCAGACGTTGCTAGTTGTATGTTCATTGCTCTCCCATCTAATGGCACCCCATTATATTGTTTCATGGCTTTCAATGCATCAGCTCTTCTATCAAATACTACATCAGCAGTACCTTAAATGAAAGTTAAAGCATATTTATTAATACTAATTACTGGTATACAAGCACTTAAATAAAATAGAGACATAATATTAAATTTGCTTACCTAATGACCTTCCAGATCTATCATAATGTACGGCTGCACTTTTCAGAGTACCAAATTCTGAAAATAGCTCCTGTATGTCTGAATCAGAGACTCCAAAATCCAGATTAGATACTAACAACTTAGTAGGACCAGTTGTGATAGCCTGCATGGCATTTCTCTGAATCTTCCTTTCACCGAAGTCATTGAACATGTCATGTTTCCATGCGCTGTTAACATCGCCCTGAAATAGGTGGTCCTTCAAAGAGCTTGCAGATTAGCCGCTCAATGCCTCATTGAACATGATTACATCCAAGTGTAATAGTGCGGCAAATAAATTAGTTACAGACACTGCTACATTTTATACAACAATATAAAATTTTTACAATGCAATTTACAAAACAATATTGACAAATAAATAAAAAGAATTCTATAAATTGCTCCAAGCAATTTCAACTGGATTAATTTGTCCCACATTTTAATAAAGTTCTTATTTTAGCACTGACAGACACACACTCGCGTTGATTTTAGTACAGCATCTTGCAAACAGATCAAGTCAGGAATGAACACCACAGCAGACTTCCACATCTCACATGCCTGTAGCCCAAAGCCTTTATAAGACTTCATGGTGTAGAAAACACGGTGACATATTCCCACCAGATTATCCTGGCACTTCCACTAAATCAGTGAATAATAAGGTTGGATCGCAGTACTCTCGAAAAGGTGACATCTGAAGTTTTGTATTTGTTTGACGCATTTCGATAGCTTTTGATGCAAACATCTGGACATTTATTTTCAGAGGAAAATATTCCAGTTTATACATTGTAGAACATTACAAACGCGTATTTAACATTTGAGTGCTTGTCGAAGACTATTTTAGATCTTAGATCTAGATTAGCAAGAACGAAAATACGATACGCCGTGTTTAACCACTGCTACATACAATATGGCCAAAGAGATAACTGAGTCATCATCGCAACTTGATCGTCCTTTGGTTTGAGTGTAACAAGACGCGTCATTTCACCACGTTTGTCCGCCATTTGTAATTTGTATAACCATGTAAGTAATAATTTACCCTTGTGTAATTTGCTGATTTAGATATACCGCCACGGTTTCTTCCACGTAATACGCCCGCTGCACGGCCATTTCTAAACCCGGCAGCACCACCACCAGAGCCTCCACGGCCGCCACCAGGTTTTCTGCTGGTATTGAATTTTCGTCCTGCACCTCCTCCACCTCTAGGCGTTTTCTTGTTTGCTCTTATAATATCATCTAAAGCCATTTCAATTTGGTCAACCATCATGGCTAAGTATTAAAAAGAGAATATTATTATTTAACGTATTTTTCCTTTCTGAAGACGCGCGGTCGACGACACAATGCTAAAGAAAGAATATCACCAAACTAACGAATCGTCAAACTTCAAAGTTCAAACCACAGACCTTTTTTTTTTATTTTTTTATTTTGGCACCACACGGTTTGTGTATTTGCTACAGACATTTATTAAGTTTTTAATGTTTACCAAATTCCGTGTTAAAATACCAGTGTTTAACTGGAATATATGAAAATAATTACCTTTCATTTTGGCTACTCTATATAGTTTAAAATTATTTTCTTACTACCTCTCTTCTACTTCCAAACAGGTTAAATTTATTTAGAAATTAGCTTTCTGCCCGCGACAGCGCTCGCGTGGAGATCGGAAGTAGTAGAAGTTAAACTCTTGTTCGTATCTAATCCAGTTCAAGTTGTGATTCAGTATCAATCCCATTTCGTATCGCGTTAAAGTCATAGGTGTTAAGAAGTATGGTTACGCACCTTCTATAAGGTTTTACTAGATGCTGGCCTATAAGATTATATCTCATTGTGGTTGCTATGTGAGCCTGTCACTTTGTTACTTTCTATACTTCTAATTTGTGTTTTTTGATTTCTGCTTATAAATAATAACTCGTATTAATTTTCACAAGCAGTTCTTATTTATTCGTTAAAATGGTAGCAGAGAATAAATTTACGAATTGAATTGCGGGTGCTTCTTATTGGCAAATTTATTTTTTATACAGTACATTTGAATCAACTCCAACGACTTGCATTTTCAAAGTTGATGGTGATAAGCGACTGATTGGTACGCGATGGTGATCTCTATCGCTTGAAAATATGGTAAGTCTCATCGGCTAAAATTTAGAGCCAGAGAGAAAGCAACAAAACCAGGTGAGCTGATCTGTACAGATGTTTGCGGTCCTTTCCCCTATTCTTATGCTAAGAATAGATACTTTGTGCTATTCAAAGATGTTTATACCGGGTATCGTTGGATATATTTAATGCAAAACAAGTCGAAAGTTTATCAAAAGCTGTCACTGATGCTAGCTGAAGTTAAATCAGCAGGGGTTAAAGTGAAAGACATTTTGAGCGACAATGGAGGAGAATTCGATAATGAGAATGTTCGTAGAATACTTCAAAAAGAAGGTATCTTACATAGGTTGACGATGCCTTATACTCCACAGCAAAATCCTACTGAGCGAGAGAACAAGACTGTTGTAGAAATGGCTCGGGCTATGATGTACGCCCATAGAGAAATGCCAGCGCCATTATGGGCTGAATTGGTTTTGACGTCGGCCTATATCCTGAATAGAACGGGACCAGGACCCGATGGAAAATAACCATACGAAGCATGGCACGGTAAGAAGCTAAGAGTGAAACATTTGCGTGTGATTGGAATTACATGCTACCCCCATCTTCATAAGGAGAAATGGAAGAAATTAGACAAAAGGGCTCAGAAGGAAATTTTAGTTGGTTATGACAATAACGAAGGCTATCGGATTTGGGATGAAGAACATCACAAATTAATCCGATCACGTGATGTAATTTTCGAAGAGTACCCTTTGCTTAGAGAAGCTGAAAATGTAATAGATATTAAACCGAAGTCTATTAATATACAGCCAAAGTCTCAAAGGAGCAGCAGCCAGTCAGAAAGTAAAAAAATCCACCTTGATTTTCTGGGATTCCATTATGGTTCTAACGAGCACTTTGATGTCGGAGAAGCATCAGTCAATGACAATTTACAGTCAATGGCGAAGAGGAAGTAGTATTGATGAAAACGTTGTTCTTGATGAAAATGCTGAGACAGAACAAAGTTTAGATATTGGAAACAATGAAGACGGAAACAATACACAAGGTTCTCAAACTGGAACTGAAGAAGTTAGACGATCCCAGTCTTGAAGATGTGGCGAGAGTGAAGAGAATTCTACGCTACATTAAGGGAACCATCAATCATGGTATTACTTACCAATCTTCCACTGTGACAAACTGTATACAAAGCTACAGTGATGCAGATCATGGAGGAGATCCTACTACGGGACAATCGACCTCAGGAATGATCTGCCTGTATTCGCAAGGAGCGATCACCTGGCAGAGTAAACGGCAGAAAACAGTTGCGATTTCCTCAACAGAAGCTGAGATAGTGGCTGCAAGTGAAACAGCAAGAGAAATACTATGGCTCAAGAGAATATTGCATTTCATGATAACTGGAGAATTTCTTGCAGAGCTCTACTTAGATAGTCTGCGATACACTTGGCTCATGACCCACCCTTTGAACGTCATCAAAGGACGAAACACATTCAGATTCGTCATTTCTTCGTTCGTGAATGTGTTATCATGGGAAGATTAACAGTTCTAAAAGTTGAAGCAGCAAAGCAACTAGCAGATTTTCTGACCAAGCCGTTGTTTAAGCCGCGAATAAAAGAGTTGAGTGCTCTTGGAGGCTTAGCATAGCTACAAAAATAAGACGGGATGTTAAGAAGTATGGTTACGCACCTTCTTTAAGGTTTTACTAGATGCTGGCCTCTATGATTATATCTCATTGTGGTTGCTATGTGAGCCTGTCACTTTGTTACTTTCTATACTTCTAATTTGTGTTTTTTGATTTCTGCTTATAAATAATAACTCGTATTAATTTTCACAAGCAGTTCTTATTTATTCGTTAAAAATAGGTGCGTATTACAGAACGTCACTCAAAACTCAAGCTTTACTTAAGGTCCGTATTCTAGAAGGAAACCCCAGCATTAATCTCTGCTTGAACATTACTTAAAACTAGTTTCAACCAATCAAATGGCTTGAAACAAGACTTAAGTAGAGCTTGATTTTTGAGTGACTTTCTGTAATACGGACCTAAAGTCCGTATTCGGACGATTCGGATTCTGGAATTTCTGGACTTTAGGTCCGTATTCCATAAGGAAACTCAAGCATTGATCTCTGCTGAAACATTACTTAAAACTAGTTTCAATTCAACCAATCAAATGGCTTGAAAGGAGACTTAAGTAAAGCTTGAGTTTTGAGTGACGTTCTGAATTTTGTTTGTGTAATTATAATTTAAATGTAAACTTTATTGTCACGACACGCTCGTAATAACACAGTTTGAGACCTATACAATTTAGGACTTAATTTGACAGTTTTCCGCAGAATTATGCCTGATCTTTTACAGCGCAAAGTGATACCAGACCATCAATTCGGCTTTAGAGAACACCATGGCACAGTGGAACAAGCCCACAGTGTATGTGACGTCATCAGAAAGTCTTTGGAACAAAAAGAATACTGCTCATCACATTGATAAAATATTAAACAGATACGATATATTCTAACAAACTGACCAAAAAAATGTGCCGAACACAGCAGCAGCACACATGCATATTTTTATTCGGCATACATTGGTACAGTGTGAGTGAGATGGGGCACAATCTAAAGCATAGAGAAGAAAAAGATGGCTAATGTTTGTCGTTTGCGCTGTTAGTGTTTGTCGTTTGTTTTTACGAGTGTATCGAGAGTGTCTAAGGCGAGATGCAGGACTTTCCTTCCTTTTGTACGCTTCATTTTCAGTACGCTAATGACATATCTACCTTAGTTTAATATTTTATCAATGGCTCATCAGCGTTTCTAGACATCCAGCTAGCATTCGATAAGGTCTGGCACAAAGGCATATTAAGTAAGATCAAGCAAAATATTTCCCACTCATACTTTGCAATATTTGAATCATACCTCGGGGATCGCATATTTTATGTTAAAGAAGGCGGTTTTTGTTTTGTGTTGTTTTCCTTTGCCGGCTCGTCAGCGTTCTAGGTATTTATGCAATTTCTTTGATACTACTCAATGGTTGCCATGATTTTCATTTTGTTATACTCTGTTTTTTAATCTCGTAGACTAAATTGACACATGCAAATGTCAAATTTTCATTATTAATTTTGTATTATTACGTTTTTAATAAGTACCTACACATTATTTCAGGATAACTTATTGTAAAAAAACGATACTTGATTTTATGAACGCTAAGTTTCGGCACTATTTAAGAATTGCACTAAACTGCCAACACTCGTAATGTCAGTTTAGTCAACGAGAATAAAAAACAGAGTATAGTTGATCTGTCCGACTGTGACTGACAGGATCGTGACAAAGCAGTCCGTCAGTGTCACTGTCAGCTGTCCAAGGATAACGTCAGTGTCACTGTCAGTTCAACTGACAGTGACACTGACGGACTGCTTTTGTTTTGCGCAATTGCGCATTTATTATAATTATTAATTGGGATTGGTCTGGTGGTCCACATGTACATAGATCTTATTAAAGTTATGGGTAATTTTACTACATAAAAAAGGGTTTTATAAATTCTAACACCTTTAAATAATAATTGAGATTCCTTCAAAATAGAAATTAACGGATTCAATGGCTCTGAATAAATTTATGCATCCTCGTAATATTTACAGAACACCGCCAGATTTCGGAAATCTAGCAAAGGTGTATTCTGAGTTTTCTGCCATAGCGAAAGTGGTAAGTTCTAATCGCGTCTTTCCTGTTGAAAATTTGTTGGTTAATGTTTTAGTAGTTAGGCACAAAAACAAATAAAGAGTTAGCCGCTTAGAGTGGTGATGTCTGCTGGAATTTTCCAGTATTTATGTATTCCCAAGGTCAATGTAAATGGTTTTTCTATAAAATGTAAGTTATGTATATTAGAGTAATTGGTTACTAGATGTTTGTCAAATAATAGCGAGAGGGCCGAGAGGAGTGACTCTCCTTGCTATGCTACTAGTATTTTCCGACCTCATCAATGGTCCGACAAAGTCTTGCCGCCTGGAGCCAGACGAATCGTCAAGCGATTCGTCAGCATGATGTCTGATGAAGCTGTATGGAGGACAGGTCTGAGCAGTTGTGATGTGTGCTGGGTAAAATGTCCCCACACAACAGTGTGGGGAGTTTGGTTGTGGAGGGTCTCCAGATCAATCTCCCTCTGTAGCAGCATTATTGGTTGTGTAGTTGGGTTAAACATTGCATCACCTTCCTCATCTGCATATTTTTGAGTAAATGGGCTCTAAATAAACTAACAATCTTTACCATCAATGATTGCATCACTGCTTACCATCAGGTGGGATTGCGGTAAAGCACTAGTTTATAATTATATTAAAAAACATGGTATCAGTGCTAAACCTGTTAAAGTATAAAGGAAAATTTAATCACCTTTTCACTTCTGTAATAGTCATATAATATGGATAATAAGCATGCATATTCCAGAGAATCTTGTATTTTACCTTAATTCTTATGGAGGATATGCAGATATCAATTTAATTTAAGTAGCTACTTAATAATAAATCAGTTAACTAATAATTGACCAATATATGATAGCTAATATATTAAACAGTAGGATATTTAAAAAAATACCCTAATATAACAACTATAATTTTTCAGGATGTCACAGGCAAAATCACAATTAACTTCAAAGATCCAAACGCACTAAGGGTTCTCACAAAGTGTCTTCTTAAGTCTGATTTCAATCTTGATGTAGACATTCCTAAAGACAGGTTAGTCCCAACCCTTCCTTTAAGGCTTAATTACATATTATGGCTGGAAGATTTACTGGATGCAGTTCAAAGAAAAGATAAAATATCGGGATTAGATATTGGTAAGTTACAAATAATTTTTATGTGGCCATGTAAATTAAATGATAGAAACTTAGTCTAATTCAAGAAATATTGAGTATATGAATAACTTTTTTTTTTTATAGGAACAGGAGCTTGCGCCATTTACCCATTGTTAGGGGCAGTAAAAAATAAATGGAATTTTGTTGGAACAGAAACTGATGCAGAAAGCTTTTCCAAGGCAGAAGAAAATGTACAAATCAATAATTTAAATGAACTTATTAAATGTGAGAACATATTATTCATTAGAACAATTTATTGCTATACACAAATCACTACCTAAGTATCATTTTCTAATTATTATATTTCATTTTATTTCAGTGAAAAAAAACTCCACAAAATCTATAATTGCACATATGTTTCAACATGATGACAAGCACACTTTTGATTTCTGTATGTGTAACCCACCTTTCTACAGCACCTTACAGGAATTGTGTGAATCAAGGAGCCCAGCTAGGTATGTCCATATTTTATTAATTATTTAATCAATAAATGTTATATTATTTCTCTGGTTATGTGAAGTGTTTGTGCAACGTTGTCCTTGTGAAGTTTCTTGCTCTGCTGTCACATCACAGCACCCCGCTTTCTTCAGTTTTGCTTAGCATTCTAGCTGGAATTACTTCATTTTTCTTGGTTCCTTTGATGTTAATAAGCGTTCCTTGAGAATTGGGCTGTAAAATAATAAAGGAAATTTTCAAATCTCAAATGTATTTCTCTGGAGATTAGTGCATACAAAGCAACAACTCTGCTCTTCGTTTTCTCTCAGCTTATCTAAAGTTTGGAAGCTGTGAGGGTTGAGGGATGTTGCTCTAGATTCAAGAACCAACTGAACCATTTTTGAAATTTCTTTTATGAATAGAAAATCACATTATTATAGTGACAAAATGTTTACTATCCAACGAAGTAGGCACAGATTACCTAGTTATTCTCTTCATCTGTGATGCATAGCAGTATTTTTAGTTTATTTAATGTCATTACATTGCCTTTCAGATTACCACCAAAGAATGGTTTTACAGGGTCACCACAGGAGCTGATCACTGAAGGTGGCGAGTTAGAATTTTGTAGACAACTCATTAGGGAGAGCAAACAGCACAGAGATAATGTTCTGTAAGTGTTTCACTATGACAAAAAAAAAAATCCACGGCAACACTTTATTCAACCATGTTTTTATTTTTCAGAATATATACTACTATGGTGGGACATAAATATAACTTAAATGTTTTATTACAAGATCTTCAATCAGAGGAAATTAAATATACTCATACTGAGTTTTGTCAAGGTCGTGTTACAAGATGGGGCCTGGCATGGACCTACAAAGATTATGATTTATATAATCTAGGTATGGTGTCACTGAAGTTATTTTATTTTAGAGAAATACATAGCATTTTAATTAATATAAATAGTCACTGACTCAATGTAGTATCTTTGCATTCAGTACTGTTGAACTCAAAGAATTAGAACCTAGATGGGCAATTCTAATGAATTGCCCTTCTATAAATGGTCAATTCACCCAGAGCTTTGGTAAAAACCCAATAACTTGGATGTTTACCTAAAGTATTAGTTTTAAACTGGGTTTAAACTACTGGCTTTAACTTTAAGACCTAAATCTTCGACAGACCTATCAAGCTCTTCATCTGTAATTTCACCCTCATGGATTTTATACTTCTTCGACTTTCAACTTCACCTTTAACTCTTATAGAGAAGTTTAAATAATAAAATAATAATTATACGTAGTTATTTGCACCATTTTAAGTTATTCGAACTAACCAATCAAATTATGTACCTTCCTCATAATTTTAGTTTACTCATTATAACTCTTATTTTGTCGAGATATCCAAATACACACATGACTTTTTTTTTTACTCTATGAGTAGGGCAGGTAATTATTAATTACTACCTTTCCGCCCGCGGCTTCGCCCGCGTGGAATTCGGTTATATCGCGCTTTTTAGATTTCCTTCGGGAATATCAATTTTTTCCGGGATAAAAAGCACCCTATTGTTTAATCCCGACTTCTAACTGTACGTCTGCAAAATTACAAAACAATCGTTTCAGTCGTTACGGCGTGAAAGCGGAACAAAAGAACTCAATTTCCCATTTATAATTTTATAACTCGCGCAGATAAAGAAAAGATCTGAAAATGGCGGCGGATACATAAGGTACGGTTGACAAAACATGCCATTGTTTAATCACAAACCAAATGCTAAGATAGTAAAATGTCAAATTTACGTTGTAAATATTGTTATTTACAACGTAAATTTGATATCTCACTTGTTTGTTGTTATGTTTGTTTTTATTGTTGTTTTTCTTGAGTTTGATTGTTCAAACTCAACAAAAACAATAATATCAACAAAAACAACAAAATAACAGAGACTTTAACGGAACGAAATTAACGATAACTCGGAGTGCAATGAGTGCATCAAAGTAGCTTGGAAAGCGAATCCTGAATTCCTGATCGACGATTTTTTTTTTGCAGCGCTTACTTCACTGTGTGAGTACAGACAGCGATAGAGAGTGAGTGAGAACGCATGCGAGCGGACGCCATTTACAGATCTTTTCTTTATCTGCGCGAGTTATAGTAAGGATTATTTTATATTGCTTCCCTACTTAGTAATATTACCACAATATTACTAAATAGGGAACTTAGATATTGCCACATCTGCAATTAATACGAAACTGAGTATAAGACATATCCCTAATATTTTTTAACTTGTTTAATACATAGTACTTTGAACCAGTTGATCACTATTCACTATGTTTGGTTACTAGTAGGTATAGACATTAATCTGTAAAAAAAGGTAAAATTAAGTCATAAATTAATTTCCAATATTTATAAGATTTTTGATTGGCGCCAGTTCTCTTGTTTACAAACTAAATTAATTTTAAGTTAACTGCATCTTTCTTCTTCTTATTATGTAAGAAAAGGACTTATGATAACATTTTAGCTTAATCCTGTCAAATTAAGATATTCCATAGATAGTTTAGACGCGACTATAAACATGGCGGCCAAAAATACATCAGTCGCGGACTAATTTGACAGGTCTAAACTGACATATTATGTTCTGTCCTTTTCTTTTCTTAATGAAATAGAAAGAAAAAGATGCACCGAACTTAAATTTCGTTTAGTTTGTGAAGAAGGGAATTGGGGCCATTGTGTCTGTAAAATTTGAAAAACGTTGGTTGATATATGTTGCAGCCAACTGTTTTAATTAGCCAGGTTGGTTACCTATATAGATAGTATATGTAGGTAGGTAATTACAACAATTTGGTTAAGTATGGTAATTTGTTACAGTACCTCCAAGAGACAAACCAAGGAAAAAATATACACCAACAATATACTTGTTACCTGAATTAGCAAATTGTGATAATACAATGGAAGTAGCAATAAGCAAAATAAAAGAGATGCTTGATAAGTTAAGTATCACTCATAAACTGCTCGATAAGCGAGGTAAGAACGTAACATTTGATATAGTCGCATATACGAATACATGGTCTAATCAAAGGCGTAAGAGAAGAATGCAGAAGAGAAGCGAGGGTCAGACCAAAGTATCTAAATTGGATTCAGAAAAAGATGTTACTGAGAGCATTTCAGCCAACGGCGATCAAGTAGACAGTGTATCAAATAGCGTAAATGTACCAGTGTCACCAAAAGTTGATGAAAGTTTCAGCAGCCAAGCAGAATTATGTGAAAACAATAATGAACAATTAGATGATTCTGCAGATACCAGTAACAATCAACCCCTAGTCCATGCCTTTTTTAAATTGGCGAAGAAAGAAAACAATATTGTACTTGAAGTAGAACACCTTGGTGGCAGTGCTGGGAAAGAAGGTTTGCATCAAATAGTACAATATATTAAAAATAATTGGAAGTAAAAGGCGCTGTGTTATTTACCTACAAATTACATTAAAACCTTACCAGTACCTTACAAGCCTAATGGGTAAATCTTTAAATGCCGAGTTTGTGGAGGGAAAATGTAGCTATCTGTAGTAAGTATAAGGTGGTAATCTGATAGAATATACGTCTCGTATCGCTCAACCGACGATGAGTAAGTAATCGCGTGATTAACACACTGCCACGCACCACGCATACGCACGTAGCGCGTGAATCCGTGTTTTAAGTTGCTTATATCTTCATTTGTACAGAAAACACGCTCAGTCCAACACACAGAAAACACGCTCAGTCCAACACAGAAAATACACGCGCGTTCATACGGATCACGCGTCCTCAAGACCAGAAACATACGCACACGACAAAACGCATCTACGCGCGTGTGTGCAATTTTTTGTATTTCATTAAGAAAAGGACAGAAGATAAAATGTTAGTTTAGACCTGTCAAATTAGTTCACTCTTGATGTAAATTGACGTATTTTTCGTCCCCGATAGATTAAAATAACGTAAAGCGAGTCTCACAGGGCAATCTACGACGTGTGCACATTAGCGTGACTACCCGACTACCCTAGCTAGAGTCCCTACATTCATGGGCGTACCCAGCTTCTGGACTTGGTGGAGCCAGTCGGTTGTTAGGGTCGAATCCTTCCCGGATACTTTGTCTTACATACTACACAAGCACATCTACTTACATGAAACATTCGGTAGATATTGGTAGTGCAAATAGATGCAAACGATACTTTGACTAGTAAATTGAGGAGTTCATACATGTTCTACGAGATTTCCTTGGGGCAGCTGCCCTCCCTTGCCAGCCTCCTTGTTTTAAGTAGGAAGCAATTGTGGTTTGATAAATAAAACAATAGATAACATTTATGTATGTACCTACATATATTTATAATTAATTTTTAATAGGGGATAAAGTATTAAATTGCCTAATTGTACTGAAAATCGAAATTTTAATTTTTAAGAAATGGGTACTTAAATCAAAATAGTTATGATTATTAAGTAATGACATCTAATAGGAAGGTCATTTATGTATTTGCGTTAGAACTCTGAGGGTCTAGACTGCACAAACTGTATGATAGCATTTTGTACTGCCTTCTGGGAAGTAAACTTCTTGTCGCGTAGATAATTCCCCAAATCACGAAAAAATGGTACTCCTTTGGAACAAAGTCTGCCGAATACGGAGGATGACGAATGGTTTCTAACTGCAATTCCTGAAGGGTTAAAATGGTTTCTCGGGTTGTCATGGAGCAATAATGGTTCATGGGTCGGGGCTGTTTTACTGCTAGTTTTGCCAACATTGTTCGAAGTTTGGCACAATAGACATCTATCCGTTATTGCTTGACCAGCCCCCTAATCGGCGAACACATTTTTGTCAAATGATTGCAACTAGTTGGGATCGTTTGGACCAAACGGACCAATGGGCGGCCCGAACGATCCCAACTAGTCTCAATCATTTGACAAAAATGTGTTCGCCAATTAGAGGGCAGATTGGAGAAAACATAGTGGACTAGCTGCGCCCCGCGGTTTCACCCGCGTAGACACAACTCCAAGCACTCACATGACTCACGTATGTAGCACCGAGTCATCTATGACTGTCAACATGTGAGATTGATTTTAAGGTATAAGTAGACAAATCCTTCCAGGAACGACAAACCTGTTGGCTAAAGACAATATGAATGAGGAGTAGCTCCTTAGTACCGCGGGACCCGTTCTTACATTCATTTTGGGAGGCAAACATGATGGAATTAAGTGTTTACATGTTTCTTAATTTTAGTTTTCAAAATGGATGTAAACACGGTCTATAATATTTGGGTTCCCTGTGCTACTCGATTTCAAGAGCAGATGAGTAACTCCTGTTGTTAAGAATTGGTGTAACGAACTAGACTCCAAAGCAGTCTGGAACTGAGCAGAACTTCCAATAAGTTTGTAGAAAGAATGTTTTTTTTTTTCTATCTATTTACCCAATAATTAGTTTTTACCCACTCCCGCTCAGACGTGGATTCCTTTTTATCCTGATATCAAAATCATATACCTACTATTATTCTTATTTTATTATATTTTTACTATTCCTACATCATTATCATTGAGGATTTAATAGTTCTTAAAGCCATGCTCATGTTCTGTCACAGAAATTATTTGTTTACAAATCAGTTTAGTGATATTTTATTTTATTTATTTGGGAAAACAAACAGTGGCACATTATATTTAGTAGAGACTAACGATAGGACGAGAGGAGACACCGTCGTGCCACGGTTGTGGCGCGGCGGAGGACACGGCGGAACACACCCTCGTGGTGTGCCCGTCGTGGGCCGTGCAGCGCCGCGATCTTGTCGCGGCGGTAGGAGGGGACCTCTCGCTGCCTGCCATCGTCAGAGCGATGGTGGGGAGCGAGGAGGCTTGGGTGGCGATGGCCTCCTTCTGCGAGGTCGTGATGTCGCAGAAGGAGGCCGCGGAGCGCGAGCGGGAGGAGGATCCCTTCGCTCCGGCGCTCCGCAGGCGGCGTAGGTGGAGGAGAAGGCGGGATTTCGCCCGCTTTCTCCCTCCCTGAGGTGAGCGGCGGGCGTGAGGCACGGGAGTGCCGACGCCCGCCTTACATCGCTCACCACGTGGGTGGCTAAGCCACCAAATGAGGGCCCGCCGTATTAGGCGGGGGAGAGCTAACTCAGGCTGCGCTAGTTTCCCACTCCCTCGCCACTGTGGCGATGCCGGAGTGCCGCTGTGGGTTTAGTGGGTATTCCCAGCTTCGGCTGGGCGAGTCCCACACACACAGCGTCAAAAAAAAAGGAGAAGTTAGGCTTAGGATAAATTAGGATATTAAACTCAAGAAAAAACATACTGAAGACTAGGCTGTATGGCGTACTATGCCTTTGCCTTTTCCGTTCAAATGAACGGAAAGAATGAAACCAAGTAATCACTACGTTTTAGGTCCGTATTCCAGAAGGAAACTCAAGCATTGATCTCTGCTTAAACATTACTTAAAACTAGTTTCAACCAATCAAATGGCTTGAAACGACACATAAGTAGAACTTGAGTTTTGAGTGACGTTCTGTAATACGGACCTTAGGTCCGTATTACAGAAGGAAACTCAAGCATTGATCTCTGCTTAAGCATTACTTAAAACTAGTTTCAACCAATCAAAAGGCTTCAAACGAGACTTAAGTAAAGCTTGAGTTTTGAGTGACGTTCTGTAATACGGTCCTTAGACTAGATTATAGAGAAGGAAGGTCTTTTGGCGGGAATGTCAAGATGAGTGTCACGCTCATATTTCATTGGACTTTTAAAATTATTTATAGTGTTGTGTACTAAATAAAGGCGCGTAATTTTAGTAGTAAAAAGTGCATTCAGTGAATAATTCATAAAGAACAGTGAAATATTGTAGCATAGTGGCCACATCATGTCTTTACGCTAAACCACTCCTAATCGGCCACACGCGGGAAACGAAAGGAGTTAGATTAGTTAGGATAAGTTAGGATTAATTAGGATAAGTTGGGATAGAAGTTTATCCAAGAAAATATTTACTGAAGACTAGGCTGTATGGCGTACTATGCCTTTGCCTTTTCCGTTCAGAAGAACGGAAAGAATTGAACAAAAAAAAAATAATAAAGAGAAGTGTCAAAAAAAGAAAATATGTTTGCCGTAATATTTGGTTTTTGAGATTTTATAGAAAAGGCCAAAAATTGTGTATTTAGGAGCAGAATTTTCGATTATTTTGATCGTGTCTACGAGTAACTATGGAGTCTGAACTGCCACCAACTGAAGCAACAACAGAATTGCCGTCGACACAGAATGAGGAGGAACCAAACAACGAACTAAATACTAGTACTAATGCTGCGGCGCCTATCGCAACGACTTCTGGCGAGTTAGCCGCTACGCCTGTTCCTTCAGTACTTAAGGACGCACAGAAGTCTAATTCCAAAAAACCTAAAAAAAGAAAACCCAAAGTTCCTCGCGATGTAACAGCACCTCGGCAACCTCTGACTGGTAATATTTATTTTTATCAACATTTCTACTGAATCCGTAAATATATTATGAGATATTCTGTGAATTTAACCTACGTTTTAATGATATGTATGTTATTACAGTGTAAACTCTAAAGCGAAATTGAAGGGACTGGGTATTTTATTACATTCAAAAGAGTTTTCTTTAGGTAGAGAAACAACGGATATAATCAATTATTGTTAGTCAATTTTTCTTCTATACCAGTATTTTACCTGTGTATTTTGTTTACCTTTATTCATATTTTGGAATATAGTGGGATTAAAATCTTTGATATATTCACCAAGAGATACACCCTTTCATTTGTCCATGAATAAATCACTTATAAATACTTATAACATGAATAAATAACTTATAAATACTTATAACATGAATAAATACTTTTGATTTGATTTGATTTTGATTAACAAAAGTGAACTCAGTCATAATTTGGCCATTTTTTTATGTACATTAGCATATATAACATAAAAACTGCTAATTATCTAATTAATTAGCAGTTTTTATGTTAACATACTATTGTATTTAGATTTTAATGCCTGAAATAAATGAATAAAAAAAATAAAACAACAGTAGGAAGTTCAGTAAGTAATGAATGTTCAGTGAGAGTGGTTGCTACACTATTAAGAGTATTCCAAATGAGGATAGCAATGTAAACCTAATAAATCAGATCAAATCCTATATTGTAAAGTATGCCTCATTAAATAGAAGTACGCTAAATGAAGTTTACACTGTATATATATTTCTATCGAAATGCTATGTTGTACTGTTCCTTAAAATCTATTTTTCTTATATCAAATTACAACCAATTAAACTATTAGGTGTTGTATCTGCTATAAATTTATGTAAACAATTTGTAGGATATGTCCGTTACTTGAATGAGCGGCGAGACCAGCTACGTGCTGAACAACCAGACTTAGGGTTTGCAGAGCTGACACGCCAGCTAGCTAGTGAGTGGAGCAAGCTTCCACATGAAGAGAAGAAGCAATACTTGGATGCTGCAGACCAAGATAAAGAAAGGTATACATCATACTTTACTGAAGATAAGTTTAGCTATTTGTATATTCTTTAGAAAGCTTATGTCTATTATTAAAAAGCCCAGATTAACAATATACAATTATAGATTACAGTTGTCACAAATTAAGATCATGTACCTAAAATTAAAGGGAATAAAGATGCAATAAAGGGCCTTGTTAATGCAGAGAGGCAAAAACAAGACCCTGTTCGGATTATCGAGGTGTCTGGATTATAGTATGCCATATTTAATGTTAATAAAATACATGTTTAACCTTAGTGTTTTTAAATATTTTCTTAATTCGTTAATAGCGCGCTATAAATTAATAGTTTATAGTCTGTAGCGTGCTATAATCCGCAATTTGCCTTTTAATGTCAATGTCGTATGTTTATGTGGCGGTACCATGATGATAGCAAGCGCGCTAAATTGACACTATACGTATTACACCAAAAGCGATAAACAAAACACTGACGGACGGCGCATTTGTTCGTGCATGACAGCCTGCACCTACCCTCACTGGCCTCCCCCGCGAATCCCATTGCCCGGCCAGATTACAGCGATCACCGAACAAGCGGGAGTCCGGATTACCGAGGTCCTACTGTATATACGGACACTTTTCCGGCCCCTCCACGGGCGCGATGTCGATTTACCAGCGTCCAGTATCATATTGCACTGTGATCGATCAATTATCACTGACAGGACTATTGTTTCCAATAAGCCTGATATAGTGATGGAGGATTGATCAGGGCGGCGTGCAATGATTGTTGACATAACCATTCCGCATGATGAGAACCTTCTGAAAGCCAAGAAAGATAAACAAATCAAGTATCTTGATTTGGCTCTCGAGATTATCTACATGTGGGATGTAGATTCAGCAACCATTGTACCGATAGTCATGACAACCAATGGCTTAATAGCCAAGACCCTCGACCGTCACCTCAGGAGACTCTCATTAGGCAGCTGGATCAAGGGCTTGATTATGAAAGCGGTACTTCTGGATACGGCTCGCATTGTCAGGAGGATCCTCGCTCTGGAGCCCTCACCACTGGTAGCTTGGAATCTGTTGCCAGTACCGGTGGTCTACTATATTTAAAAATTTTATTTGATTTTTATATTTAACTATTTAAAAATATAATTTATATGCATAGCTGGGCACTGTTAATTAAATAGTTAACTTCGTTAATCCGATCCAAAAAAAGTTAGCTTCGTTAAACGTTAAAGCATTACATTTCAGAAGAATTAACGCAAGTTAACGTTAATCCGTTAATAGGTGTGTGTAAAATTTCATTTTTATTGCATTGTTGTTATAAAACTTGTTGGTGTAGGCTCTGGAAGTTAATAGGTTAGAAATAAAACAAAATACTCAATTCAAATGTGTAATTTAATTGTCGGGCAAAAGACATGTTAATGTTCATGAAGGGGAATATGCATCCCCTTCATGAACATTAACATGTTGAAGTTCTCATTTTTTTGGTGTAAAAATGTCTATACCCGTGGAAAACAGATATTCAACTGCAGCGCCTGAGGGCATAGCAGTATTGTATTTAATGAATAGATTTATGAATATCTGTTCCCTGAGGAATGCAGCATCGTTGAACGAGTCTTTTGATTCCATGTCCAGCCAAATTTTAACTTGACATAGGGCTTTACTCTGTAAAGAGTTGGAGCTCTTTGGATTTTCCTTTGTGGTATTTCATGATATCTTTTTGAAATTTTGTACATAGATTCTTTACTTAAAATACTGGACTGTTTCGCATAAACAAAAAATAATGTTGTATACAATATGTAAAGAAAACCCTGTCCAATCCGTGAAGGTATTGTTAGGTATCGTTAACTGATTCTAATAATGCCTACAAAGCTGGGCTAAACTTAAAAAAAAATCCCCCAAAAAAAATAAATATTATTTCGAAAAAGCGAGGTAACTTAATGCATGTGCGGTAGACAACCCGATAGCCCCGCCCCCCTTCACCCGCGCATGTATGCGCGGGTGAAGGGGGGCGGGGCATGCGGCACGTGGTCGCATCGCTATTCGCTCCGTCACAAATGGTGTTGTCAGTTTTTTAAAAATGACCAAATTTCGGGGAAATTGGAATTAATACCCGGGAAAAAAAGATTATTTCAAAATTCATTATTATTGTTACTGTGATGATTATGTAAAATTTTATATTATATTTGGTCAAGTGTTTACCTAACCTTTATTATCCTTATGGGTCGGACAGGGTTTTCTTTACATATTGTATATTAATTAATTTATATTAAAGTTATTATTTTTAATTCTATAAGGTACATCAGAGAATGGGCTGAATACAAAAAGACAGATGCGTATAAAGAATTCAGAAAACAACAGATGGAACAAAAGGATGCTATATTGTCAAAGAAAGTGAAACATAATCCACCAGAAAATTCTGTCCCTGGAGGTAATTAATTTAAAATTCTCTGTATAAATAATAAAGTAAGAGCTTCTCATAAGCAAAGGTAAATGAATGACTTAATATAAGAATAGACTACTTATTTACAGTGGCGTTGATCATCTTGTTCACAATCCAAACTAATTTTAAGTTACATGTGTCTTTTTCTTAGTTTGATAGGACTAAACTCAAATTTAGTTTATTTTGTTTTCAATGGAATCCATTATCTATTGGCAAAATAAAACAGAATTCCAGAACTAAAATTCAAATATAAAATGCTATTATAACTGGCGAGTACATCTCACACTTCCGATTTGCGGACGATATCATCATCATGGCGAAAACGAAGCAAGAGCTGGAACAAATGCTGGCCAACTTGGCTGACTCTTCCCAACGCATCGGTCTCCGGATGAACTTAGACAAGACCAAAATTATGTTCAATGAACGGGTCACTCCGGGACCGGTTGCCGTAAACGGAATGACGCTCGAGGTTGTTTCAGAATATGTATAGGTACCTCGGGCAATTAGGGACAAACAACTTCAAGAAGGAGGCACATAGAAGGATCCAGCTGGGATGGGCAGCATTTGGTAAACTTCGTCGGGTATTTTCGTCGCCCATACCCCAATGTTTGAAAACTAAAATCTTCAACCAGTGCGTCCTACCCGTCATGACTTACGGAGCCGAGATGTGGACACTAACGGTCAGACTGGTCCACAAGTTTAAAGTCGCTCAGCGAGCTATGGAGCGGGCTATGCTGGGCGTCTCTCTGAAGGACGGCATCAGAAATGAGGTGATCCGACAGAGGACCAGAGTCACCGACATAGCTGAGAGGATTAGCAAGCTGAAGTGGCAATGGGCTGGTCACATATGCCGCAGGACTGACAACCGTTGGGGTAAACGAGTCCTCGAGTGGAGAACGCGTTTCGGCAAACGTAGCGTAGGACGCCCTTGGGCGAGATGGAACGACGACATCAAAAAGGTGGCTGGTAGTGGCTGGCGGAGAACTGCTCAGGATAGAGCTTGTTGGCGTGCCACGAAGGAGGCCTATGTCCAGCAGTGGACGAGTAGAGGCCACGCACGAGCAGGAGAGTGGAGTAGAGGTGAGGGGTGATGATGATGATGATGATTATAACTACTTATGTTTAATAGATTTGTTTAGTATACTAATTATCAGTGATCGGAATAGGTAGAGTGAATTGGGTTCATTGATCGGAAACGTATATATGAATATAGACATTCCTCCGGATTTTTTTATAATTATAAACTAGCGCTTGACTGCAATCCCGCCTGATGGTAAGCAGTGATGCAATCGTTGATGGTAAAGCGCGCTAGTTTATTAAGCCCATTCGCTTAAAAATCTTAGTGAATAGGAAGGAAGACGGCCGTCGAGCGAGGTGGTGCAATGTTAAACCCAACAACACCACCAACGATGCTGCGCCATAGGGAGATTGATGTGGAGACCCTCCACGGCCAAACTCCCGACACAACAATATTTGACGCATCGTACTCGGCACACATCGCAACACAACTGCTCAGACCCGTCCTCCGTACGGCTTCACCAGACATCAGCCGGAACATGACGAATGGCTTGGCGGCAAGACTTTGTCTGGTGGGTGGTAACTTCCGGCAGCCGATGTTATGGCCTACCACCGAGAAAACACCGGATTTACGGAAATGTTGACTATTAAAAAAAAATGTGTAAACTATATTAAGTCGTAAAACTGTTTGATTTGGCCATACCATTCATTAGAGGCTAAAAATAAAATATTGAAATGTATTAATGCTTCGATCGGAATTTTATTGTTTTTATTTTTCACAAGTAAATAATAAATTAGTTTAGTTTCGTTACCTTCCTTTAAATGAATTGAGTAGTAATAATGTCACTACCAACATTAACAATATTTACTCTTGGATCCGCAATTACATTCCGGGAAAATGGCCTATCCACCTTATTTTTTCTGTGAACATTTATGATACAAGTACCAAAAATCACTCTACCTATTTCGATCATTGATGATGACGACTCCTAGCCGATGATTTGGCGCTCATGCGCCTGAAGATGGCTTATGTAGCCTATCTTGGCGGCGACACTTCGTGCACACTGAGGGCACGTAAGCACGCCGTCGACGTAGTTGTATGTGATGGCAGCAGGTGGGCGGGCCTTTGATTGGTCGCGTTTGGCATCGAGGCCAGCTTTGCGCTGCTCCTCAAACTCGCGTACTTGTCCGCACACTATTCTGCGCCATTCTGACCGTTTTGCTGCCAAACGCTCCCATTCAGAGGGTTCTATATTGCATCTCTTCATGTGTCGTTTTAAGACATCCTTGAAACGGAGGAGTTGTCCGCCATGCTTTCGCTTGCCTTCCTCCAGCTCAGAGAAGAAGATGCGCTTCGCCACTCTTTCGTCCGCCATACGTCATACGTGTCCGCACCACCGAAGTTGTCGACGCATTAAATAAGCCTCAATGCCACCAACATTGGCTCGTCGCAGGACTTCGGCGCTTCGCCACTCTTTCGTTCGCCATACGTGATACGTGTCCGCACCACCGAAGCTGTCGACGCATTAAATAAGCCTCAATGCCACCAACATTGGCTCGTCGCAGGACTTCGGCGCTTCGCCACTCTTTCGTCCGCCATACGTGATACGTGTCCGCACCACCGATGCTGTCGACGGATTAAATAAGCCTCAATGCCACCAACATTGACTCGTCGCAGGACTTCGGCATTTCGCACTCTGTCAGACCATTTAATCTTCATAATGGATCAGAGACATTTAAGGTGAAAACGGTCTAGAGTACGTATGTGGTGGCGGTACACACACCACGTCTCAGCGGAATATAGAAGGTTTGGCAGCACAATTGCCATATATACTAATACTAATTATGTATACTAAAAGTCAATACTCATTGCTAGAAGATTTATGTTGATAAAGAAAATTTGTACTTTAGCAGGGACTGCACAAGTTACTACGGATCAAAATGCTTCAACGAATACAAATGGTCCTGTGGCTCCTATACCTGTGAATGTGCCACGACAGCCTACACCACCACGTCCTAGACCTTGCATAACACCAGCTTCAGTAAGTTTGTTCATTTTGCAGTTTAGCCATTTTTCATATTTATTATTCTAGTGTTATTTTAAAATTGTGCCAAGAAACATCAAGAAATCTTTTCTTCTCTGTTAACTATATTTTGTCCATAGGGTGAAGAATTGACAGCAGGAGACACAGATATACCAATATTCACTGATCAATTTCTTCAACATAATAAACTAAGAGAATCTGAATTAAGGCAGCTGCGGAAAGCGAATTCGGATTATGAGCAGCAGGTTTGTAATTTGCATTAAATAAAGAAATTTACTAAAAAAAAAAAAATAAGAAAGCAAGTCACAATTAGGTATTCGGATTCATCCGCCTAAGTTTCAATTCCGTATCAAAACTAATCGACTAGTTGGCATCAGTTGAGATCGTTCGGACCGCCCATTGGTCAGTTCGGTCCAAACGATCCCAACTAGTCGCAATCATTTGACAAAAATGTGTTCGCCAATTAGGGGGCAGGTTATAAACCATCTATTCTAATCATATTTCGAAAGTTAGTGAGTATGGATGGATGGATGTTTGTTACTCTTTCACGAGAAAATACTCAACGGATTTGTTTGGTACACAGATAGTTTATAACCATGAATAACACACAGGATACTTTTATTTTTTTAATTATAAACTAGCGCTAGACCGCAATGCCGCCTAATGGTAAGCAGTGATGCAATCGTTGACGGTAAAGCGCACTAGTTTATTAAGAGCCTATTCACTCTAGCCTTGAAGACGCTCAAATTGTAGTCCCACGGAAACCCCGCCGCTGGCAAAACGCTCCTTCCGGATCGTAGTGATAACAACGTAAGGATGGAAACTCGCCGTACGACAGGGTATTCTAAGGATACATTCCGAAAAGTGGGAGCCAAGGTGAGCGGGCTTCTTTTGGCGGTGAAAGACACGCCTGTGTTTTGGCGGCGTCGAATGCTACAAGATTGGCATTTTCCCATTCGGAGACTGCCTGTAGAGCAACATTCGTACGCTCTACCATAGCCTCTCTTTCGGGCCGGATTGATTCCCTACTAGCCCGAGCTTCCGGCAGGTATCTCTCCACAACTGTGCTGTCATCTGCATACCTACCCATAGATACCGGGCATCAGCAGATCGTTAATATGCAGCAGGAGCAGAGTTGCAAAGGGAAAAGACCCCTGAACACCGGCATTAGTCGACAGTCAAATGAGCATCTGTCGACAACAACTCGGAGGGACCGTTCAGTCAGGAAGTCTTTTACCCAGCCAGTCAGGTCAGGAGAAACGCCGTACGCTGGAAGCTTACTCAAAAGGCCAGCGTGCCATACCCGGTCGAAGGCCTTCGACCGGGTATGGCACGTTGGCTGGAAGCGATTGCTGTCTCCCTTGATATCTCTCAGAGAGACATCGTGTCGGAGACAGCAATCGCTTCCCCATTTTCCTCGAGGGCTTCGCCCACAAGTAAGTGGCATACACTAGTAGGTCCCCCAGTTGACCGATTGCGGCGAAACCCGTACTGTCGGCCACTGAAGAGAACACACGCTCCATAATTATGCAAAGTATGGAGGTTATCGCAATCGGCCGATAGTTGGTAGGATCGGCACGACTACCCTTTTTGGGCACGGGCTGCACGTTGGCAAGCTTCCTGGTCTTGGGCCATATACCAGTCATAAATGAGAGGGATACAAGCGCGTCATACAGGAGACAACTCGGGCGCACATGCCTTAAGAACAATCGCTGGTATACCAGCTGGACCACTAGCCTTATTCACGTCCAGACGACACAGTACTCTCAGAACCTCCTTGTTCCTAATGCGAACCTACGGCACTGATGTTTCTACGGATTCATAACTTATGTGGATGAAACCGCGAGGTGCAGTCTATAATTTCATTCAAATCCGTTCTGTAGTACCTACACTAGTAGTGTAGTAGTAAACTAGTGCGCTTTACCATCAACGATTGCGTCACTCCTTACCATCAGGCGGGATTGCGGTCAAGCGCTATTTTATAATTTATAAAAAAAAAAAAGTTTTTATCTGAAAGTATACATTCATACAAACTTTCACGTTAAAAAGTTCCAGTGTGGAACTTTTTTTAAATAAAATTGTAGAGTAACTGAAATAAGTACCTATACAATATGTAAAGAAAACCCTGTCCGATCCGTGAAGCTATTGTTAGGTATCGTTAACTAATTCTAATAATGTCTATAAAGCCGGGCTAAACTTAAAAAAAAATCCCCAAAAAAAAATAAATATTATTTCGAAAAAGCGAGGTAACTTAATGCATGTGCTGTAGGCAACCCGATAGCCCCGCCCCCCTTCACCCGCGCATACATGCGCGGGTGAAAGGGGGCGGGGCATGCGGCACGTGGTCGCATCGCTATTCGCTCAGCCACAAATGGTGTTGTCAGTTTTTTAAAAATTACTAAATTTCGGGGAAATTGGAATTAATACCCGGGAAAAAAATATTATTTCAAAATTCATTATTATTGTTACTGTGATGATTATATAAAATTTTATATTATATTTGGTCAAGTGTTTACCTAACCTTTATTATCCTTATGGGTCGGACAGGGTTTTCTTTACATATTGTATATATTTTTTCAGAATGCAATACTGCAAAGACACGCTGAAGAAGTCAGTGGAGCTACGACGAAACTTCGTGTTGAAACCGCGGCCGCTGCAGAACGCACCGCTGCTCTTTTAACGCATCGGCGCACACTTGTTGCTGCACTAGTACAAGCACTGCAGTTACTAGCTATTCCAGGTACCAAATGTTGGCTTGTCAATATTGCTAAGTCGTCGTACAAATGATTGATCTCTGACTAGTAGCGACGAATCGGGTTAAGCTATTTGCGGCCAGCAGGTACCAGGTATTTTTTGTAAACACGTCAGCGCATCTCGTGAAGGGTCTCCCTTTGAGACATTTGCCTATTAGACCCCTCCACGTTGTTATCTTGCTGGTCCATCTCTCGTCCTTTAGCCTCGCTATGCGCTCAGCCCACTTCCATTTAAGTTTCTTTGCGTAGGTTAGAGCATCTCTTGCCTTGGGGGCTTCTCTAATTTTTGTGTGACGAATTCTTTTTTTCATCTTTTTAATATATATCATACTACTTTCTATTCTGTGTAGGCAGGTGGTGCTGTTGCCTTTTACTTTGAATGTATATTTCCAAATTTGATATGCATAGGTTAGTATGGTAGGATGCGTGACGCCATGGCTTTTGTTTTGATATTTGTTGGCATGTTACTTTTGAATACCTCCTTTAAGGACCAGTACTTGTTCCAAGTACTTTGTACCCTTCATTACTCCTAACTCATTTGTTTTCTGTTGAAGCCAATTTGTTTTCCAAGGTAGATTTATTTCTTTGTATATTTCAGTTTCCTTTTCCACTGATATTCTTTTCTGTATACTATTTGTCATGACTCATGATCATTGTTTTCGAAAGATTCATTTCTACATATTTTTTTTCGTTAGCTTGCTAGCTGTGTTCAGTTAATTAATCATATGTCATATGAGACTTAATTCCCCCATCTTCGTATATTTATTTCCTCCATTCTCCTAGTCCTCCATCTCCATATTGCTCTTGGACGCTGTGCATTTTTTCTTCTGCTGTGTAATAGACATTGTTGCTCTGAGTGATCTGTGTTCCGATTGGTAGTTCAGATTTAAAACTTCTATGTTTCGGAAGATGTTTGGTTGATAGGGCAGTAAGTATAAGCCGCGCCAATAAAGAAACGAATCTAAAATGGCGTCTGCTACTTGCAGTGATAGAGGGTAAGGTCAACAAAAAAGTAATGTGATGGAATAACAGCTTTCAAAAGTTTTGCAATAAACCCACTCGGAACTAAAGTCGGTTAATTATTGAAGATACTGTTACGAATGGACCTTATGTCGATGGCATAAGGTTCAGTATCGCGTGACATGCAGTGTGTCATTTTTAAGCCCTATTTCCGCAGATCTAGACATTTTCTAGGCACCATATTAAAACGCATTACTAGACTTAGGATGGCCTATCGAATGGTACAGGTCTCAACAGTTTTGTCAACAAAGTGTCGACATCGAAATTTCTAGAAACCCGTTTCCGGGAATTACCGTAGGTACTTCCCGAGTGACCTCGAAGTTATGTGCTATTATTATTACGTCTAGAGGAATCTGGAATGTTCGATCAGCTGGACTATATATAGCACCGTGATGCCGACGCAGAGTCAGTCTACGCTCGACTAGCGATACGAAAACAACGACAGTTAAGAAGCGATCTTAAAGAAGACCTACCGTGACAATTACAACGAGAACTTCGAGTACTTCGTGAAGTAACCTCTGTAGCGTTATTGTGTGTTTACAACACGGACTTCGTGGACATAAGGGAAGACTTCGGTGCAACGTCAGCGACATTCTACTTGTCATTGCCTACAATCGACTGTACCTTCGTTGCCAATAAACTTCGTAACCCTTAACCGGCGTTTAAGTACCCCTAGCCCGTAACAATTGGTGTCAGAAGCGGCATGCCGGTCACGCCAAGGGAAGACGAAAGAGTTCGCACGCGACGACAAGCAGCGATGGATTTGGCGCGTCAAGAGGAAGTATCACTTGGTGTCCCTGCACCCGTAGAAGATGCGGCCGTCGTAACACCGACGAATGTGAGTGCGCCTACTACCACCACCACTGCCGGAGCCAGCGGACCCGATTTTTCGGCGTTACTGGCTCACTTGACGGAGCAAATAAAGCTGAGTATAGAACAATCCCAGGCAGCAACCCAGGCACAAATAGAAAAAACCCAGGCTCAAATAAAACAATCCCCTTTGGAAACCCAAGCAAAAATAGAAAAAACCCAGGCTCAAATAAAACAATCCCAGGTGGAAACCCAAGCAAAAATAGATGAATCCCAGGCAAAATCCCAGCAACTAGTATTAGAACTAAATAAACAGTGGAAAGAAACCAAAGAAGAGGTTAATGAGCTTAAAATAAAAACAGCACAACAAGATGCCCGTATGGACCAGCAAGACATGCGTATAGACAAACAAGATGCGCGTATGGAGAAACTAGACAATACCATCATGGAGTGTGAGAAAGAAATACAGTTTCTCCATAAAAAGGTGCAGAAAGGAGGCATTAAAGGTGTGGTACCTGTACCCAGTGCTTTGCCGACCTTCAAGGTACCTCATTTTGACGGAACAACATCATGGGTGGCCTTCCGTCTTCAATTTGAAAAGGTCGCAAAAGGCAACAATTGGGACGACGATCAAGCTGTAACCGCCCTTACGCTTGCTCTGCGTGGTGAGGCGGTACAAATCCTCGAAAATATTTCCGGCGACTGCAATACCCTAGCCTGTCTGTTAGAAGCGTTGGAGTCTAGATATGGAGAGAAACACCTGGAACATGTCTACAGGGCTCAACTCCGCGACCGCACACAGAAAAGCAGTGAGGGTTTGCAACAATGGGCATCGGAAATAGAACGTATTGTTCGGAGGGCGTATGCTTCAACGCCGGGAGTAATTGATGCTAGTACGGTGCAAGCTTTTACTGATGGAATTCGAGATGCGGAAGTCAGGGCTGCGGTTCGTCTGGGGCACCATCAGACTCTGAAGGCAGCCTTGACACACGCTCTGGAGGTGGAAGCAGTACGCCAAGACGGCCGACCACACCACCGTATTCGTGAGGTAACCGCACAAATGAAACCCCGACAAGGGCCAACATGCTATGAGTGCGGTGAAAAAGGGCATATTCGGATCAATTGTCCCAGGAAGGCTAAGGGAAGAAGCACTTCTGGGACACAGGTGGAAGCCGAGGATTTAAACTAGGAACAGCCAGGGCTATGGGGCGAGTACTGGCTGGTCGACATGTAGCCCCCATTATAACAGTATCACAAGTGGGTGACGGAAACAGTCTCATTATAGAAGGAGAACTGAATGGTAAATCCTGCAGTTTCACATTGGATACTGGTGCATCAAGAACCATTGCACGACCGGAGCTATTTCCTCGGACCATAGTATGGAAAAGAGGATCTTCACAATGCCGATTACAAACCGCCACTGGCCAACCAGTACTCGTCCTTGGTGAAACGAACGTGACTTTGAAAATGGGTGATAAGACATTCACGCACCCTGTTTTAGTAGCGAATATTATAGATGATTGCATAATAGGACTGGACTTTTTGAAGAAACAGCAGTGCGTCCTTAATGTAGCAAAAGGAGTATTGAGTTTTCCAGAACAAGAAGTATTTCTTCAAGGTGGAAAACAGGGGGCAGTGTACTGTGTAAGGAGAACGATATTACCACCAAGATCAGAAACCTTAGTAGATATTAGATTATCACCAATAGGATGCCGTAAACGTTGCATTTTAATAGAAGATTCTGGAGATCACCCAGACTGGATAACAGCAAGGACACTGATGATGATTTCCGATAAACCAAAAGTACGCATTATCAACGTTAGTAACAAGGAAATAATTCTTGAAAAGAATTGCATCGTGGGTGTGTGCGACCATGTAGCATCATTGCGAAAAACAGAGGCGCACGAAAAGGAACGTGATAAGAAGTGGCAGGAACATGTATCGACACTACTCGAAAATTGTAAGGGAAATTTAAACAAGTTCGAAAGTCACAAAGTTAAGCAACTGTTGCATAACTTCCATGACATCTTCTCTAAGACCGACAGTGACGTGGGAAGGACCGGGCTCGTCAAACACCATATAGATACGGGCGATACATAGCCGATAAGACAGAGACCACGTCGTATCCCCTTTGCAAGAGAACAGGAAGTGTCGGAAATGTTAAGAGATATGGAGAAAAATCGGATTATCGAAGCGTCTACCAGCCCTTGGTCATCTCCAGTTGTCCTAGTCAAGAAAAAGGATGGCAGTACAAGGTTTTGCGTTGACTACAGGATGTTGAATGATGCCACGAAAAAGGACAGTTATCCTCTGCCACGTATAGATGACACTTTGGACTTGCTAAGTGGCATGAAATGGTTCTCCACAGTTGACCTCAAAAGTGGATACTGGCAGGTGGAAATCTGTCAGCAGGATAAAGAAAAGACCGCCTTCTCCACTGGTCCTGGGAACGGTCTCTGGCAATTCAATGTCATGCCTTTTGGACTGTGCAATGCTCCAGCTACATTCGAGCGCCTAATGGAGCGCATTTTGGTGGAGTTGCTTGGTGATGCATGCCTGGTCTATTTGGATGACATCATCATTATGGGACGAAGCTTCGAAGAGCACCTACGCAATTTGGAGAAAGTGTTCCAGAAACTGCGTGAAGCAAATTTAAAACTCAGTCCTAGTAAGTGTACACTATTCCAAAAAGAGGTTGGATACTTGGGACACGTCATTTCGTCGCAAGGAATTCGAACAGACCCTGAAAAAATAAAAGCCGTGTCGAAGTGGCCTACCCCTCGTAATAAAACTGAGGTACGCTCTTTCTTGGGTCTGTGTGCATATTATCGTCGGTTTTTGAAGAACTTCTCAGAGTTAGCGAAACCGTTGCATCGTTTAATAGAGGAAAAGTGCCAATTTGAATGGAACTCTGACTGCGAACAGGCATTTGCGCTACTGAAAACTCACTTGTGTGAGGCTCCTGTATTAGGTTATCCTAGTAGGGAAGGCCGATTTTTGGTAGACACAGATGCCAGCAATGTTGGTATTGGAGGAGTTCTCTCTCAAACACAAGGAGATAGGCAGGTCGTTATCGCATATTTCAGCAAATGCCTTTCCAAGCCAGAAAGAAATTATTTTGTTACCCGCCGAGAACTTCTAGCCGTTGTTAAGACCTTACAACACTTCAAGAAATATTTGATTGGGAGACAGTTTACACTTCGTACCGATCACGCTGCCTTACAGTGGCTCCTTCAGTTCAAAGACCCGGAAGGACAAGTAGCAAGGTGGATAGAGCAGCTGCAAGAATTTGACTTTGTCACTGAACATCGAAAAGGCAAGTCACACAATAATGCTGATGCTTTGTCTAGACGACCTTGTGAAGAATCTTGCCGACATTGTGTCAAACAGGAAAAGAAAGAGAACGTAAGGATTATCCAGGTGAACGCTTTGGATGAAGACTGGGATAATCAATCATTGGAAGACGCACAAAAGGAAGATAGCGACTTGAAGACAGTAATCGAATGGAAAAAACTTGGCCAAAGGCCCACTTGGAGTGAAATATCAGCGCTTAGCCCAACAGTAAAAAGTTACTGGGCTCAATGGGACAGCCTGATAATTGATAATGGAGTTCTCAAGAGGAAATGGGAATCACCCAGTGGTCAGGAGGTCACCTTACAGATAGTTGTCCCCTGCGATAAAGTCGCGTCAGTGCTAAGACAGGTGCACGACGGAGTATCCGGAGGACATCTAGGAGTAAAGAAAACCCTGGAGAAGGTGAGGAAAAGATTCTATTGGGTGCATTGCCGCGAAGACGTAGAGGACTGGTGTAGAAAATGCGTAGCTTGCTCCTCAGTAAAGGGACCGCAAACGAGAGCCAGAGGTCGGCTGAAAGTGTACAATGTTGGTGCACCATGGGAAAGAGTTGCTGTCGATATAGCTGGGCCATTCCCTGTTACTGAAGAAGGGAATAGGTATATCATCGTCATGCAAGACTATTTCAGCAAATGGCCAGAAGCTTTTGCAGTACCTAACCAAGAAGCTCATACAGTCGCCAAAAAGCTAGTTCACGAGGTGTTCTGTCGATTTGGCGTTCCTTTGGAGTTACACTCTGATCAGGGTAGAAATTTCGAGTCTTCACTGTTCCAAGAGGTTTGCCAACTACTCGGGATCCATAAGACCCGTACAACACCATATCACCCTCAGTCAGATGGAATGGTCGAAAGATTCAACCAGACGCTAGAGAATCATTTGGCCAAAGTAGTGGAAGAACACCAGAGGGATTGGAACCAATACATTCCACTCTTCTTAATGTCATACCGCTCTGCAACACATGATAGCACAAATTGCACACCGGCGAAAGTCAACTTCGGCCGAGAAATTAGACTACCCATAGATGCACTAACCGGAACACCTCCCGATACTCCTATCCTAGCCGTCGACTATGTGGCCGACCTGCGGCGTAAATTAGATGGAATACATGAGCTAGTGCGAGAGAATGGTCTCAAAACCAGCGAGAAAATGAAGATCCGATACGACCGCAAAGCTAACGTACCCGGATTTGAAGAAGGGACTTTGGTATGGTTACATAATCCCATTAGAAGAAAAGGAAAGAGTCCTAAGTTCCAAGCCAAATGGGAGGGTCCGTACACGATAGTAACCAGAATAAACGATGTCACTTACCGGATTAAGAAAGTACCTAGAGGGAAGCTGAAGGTCGTACACGTAGACCGCCTAGCTCGCTATAATGGATCAAATCATGCTCGGGACGAGCATGACTAAGAAGGGGGCAATGTTACGAATGGACCTTATGTCGATGGCATAAGGTTCAATATCGCGTGACATGCAGTGTGTCACTTTTAAGCCCTATTTCCGCAGATCTAGACATTTTCTAGGCACCATATTAAAACGCATTACTAGACTTAGGATGGCCTATCGAATGGTACAGGTCTCAACAGTTTTGTCAACAAAGTGTCGACATCGAAATTTCTAGAAACCCGTTTCCGGGAATTACCGTAGGTACTTCCGAGTGACCTCGAAGTTATGTGCTATTATTATTACGTCTAGAGGAATCTGGAATGTTCGATCAGCTGGACTATATATAGCACCGTGATGCCGACGCAGAGTCAGTCTACGCTCGACTAGCGATACGAAAACAACGACAGTTAAGAAGCGATCTTAAAGAAGACCTACTGTGACAATTACAACGAGAACTTCGAGTACTTCGTGAAGTAACCTCTGTAGCGTTATTGTGTGTTTACAACACGGACTTCGTGGACATAAGGGAAGACTTCGGTGCAACGTCAGCGACATTCTACTTGTCATTGCCTACAATCGACTGTACCTTCGTTGCCAATAAACTTCGTAACCCTTAACCGGCGTTTAAGTACCCCTAGCCCGTAACAATACGTTTAGCAAGTGGTTATAGATTTTCCGTTATAAAAAAAAGTCCAATTAGCCTCTGACCTCTCTGGTTTCTTTCACCATACCCGTTTGGTTTCATTAATGGATGTTCATCTTTTCTTGGTTGTCATTTCTTGCGTTAAAATCATCCATTATTATATAGTTCTTGTAAGCTTGGTCTAGGCCTCTATTGTCATTCGACTGTTGTTCGAGGTGTTAATCTCTTCTTTACACGCTGTTTCAGTCTGAGGATAATGTATATTTGAATAATTGACATGGACAATCCTTGTATGTTTAAGTTCAATAATGCTTCTTTATATTTTTTTATTATGGGTTTTATTTATTATTAAACAGACTCCATGATTGCCAGGGGTGTGACCCGTGTGAGGTATATAGTATACAACTATATTCATCACAATCCAAAATCATGTCGTATTTGACTCTAATGAGTTCTATTATTCCTTCGTAAGTAGACAAAGTTCCGTAGTCAACTAGTAACCTTTATAGTTTTGACAAGTCTGTCTGTTTGTCCGTCCGCGAATAATCTAAGTGACCGTTAGCATAGGGGCGTGCACAGAGATTTCGGGTAGGGTATGCATGCATACACTACCGAAATGTCTGTGCTTATACAACCTTATTTTTTCTTTATACGAAACTTGAATATAGTTTATTCAGAATAAGCAACTGAATAGATTCCAATCATTTTTAACCGACTTCAAAAAGGAGGAGGTTATTCAATTCGACCGTGTGTTTTTTTTTTTATATTTGTTCGCGCATAACTTTGTCGTTTATGGACCAATTTTGATCATTATTTTTTTGTTGGAAAGAAGACATTCCCAATGTGGTCCCATGATAAGGACATTATCACACAACACATCATACGGTTTGATGGTGGAAGACCAGAGAAATAGAGGGGAACTTTCAAAAATTATTGGGACGGCTAGTGCATTTGTAAGTTTTTCGTTAGGTATTTTAAAGCACTACAATTTAATAAGGGTCTGGAGTAGATCTGATGATGGAGTCGAGAGACAGTCGAAGGAACTCCTCAACGATTCACGGCAGCTACGTTATGTTCGTGCTTGATTAATTTGTATTGATAAGTCTAGATAGGTTGTGACTATCATTAGGGAGCTGATGATAAAGACAAAGATCAGTTCAGGGAACTCCTCAACAATTTACAGTAATTACCTTGTGTTTGAAATCAATTCATTTATATTGACGTTTGAACCCATGTGGGTTATAATGAAATTCTGCAGTAGATCTGATAATAAAGATCATAGACAGTCGAGGGAAGTCCTCAGCAATTTACAGCATTGAAGTTTAATGTAGGACTAGCCACTGCTACTCGCTAAATTAAGTCGCGTAATCGTGTCATCTCTAGCAAAGCTCATACATTCAGTCCGGTCCCAGAGGAATTTTATAAAAATCGGTTCAGTAGTTTGGTAAACCCAAATTACGGGTAAAAATTCAAATAAAAATAAGGCGTCATTTGTTTGCTAGCCTATTCTCAGCTATGTTGGCGGCAGCGTCCAGTCTTACCGGATGCAGCTAAACAGTACTTTTTGCAACTAAAAATTGTAAAATAAAAACTTTTTCCAAAAAAAAAAAAAACAACAGACTTCAAAAGTTGTGAATAACTAATTTCGAAGTTGGTGGCAAAACTGAATATACATGTTCATGGTCATGGTGTCTTTGTATATTCGTTTTTGACTTCCGAAATTAGTTATTTTTCACTTTGTAGTTTTTTTTTTTTTGTAAAAAGTTTTTACACTATGTTATATTTTTTCCCAAATACATTTAGGCATTGTTGCACCATGGCAACAGCTGACGCCAGAGGTCAACGCCCCGCGTGCCCACCTGATTGGCTGATCGGAGCGTAATATGTGTTAGCTAGTTTGCGCTAGCCCCAAAAGATGACAAAAAATTAAATTGTTTTATTGTAGTGTTTTAAAAGAGTCTTTACTGTGGTGGTGTGGTGTACAAAAATTATATTACAATATAATTTTTGTATAAAATACGATTCGGGTGTTCCGAATTAGAAAATTATAAGGGTATATGCAGTGCTTATATGCCTCTATGTAGTGCATGCGCCTGCGTTAGTACTAGATAGAGAGCTGAAATTTGCTACCAAAATTATATGAATCACGCTGAAAAAGTGTTAAAATAAAAAGCGGAAAACCGTGTTATATCCCCTCATACACGTAATGTGTTTTACCCTACTGTTGGATAGGTATTTAAAAATGAATAGAGGTTTACTAAAATCATTTTTTGTTAATGTTAATATTAATATTTTGGGAAATAATCGCCCTGGAAGTAAAAATAAATGTGCCCTCTAACTTTTGGACCAAACGTTTGAAAAATCTCGAAAAGTAGAACTTAATAAAAACTTTTCAGGAAAATTATTTTGAACTTAATGGGTTGAACAATTAAAAAAAAATACATAATAATTTCTAAACTAAGTTTGTAAATTAACTGTGTATGAAAGCATCTTTTTTTATCTTAGTTTACAAATTTATGATCCTAAACGTTTATGCTTTCAAATAAAAAAAGGATTATTAAAATGGGATATATCCGTCTAGTTTGTACAAATTAGTAACCCATTTTCCCAAGCGATGGCGCTGCACTATGGGCTACTTCGCGCTGTTAAGATTTTTCCCGAGTTTATGGGGTCAGGATGGGTGGGAGAGCTATAGAATGGTTGGAAGCTATAACTCTTTTTTTTAGTTATTACCTTTCGTTGTAGCTCTGTTTTTAGGATTCCGTACTTAATATATAAACTTAATTTGACGTACTTATTTTTCTCTTATTTAACTCTAGTTGGGTCACTTATTGTGACGGACGGGGAAACTACGGAACCCTACGCTGAGCGTGACCGATTTTTCTTTTTAGTTAAGTATTTCTCAGGTTTATACAGCGTGGAATTTTAATGGTTGTTTTCCCGCAGCGAAACGGTTTTGTCTTAGTAATACAATCGTTTCATCAATAAATAAAATATTAGAAACATGAAATGGCAGATTTAACAAAGTGATAAAAAAAACTCGAAAGTGAGCACGAACTAATAGTAATATCCTGATATCTACAGCTGAATGGCACGGGGCCATTGACCCGCGTGCTTCAACTATTATCCATTCATACTTTTACGGGCTTAGGACCATCATAAATACTTTTAGCTGCAATTTACTGAACACGAAAATAAAATTATATACGATAATTGTTTGTAATTGTTGCGCGCAAACTACTTTATGTATTATCACTACAGTCGAGAGCTTATTTTACTTTGAACATTTATAAAGCGGTGCTATTTTGAGCGGTAGTTTTTTGTATTGGTACATTTAAGTTATTTTATACCTTATTAACGCACATGACAGATTTTTTTGGTTTCAACATATTTTTCTTTTGAATTGTTGGATTGTTGTCTTCAAGCTGTTTTATGCCGTAAGCCTACGCGCGGGATCTTATTATGGTTTGAAAATAATTTGCATTGCCTTCCTTTAAGGCGGTTTCATGTCTATTCCGAGTAGTACCTACACGTTGTATCTAGCGTAACTAACTTTTCTCACTTTTTCGAGTTCATGACTTTTTTTTAATTATTTTTATTATTTTATAACACTAACATTTTTATTTTTGTCTTTTACTCTATTCATCGAAAGTACTCCTTCAAGCAAATCGTTCTGCCGCGGGAAAACAACCATTAAAATTTCAGCGTGTATATATTTTTTTATTGTTAGAGATATTTGGGATATCATCTTTAGAGGGTTTTGGTATTTATCTTCCATGGTGACCGGCCGGATCTGAAGATCGTTTTTATGCTTAGTTGAAATTGATTGAATGTTGCATCGTTGTTGTTTATGAGTTAAGACGATAAAAATATACTGATCTTATTATCATTCTGACAGGTGGGCCGCCTGGAGCGACAGAGCAGAACATTGAGGAATACTTGGAAAAATTGCAAGGTCTAGCAGCCGAAGGAAAAAACAGTGCAGTAGTGAAACAAGCACGAGACATTCTCAATAAAATTGAATTGCCAATCAATTAATTTTATCAGATCAGCAAAGTGATGTACTTTGTACTATTATGATAGACGTGTGAAATGTGTATTCAGGATGCATTTGAATTTTTGAAATAATTCTAGTGTAGTTATAATAACTGTTTTTTTTTTTTATTCAGCTTAAAATGATTGGTGATCACAACATACTATTACTACTGATAAAATTATCTGGAATTGAAAAAATGAGCCCAGACTTATATGAATACCTAAACATATGTATATTTCAGACTATACAACGTTATCCATACTAATATTATAAATGCGAAAGTATCTCTGTCTGTCCGGCTTTCACGCCAAAACTACTGAACCGACACAGATAGTCTAGAGCCTGAGATAGGACATAGGCTATAAAACATCCCGCTATGAGCAATAGGAGCAGAGCAGGAACAAAAAATGTTGCGGAAACGGGAGCAAACGCGGATGTACTACACAGTTGCTCTGCTCCTATTGCTCATAGCGGGATGTTTTATAGCCTATGTCCTATCTCAGGCTCTATTCTCCCATTATTTTAACAGGCGCTTATTTTATATCAACTGAGCTCATTCGGCTAGAAGGTTACGCGGGTGAAACCTTGGGGCACAGCTAGTTTTTATATATGCGAAACCTGAATATAATTTGTTCAGAATAAGCAACTGAATCGATTCCAACCATTTTTACACCATATCCATACTAATATTATAAATGCGAAAGTAACTCTGTCTGTTACGCTTTGCCGCTTAAACCTCTCAACAGATTTTGATGAAATTTGGCACAGACAATCTTTAGACCCTGAGAAAGGACATAGGCTACCTTTTAGTGAAAAAAAAAAAAATATATTCCCGAGGAAAATCTAAAAAGCGCGATATAACCGAATTCCACGCGGGCAAAGGCGCGGGCGGAGACATTTAGTAGTTGTTGTGGTGTGGTTACTGAGCGCGCTACATAGTTTACGCGTGTGCATGCCTGCGCTCCACTGACGCCACAGCTCAATGACCCCGACCCGCCCGCCGGAACGGAGCGCGGACCATATATTTGTTGGGACAACCAAGTAGGATAACAAGCTCACAACTTTGTGGTTTTTCATGATATCTTTTTGAAATTTTGTACACAGATTCTTTATTTAAAAATACTGGACACGTGTTTCGGGTTTCGTATAAACCAAAAAAATAAATGTTGTATGGTATGAGATAAAATATTAGTTTACTCCTGTCCACTAGAGATATTCCATAGACAGCTTAGACGTGATTAAAAATATGGCGAATAAATATACGTCAAAGAGATTTAAGAAAAATATAGCGGGCATGTGTCAAAATCGCTTAGAAAAACTGTGATCCCATGGCTCAGTTCCGCCATCTAGTACAATGTAGCAAAATTAGATCGACAATTGGAGACATCACATAGTAAAAACGAAAAAAGTTTATATAAAATGTATTCAGCTATTGCCCGGTAGATGTCCAGTGTGGTCTATGTTGCCAGATCCGATTTAATACCCTAGTATAGTTCAATTCGGGTGAATAAATATTGAAAAGTAAACAAATTAAGTGAAACTTGTCTTGTACAAACATCAAAAACTGTTTTAGAATTTTATTCGCTACTATTAATTTTCCGTGACACCATCTATTGGCATTTTAGATGTGTTATGATTACGAATTATTATAACAATCAGTTTATTGCGATTTTTGAGTGTAATAGAATTTTTACGCCATAAAGCGCATTTTGTTTTGCAATTTTCGTTTGCATTTCATTTTTAGCAAAATTATTCTTTTTACACGTTTGTTTGCAAATATTTTTAAATGGCAATGTAAAAAACTGTGGTAGGGTTTGTATCAATTTGATATAAAGTTATCGATAATATTCAAATAAGTTACTACGACGATGTTTTTTCGCATTATGATAGCTTGAAACAAAAACAAAAAAAATGTAAGAAGCAGAAAAATTATAGGTAAATTTGAGTTTACAAGTTTCTTATTTATACAACGTGTAACATAAAGGGTATAAACATAACAAAGGCATGGCATCTTTACATGATATCAAACGATATTGGAAGGGTTTTTTAATCCTATCTCTTAATGTTAGGAAGTTATGAGGAAAAACACCGCCTGTGATAGGCGTCTATCATACTAGTCGCACAGAGATATTGAAGACTTTTATCGGATTTTGGCAAGTAACGTGACGGGTAACGAGTAGTTATTAACGTATGTAGTGTGCTGCCACGTTTGTTATGATTTGATTTTAAGAAACACACGAAACCGAAAATTTGGTACCGATTTTTTGAGTATTTTATTTTGAGTTGAAACCCTTCCAATATCGTTTGATATCATCTAAAGATGCCATGCCCTTGGTATGTATATACCCTTTATGTTACACGTTGTATAATTCTTTTAATATAATAGGCGTTAAAGGTTAAAATTATCGATTAGTAATGAAAATGTAAATAATTGTTTATTTTTTAATTTTTAACTAATTCATTTATAATCAATATATAGGAAGGTCGTTTATACCTTTGCGGTAAAACTCTGATCGGATCTAGACTGCACAAACTGTGTGAAAGCAGAATTGCCTCCTGGGAAGAAAACTTCTTATCACGTAGATAATTGTCCAAATCACGACAAAAATGGTAGTCTGCTGGAGCAAGACCTTTACCAGATAATGGTACACCATTATCTTTAAAAACGGCAAAAAAAAACACGGTTATTGTATGGGAGCCCGCCTTCAGTATTTATTTTATTTTCATTATTTATTTGTAATTTAAATATATAACCAAATATTCTGTGAACATTTTAAGCGTCTATCTGTTTCCGTTATTAATATGGAGCAAAAACGGCAAAAAATCATGTTTGTTGTATGGGCCCCCATTAAATAATAAAATATTTAAGGGACCCTTCAATATTTTATTATTTTTATTCTTAGTACTTGTTGTTACAGCGGCAACAGAAATACTAACACAATCTCTGGAAATTTCAACTGTCTCGCTATTACGGTTTATGAGATACAGCCTGGTGACAGACGGACAGACGAACAGTGAAGTCTCATGAATAGGGTTCGTTTTACCTTTTAGGTACGGAATCCTAAAAATCACAAAGTAGCTCGCAATCTTTGTACTACATACAATATGTAAAGAAAACCCTGTCCGATCCGTGAAGGTATTGTTAGGTATAGATAACTGATTCTACTAATGCCTACAAAGCCGGCCAAAACTTAAAAAAAAATCCCCCTAAAAAAATAAGTATTATTTCGCAAAAAGAGGTAACTTAAAAAATGTGCGGTAGGCCATACAGGCGCGGGCGAAGGGGGGCAGGGCACGCGGTCGCATCGCTATTCGCTCAGAATTATACCGTCAAAAATAATGTTGTCACTTTTTAAAAAGTACCAAATTTTGGGGAAGTTGGAATTAATTCGCGGGAAAAAAAAGAGTATTTCAAAATTCACTAGTATTGTTACTATGATGATTATGTAAAATTTCATATTATGTTATTGGGTCATGTGTTTACCTAACCTTTATTATCCTTACGGGTCGGACAGGGTTTTCTTAACATATTGTATACGTACCTACATATTTTATGAATACTCGTATATTTCATTATAAATAAGTTATATAATTTATGTACTTATCCACTTAACAGTAAATTTTATCCCAATTTTTACGGTTAAGTGGAAAAGACAAATTAATAACTTACTGTTTCATTTCTAATACAAGGTAACGATTCTTTTTTTTTTAAATTTGATCGACAAGTCTTTCCAAAGTAGATGTCTTCTCTTTTAAAATGCATTGAGCATAATTTTGACGAAGCAGACGGAAGCCAATTTTCTTCTCTACGGTCTATCTGGACAAATCGTATCCACTTTTCCCCTACAACATTATTTTTATTCGGAAACCTAAAATAACAAAAACCTAGGTAAATGAATAGTAATTGTTCATTCAATTTTGTTTATTAATATGACATGATTTTGTTTAAATAGAGTTAATAATAAATACACTAGAAATATAGCAATATTTTAAGTTTATTTAGCTATATTTGAAATGTCAATAAAATATAACAAAATGTTTTCAACGTAATAAGTATTATCGATAACTAAATCGATAAACAACATTACCACATCTCTACAAGAAAATAGTAAAACTACTCAACAATAGAGGGCGCTTATTACAATAATGGAAAAGTTTCTAGAACAATTTAAGAATTTATTTAAATTTGAAATACAGACGAAATATAAATAATTCATAGAAAAAGATTTTGAAGTTAGGTCCAGTCGTTTTACCATAACAAGATGTACAGTAATACAAAGCGCAACATAACATATTTCCTTAGAAAATATTTATTTTTGGTGGACACAAATTACGTCTTGACGCGCAGACTAGACTGAGCGACTTTTGACCAGTTTGCCAGAAGTATTGGATTACGATTTTGTTCTTGATGTCCTGTCTATTGTAAATATAATTTTAATGTCTTTGATATACGTCAATCAAATCAGGCGCTGACTAATCTGACTGGACTAAACTGATAATTTTATCTTTTGTCCTTTCGTAATGAAATACAAAGAATAAGATTAAATTTAATTTATGTTTGTGTACAGTCGACAGCACATCAAGCTACTAGAATCTGTCAGATTTCTTTATTAGATTTTCAACTTTATCTCTAACTAGCGATCCGCTTCAGCTTTCAGCGTCGCACGGATGCAATGCTGATACTAAATACCGCGCTAAAAGCGACGCCCCGCAATTTTTTAATCTGTACTATCTTCGAAAATATTCATATAAATCATATGCTGTAGAAGGCGATATAGATCTATATCAAATCAACAATGTATTTAAGGTATTAAATTGGATAAGGATTAATGCCGTATTGGTTAAAATCGCTTCGGAAAATTCGCCGGTATTTGTCGTAAAAAGTAAGTAAATAAAAAAAAAGTTATTGTGGGATATCCATAAGAGATAGACATATACCATGTACTTTATGTAGACCTTTTCAATGTGTACAATATTTTGATAAATCTCGTACGATTCAGTCTGCGTTTCACTGCAACTGCGGAAAAAATTTAATTATTTGCGACATCACATTACAAACCTCAAAAATAATAGTATTTCTCCACAATTTAATGGATGTTATTATACATTTACTTCCACTTTAATCACTTTATCTTTAAAAAAAAAACGCATCAAAATCCGTAGATAAAAAGATTTAATTATACAAAGGGACATAGGGAAAGAGAAAGTGACTTTGTTTTATAATATGTAATGAAGAATTAAGGCTCAAGGTTGATTGGTAATATTTGACAGTTACGGGTAGCTTCACCTGCTGTCGTCCGTACAAGGAAATCGGCGTCATTGCCGTATTTATAGAAGAAAATAATAACAAGTTTTCGTTCAGTCAAAGCAATAGCATGCCTGTGCATTAGCAAACAGTTCGCAGATGCGGCATAGCTTACTCGCGTGCACGTCTATGTAACACTATCTAAGAGCAAAATATACGTGCATTATGCACACAGACAATTTTTTTCCCTATAACATGATCAAGCACTGAATCTACCTGTGCAAACATTCAGTGACTGCGACCGTAATTTCAGAGCGGACAAGAATAATGCTCAGTCTACATAACAATACATTATGTAACTAAATATTTGTAATGTTCAGTAGACTTCATATAACATAAAGTTTACAAGAATTGAATTGTGTAACGTATGCGTACCTAACAATGTTTAAACATGATAATAAAAAAATAAAAAATCAATGACATTTATTTCACCATACTTTCATTTAGGGCTCGGATGGAGGTCAGACGGCAGTCGCTTCAAGGAAAATGTCGAAGTTTAGCCATTTCAGCAGTTGGACTGGTAAAGCGGACCCCAGGCTCCAAAGCTGAAAAGGCTACGGATGGGACTGGGATTAACGCTGTGATGATGATGGACTTTCATTTAGGGCTCAATTTTTATATAGGGAATAAGATTAATGTCTGATAGATTTTGCATAGAAGAACTGTAAAAATTCAAAATTCCTTGTTCTTAACTTAAATTTAATTTACTTCATGAACAAGGGAATCGGGGCCGTGGTTGGTTTACATTGTGTGGTTTCTTGTACTTATGTATAATTTCTGTATATCTTTTTATAATTCTTAATCTAATAGGTATACAAAACATAATATCAAAACACAATCAAAGTTACGCCACAGTTAAATACAATCAAAATTTAATAATATCTAATGAAAAAAAAAAACAATGTCAAGTAATATAAGTCAAACAAGAAAATGATGATGACCGACATCTGCTTCCAGAATCCATCATCATCATCATCATTTCAGCCGAAAGACGTCCACTGCTGGACATAGGCCTCCCCCAAGGTTCTTCACGACGATCGGTCCTGCGCCTCCCGCATCCAGCGGTTTCCCGCGACCTTCACGGTCCACCTTGTCGGGGGCCTACCCACGCTACGTTTTCCGGTGCGTGGTCGCCATTCGAGAACCCGTCGCACTATGGAAAATGGATCTTAAGCTGATTAAAAATCTATATCTCTCTTATTTTTCAAGATAAACAGTTGAAATTTTGCACCAATGTAGTTCATAGTCTATTTAATTAAGTTTACATCTAATAAGCAATAGGTTTTGCTTGCGGTTTTACTCGCGTTTGAACTTACGATTTTGTCAAAAAACCGTAGGAATACTTTAGTTTCACTTGAATGTGTTGAATGTTTGTGTGTATTGTCTCTTTTTGAACCCTAAATAACTAAATAGGAATAATAAAACAATAAAATAAAATAGTATACATAAGTTCAAAATGTAAGCGTAATAAATATTTTTTATTAAATTATTTATTTTTACAGATAATTTACACATAATAATACTTGAGATACATATATCCTTTTACAGATAATAATACTTGAGGTAATTAAGGTTATTTTTATATTTTAGGTACCTATATAAATAAATAAAGGTAGGTTTCACACCTGAACAACCTCAGGATCCGTGATCAACTAGATTCACTTTCAAGAGATGCAGAGTATCTTCGTCCAATTCCTTGACATTCTTTTCATATGGTTTGCTATTCGCAAACCATATGAAAATAATTGTAATGTATGGATCCGATGTATATAGTAATGTAGGTATGGAATACATCTTCGTTAGTTGCCGATCTTGAACACTTTTTTGCATGATGTAGTCTAAAATTTTTTAGTCTTTATTACGAGACTCTTGCGCATCTTCCGAAAGTTGTCCTATGACACCAAAATGATATAAGATGGGGTGGTGTGCATTATATACCATTATCTTAGACGACCTTATTTTCAAATAAAACGTTTGCAAAAACTATATCAATAACAAAAAACGCCAAAATTTTACCTCAGAAACGTCATACGATACTTATCAATTCAGTTCCCGTGATAATGAATATGGGACGTGTTATCAAAAACCGCAATTTTTTTTTATTGTACATATTAGGTGGATACCTTGTGCATGAAATTATATCAAATTTAGAACTTAGCCAAGCTTAGCTGACATATAAAAGTCTCGTTGAAGTTAAAACAATTTAATTTTCGTCGGCATTTTACGTAAAAAATGGTGACAGTTATATTTTATCTTTTATTATAATTTAAATAACAGACTGTTACTCTACATAAAATATCCTTTCTAAATATATGGCACACTATATAGTTATTTCTTAACCAGTGCTCAATATCTAACTCTGAAAATATGTAGGTAATTTACAAGTTACAGTTTGTAGAATTTCTATAGGTACTTTCGAGTTCTAATGCATTTTTTTTTTAAATATTTTGTGTATTTAATAGATAAAAACGAATTGAATATCATAGAATGGCTTCTTATGAATAAAATAAGACCAAAAACATTTACTATTTGCAACATTTTAAAAAAGTATTTTTATCAGCTCTTGTTTTACGATAATCCATAGTGCGTCGGCCCCATCGGGCATCGGTCCTACGGGCAATGTGTCCAGCCCACTGCCACTTTAGTGTTGCAATTCTTCGGGCTATGTCGGTTACTCTCGTTCTTCTGCGGATCTCCTCATTCCTGATTCGATCGCGCAGTGAAACCCCAAGCATAGCCCTCTCCATTGCCCTTTGAGTGACTTTGAGCCTTCTTATAAGGCCCATTGTTAGCGACCACGTCTCAATTCCATAAGTCATCACTGGCAACACACACTGGTCGAAGACTTTTATCTTGAGACACTGCGGTATTTCGGACGAGAAGATTTTACGTGGCTTCCCGAAAGCAGCCCAGCCGAATTGGATTCGACGATTGACCTCTTTCTCGAAGTTGGACCTTCCTAACTGGATAGTTTGTCCCAGGTACACGTAACTGTCAACAACTTCGAGAAGAGTCTCCAATCTTTATAGGAGTCGGTACAACATGGGCATTAGAATCCATACCCTCAGTCAAATGAAGCGAAAATATAAAATCCAAAAACAAATGTCAGTCAAGTCCAGGCAAATTATACAAACCGCAACGCTTGCCGCATTGCCACGCTGGATGGCGATGGCTAACCTTTGCACCAAGAACGAGCCGGAGCGGGAGTCACCCGTTTTGTCACGGAGTCTATGCCCTATCTCACTAATGAGCTTCTTGGCCTCAGTACCCCAACTTCCCAAGGTCTCCACGGCAATGGGTACAAAGTGGTACCGGTCCGCCAACGGCGCATACTTCACCCTCTTCCTTTCAGCGGCGTCGTCAGCTGCCGTCGACGGTGAAACAACCGTGCGACCAAGATGGCTAGTGGCCACAGTGTTGACGCAAGTTGCGTCCTATATTAGGCACTTGCCATTTTTCCAGGGCACCAGGGTCAGGCCGTCCGTCCTGCACAGCCCCGAGGGCTCCAGCACACAAGGAACATCTGCCGACGCATACGCCCTCCGCACAATATCGTTGAGTGCATGGTGACGCGGGAACCTCCCTGAGCAACGACGACAACTCAAAGCGTGATGGCCATCGGCCTCAACCGTGGAACCGCATGTGCATCTATGGGGTTCACACACACAACTGTTAACACAAGATAAAGAACACGAATCAGTGCAGTGGATTTAATGTAGGCACCTAATTAAAAAAAAAATGGTTTTTCAATAATTTTGTATTATTTTATTGCTACTAAGATACGTTTTTATTTATTGTTAAAGATGTTAGCTGATGTAACAATCAAGCCCGAAAATCAGCGTTACCGAAACGTACAAGAATATTTCGAAAACTCGGAATCGGCTTTAGTCAGCAATAAAAATCACCGTCATTACACCAGAGTCGTCCATGATTGCACTGATGAGAGACATTCTAAATCTAAAAATAACGATGTCGATTTAAGGGATCAAGATCCAACATACAAAGCTCCGTCTAAAAAGCAAAGGCAAATACCAGTATATCCAAGTCGATCAAAATCATTTGGAAGTTCCTAGTCTTCCGCATCTTCATCAATCATCCTCATCATCTTCAGGACCTTCCAGTGCTAGTTCCGATACAGATTCTAGTGATGAACAGAACAAAACGCAATATAACATAGTTCAGGTAACTGAAGAAAAACAGAGCAAACAAACACATTCAACAGGATCCCGTAAAGCAGTCCTTCGAGCTGGCACCAGAAGAACGTCCTTTCGGCGTCACTGCACCCGGCATGCGGAGCGTTAGGGTTATAACCTCATTGACAAGCACCCGCACCGATATCAGCCGATCACTGATGCGATTCGCCTCCAAGACGTTATCCTGGAGCTCGTCAGACAACACCACGGCCACTCCATTTCTCCCACTAGGTGCGCCCGTGTAGATCAGCTTGTAGCCATTCCCAATAAGCCGGAATCTGCTGCCTTTCCCTCCGAGTCTCCTGCGGGAACGCCACGGCCACGGCCACCCTTCGCCTGTGGAGAGTTTTGGCCTGTTCTCTCGCGCGTCCAGTTAGCGTGCCATCGTTCCACGAAGCGAAACGGAGTTTTCTGGTTTGAGCTCGCTTCTTCAGCCGTGGCCGCCTTTGACACGGTAGCCCTAGCCCACAGGTCACAGGGGTCGGACGAGACTCCTGCGCACCGTTTTGTGGCGGCGCCCTAACTGAGATACGTGCATTTCTTCCTTTCCTGTTCATAGTTGTTTGGCTTTTATGAGTGCGACTGACGTCTGACCACTCAACCCCGAAGGGAAAGCCAGCGTCAGTGCCCCGTCTGTAAGTCAGCAGGTGCACCGTCTGGCAGGTGCGGTTTACTTGGGTCCCAAAGATGGTGGTGGGACCCCAAATCACCCCCGAAATTGTGCCAACTAATGTCTACATAAATAAGCAAGAACGAAGTGCGAATAAAAAAAGATCTGAGAGAGCTATTATCAAAAAAAATATCCCAAATGTTTTTTTGGATTTTTATTACTATTATTTAATAGTGTAATTACCACCTTTTGAACGCCCATCTATATAATACGCGATGTATCCTCCTGCGCCACACTACAAATGTATAACGTATGTATAGTAAAACGTAGGGATGGGATTAGTGTCCTATCGACAAATAATATTATACATATAAAATAATGTTTATTCACCAATTTACGAAGCTAAATAAAAACTGTAATCGTAATTTCATATTTTATTTTATTTCATAAAAAAAACAATATGAAAACCTGGATATATTCCCCACAATAAAGAAAAGAATTTTAAATTTATTAGACGTGTGTTCTACAAGGCACATCCCTATTTGTCTCCAAATGTAATCCTTCTACTTCATATCAAGTAGTTGGCGCTCGAGGCACGTCAAAATCCTTTCTGTTCTAGGGATGTCTAGATTTCTATGGTATATATTTTATATTCACTGTGGTCGAGTTACACGTGCATAAACTCAACCGATTCCTGCATAATTTATTTCGTTTACTTACAACAAATACAATTAATAGAAGCTAAATACGTGGTTTTCTACGTTTTAAAAAATAAAATAAAATGGAGGGTAAGTGTCTGTTTTACACAAGACCTTTTTTTTAATGGTGTCGCTAAATAGGTACTCGCAATTATTTTTCTGGTTTGTAGAAACTAATAGAAAAATGAAGAAAATTCCTGAAACGGAAGTTGACGACTTAACGGAATGTCAAGACGACGAACTATTTCAAAATTCTGATTCAGACTTGAACAACTTGCAATAATTCGTCATATTCAGTCGCAATTTTTTTAGAAGGACACGTGCGCCAACTCAAGATGTAAACATTGCACTACACTAAAATGCACAAGGTCACTATGACCTTGAAACCCGTCCACTTATGACGTCACAGATTTCCTTCTATACACGTCGGTGGCGTGTACGGACCGCTAACTAACTAACTTTGTAGGGATGGGTTTTTCAAACGGGGTTTCACTATCGACAACGATTAGAAAACCTATTAATTCTTGATTAAGGTGAATAAAACCTAGTTTAAAGTGTACAATATTTATAAAATATTATATATTTACTTTATTTTCTTGCAATAATAGTATTTATGATCATTTCGACGAGATGAAATATAGCGAGGTCTTCGTCGTGTCCCATCACTGGCTTACTTGATATCAAGTAATTGGCGCTGGGGGCATTAAAATATTTTCTGGCGTTTTTGTTTCTATTGAAAATTAAACAAATAAAAACTTATTATGGGTGAAAAAGTTAAAAATATGGTTGATAACAGGGCAAATTTCCATAAAAACAAAATAAAAGGTCTTGTAAAAGTCGTAAATTTATTTTATACTGTGATTACTTCTAATCAAGTAGTGGCGCTGAGGGCACGAAAATCTCGAACTTGTATAGAAGTGATTGGCGTTCAAAAGGTTAACAATGATTGACAAAGTTAATTAAAAAAGAAGGTTCCTTAAGTTCAATTATGTTTGTTTAAGAAGTTTATATCCAACTAGCAGCCGCCAGCGACTTCGTTCGCGTGGAGTTAGTTATGCTCCACTCCTATTGGTTGCAGCGTGATGTTATATGCCTAAAGCCTTACTGGATTAATGGGTTCTCCAACGCAAAAAGAATTTTTCAAATCGGACCAGTAGTTCCCGAGATTAGCGCGAACAAACAAACATAAAGAAAGACAACATAGAGATTTTTTTATTGTGTAATTGGAGCTATTTTCCGGCTTGATTTATAGAAATAATAAATAAGACTGATCTACGTTACTTTTCTTATTATTTTTATCTGCCACTTGTGAAGGTTGCTGCAATAAAAGATTGATTTTATTTTGTCTTTTAGTTAATTAAAAAAACAGCGACAGGCTCCGTGGCGTAGCGGTAGCGAACGTGGCCGTTATGCAAGGAGGCACGAGTTCGATCCCCGCACAGTGGAAATATTTGCATGCATGGATATGAATATTTACACTGGTCTGGTCGTGCCTCGGAAAGCACGTTAAGCCGTTGGTCCCGGTTGCCATACGATCATCTAGTGGCAGTCGTTACGGGTTGTTGGAGCCCTCAAAAGTAACAATTGGTCTAACTGCAATGCTTAGATATCGCCTGCGGGTTATGGAGGTCAGACGGCAGTCGCTTCACGGAAAATATCGAAGCTTAGCCAAAATCAGCAGTTAGACTGGTAAAGCGGACCCCAGACTCCAAAGCTGAAAAGCTACGGAAGCAACGCTGAAAGCGACTGGGATTAAAGCCGAGACGATGATGATGAGTTAATTAAAAAAACACCAATATGATATAAAATAACATTTTAATAATGTCATTTATAGTGTGCTACTTGAATAACTCTAAATTTATATTCCTAAAGTACTCCAATACAGACTAAATACTGAATTAGTAGTTACAAATAATACTTACATTGTTTAAACTGAAACAGACTTAGACCTTAATGGGACATTTACATTCCAAAATATTTGCTTACTTTTTATAAAAAAAACTGACTTAACATAGAATGTAGTTTTTATAATATTAAAAAAAATAGTTATAAATTGTTTACGGTTTGTTTTTTACTCAGACCTTATCAATAGTTAACCAAAGATGTAAAAAATACAAGCATTAAAGATTAATATAAATCAGTTTAATTTTTATGCATCGACAAGTAGAATAAGTCCTCATTGCAAGACATTCTTTTGCGATTTCCCAAAAATCGTCTTTTTTGACTTAAGTCAGTATTTCATTAAGCATGCGATATTTTCATTGAAATCATTCATTACATTGATATAATATTAAACAGATATGATATGCTCTAACAAATTAACCAAAATAAATGTGCCAATCGGAGCAGCAGCACACACATGCATTTTTTTTATTCTGCGTACATTTCACACGTTGGCCCAGTGTGAGTGAGATGGGGCGCAATCTAAAGCATAGAGAAGAAAAAGATGGCTAGTGTTTGTCGTTTGCGCTTAAATAGAATCGACGAAAACTAAAGCGACTTGCTGGACTTACCTCCTTTTGATACGCTTCATTTTCAGTGCGCTAGTGACGTATCTACCTTAGTTTAATATTATATCAATGATTCATTAGAATTCTTAGCTATTACACTTCCAGCTACTTTATAATCTTCGAGCAACACAGGGAGATCCCTGTGTTGCTCGAAGATTATAATAAATAAATGTTTAATGTTTAAATGCATTTTACAATTAAACTAGTCAAATTCTGACAAAATTCTTTCCACTTCGTTGTTAAAGTTTTCTGAATATGCATCATCACTATTATTATCTTCATCATAAGCGGCATTAGTGTCATACTCATGTAGATTTTTCCTCCACAGTTTAATAAGAGTATCCCATGATCTTCTGCTGTATTTGGCAAATTTATCTGGGGTTTTTGGATGATCTTTAGTACGTTCATCACTGTAAAAGAGTTATAAACAAAGTTAATAGTTATAAAAAATAAAACACAATTACTGTTGAAATACTCGTGAAACTGAAAACAACTGTGGAGCCATTGTGATGCCTCGCCTATAGCAATGTCACCCACCTTATCATTTCCTAGAGGGCTTACCAATGCTTACAGTGTGCTCGTTAACCCACCCTCTGATGATAACAGCAGTAACAAAAAGGTTTGAATGAAGAAACAAAAAATAAACTAAACTTACATCTTCACTTGTGCAATATAGTTGTGATACCCCACTGTGTTTTTTCCACAATCAATCTGTTTTTGTCGTCTCTGTAGTATGAGAGGGTCTGTTTCCAATTCTAGTAGCTTTCTGGGTGGGCTGTTAACAAACAAAATATAATGTTATAAACTCGTGATATAGACATCATAAAGTGCTTAGTGGGAGACAGCCAAAAACATGGAGGAGGATCGATCGAGGATCATGATCATGGCAGAGAACTTTAGATTTGACTAATTGAGAGCAGGTTTATTGTCAATATCAGCATCCGTGGGTTATCAGCATTGGAGTTGATGGCAATAAAGAGGGAATAGCATGCCTGTGCATTAGCAAACAGTTCGCAGATGCGGCATAGCTTACCCGCGTGCACGTCTATATACAGTATGTTAAATAACAGAGGGCGTTCCCTTAAACTCGTTAATATATATCATTAATAGATTAAAATAAAAATATCAGCATAGAAAAATAAGCATAAAAAAAATCCGAATAAAAAAAATTATAATTGAAAATAAATTTGAAACCTCCTGTTTTAGGTAAATCAAAATAGTAGTCGTCATGTATAAATAAATTGCGACGTTGCCGTCTTTCAAGTTCGCGTGTACAGTGTGTTTCTTTTACATGTCAATTTAAAATTTTTATTGAATATTTTCATATTGGAAAAAAATTTAAAACATTTTGTTTTCGAATGGAAATATTTTTTTAGCATGTATGTATGCTATACTATTTCGGGTTAACGGGAACGCCCTCTGTTAGTTAACATACTGTATAACACCATCTAAGAGCAAAATATAAATGCATTATGCACACAGAATTTTTTTCTCATAACATGATCAAGCACTGAATCAACCTGTGCAAACCTTCAGTGACCGCGACCGTAATTTCAGAGCGGACAAGAATAATGCTCAGTCTACATAACAATACATTATGTAGGTACCTAAATATTTGTAATGTTCAGTAGACTTCATATAACATAAAGTTTACAAGAATTGTTTAAAAACTTACAGTTGCAAATTAAGTTAGTTTGGCGTAACGTAAGGTAGGTGTAACAATGTCTAACCACGATAATAATAAAAAAATAATCAATGACATTTATTTCACCATACGTTCATTTAGGGCTCAATTTTCATTTATGGAATAAGATTAAAGTCTGATAGACTTTGTATGGAAGAACTGTAAAAATTTAAAATAATTCCTTGTTTAAAACTATCTGAATGTCAGATAGTTTATAGTATATATTGTCAGATAAGAAAAATCATCACTTAGCCCTTATTCATTTACCATTGCCAGAAATCTTTTAAGGAGGAATAAAATTGTAAGTCACAAACAAAAACTGTTGTAGTTTTTGTGATAGAATTCAAAATTTTAAACTTATTCTACAAATTACATAATCAGATGATTGAAAAATCAGCCCTAAATTAAAGTTTTTATTTTATATGGCTAGTCATAATTAAGAACCTGAACCCCATGTCAGTTTCTTAATTGTATTTATATTCATAATGTTTTCGTTGAAATCATCAATCATTCTTTCTTAGAATACCTAGCTATTACACTTCCAGCTACTTCAATCCATACTAATATTATAAATGCGAAAGTAACTCTGTCTGTCTGTTACGCTTTCCCGCTTAAACCTCTCAACCGATTTTGATGAAATTTGGCACAGACAATCTTTAGACCCTGAGAAAGAACATAGAAATTTATGTTCCCGAGGGAAATATAAAAAGCGCGATATAACCGAACTCCACGCGGGCGGAAAGCTAGTACTATAATAAATGTTTAAACTAGTCAAATTTTGCCAAAACTCTTTACACTTTATGATCATCTTCATCAAAAGCGGCATTAGTGTCATACTCATGTAGTTTTTTCCTCCACAGTTTAATAAGAGTATCCCATGATCTTCTGCTGTAATTGGCAAATTTATCTGGGGTTTTTGGATGATCTTTAGTACGTTCATCACTGTAAAAGCGTTATACCAAGGCTGCCCAAACCCAGGCCTGCGGGCCAGAGTGTGGCCCGCGAAAGAATTTTGAGCGGCCCGCGCAAGTTTATTATGCTTAGAAAATATTTATTTTATATTATAAATATTTATTTTCGCTACCCGCAGGGTGGGAGTGATACTAATATAATTCTTGGAACTGCAAAATCATGATATGCTAAGAACATTCTGCATATTTCTGGAAATTGGCATGAAAAAAAGAATTTCCAGCAGTAACTAACCTAGCATTACAGTTTTAAGTAGTTTTGATTCAACATATGTTTCAGAAGGTTTTTTCAGATCTCTATTACTTATGTAAAAAATATATAACGCACATCCCTAACTCAGCAACATATTTGTGACTTGTTGTTACTGTCAGCGTCGGATTTGTCGCCAAATATAAACAATATTAAAAGACAAACTATGGCAGAAGTCACATTGATTGTGATAAAAAGTTACATTAAATATAATTTAGATTTTTTCTCTATTTCGTAAGGGGAAGTGTTACAGTTTGTAAAAGTCTTTGAATAATATTGACTATAGCATTTTTGTTTGTTTTCTTGGTAATTGCACATTGTAAAGTCTTTCTTACACGTTCTTCGACTTAGAATCAGAAAGTTAATTTAGATTTGTGAAGATAGTTTAAGTTTCTTTATTTAATAATAATAATGTTTAAAATAAGATACTCTTTTTTCCTAATAAACAATAATTCAATTTTATATGCATACTAATTGAGTTTTTAAGAGTAACTGAAATAGAAAATGTAAGTGGCCCGTCGTTAACGACTAAATCTACCTTTTGGCCCGACACTTCAAAAGGTTGAACTTGAGCTATAGAATAGTTGGGAGCTATTACTCTTTTTTTAGTTATTACCTTTCTTTGTAGGTCTGTTTTTAGGGTTCCGTACTTAGTATATAAACTTAATTTGTCGTACTTATTTTTCTCTTATTTAACTCGAGTGGGGTCACTTATTGTGACGGATGGGGAAACTACGAAACCCTACGCTGAGCGAGGCCCGTCACGCTCGTAGCCGATTTTTCTTTTTAGTTAAGTATTTCTCAGGTTTATATGTATATATTTTTTTATTGTTAGAGATATTTGGGATATCATCTTTAGAGGGTTTTGGTCTTTATCTTCCATGGTGACCAGCCGGATTTGAAGATCGTTTTTATGCTTAGTTGAAATTGATTGAATGTTGCATCGTTGTTGTTTATGAGTTAAGACGATAAAAATATACTGATCTTATTATCATTCTGACAGGTGGGCCGCCTGGAGCGACAGAGCAGAACATTGAGGAATACTTGGAAAAATTGCAAGGTCTAGCAGCCGAAGGAAAAAACAGTGCAGTAGTGAAACAAGCTCGAGACATTCTCAATAAAATTGAATTGCCAATCAATTAATTTTATCAGATCAGCAAAGTGATGTACTTTGTACTATTATGATAGATGTGTGAAATGTGTATTCAGGATGCATTTGAATTTTTGAAATAAATCTAGTGTAGTCATAATAACTGTTTTTTTTTTTTATTCAGCTTAAAATGATTGGTGATCACAACATACTATTACTATTGATAAAATTATCTGGAATTGAAAAAATGAGCCCAGACTTATATGAATACCTTTATAGTACATTACGATATTAGTGCGTAATGATGGTTATAACATGCGAGGCGGAATTTCAGCCCGAGCCGAAGGTGAGGGTGTAATTGAGCCGAGCATGTTATAACCAATACGCACGTATATCGTACGACATTTTTTAACACACTTGCGAGGAAACAGAAAAAAGATATTCAGAATACAAGTACAAAGAAAAGAAAATTTGAGAAAAATGGCGCGAGGTTTATTTTCTGCCGTAGCTGCGTGAAAATGTTGGCAAAGATGCTAGAGCATGCAGTCAAGTTTTTAAATTACCGAATAAACTGTTTTTTTTTTACAAATACTCATTTAAATACAAACAAATACAAATTTGTTTATTTCAAATAGGACATCAGTTATTTTAAATAAACTCAATCTGTGAATGCACACTGTTGCTTTCCCGCCATTAGTATTATTATTTGCCATTTCAAATATGGAACAGCGCGCTGCTCACTGACTAGAGCCACGCGGCGGCGATCAGTTCCATAATTATTTGAAATGACAAATAATGCTGTTATGGAATTTGTATGGACTATAACTTAACTATTTGCTTTGATAACACACGCGTTTGTTATGGCCCGCTTTACATATTTAAAACCGGTGGGATTACATCAGCTTTACGAGCAAGGGTGTTAAAAAATATGTATATTTCACACTATACAACGTTATTTTTATATATGCGAAACCTTAATATAGTTTGTTCAGAATAAACAACTGAATCGATTCTAATCATTTTTATATTTTTTCACAAATACATGTAGTAGTTGTTGTGGTGTGGTTACTGAGCGCGCTACGCAGTTTACTCGTGTGCATGCCTGCGCTCCACTGACGCCACAGGGCAATGCTCCCGACCCGCCCGCCGGAACGGAGCGTGGACCATATTTTTGTTGGGACAACCAAGTAGGATAACAAGCTCATAACTTTGTGGTTTTTCATGATATCTTTTTGAAATTTTGTACGTAGATTCTTTACTTAAAAATACTCAACACGTGTTTCAGGTTTCACATAAACAAAAGAATAATGTTGTATAGTATGAGATAAAATATTAGTTTACTCCTGTCCACTAGAGATATTCCATAGACAGCTTAGACGTGATTAAAAATATGGCGAATAAATATAGGTACGTCAATCAAATCAGGCACTGACTAATCTGACTGGACTAAACTGATAATTTTGTCTTTTGTCCTTTCATAATGAAATACAAAGAATAAGATACACTGTACGGACGACAGCACATCAAGCTACTACAATCTGTCAGATTTCTTTATTAGATTTTCAACTTTATCTCTAAGGCCGCTGCCTCGAATCTTGCGGGCAGCGGGGCGGTGCGGCGGCGGCGGCGGAGAGTGAGCGGCAGGATCTTATGCGCAAAATCAAACGGACCGGTTCTCGAAAACAGCGGCGCGGCAGCGGGGCGGTGGCGGGCAGCGAGCGGTGTACTTCTCGCGCTCGAATCTTGCGGGCAGCGAGCGGTGATCGAGCGTTAGGAATAAATTTGAATCAAAAAGATGTTGCCGCCATTGTTCAGACATTTCTTTCGCGAATAAAAACAAATATCTTGTCGACACTTGTGAACATAACACTACGCGGCTATAGTGACGCGCGATATACCCGCTAGTTTCGAGAACGGGTCTTCGATGCCCGCTCGGCGCCCGCGCCCGCGCGGAAAAAAGAATAATACATATATAAACCTTCCACTTTCATCACTCTATCTATTAAAAAAACCGCATCAAAATCCGTTGCGTAGTTTTGATTTAATCATACAAAGGGACATAGGAAGAGTGACTTTGTTTTATAATATGTAATGAAGAATTAAGGCTTAAGGTTGATTGGGAATATTTGACAGTTACGGGTAGCTTGATCTGCTGTCGTCCGTACAAGGAAATCGGCGTGATTGCCGATTCATAGAAGAAAATAATACATAAAAATTGCACTGCAGTGCTGGCAGATAAACAATGACAAGAGTATCGCCCTTGTCATTGACTAGATACAAAAAATAATTAGATTTTCGTTCAGTCAAAGCATGCATGTGCATTAGCAAACAGTTCGCAGATGCGGCTTAGCTTACCCGCGTGCGTGTCTATACAATATGTAAAGTAAACCCTGTCCGATCCGTGAAGGTAAGTATCGATAACTGATTCTAATAATGCCTACATAGCAGAGCTAAATTAAAAAAAAAATCCCCCTAAAAAATTAATATTATTTCGAAAAAGCGAGATAACTTAATACATGTGCGGTAGGCAACACAGTAGGTATACATGCGCGGGTGAAGGGGGCAGGGCAAGCGGCACGTGGTCGCATCACTCATAATAATCTTCTATACCAATATATAAAGCTGAAGAGTTTGTTTGTTTGTTCGCGCTAAGCTAGGAAACTACTGGTCCGATTTGAAAAATTCTTTTGCGTTGGATAGCCCATTAATCCAGGAAGGTTTTAGGCTATATAACATCACGCTGCGACCAATAGGAGTGGAGCATAACTGACTCCACGCGAACGCTGGCGGCCGCTAGTACTGTATAAAATAGTGTAGTCACTTTTTAAAAATTGCTAAAATTTGGGGAAGTTGGAATTAATTCGCGGGAAAAAAAGATTATTTTAAAATTTATTTGTATGTTTACTATGATGATTATGTAAAATTTTATATTATATTTGCTCATGTGTTTACCTAACCCTATTATCCTTATGAGTCGGACAGGGTTTTCTTTACATATTGTAGGTATAACACCATCTAAGAGCAAAATATACGTGCATTATGCACACAGACTTTTTTCCCTATAACATGATCAAGCACTGAATCTACCTGTGCAAACATTCAGTGACTGCGACCGTAATTTCAGAGGGGACAAGAATAATGCTGTCTACATAACAATACATTATGTAACTAAATATTTGTGATGTTCAGTAGACTTCATATAACATAAGTTTACAAGAATTGTCTAAAAACTTACAGGTGCAAATTAAGTTAGTTTGGCGTAACGTAAGGTAGGTGTAACAATGTCTAAACATGATAATAAAAAAATAAATAATCAATGACATTTATTTCACCAGAAAACTTTTATGGATGAATAAAATTGTAAGTCACACACAAAAACTGTTGTAGTTTTTGTGTGATTAAACTCAAAATTTTAAACTTATTCTACAAATTACATAATCAGATGGTTGAAAAATCAGCCCTAAATTAAAGTTTTTATTTTATATGGCTAGTCATAATTAAGAACCTGAATCCCATGTCAGTTTCTTAATTGTATTTATATTCATAATGTTTTCTTTGAAATCATCTAACATCAACCATTATTAGAATTCCTAGCTATTACACTTCCAGCTACTTTAATACTAAAATAAATGTTTAAACTAGTAAAATTTTGACAAAACTCTTTACACTTTATGATCATCTTCATCAAAAGCGGCATTAGTGTCATACTCATGTAGTTTTTTCCTCCACAGTTTAATAAGAGTATCCCATGATCTTCTGCTGTATTTGGCAAATTTATCTGGGGTTTTTGGATGATCTTTAGTACGTTCATCACTGTAAAAGAGTTATAAACAAAGTTAATAGTTATAAAACACAATATTACTGTTAAAATACTCGTGAAACTGAAACAGTATCAAATTTCATGACTAATGATACAAAATAAAAAATGTACCTACTAAAAACACACTTTCGACTAAATTCTTTATCTTTGACTGTAACTAAACATTTGACATTGTTTTTTGTAATTATATTTGACATTAGTTTATTATATATCTATTGACATATCTATAATAGGGATGTATCCAAGGTATGAAAATCAAAAAAATAATTAGTCCGTCTTATAGATAATAAAAAAAAATTAGACCCGTATTTTTTATTTTGTCGAAATTACTAAAAACTACTGAGATATAGCGTATCAAAGTTACGGAGTGGGGGCTAATTACATCACGCCGTGGTATATTTTGCACCACGGCGTGACGTCATGCGACATTTCAAATCAATATATCTTCCTAAGTATTTAAATGAAATAAAAAATAAAAAATACGTGTTCAATATTTTTTATAAATCTATCTGATGGACATTAAATTATTTTTTAGGATACAATCCAATTGAATGACTCGATATGTCTAATTTAAATTTTAATTCAATATTTTTCTTTTTTTATGCTTTTTTTTATACATTTGGCAATTTCATTTAAATTTAAAATTTTATATTTAAAGCTCAACACAATGTAATTGTTCTGAATAAATAAATGAAAAAAAAAAAAAACATCTGTGAAGCCTTGGTGATGCCTCGCCTATAGCAATTTCACCCACCTTGTCTCTTCCCAAAGAGTTTACCAATGCTTACAGTGTGCTCATTAACCCACCCTCTGATGATGACAGCAGTAGCAAAAAGGTTAGAATGAAGAAACAAAAAATAAACTAAACTTACATCTTCACTTGTGCTATATAGTTGTGATACCCCACTGTGTTTTTTCCATAATCAATCTGTTTTTGTCGTCTCTGTAGTATGAGAGGGTCTGTTTCCAATTCTAGCAGTTTTTTAGGTGGGCTGTTAACAAACAAAATATAATGTTATGAACTTGTAATATAAACGTCATAAAGTGCTTAGTGGGAAACAGCCAAAAACTAACAAGAGGATCATGATCATGACAGCTAGATTTTGTGTTTGTGACATTATCAACTATGCATGTTACAAATATGTCAAATAAGTCCTAAATACCGGTTGAGAGTAGTAGTTTTGTGTTGTTGTTGCAAATTTTACCTTAGCATTAGGTTGTAAGTTGATAGAAAAATCAATATGCAGCAATATACTAGATTCATAATCTTATGATTCATCAAAAATTCTTTAAAATATTTGCAGAAAAATGCTATGTTTTCATGAATAAGTCTTAAATTATAAAAAAAATCACTCTCCTATTAATGCTCTAAAAATAAAAAACCAAAATTATACCATGGTTTAGTATCTGTGTCATTCTTATTGTTTGGTTTTGACTTTTTCCTGCTGTGTGAACTTTCCCTGCTACCACCTTTTTTCCCTTTTGTAGATTTAACACCTAAAACAATAAAATAAACAGTGATATTTTCGGCATTTTATGTGACGCTTAGCTGCTATGAAAAAATAAATGATTGTCAATCTCAAAATAAACCAAAACGTTATATATAGACCTTAGAAAGTTTAATTAGAAGATTTTTGTTTCCCAACTTTTCTTAATATGCACTTTATACTCACTATCTCGATGTTCTTCCATATCCCCAGACCAACTTCTCTTAGAGGTTATTGCGTTCATATTCAGCTCCACCCGAACGATAAAATAACTGAAATATGAAAAATAATCGTTTCCAACATAGAAATTGAAGGAAGTTTCAATTTAATAAATTCTTGTAAGTGTGTCGTAATAAAACTGTAGATATTAAGCAGCAATCACAGAGCAAGTAATCACTACGTTTTAGCAGCAATTTTTATTCAAACAACAAACTCCAAACAATTTTGAAACCAAAGATAAGCCAAAGTCTATCGAGAATGGGAATCCTCATATTAAAATAGTTATTTAAATACGTATGGATCATACTTACAAGTAAAAACTTAAACACGAGTCACGACGGAAATGTCATTTAAAAACTTAAATAATAAAGAAGCGGCGATTATAAGATTATTGTAGCCGTGACATGACACTATCACGAAAACGCGCGAAAGTAACAATAGTCAATAGCATTTACACAATACAGTATACAGAAGAATTTCTGACACTGACAGACTGCCAGCTGCCTTACCTCACGAATCCACGATCACAGACTTTTTTTTTTTTTTTGGTTAATTTCTTTCCGTTCGGGCGAATCATAGACTTCTAGTATCTCAATGGGGCGAATGGAAAAGGCAAAGGCATAGTACGCCATACAGCCTAGTCTTCAGTAATTTTTTCTTCAGTAATTATCTATCCTAACTTATCCTAATTTATCCTAACTTATCCTTTTTTTTTTTTTTTTTTTGTTTACGCTGTGGGAATGCATTTACGCACCTTACCCCGAAGGGCGTGTGTGGGACTCGCCCAGCCGTAGCTGGGAATACCCACTAAACCCACAGCGGCACTCCGGCATCGCCATAGTGGCGGGGGAGTGGGAAACTAGCGCAGCCTAAGCTACCTCTCCCCCGCCGGCGAAACCCGCCTAGTACGGCGGGCCCTCATGTGGTGGCTTAGCCACCCACGTGGTGAGCGATGTAAGGCGGGCGTCGGCACTCTCGTGCCTCACGCCCGCCGCTCACCTCAGGGAGGGAGAAAGCGGGCGAAATCCCGCCTTCTCCTCCCCCTACGCCGCCTGCGGAGCGCCGGAGCGAGGGGATCCTCCTCCCGCTCGCGCTCCGCTGCCTCCTTCTGCGACATCACGACCTCGCAGAAGGAGGCCATCGCCACCCACGCCTCCTCGCTCCCCACCATCGCTCTGACGATGGCGGGCAGCGAGAGGTCCCCACCAACCGCCGTGACAAGACCGCGGCGCGGCACGGCCCACGACGGGCACACCGCGAGGGTGTGTTCCGCCGTGTCCTCCGCCGCGCCACAACCGTGGCACGACGGTGTCTCCTCTCGTCCTATCCGGTGCAGGTACCTGCCGAAGCAGCCGTGACCGGAGAGTACCTGCACCAGACGGAAGGAGAGGAACCCGTGACGCCTGTCGAGCCAGTCCTCCAGGACCGGCCCGATGGCGTCGAGGGTACGGCGGCCGAAGACGGCGGAGGCGAGGTCCCGCGTCCACTCCTGGACAAGAGCGACCCTCGCCTCCCGCCGGACGGCCTCCCTCAATTCGGGGGCCGGACGCTCGCCCAGCGCCCTGCGCCCCGCCGTCCACTCGTACACTCTGGCGAGCACCCACGCCTCGAGCTCCCAAGGCGGGGTGCCCGCCAGAGCGCATGCCGAAGCGAAGCCTACCGTGCGGTAGGCCCGCGCTGCCCGCTGGGCGATGGCCCTTTGGGGCGCCCGAAGAGCGGTGGCATTCTCCCTCCTATGGAGGGAGTCCGCCCAAATGGGGGCCCCATAAAGGGCCATACTCCGCAACCGGCGTATAACCTTTGGCCCTTTTTTTTTTTTTTTTTTTTTTTTTTTTTTTTTTTTTTTTTTTTTTTTTTTTTTTTTTTTTTTTTTTTTTTTTTTTTTTTTTTTGACGCTGTGGTAATGCATTTACGCACCATACCCCGAAGGGCGTGTGTGGGACTCGCCCAGCCGAAGCCGGGAATACCCACTAAACCCACAGCGGCACAACGACATCGCCTGAGTGGCGGGGTCATGGGAAAATGGCACAGCCTAACTACCAATCCCCCGCCGGCGATTCCCGCCTAGGGCGGGCCCACAGTGGTCCCTCCACTCCACAGGGAGGGGCCGGGCTGGGTACGTCTTTTTGTGCGAGAAGACGCAGCAGCCAAGGGTTTTTTAGCGAGGTGTCCTTCCTCTTAGCCCCACTCGTTTGCCCGGAGGCAAACGGGGCCCCCAGCTCCTCTCAATGAGGAGACCGGGTTGCCCGACGGTGACCCGGAGTTCGGGTCACGTCAGCCACCTCGAGTGGTGGCCGACCCGCCGCACGTGTGACCGCCGAAGCGGTCCCCGCATCTGGTTTTGGTCCGCGCCGGTAAACCGGTAACCCCCATATCTGGGGGCCGTTCCCCTATCCGCCACCTGGGGACGCGTCCGATGGCAGGCCAGAAACTGCGCACGGAAATCCTAACTTATCCTTTTTTTTTTTTTTTTTGACGCTGTGGTAATGCGTTTACGCACCATACCCCGAAGGGCGTGTGTGGGACTCGCCCAGCCGAAGCCGGGAATACCCACTAAACCCACAGCGGCACAACGACATCGCCTGAGTGGCGGGGTCATGGGAAAATGGCACAGCCTAACTACCAATCCCCCGCCGGCGATTCCCGCCTAGGGCGGGCCCACAGTGGTCCCTCCACTCCACAGGGAGGGGCCGGGCTGGGTACGTCTTTTGTGCGAGAAGACGCAGCAGCCAAGGGTTTTTTAGCGAGGTGTCCTTCCTCTTAGCCCCACTCGTTTGCCCGGAGGCAAACGGGGCCCCCAGCTCCTCTCAATGAGGAGACCGGGTTGCCCGACGGTGACCCGGAGTTCGGGTCACGTCAGCCACCTCGCGTGGTGGCCGACCCGCCGCACGTGTGACCGCCGAAGCGGTCCCCGCATCTGGTTTTGGTCCGCGCCGGTAAACCGGTAACCCCCATATCTGGGGGCCGTTCCCCTATCCGCCACCTGGGGACGCGTCCGATGGCAGGCCAGAAACTGCACACGGAGGAGAAACCTAACCTAACCTTTTTTTTTTTTTTTTGTTTACGCTGTGGGAATGCATTTACGCACCTTACCCCGAAGGGCGTGTGTGGGACTCGCCCAGCCGAAGCCGGGAATACCCACTAAACCCACAGCGGCACTCCGGCATCGCCGTAGTGGCGGGGGAGTGGGAAACTAGCGCAGCCTGAGCTACCTCTCCCCCGCCGGCGAAACCCGCCTAAAAAGGCGGGCCCTCAATTGCCCCTCCCAGGGAGGGGCCGTGGCTCCCACGTGGTGAGCGATGTAAGGCGGGCGTCGGCCTCACGCCCGCCGCTCACCTCAGGGAGGGAGAAAGCGGGCGAAATCCCGCCTTCTCCTCCCCCTACGCCGCCTGCGGAGCGCCGGAGCGAGGGGATCCTCCTCCCGCTCGCGCTCCGCTGCCTCCTTCTGCGACATCACGACCTCGCAGAAGGAGGCCATCGCCACCCAAGCCTCCTCGCTCCCCACCATCGCTCTGACGATGGCGGGCAGCGAGAGATCCCCGCCAACCGCCGTGACAAGACCGCGGCGCGGCACGGCCCACGACGGGCACACCGCGAGGGTGTGTTCCGCCGTGTCCTCCGCCGCGCCACAACCGTGGCACGACGGTGTCTCCTCTCGTCCTATCCGGTGCAGGTACCTGCCGAAGCAGCCGTGACCGGAGAGTACCTGCACCAGACGGAAGGAGAGGAACCCGTGACGCCTGTCGAGCCAGTCCTCCAGGACCGGCCCGATGGCGTCGAGGGTACCGCGGCCGAAGACGGCGGAGGCGAGGTCCCGCGTCCACTCCTGGACAAGAGCGACCTTCGCCTCCCGCCGGACGGCCTCCCTCAAATCCTAACTTATCCTAGCTTAACTTAACCTAACCTAACTCCTTTCGTTTCCTGCGTTTGGACGATAAGGAGCGGTTTAGCGTAAAGACATGATGCGGCCACTATGCTACAATATTTCACTGTTCTTTTTGAATTATTCACTGAATGCACTTATTACTACATAAATCACGCATTTTTATTTTGTAAACGACACTATAAATAATTTTAAAAGTCCAATGAAAAATGAGCGTGACACTCATCTTGACATTCCCGCCAAAACCCGATCACAGACTACTAAGAAGATACTACGCCCACGATCAAAGAGTTTTTTTTTTTTTGTAGTCGCTGGGGAAAATGACAATTACGCATCCCCACCGGTCGGGCGACGGGAGGGGTATGTGGGACTCCCCGGGAGAGTGCCTCCCGGAATACCCACTAAAAACCCCAGCGGCACTCCGTCGTCGCCTTGGTGGCGGGGGACTGGGAAAAAGCGGAGCTTTGGCTACCAGCCCCCCACCGGCGATATGCCCGCCTAATAAGGCGGGCCCTCATTCGCCCCTCCACAGGGAGGGGCCGTGGCTCAGCCACCCTCGTGCTGAGCGACGCAAGCGGCGGGCGTGATGCACGGGGGTGCCCGCCCCCGCCGCTCACCTCAGGGAAAAGCGGGTGAAATCCCGCCTTCTCCTGCCCCTGCGCCGCCTGCGGAGCGCCAGAGAGAGGGAATCCTCCTTCTGCGACATCACGTCCTCGCAGAAAGAGGCCATCGCCGCCCAGGCCTCCGCGCTCCCCACCATCGCTCTGAAGATGGCGGACAGCGAGAGGTCCCCTCCTACCGCCGCGACAAGATCGCGGCGTGGCACGGCCCACGACGGGCACACCGCGAGGGTTTGTTCCGCCGTGTCCTCCGCCGCGCCGCAACCATGGCACGACGGTGTCACCTCTCGTCCTATACGGTGCAGGTACCTGCCGAAGCAGCCGTGACCGGAGAGTACCTGCACCAATCGGAAGGAGAGGAACCCGTGACGCTTGTCAAGCCAATCCTTCAGGACCGGCCCGATGGCGTCGAGGGTACGTCGGCCAAAGACGGCGGAGGCCCTGCGTCCAATGTTGGACGATGGCTTCCCTCGCTTCCCGCCGGACGGCCTCCGTCACTTCTGGGGCCGGACGCTCACCCAACGCCCTGCACCCCGCCGTCCACTCGTACACTCTGGCGAGCACCCACGCCTCGAGCTCCCTAGGCGGAGTGCCCGCCAGAGCGCACGCCGCTGCGAAGCCCACCGTGTGGTAGGCCCGCGCTGCCCGCTGGGCGATGGCCCTTTGGGGCGCCCGAAGAGCGGTGACGTTGGACGCCCAAATGGGGGCCCCATAAAGGGCCATACTCTTCAGTACGGCATACTATGCATGCCGTACTGAAGAGTATGGCGATTATATACATGCGTATATAATCGCCGGCACCGCATGCTTGGCCCTTCCAAATTTGGCATGAGCCAAGAGTGGGCGTCCGCAGCCTTCAGCAGGCGTGTCGACAGCCCGCTGAAATGCGTTCCTGTTGTTAGGAACTGGGGTAGCGAACCAGACTCTAAAGCAGTCTGGAACTGAGATACCAAGCAAGCGTGCGACCCGGAAAACCATTTAATCCAAAAGTTATGCAGCCCATCCGGCCCTGGAGACTTCCAATTAGGCAACGGACGGACTGCACGAGCAACATCATGGGGGCAGATGGTAATAGCCCCCATTTCTGGTACTGGATCGCAGGCTCGCTCAACATCCCGAGTCCAACAACCTTCGGTGTGACTGACAGGCACCGACCAGATATTGCGCCAGAATGAACACGTGGCATCAACATCCGGTAGGCACGTGTTAGTGACACCTTGGTCTGATCGCTCCCAAGCTCTATAGACCCGCCTTTTACGCTTTGGAAATTGCGATTCTGAGAATACCGCTCCACTCTTCGCCTGTACCGACGAATACGGTTTGCCCATGCATATATTTTCTGTTTAAGAAAGTCAATGCGCTCTGTGACGCGTAACAAACAGTCTCGGGTACTAATATCAGTCCCCGAGAACGCCCGCCTCACAAAGCGCATCACTCTAGGGCGTGTATTGCCCTCCCTGAAACTAATAAGCTTGCCAATGAGTGCTCTAGTCTCTCCGATACGACGTTCAATCCTGCACTGCCAAGCTGTTACAGCTGGTTTTGGTCGTGTGGCTCTGTCACTGTCTGGGAATTTGACATGAGCCACCCGACATATCGCAACAGCTCCACAGTACAAGACTGAATGTGTATCAGTCAGATCTTTGCTGTCCTTTAAATAATTAGACAGCTGAGAGTCTAGAGCACACACCAGCGCCTTGTTTTTTTTATGCATCGGCAATCGAGGTAAACGTGGTCTAAGTTCAGGCGGAGTAGAGCGGTACTCACGGAAAGCATCCTCCAAAGCGCTCCTCAATTGTTCATTGCACTGGGGACTTACGGATAAAGCCCTATCATCATCCTCTTCATCAACGTGGTTGGGGGCCGTGAAATAATAATAATATAATAATAATCTTTATTTATAAAACTTACACAACATTGTAAATTCAAAATACTAAAGCTACAAAAATATTGTGTGACTAAAAATATACATAAGGTCATACAGAACGTATTATTATACAGAGAATCATGTAAAATTAGCGACATGCCCGAGCTAGGTTTACTTTACATCACAATATATCAATAGGTCCGTAAGATTTAATCATGCAACGTTATGGACTAGGAATTTATTATGCTATCTTATAAAGAAAGAACACGGCCTCCGTTTTGCGCAGCGCCACCCTCAAGCCCAGGCGGCGGATCCTTCCCGCCACTCAGGATCCGCCCGCTGACGCCAAACTGGCCGCCTCCCTGAAGGTGCTCCAGCGGGAAGTAAGGAGAGTGTCTCGAACGAGGGTTCCCCCCAGGAGCCAGTCATAACCGACATTCCACAGAAGAGGTCCTAGAACGGACCCCTGTGGAACGCCGGTTCGCCGTATCGCCGGAGCTGGTCAGCCCCGTCTACGAGGAGGACAGCACGGTGCTCCAAGCAGCTGGCCAGGTGGCCCCGCAAATACAGGGGCACTCCGTGGAACCTGAGCGCTTCCAGGATTGTGGAGTGGAGGATGTAATTAAAGGCGTTGGCAATGTTGAATGACACAGCCAACACTCCATCCCCCACTCCCACCGCCTCTGTCACCTGGCCCTTTAGACGAGCCAGGGCGTCCACTGTCGAACGACCAGCTCGAAATCCGAACTGGGCGTCCGACAGGTCCGGTCCCACGCTCCGCACGACGAGACCGAGAGAGATCCCCTCGAACATCTTACCGGCCTCGTCAAGCAAGACGGTGGGCTGGTATGCCGAGGGGGAGTCCACCGGCCGTCCCTCCTTCCGGAGGTAGCACAATTGGCCCTCCCACCAAGGTTTCGAGAACCTCCCGGACGCGAAGCACGCACTGAAGAGGTCCCGAAACCTGCCCTCCATTTCTGTGGCCGCAATGGCCACCACCTGTGCGGAGACGCCGTCCGGCCCGGGAGCCGTCTTTTTGGCGCGGAGACGATGAATCGCCGCGCCAAATTCCTCTGCTGAGACCGGAGGAGGAGGAGCTTCCTCCTCCGGTAGAGCTACTCCCCAAGGGGGGTCCATCACCGGTGGGGTGAACTTCGGGTCCCTGCGCGGAAACAGGGACCGCACCACCCCCATCCAGGAGAGCTGGTTCGAGGGTCTCGGCAACCGGGGGACCAATGCGGCGCAGTTTGTTCCGCGCCGCCTTATATGGTCTCCCGAATGGGTCATTGTCGAGACCCTCCAACAGCTCGGCCGATGGCCGACCTGAAGGCCGCCTTTGCCTCTACATACCTGGCATAGAGGCGGTCCTCGCCGGCTTGATCCCGTTGACTCCGCCGACGCGCTCGGGTGTAGGCCCGCCGTGCGGCCACGCAAGTGGCCCGCAGCTCCGCCAACTCCTCCGACCACCAGTGAACGGCGCGTCAGGGAGGTGGACGTCTCGACCGAGGCATGCTGGCGTTGCATACCTCGGTCAATGACCCCCTCAATCGGGCTGCTCGGTGCACGCCGGGACCTGGCCAAAGCCAGTTTTGGACAAACGCGGCCTCTCTTGCCGCCTCCCGGTCCAGGTGGGTCAGAGCCCACCTTGGAAACGGAGATCGGCCCGACGAATCCTAACTTATCCTTTTTTTTTTTGATGCGGTGGAAATGCATTTATTCACCATACCCCGAAGGGCGTGTGTGGGACTCGCCCATCCGAAGCGGGGAATACCCACTAAAACCACAGCGGCACATCGACATCGCCTTAGTGGCGGGGTCATGGGAAATGGCAGAGCCTAGCTACCAATCCCCCGCCGGCGATTCCCGCCTAAAGGCGGGCCCACAGTGGTCCCCCTATACGGAGGGACCGGGCTGGGTACGTCTTCTTATGCGAGAAGACACAGCAGCCAAGGGTTTTTTGGTGAGGTGTCTTTCCTCTTGGCCCCACTCGCTTGCACGGAGGCAAGCGGGATCCTCAGCTCCTCTCAATGAGGAGCCCGGGTTGTCCGACGGTGACCCGGAGTTCGGGTCACGTCAGCCACCTGGGGTTGTGGCCGACCCGCCGCACGTGTGACCGCCGAAGCGGTCCCCGCGTCTGGTTTTGGGCAAGCGCGGATCCAGGGGGTCATGGGGGTCATGACCCCCCCCTGGGCTGGGTCCAGGAGGACCCAGCAGAGGAGGATTTTATTTAAGTACTTTCAATATTTCATCAGTTCATATAATACATACTTTGTTTGACGCAAACGCATTATTCGAGAATGAACGCATCCAAAATATGAATTTTACCGCGCTACCGCCGCCTCGGCCGCCAACATTCAAATGTCACATTTCGTATGACACTTGCGTGCGGTCTGTTTTATAATCAGTAATTTTTTCATTATGCCGGTGTGTCTGTGTAAACTCAAATATTATTGTTGTATCGAAACCGGCTCAGATGCCAAAGAAAAAAAAAAATTGTTGTAATGTTCTTAAAGTAACTCGTAGGTAAATAAGTAGGTGCCTACTTACTGAAAGAGGGGGATTAATATATGGACGATAGCAGGTCAAGCTACCGGAACCTGACTAATAATCCCAATCAATCTTAAACCTTCCCAGTTTAGCAATAAGGTTGAAAATTTAATGAAGAAATTTGATAGTTTTTAGTAGCTTGATGTGCTGTCGTCTGTACATACCTACGTATTTTGTTATTGGGCGAGGGAGTTTGAAGTTACTTTTTTCCGAAGGTGGAAAAACCATGGACTATCCTCCGCTTGGAGACGCGGAGGGGTGTGCCGGCTAAAAAACCACCCAAGCGTTCGTCATCTGCCTCACTTTTTTGTTTTTGTTTCCGGGGTGGAAAATCCTCATGAATGTCCGCCGCCCTGGGGTGGGCCGCGGTGTCTGTCAGACTATTACTGACTAAAAACCACCCCAGTATTCTATCTCAAAATCAAAGCATTTATTTCAAATAAACCAGTTACAGGCACTTTTGAATTGTCAGAAGGTCGGTCAGTCAATAAGATGAAGCTAGTCGCCCATTCCAAAGAGTAGGTACCTATGGAGAAGAACGGGCAAGAAACTCCATGGACACTCTTTTAAATTTTCAAGCTATTGTTACAAATACTTGATTACATCATTCATGTTGAAATCAACCGTGTGAGAACGATGCATAAATAAATTGTACGCCGAGAGCGTCCATTATGAAAACACAAAAATCAATTCAGAAATTAAAATACGCCGTGGCAGCTAAGAGATGACCAGTCCCCTCCGACGGCGTCCGTTCACGAACATGAATGGATCAGCATCATTCAGCTCAACCATATTGAAGGGAACCCAATGACCCAACACACACGCCACCATCAGCGAGACATTTGAGTGAGCATGACATACTCTCAACAGCCAGAGCACTATCAAGTCAATAAAAAAGACTAACCCAACAAAAAAATGCCTTACAGCACATTCGTACATTGTGCTCACACGTTTGCCATGCAATTATACAATACCAAGAAATTGAATCTACACAATTGCTAAGACAGTTTTGTCCAAGGTTCAGCAGCTCCAACAGTGTTCCCGAATACTAAGTATAGCTCCTGTGTAGCTGTACAAGTGCCGAACACCTCTGTCAGCGATACAATTCCGTAACGTACAATATGCTTGGCTACATAGTGTGTAATACAGGCTTCGAATTAATAACATAAACAATTACCTCTATATTCAAACTAAAATACAAGAGGAAAAATCAGAGAACAATCAGTGCATAGAAATCGGACGCAGCTCAAGCCTTTTTGTCCTCAATATAATCCTTCACACTATAAAATGCTTTCTGACACAACTTACGTTTAATGAAGGATTTGAATTTATTCAGGCTCAGATCTTGAACCACCTCTGGAAGTCCATTGTAAAAATGTATACATTGGCATCTGAAAGAGCCACCTATTTTCTTGAGCCTTGTTGTAGGTACAATAAATTTGTGCCTGTTCCTAGTATTTATATTATGGACATCACTGTATTTTTTAAACAATTATATATTTTTATGAGCATACAAAAGATTTTCATAAATATATTGAGACGGCACGGTCAGTACATTAATCTCTTTAAATTTTTCTCTGAGAGAGTGTCTCGGACTTAATTTATAAATTGCACGAACAGCTCGTCTCACAGGTCTACACCAGAGGTTGCGAGAACAAACACTGCTTCCGCAACCGCCGATTGGTGCTGGCCCGCCACTGTAGGCCTCCTTCGGTCAAGGAGGGGAGTGAGGTGTATGACTCCCCCCTGACGTCTAAGAGTGGTGCGCGTGGAACACTTCGCGCCGCCACCTCGGGTCCTGATGTTTGGGGGCGACAAATGTTCCCGAGTCTATCGCCCCTGGACCCATTTAAGGGGGCTGAAAGAGGGAGCTATTCATCCTCCACTGACGCCCGGTGCGTCTGCTGCGGGCCGGGTGAGAAGACGAGATTTCCCTCTCCCTTTCCGCAGCCTCCTTCTGCGAGACGACTGTACCGCAGAAGGAAACCACCGCATCCCAGGACTCTTCGCTGCCGACCATCGACTCGATTACGGCCGGTAGCGACAGGTCACTGCCTACTTCAGAGATGAGGTCACGGGGCAGCTCCACCCAAGCGGCACACTCTGCCAGCGTATGCCGCGCCGTGTCCTCCCGGCTGACGACGAAGTGGTGACACCGGGCGTTGGGTTCCCTGTTTATGTGACACAGGTACTTCCCGAAGCAACCATGCCCCGAAAGTACCTGTGTCATCCGAAACGTCAGGTAGCCGTGCCATCTCCCGAGCCAGTCCGCCAGTACCGGCCGCATCGTCTTGATGGTGGTGAGCCGTGGTAGGGCGTGAAAGCCTGTTCCGTCCTTCCGCCACCAGGACCTCTCGGAGCTGCGACCGACGCTGCTCGAGCTGACAAAGTATCACCCATTCGCCCCGCTCCCGAGCCTCCTCACGCTACCGGAACAGTGACACGAGGACCTTAGCCTCCAGGTCCCAAGGCTGGGATCCAGCCAGTAGGCAGGCCGCCTCATAGGAGATCGTGCATAATTCATGATCATGTATAACTCTGATGGCCATCGCTCTCTGCGGTTGTTACAGTACAGCGATGCTGCCGGCCGTCAGATCAGAGGCGCACTTCGGGGCATACAGGGCCATCGATCGCACAAATCCCATGAAGAGCCGCCTGCAGGCGGCGCTCGGGCCGGCCAGATTGGGAAGCAACGTTGAAAGCGCCCCGGCTAACGTGGGCGCCAGCCGCCGGAAGTGGGGGCCGAAATCCCACCGGCTGTTGAGCACCAGTTCCAGGTACTTCAACACCATGGCCTCCGACTTGTTAAGGGCCACCTTCAGGCCTATTCGACGTATGCGGCCCACCACCTGTGGCCTGTGGCGGTGACCAGCGTGTCGTCCGCAAAACATGTCAGGTCTACCCCCGGTCTGAGCTAACCTCTCAGCATCCAGTCGTACGTCGTCGACGTTACGAAAAATCAAAGCATGGTAAAGAGCTTCAATGGTTGAAGAACGTCTAAGCGGACTGGCACTTCTCCACGTCCATAAAAACGTACCTATCCATTGAAGTAGATGAAGTGATAAGACGTTTCGGAAGAAGACGTGAAAAAAAATTGATTTCGTTATTTAATTAGGTATTTATAAGTTCAGTACTTATTCTAAATACCTTCTTTTTAATTATCCCTATTATCAAAGTTTTATTAAAACTTATGACTTGACCACGACGATGTGACCCTCCCCTGGCGCCAAAGCTGGATCCGCCCTTGGGTCCGCGCCGGTAAACCGGTAACCCCCATATCTAGGGACCATTCCCCTATCCGCCACCTGGTGACGCGTCCGATGTCAGGCCAGAAAATGCACACGGAATCCTAACTTATCCTTTTTTTTTGACGCTGTGTAAATACATTTACGCACCATACCCCGAAAGGCGAGTGTGGGACTCGCCCAGCCGAACCCAGGAATATCCACTAAAACCTCAGCGGCACATCGACATCGCCTGAGTGGCTGGGTCATGGGAAATAGCAATGCCTGCACTACCAATCCCCCGCTGGCGATTCCCGCCAAAAGACGGGCCCGCAATGGTCCCCCCATACGGAGGGGCCGGACTGGGTACGTCTTCTTGTGCGAGAAGACGCAGCAGCCAAGTGTTTTATAGCGAGGTGTCCTTTCTCTTAGCCCCACTCGTTTGCCCGGAAGCAAACGGGGCCCCCAGCTCCTATCAGTGAGGAGACAGGGTTGCCCGACGGTCACCCGGGGTTCGGGTCACGTCAGCCACCTGGAGTGGCGGCCAACCCGCCGCACGTGTGACCGCCGAAGCGGTCCCCGCGTCTGGTTTTCCCCCTTTCTGGCGCCCCATATCTGGGGGCCGTTCCCCTATCCGCCACCTGGGGACGCGTCCGATGGCAGGCCAGAAACTGCACACGGAATCCTAACTTACCCCGTTTTTTTTTTTGACGTTGTGTAACTGCATTTAGGCACCATACCCCGAAGGGCGTGTGTGGGCCTCGCCCAGCCGAAGCCGGGAAAAAGCTGGAAATAAGCAAATAAGCCTTGTAAATAAGCCTGATATAGCTATGGTGGATCGACTAGAGCGGGGTGTAATAATTGTTGACATAACCATCCCGCATGATGGGAACCTCGTGAAAGCCGAGAAAGATAAAAAAGAAACAAGTATCTTGACCCGCGAGGTTGTCAACATGTGGAATGTGGATTTAGCAATCATTGTACCGGGCCGCGAGCTGTCCACTGCTCGCCGCCCGCAGGCTCACGCCTTCGGTAGCTGGGAGTTCGATGTTATCTCCCGACTAGGGCGTCTCTTGCGGTGGTAACAGGCCTCATCCTTTGCCAGCATCACTGCTTCGTAAAAAAAGGTGACAGCTTGCCATGCACTCTCGCTCCGGACCATGGCCTGGACCAGGACCGGACGCGAGAGATCGCCTCCGACAAGCCGGGCAGATCTCAACCGTATGCTCCACCGTGTCCTCAGGGCGATCCCCACAGTGGCAACACCCTGATGTTTCCTCCTGCATTATACAGAACAGGAACCTAGAAAGAAGGAATAATAGTAACGTATATAATAGTAGCCCACCGGTATCGGGAACTGGGTGGACCCTGTTCCCGATATATATATATATAATTATATATATATATATATATACTAGCGGTCGCCGGCGACTTCGTTCGCGTAGAGTTAGTTATGCTCCGCTCCTATTGGTCGCAACTTTTTTTTTTTTTTTTGATATGGCATCTCGTAGGTGGCCATTAGAGGCCGTAACTACTTAACCGGACTTTCCTGTGGATGCCTTAATTAAAATTAAAGCCTCCAGCCAGGGGCACTTAAAACTAAATTAAAATTGGGCGACTACGCACTAAGGGCACGGCTTCCCCTGTGCGGTACGAACCTCGGCTTAGGGCGTCGCTAGAGAGGACAGCAAGGCACGGCTGGATTGAATGTATTCTTAATGGTTTGATGACCACGACGTTTCCTAGTACTAACTCTGAGAAGAAACGCCGAAACAAACTCAGAGGTCATTGTTGGGACATTATGATATTACTGGCTCAGCTGCGGCGGGGGCTGGCCTTCATCGGACAAGGGACGGGGGAGGGGATTACTACGTGGAGCGCGCTGCGATGGACCTCGGCGGCGAGGTCGGTAGGTCTGTCTGTTTTTGTGTAATGTGCTGATGGCCCTATTGGCCTCTTGGAGGAGGGTAATGGGGTCATCGGGGTCCGTGAGGGCATGCTGAGGGCGGCGAAGTCGGGAGATGGTGGAGGGAGTATAATTGGCAGCCGCTGCTATAAGAGGATTGCGGTGCTTGGCAGCAGTGTCAAAGAAACGCTTGGAAAGGCGTTTCATGAACTGCTGGATGGTGGGGATTTTGAGATCAAGATGGAGGATCTCATTTCGGATGAACCAAGGGCCGGAGGAATCGGTTTTGGACTACTTGCATCCTATGGATATGACGTGGCTTGGCATGTGCGAAAACTGGACAAGCGTAGATCATAATCGGGCGTATGCAAGCTTTGTACAAGCGCATTTTGCACCTGAGCAATAGCTTGCTACAGGGGTTGAAGACGGGGTGGAGTCGACCTACACCGAAGGCGGCGCGAGCGCGAACTGTGCTCTGAGAAGTTGAGGTTTTGATCGAGAATCATACCTAGGTACTTGGCTTGCTTCTCCCAAGGGATCGGCTTGCCATCCAAGGTGATGGGGCGTGGAAGGGTGACACTGACCCGCGGTTTCCGGTACCGCTTGGCTTTTTAGGGGGTTGACTTCAATCCTCCATTTCATAAACCAGTCAGCGAGCTTGTTGACCGCGGATTGAAGATGGAAGCGAATCCAGTCTGGACTGCGTCCGGAGCAGTAGATGGCTGTGTCGTCTGCGAACAGAGCGAGTTGAGCCTTACTGCTTTTCGGGATATCGCTAGTGAAAAGCGTAAAAATGAGTGGGGCTAGTACAGAGCCCTGGGGAACACCTGCACGGATGGGGCGGGGGGAGGAGAGCGCTCCTTCGATTTTATAGCGAAAGGTGCGGTTTGACAGAAAGTCCCGTAAGATGAGGAAGAGACGATCAGGCACACAGAGTTGGTACAGATTATAGATTAAGCCGTTTGTCAGACTTTGTCAAACGCCTTCGCTATATCGAAGTAATTTACGCCTGTGTACATACCACGCAGGAAGCCTGCGTGAATATGTTAAGTGATGCGTAGGATCTGTTGCGGACAAGAGTGTAGGGTACGGAACCCGAATTGTTCTGATGGGATAAGGCCCTTGTTCTCGGCGTAGGCTCTAAGACGCTTATATATAAGCCTCTCATAAATCTTACCGAGAACTTTGAGAAAGCTGATGGGACGGTAACTGGACGGTTCGGCTTTAGGCTTACCGGGCTTGGGAATGCCTATAACTGTGGCTTCTTTCCACCTTTGTGGGAAAATGTTATTCCCCATTGCACCATTGAGGATGGTGCTCAAGAGGATGATCAGGTGGGCAGGGAAGAGGCGGACCACTCTGTTGCTGATGCCGTCAGTGACGGGCGCTTTCCTGGGTTGAAGAAGAAACTTCGAGTCGTGATAGGGGTGGGGGGTCCAATGGGATGCAATATAGAGCCCTTTTGAAATACATAAGGGTATCGCCTTTGTGACACCGCAGCCTGTCGTTGCGAACTCCGCGGTAGTTAGCAATTAGGGGTGTGCGGTGACTAGGCTTGAGAAAGGTCTCTTGAGCGAGGAAGATGTCTACCTGGTGCTCACGCAGGAAGGTTGAGATCTCGAACTTCTGATCTCTAATGCCGTCGGCATTGAAGTGTGCCACCTTGAGGGATCGGGGCTTGGTTCGCTGTTTGGCCGTGTTATCCATAAATTACTTATTGGATGCGAGGGAGGAAAGGGCGTCGTAATTTCTGGATACCCGTTGTAGATGTTCATAATGGCTTGTAGATTGCCAGCTGCCATAGCGACTTTTAAGTCGTTTGCCATCTGTCTGGCGCGAGGTGACATAAAAATAAGGAAGGTCCCCGAGATGATATTAAAAGTATCCGTGGGACCGTTTCCTGACATTGGGGTCGAGGGAGGGGGTGAGGGGGTTGCTGCTGCGGCCATAGGTGCAGGGGCAGGAGGGTACGGGGCTGCCTTTTGGGCCGTGGTAGGACGGATACGAGGATCCTTGTCCTGCCAGGCGGGGGTGGTTGGGGGGGTCTGGGGGGCGGTCGCCACGAGGGCCGGGAAGGCCCTCTGGTGATTGATTTGATTCCAGGGACTGGGCCTTTGAGGGCTCAGACGCTCTGGGATCTGACTCCCTGGCGATTCACGCTTTTGGCGTGCGTTAGCCCGGTTGGCTAGCTTGGAGGAGGATGATTTAGGGGCCTTGGGGCACCCGCGATAATTGGCCGTGTGGCCGGTCGCGCCGCAGAGGACGGAACTAGGTGGCTCTTTGCAGAGCGCACGGTCCTTGGGGCGGGGGCACTCTGCCGTGCCATGATCGCCCAGGCATTTAACGCACCTGGGTTTAGCGTAGCAGTGTGCCTGGGAATGCCCATAGAGTTGGCATCTGTGGCATTGGCCAACAGTGCCGCTCTTATGGGGCTTCTCAATGCTTATCCCTGTGAGAGAGCAGACGCTCTTCACCAGGAAGATAGGGTAGTGGGCGGATCCTTCTGCTGGGTGGCAGATTACCAGGACCATGTCATAGGGCACCTTACCGCGTGCCTTGTGCATACGGTGGAACTCCTTCACAGGGATTTCCTGTGAGATGAGGTCCACCTTTATGTCTTCGGAGGATAACTCCTTTGGTACGCGGCGGATGACTACTCGGGTGAGGCGGTCCTCCGGGAGGGAGTAGGTGTGGAAGGCCACACCTCTATGTCGGAGGATCCTGGTCAGCTCCCGGTAGTCCTTAGAGGACGGGACGGTCACCTTAATGCCAGTCTGTGTAGACCTGGCATTGGTGAAGGAAATTTTCTGGTCGGAACACCAGCCGGACACATTGGTCCATTTCCCCTTGTCCTGTATGAAAACAGGCGGGGGAGAAGGGATCTTGGCGGCAGCTTGGGGGGCTGAGCGGGCGGGGTTAGATGTCGCGGCGCGCGGGGCGGCGAAAGCGTTTGAGGGGGCAGGGGCGGGGGTGGGTTGAGCCGCTGGCGGAGGCAGCGGCCGCCAGTTTGGGGGCCGGATTTGAGGAGGATTTCTTCCTCCTCCTCTTTCCCGAGGCAACGATGAAGCCGTCAGCTTCATCGTCCGGGGACGAGGGTGATGACTCCTCGGAGGAATCCGAGGAGACGGGGATGGGCCGTTTGGCTGAAAACACCTCGGTGTCCATGGACACATCGGTTTCAGCGGGGCGGGCTGGGGACCGGGGGCTATCTGCTGTAGGGCAGATAGTTTATCGCCATACTTGGCGCGAAAATCGGGGTCATTTAATAAAACATCATTGACCAGGGCAAGAAGCGCCTGGTAATGAGGGTGGGGACTTGGACTTGCGTCCATGATTACTAAATACCTAGTGCCCCGTGTGGTACCGGGCCTAGAATTGTACCAACCCATATCCTCCCGTGGATGTCGTAAGAGGCGACTAAGGGAAATCACCAGGGAAGCGGGCAGCAGCGCTTCTCCTGTGTAATATCAAATCACTGCGATCCCCAACCCGCCTGCCAAGCGTGGGGATTATGGCAAACCCCCCCAATGATGCACACGATACAGCCCAGGCCCCTAGTCCCCAGCAGCTCCGCTATTCCAGTCTACGGTAGCGGACTCGGTTACGGCGGAGCAAGGGGTGCTAAGAATCTCCGGCAGAGGTCCGGCTACCATCACAAACGACGACCTTTGGCCCTGGCAACATTTAACACGCGCACACTACGGACCGATGGGAAGGTTGTCGAACTGGAGGAAGAACTGAGCCGGTTGCGCTGGGACATTGTGGGGTTATCTGAAGTCCGAAGAGAGGGAGAGGACTCGATAATCCTGAAGTCTGGCAAGGCGACCAGCTGTCCCAGGGTGGTGTCGGGTTTATTGTCCACAAGTCCCTCGTGAACAACGTGGTTAAAGTCGGGAGCCTTTCGACTCGGTTTCGACCTTGTACTAAGAATAACAAAACGATATTCGTTAAAGGTTATACAGGTCTACGCCCCGACGTCTAAACACTCTGACGATGAGGTGGAGGCTATGTATGAGGACGTCAGTAGAGCCATACATTCCTCCAAAACCCACTACACCGTTGTCATGGGGGACTTTAACGCAAAACTGGGCATGCGAGAGGCGAACGAGACGAAAGTGGGGCAATTTGGAGTTGGAAATCGGAATCCCAGAGGTCAGATGCTAATGGATTTCATGGAAAGGGAAGGACTCTTTGCGATGAATTCTTTTTTCAGGAAACCATTGCACCGCAAGTGGACCTGGCTCAGCCCCGATGGTCAGACCAAAAACGAGATAGACTCCATAATGTCAACGAGAAGGCAAGTGTTCAACGATGTCTCCGTGATCCATGCGGTAAAAACTGGGAGTGATCACCGTATTGTTAGAGGCATCTTGAACCTCAACATTAGGCTCAACCGCTCTCGACTTATGAAGTCTACGCTCCGTCCAGCGCCAATACAACTCCAAAACCCCGAGAGCTTTCAGATCGAACTACAAAACCGCTTCGAATGGCTCGGTGAATGCGTAGATGTGGACGACTACAACAACAGGTTTGTGGAAACTCTCCAAACGGAAGGGTCTATGTTTTACAAAACCCTCCGTTCAAAAAGACAGAAGAAGATCTCCGGTCCCACCCGCCGGCTAATGGAAGAAAGACTGGAGGTGATCTTAAAATCCCCTGATGACGCTTCGCGCATCAGATGCCTTAACAGACAGATCTCAAAGTCTCTGACTCGCCATATACGCCAATTTAATACAAATTGTATTAAAGAGGCTATCGAGCGGAACAAAGGCTCCAAAGTGTTCGCACGAGAATTGTCTGTTGGACAGAGTCTACTTGCGAAGCTGAAGACTGGGGATGATAGGATCGTCACTTCCAAGCCCGAGCTTTTGGGTGAGATGGAGAAATTCTACGGAGAGTTATACACATCAAAACACGCACCTGTTGTAAGCCTGGCTAATGATCCTAGAGCCAGACTAACCCGACACTACACCGACGATATCCCGGACGTCAGCCTGTACGAGATTGGTATGGCCCTGAAACAGCTCAAGAACAATAAGGCGGCTGGAGATGATGGAATTACGGCTGAGCTTCTGAAAGCGGTTGGCAAACCGGTTCTTAAAGCGCTTCAGAAGCTATTTAATTCCGTCATTCTTAAAGGCGAAACGCCTAAGGCGTGGCACAGGAGCGTGGTGGTTTTGTTTTTCAAAAAAGGTGACAATACCCTCCTGAAAAACTACAGACCGATATCCCTCCTGAGCCATGTCTACAAGCTGTTTTCTAGGGTCATCACGAATCGTTTCGCTCGCAGGTTCGACGACTTCCAGCCTCCCGAACAAGCAGGCTTCCGAAAAGGCTTTAGCACCATAGACCACATTCATACGCTGCGGCAAGTTATACAGAAGTCCGAGGAGTATAACAAACCACTATGCTTGGCGTTTGTGGACTATGAGAAGGCCTTCGATTCGATTGAGACTTTGGCGGTGCTACAGTCTCTCCAGCGGTGCCAAATTGACCATCGATACATTGAGGTGATAAAGTGTTTGTACAAAAACGCCACCATGTCAGTCCGTCTCCAGGATCAGGACTCGAAACCGATCCAACTGCAGCGTGGAGTGAGACAAGGAGATGTCATATCTCCTAAATTGTTCACTGCTGCGTTGAAAGATGTCTTCAAGCTCCTGGACTGGAAAGGACTTGGCATCAACATCAACGGCGAGTACATCACTAATCTCCGTTTCGCAGATGATATCGTGGTCATGGCTGAGACCCTGGAAGACTTGGGCAAAATGCTCAATGACCTCAGCAGAGCTTCCCAACAAGTGGGTCTAAAAATGAACATGGATAAGACGAAGATCATGTCGAACTCTCATGTCGCACCCACTCCATTTGTAGTTAGTGAGTAGACGAGTATATATACCTGGGACAGACAGTCCAACTAGGTAGGTCCAACTTCGAGAAAGAGGTGTCTCGGCGAATCCAGCTCGGTTGGGCAGCGTTCGGGAAGCTACGCTACATCTTCTCGTCGTCCAAGATACCACAGTGTCTCAAGACTAAAGTCTTTGACCAGTGTGTGTTGCCAGTGATGACTTACGGAACTGAAACGTGGTCGCTCACAATGAGCCTCATACGAAGGCTCAGAGTCACACAAAGGGCAATGGAAAGAGCTATGCTAGGAGTTCCTCTGCGTGATCGAATCAGAAATGAGGAGATCCGCAGAAGAACCAAAGTCACCGACATAGCTCTGCGAGTCGCTAAACTTAAGTGGCAGTGGGCAGGGCACATTGCTCGTAGAACCGATGGCCGATGGGGCAGCAAGGTTCTGGAGTGGCGGCCACGTACTGGAAGACGCAGCGTAGGGAGACCCCCAACAAGGTGGACCGATGACCTGGTGAAGGTCGCGGGAAACCGATGGATGCGGGCAGCACAAGACCGGTCATCGTGGAAAGCCTTGGGGGAGGCCTTTGTCCAGCAGTGGACATCTATAGGCTGAGGAAGAAGAAGAAGAGGAAGTCCTCCGGGTTGTAGGCCCGGAGGGTGTGTAACCCTCCCTGTCCTATCGACAGGGAGGTGTGTACCTACTAACCTGACAAGTCCGGCGCCGAGCAGCTTCGGTGCACGACACGACACTACACGACACACACACACACACACACACACACACACACAGGAGGACCGGGCGGGAGATCCGACGCCACACAGATACGTTGACACCGTTAGGTTTCACTGCGGCGCGTTGATGCGAGGAGTGACTACTCGCCCGGTAGTCGGAGGGATTAACTCACTTTCGCGAGCCAATCCGACCGACTACAGTACGTTTTTGACGATTATTCCGGTAGGAATAGGATGTACGTTTTTGACGAACTCTGTAGGAATAGGATGAAGCGCTGCTGCAGCTTTAGATGCAGGGCGATACACTGCTCGGCAGGTGCAGCAACGTAGACACTATCACAATACACTGACACACCCGAGAGGCACGACGGCACGACGCATGTGGCACGAGCGACAGCGCGGCGAGACTAGCGAGAGCAGCGGAGCGGGGCAGACGTGCGCTCAAGGCGAGCGCGCGGCGCGAAATGATTGATCGCAGCGTGATGTTATATAGCCTAAAGCTTTCCTGGATTAATGGGCTATCCAATGCAAAAAGAATTTTTCAAATCTGAGTATCTGACCAGTAGTTCCTGAGATTAGCGCGAACAAACAGACATACAAACAAACTCTTCAGCTTTTTAAATTAGTATAGATATATATCGGTGGGCTAATGTTTATATCTTGTATTTTATTGTTATTTGTATCTTATTTTTTTTTGTACTTTAACATTTAAAAATATAATTTACTAGCTTTCCGCCCGCGGCTTCGCCCGCGTGGAGGTCGGTTATATCGCGCTTTTTAGGTTTCCCTCGGGAACATCAAATTTTTCCGGGATAAAAGGTAGCCTATGTTCTTTCACGGGGTCTAAAGATTGTCTGTGCCAAATTTCATCAAAATCGGTTGAGAGGTTTAAGCGGGAAAGCGTAACAGACAGACAGACAGAGTTACTTTCGCATTTATAATATTAGTATGGATATGTAAATATCTTGAAATAAAGGAAATAATAGGTAATAAAAAACTCAATATGTTTGTTATCAATGCACAAACCGTGCTGTGTCAAAAGAAGAAAAAAAAGAGTGGTTATCAGAAATGTCACTAAATGTATAAAATAATTATTGTTTTTTAGAACTCATCGGGATTACATTTGGTACAATTTAAGGATAAAACTCTCTAACTTTTGTGCTAAACAATTGTTATTCATTCCTATAAAATAATGCTTTTTGTAATTTTTACATGTAAAGGTTATTATTGAAATGTAAAAAAACCGAATTATTTACAAAATGATGGTGAGTAGAACAAAATAAAGCATAAAATTATTGATAAACAGTTGTAACAACCTTATATGTGTCACTTACTACTTAGTCTAACCCATTGTTTATTTGCAGGCTGCTCATGAGGTAGATGAGGCCTTAGCCTCATTAGATGTACTTATGTCTGAGTTCTTTGCGCCAGCTACAAGTAACTTCAGAAAAAGAGAGATTGAGAGTATGCTTGAGAATTTCTCTAATCGAAGTGATTCCTGGAAACATTGTCTGTTGTTCCTACAAAAATCACAAAACCAGTATGTTTTGATGTTCACTTTGACTACATTAGAGGTAATGTTAATTTACATTTCACACACATAATTATTGAATAATAATTCTTTTTTAATTTTTTTAATATTGCAAACTAAATTATCCCAATTTTCTAATTATGTGTAAATTATTTAGCTACCTCAAAATTGATAGGTATTTCAAAATAATTTGAACATCGTTGAGAGGGTTTAATATTGAGGAATATTATTTATTATGAAGATGAAGATTGGTGTAGTATAGTTATGATGGTGAAATCCATAATACATAATATTTTACTTATAATTAATGAATATGTTGTAGAATATAATCAACCGGCAATGGATCAGTCTGTCAGACAATGAAAAAACAGAAGTTAGGCTGACATTATGGAATGAATTATTGGCCAAACATGAAGTTATGGTGTATTTTATCAGAAACAAGCTTGCAGCATTGATGGTGTCTATTGCCCGCTATGACTGGCCACATGTGTATGATGACTTCTTCAGTAACATTGTTGAGGTAACTTATCTTACTCATAGATATGTATAAAAAGAAAATTTTGTAATTGAAATATAGATCAACAACATGGACTATAAATAAAGGAGGATAATTATATTCCCGTCTATTCATAAATATTGCTTAAGACGCTGTGAATAGCAAACTTTTAGGTATTTGAGGGGGTGAAGCAGACGAAGTGGGACACGACTAGCCCCACCCACTGCGGGGCGCGGGGCGCTCCGCGCGAGTACATCGATGCGTGAGGCGTCCTGCATTGAGAAATACGCACGTTCTATTAAATCTATACCAACCATTCTCTATTCCATCTACATTTAGAAGTGTAATTTCACAACCCAACCGCGAAGCATGGCTGGCTCTGTTCGTCACAGTCCCGGTTCGCATTAGACGAGCCACAGGTTCGAATCCCAGCATCCGTTTACTTTACCTTGCGATTTTCGAAAATGTATATTTTATACATATTTTCATTTTTTATTATTACTTTTGTTTTCTTTTTTATTTTTATAATGCGCTTTGTCCGTTCTGCTTAAATTTTTTGTGTTATGTTCTTTTTTCATGAAACTGTTAGAAATATATAATTTCTAGAAATTACTATTTATAAACAGCTGTTTAGAGTAACTGTTAAAAAAAATGCATTTTCGGATATTTAAAAAAAATAAAAGACTTTCTTCAAAACTGCAACTCTTATCGAAATCGGGTTTGTACGAGTGAAATAGATGGAGGCACTTGGAGGAGGCCTATACTGAAAGGGGCCATGAATAATGCAACAAAATGAAATCTAAATTTACTGTTTTGAACTATTATCAAATTAACTGTTATTTTTATTGTTTTTCTTTTGTTCAATTATATTATGAACTAAGAAATTCATGGTTAAATAAAGGCTTATTATTATTATTTATTATTAATTTCTAGAAATTTGTAGAAAGAAAATTATAACGAATTGATTTTAAATATTAGTTTGCATTATAATTGTTACAAAAAGAATATATTTAAAAAGATGGAACAATTACTACAAAAAATACAGAAAATCGGCTAAATTAATAATAATTAAAAAAAAAACAATTGCAAATAAGAAATCAAACAAAAAGCATACAACGTAAAGCTGGGGTTTGAACCCGAACACATACAGGTGAAGAAAAATTTGCCGCGAAAAAGTAAAAAGAAAGAATAATTATAGAAATACGCACGTTCTATTAAATCTATACCAACCATTCTCTATTCCATCTACATTTAGAAGCGTAATTTCACAACCCAACCGCGAAGCATGGCTGGCTCTGTTCGTCACAGTCCCGGTTCGCATTAGACGAGCCCCAGGTTCGAATCCCAACATCCGTTTACTTTACCTTGCGATTTTCGAAAATGTATATTTTATACATATTTTCATTTTTTATTATTACTTTTGTTTTCTTTTTTATTTTTATAATGCGCTTTGTCCGTTCTGCTTAAATTTTTTGTGTTATGTCCTTTTTTCATGAAACTGTTAGAAATATATAATTTCTAGAAATTACTATTTATAAACAGCTGTTTAGAGTAACTGTTAAAAAAAAATGCATTTTCGGATATTTAAAAAAAATCAAAGACTTTTTCTTCAAAACTGCAACTCTTATCGAAATCGGGTTTGTACGAGTGAAATAGATGGGGGCACTTGGAGGAGGCCTATACTGAAAGGGGCCATGAATAATGCAACAAAATGAAATCTAAATTTACTGTTTTGGAACTATTATCAAATTAACTGTTATTTTTATTGTTTTTCTTTTGTTCAATTATATTATGAACTAAGAAATTCATGGTTAAATAAAGGCTTATTATTATTATTTATTATTAATTTCTAGAAATTTGTAGAAAGAAAATTATAACGAATTGATTTTCAATAAGTATTAGTTTGCATTATAATTGTTACAAAAAGAATATATTTAAAAAGATGGAACAATTACTACAAAAAATACAGAAAATCGGCTAAATTAATAATAATTAAAAAAAAACAATTGCAAATAAGAAATCCAACAAAAAGCATACAACGTAAAGCTGGGGTTTGAACCCGAACACATACAGGTGAAGAAAAATTTGCCGCGAAAAAGTAAAAAGAAAGAATAATTACAGAAATACGCACGTTCTATTAAATCTATACCAACCATTCTCTATTCCATCTACATTTAGAAGCGTAATTTCACAACCCAACGCGAAGCATGGCTGGCTCTGTTCGTCACAGTCCCGGTTCGCATTAGACGAGCCCCAGGTTCGAATCCCAACATCCGTTTACTTTACCTTGCGATTTTCGAAAATGTATATTTTATACATATTTTCATTTTTTATTATTACTTTTGTTTTCTTTTTTATTTTTATAATGCGCTTTGTCCGTTCTGCTTAAATTTTTTGTGTTATGTCCTTTTTTCATGAAACTGCTAGAAATATATCATTTCTAGAAATTACTATTTATAAACAGCTGTTTAGTGTAACGGTTAAAAAAAAAAATGCATTTTCGGATATTTTAAAAAAATAAAAGACTTTTTCTTCAAAACTGCAACTCTTATCGAAATCGGGTTTGTACGAGTGAAATAGATGGAGGCACTTGGAGGAGGCCTATACTGAAAGGGGCCATGAATAATGCAACAAAATGAAATCTAAATTTACTGTTTTGAACTATTATCAAATTAACTGTTATTTTTATTGTTTTTCTTTTGTTCAATTATTTTATGAACTAAGAAATTCATGGTTAAATAAAGGCTTATTATTATTATTTATTATTAATTTCTAGAAATTTGTAGAAAGAAAATTGTAACGAATTGATTTTAAATATTAGTTTGCATTATAATTGTTACAAAAAGAATATATTTAAAAAGATGGAACAATTACTACAAAAAATACAGAAAATCGGCTAAATTAATAATGATTAAAAAAAAAAACCATTGCAAATAAGAAATCCAACAAAAAGCATACAACGTAAAGCTGGGGTTTGAACCCGAACACATACAGGTGAAGAAAAATTTGCCGCGAAAAAGTAAAATGAAAGAATAATTACAGAAAAAAATCAAATAAAATATCGGCAAAAATACAACAGTACATTAAAATGCATTTATTTCAATTAAAATCTACAAAAAGCATATAATGTAAACCTGGGGTTTGAACCCGGGCAAAAACGAAATATGATTATTCATCAACAAACAGACACGTAAATATAATTATTTTCTGTGCGGGGTAATGCAAAAAGTGACATAGGTCCGACAAGCAGCGCGCCTCAGCAGTCACTGTCGCTAAGCATAGAAGTGAAAGAGAAGGCAATGGACGCCGCGATGGAGCGACGTTTCGTTCACGTTATTTATCATTAAATACATTATTTATTTTAGAATATCTTAGTTAAATCGATAAACAAAAACAATGGTTTCATTTACTATTATATTTTACATCGCTCTTCTCAATTTTATCAAGATTTGATGATTAATAATACAGTTACAACTGTTATAAATTCAATTTTAGGGGTTACTTTAGGATTTTTTTCTATCGAGAAAATTAATTCAAAACGTGTTTTGAAAACAATGGTTTCCTGCTACATATAATCAAGATTAACATATAAATTTTTGGCTGCTCTGAAATGTATACATTTGGCTAAAAAACTGTTTTTTGAAGCCTATTTTTACTGAGCACAGCGCCTTAACATTAAGTAGTGATTAGCGAATGTTTAAATATACATTTTTGATGTTTGCACATCACTTAACTTCAATCATTGTTTATGGATAAACACAATAGTGTTTAAGGGGTTTATTCATAAATGATGATTAAAGTTAAGTGACTTGCAAACATTGAAAATGTATGTTTAAACATTCGCTAATCACTACTTAACTTTGCAAAATTTATGAATAAAGGGTTATATGATCACTAAAAACTAAATATGAAAGATATGGAGTAAGAACATGCATGTATAAATTATATCCTTATAATAAAGTATAGTACATAATGAGTATGACAGCTATGCCATAGTGGACTCTATTCTCATAATTCCCAAGCACAAAACGTTACTGTATTAAAGGAGATTTTTTTTTATTGTCGTTGTTTTAAGAAAATATTGATTTTTAGCTTCGTCACCAAAAGAAGTATGTATTACTTAATTGATATTTATTAAAATATCATATCTATGATTAAAAAAAAATTTTACTGCTTTATGGCAGCAAATTGTATTGTTGGAAATATGTTTAACACACACACTGCCCATGGGATACAAGCAGCAACTTACTGCATTTTGTTTTACATGAATACAGAGCTTACCTACTTCAGTGTAACTTGGATAATTAGCATATCAAACTCCTCAGGATTAGTTACACAAGTCCCAAATAGTTTTAAAATGACAGTTGCTTTAATTACAGAGGAATTACTAAGTGTATAGCAGCATTATAATTAGATCTATATTATCATAGTTGAAGGGGTATGGGATAAAAAAGCACCTTTTACAGGAATAAACTATATTTAATAAGGACAATGGTTACATCGATGTTAGCAGCGCAAACACGGGACCGAACAACAACAATTGCAAATTACTTCTAATAGGTGGCACTGCTCACGCTCTTCGTATAGTCTTAACAATAGTTGAAGTGTACCATTTTTCATTTGGTGAAAAAGCTCATTAACACATGATCAAAATAAAAACTTAAGACCAGATTTATTTATTTAGGCTATCAAAAATCAAAGCAATTATTTCAAGTAAATCAATTATTTTGAATTGTCAAAGAGTTGAATCAATCAGTAAGATGAAGCTAAGTGCCCATTCCAAAGTGTAGGTACCTATTGAGAAGAATGGGTATAGAACTCCATGGAACTCTTTTAAATCATAAAAAATTATACAAAATATTTGATTACATCATTCATGATTAAATTAACCATGTGATAATGACGCATAGAAAACATAGAAATAATTCAGCAATTAGATAAGCCATAACTGCTAAGGGATAACCAGTTCCTACTGACGGTGCCCATTTACGAACATCACACATAGATCAGCACCATTCAACTCAACTACTTTGAAGAAAACTTAATGATCCATTACACACACACACACACACCTACCAATGGTACATTATAGTGACCATTACATACTCTTAGCAGCCAGAGCACAATCAAGTCACACCATACCCACCAGGCATACCCAGTAAAATTTATGCTGTGAACACTACCACAGACTACATTATTACTTAAGTTATTTATATTAGCATGATTATAATATAGCATGTTGTCATATTTGTGGTTCCTATTCAAGAGAAAGAAATATGAATGCCATTCCTTGATTTTGCAGTTGATCAGAAGTGATGGGCAGCGTTGTCTATTGGGCCTAGTCCTAGCGCAGGCCGCCAGCGAGGAGCTTGGGGCGGCGCGTGACACTGGTGTCCTATTGCCATCCTCCCGTAGGAACCAGCTTGAGCGTCTCATGCTTAAGGGGATGCCACAGCTGTTAAATGCTCTTAGTGGTAAGATGACCAATTCAGATTTAAACGTAATCTTCCCACATATCATATCACAAATAATGTCTTTGATCACCTTATATTTTGTTTTTGTTTTAACAATGAATCAATGTAACAGCCTAGTGCCAAAAAATGTTTTTTACAGTATCACTTCCTACATAATCTGCACCCATATTATTTTCAGATATTTTGGAAAAGAATGCTCAGAAGGAAGGACAATCCAATCCACCTCCATCACCAACAAATGGTGTTCCTCAAACATCTGCACTACCAGACCTCTTGGCGAATGCACATGATGTCAGTACTACTGATAAGTAAGTTCTTGTCAATTTATTTGCTGCATTCAGCTTTATGGGAATAATTGTAAATTATGTCTTTGTAAAATCTCATTTTACTTTTTAATAAATTCTGGCAATGGAAAAACGAGCACAAAAAAAGCAGCCTTTAGTAAAATCTTATTTTACTAAGGGCTGTTTTCTTTTAAATCAGGCAATGGATCAGTTCGAAGTAAAATCTTATTTTATTAAGGGCTGATATTTCCATTGCCAGAATTTTTGTTCGAATAAAATAATTATTCCTCGAATAAAGTTATCTAGAGATGGGACAATCAGCTTCTAACATATCACATTTCGCGACCTTGCCCCATTACTGTTTAAATTTTATGCCACTGACGCAAAAATCGAATAAATATGCCTATAATTAGTCTTATTTATATTAATTATATATTATTTTTTAATTTTTTGCTTTATGTTCCAGGGCTCTGAATATGGAGATAGTAGTAAAGTGTCTTACTACTCTTCAACATCTGTTCTCGTGGCTGCCATTATCTTCTCACGTACCGCCATCATTAGTCACCACAGTGTTCTATTGGGGCAGCATAGCAACACAATCGCAGGTATGTCATTTTATGCTTCCAATACATCAGTTAAACCTAAATTATAAAAAAAAATGGCAGTTGTGGGACTGACCGACAGAAGTGAAAACTGAAATCATTAAAAAACAGAATACAGCGTGGCGCCATAATGGTGACATTAAATTAACACACGAGTAGTGCTAGTGCCCATTAATCATATGACATTTGATATTTTAAAATAACTCGAAAAAAGAAAAAAAAAATTTTTCAAACAAAATAAATAATATAAAAGTAACCAAAATTGGGATCACCCTTGCAAAAATTCATTCATGCAATTACTTACCTCGGAGGTGCTCGGAGCTAGAACGCGTCGCTTCGCGTACAGACCTAGTTAGCGGGCTAGCACACAAACGTAAATCGTACGGATGACAGCACATCAAGCTAAGGTTACAATCAGTCAGATGTCTTTATCCGATTTTCAACTTTATCACTAAAGCATTAAGGCTCAAGGTTGATTGATAATATCTGACGGTTTCGGGCGGCTTGACCTGCTGTCGTCCGTACCTACGTATTCGTAATCGGTAATAAGATTCTTTGTCGGCTTTTATCAATGAATCCGGCGGCGCGCGCGCTGTTTGCTCTAATGGTACCTACAGCGGAACTAGTTATAGTCAAACACTAATCACATCCCACTTAACTGTTATTATTACTTATAAGTAACTATCATCAGTTCATCACTAGTCACTGCTTTTATTTTAAATTTTCTTATGTTCAATGAGTCCACCTTGTTGGCGGACACAGAGAGCTAAACGACGTTTCATGTTTTCCCGCAAGTTTGATAATAAATTATCGTGTAAAGCCATTTCCCTCACTTTTTCAAACGCGTTTGTTATTCGATGGCGTAATTGTTCGACCGAATCCACGTTCTCCGCGTAAACATGGTCTTTGACGTACCCCCACAAAAAAAAATCGAGTGGCGTGAGGTCTGGCGATCTTGCTGGCCACCTACGAGGTCTGATGAATCTGCCGATCCATTGGGCGCCAAACGTGTTATTTAGCCACTGCCTGGCTGCTGTTACGGAGTGGGCTGGCGCGCCATCTAATTGATACCACATTCGTTGGTATTGACGGACGTTTAAGTTGTTGGTGTATTCTGACACCGTATCATTTAATAAATTAACAAACCTTTCGCCGTTTAAAGTCCCATCAATGAACACGGGTCCGATGATGTTATCACCGTGAATAGCTGCCCAAACATTTACTGAAAATCTGTACTGATGGGCTGTCTCCCGCCAAACGCGTGGGTTTTGGCTTTTGGGTGCCCAATGGTGCAGATTGTGCTGGTTCCACATGCCGTTTCTCGTAAACGTGCTTTCGTCAGTCCAACAAATTTGGGAAAGAAAGTCACTGTCCTCTTCAAGTTTACGCAGTAACCACTGACAATATTCCACTCTAATTAATTTATCACGCGATAATAGAGAATGCACTTTTCGAAATTAAAACGGGTGCCACTTTTCCCGCTTTAAAACCGGGTGTATGGTTCTGTGATGAACCTGAAAATGCCTAGCGCTCTGGCGAAGGCTAGTTTTTGGTTGGTTTTCAAAATGTTGTAGCACATTTTCAGTTAGTCGAATCGGGGTTTGACGTGTAGGCGGCCGATCAGGGCGTTGAGACCTAGGATCCACTGGCCGGTTTTCACGGATGCGCTGAAGAGCTCCTACAATAGTGCGAGGATTAGTAGGGCATTGTCTGGAATTGCCATATCTCTCGCGATATGTCCTTATTGCAAGGGCGGCATTTTGATGACATTCTCCGTAAATTAGAATCATGTCCGCATATTCAGCTGCTGTGTAGTTGGGATGTGTACTCGCCATTCTAGACACAAGTTTACACAAGCACTAATAAATAAGATAACACAAATAACGTTCGTAACACGAGAAATAAAACGACCGAACTAAAATAAAACAAAGCGTCTTTATCGCGGTACCATAATCTAATTACTATTCTAATTACACAAAAATAATTAATAAAACAATAGACTAAGCGTCTTTTCCACAAAAACATTCATAGAACTTGTATTTAACGAAATTATGCACAGCCGGTATTATGCGTGTCAAGGACACGGGTTCGTCTAGCATACTAAGGAAGTAAGGAACAAAAAATAAATATTTAATAATTTGCGGAGGCGCGGTAGGGTGGGTCGAGGGGAGGTAGGCCGCATGTCGCTTGCGCCGAGCGCCGCCGACAAAGATAATATTTCGCATCTCTCTTCCGCACGAATGTAATCATTTTAATTTCACTGATGAAATGTTACCTATGATCCATGACCTCGGCAAATGACCGCTGCGCGACAGTTCTCTAAATACAGGTTGCTCTAAATGGTAGTTTCTAAAAATTTTAGTAACTTCGTTAATAATAACATTTTATGAAAATAAAATCTCTTCATGACGCCAAAATGTAACATTCAATGTCGCCATTATCGCGCCACGTTGTATATAAAAAGTGGAAAAAAAAATTATCATGTTGTCGGGTCGGTCATGCTCACACGAATTCAATACTTTTTCACCATCCAACAAAACTGCTCAACGTTGCTGAAGAAGTTTTCACTTCAAAAGTTTAACTATGGATTAACTCTGCAGTCTTGTATAATACAGGCCCACTTTTAAGTGGGATGCAGTAACGTAGCCTAATGAATTCAATACTACTGATGTATAAGGGGCCGTCCAATAATCAGGTGATGTTTTTTTTTGCATTTTTAACCCCTCCTCCCCCTTGGTGATACATGGTGAGGTTCAAGATAACGATTCTTGAAATACACACATCAAAAGTGTCTAGGGATCAACATATATTTTTGCAATAACTTTTCTCCTGATTGATATTAATTAAAATTTTCTTTAAGTATTCATCAAATAAAGTGTTTTCGTTTGTCACAGTAACGATAAACCAAGTCACCTTTGCATTAATAAAGAAATTTGCCATTTTCCTAATAAAGGGATATTTGACATTTGAACCACTAACACAAAAGTTCGAAAAAAAGACTGAAATAACAGTTTTCTCTAAAATTTTATTGGGTAACTTAAACAATTAATAATCCGTGTTTCTACCGCGAACACTAACAACACAAGAACATCGGTTTGGCATACTCAAAATGAGTTCATCCAAATCACGCTGTGGAATGGCCGCCCATGTTCGTTGCAACAACAAAAAAAGGTCTTCTTGCGACTGGATACCCTCCATATTCGGCAGAGCTCTTCTCTGTAGCATATCCCATGCATGCTCAATCGGGTTCAAGTCTGGCGACTGAGCAGGCCAGGGCAGGACATTGATGTTAGCTGCGGCGAGAGTCTGTCTTACAACTCTTGCGGTGTGCGGTCGTGCATTATCATGCATTAACTGAAATAAGGGACCGATTTGCACTTGTAGAGGAACGATGACGTCTGATACAATCGTTTCAGCATAAATTTGAGCGTTGAGGTTGCCTCTGATCCAAATCAACTCAGTTCTTCCGCCGATCCAAATACCCGCCCATACCATGATGGTTCCACCACTATAAGGATGGACTTCCTGGCAGGATTTTAATCGCTGTTGGCGTCCAGGGGTTCTCCAGTGTCGTATACGTCTTGTATCCGGTCTCATACCAAAACGAGACTCATCAGAAAAGCACACGAAACGCCATTGTTCTTCTGCCCAATTTCTGTGTTCAAGAGCCCATTGATATCGAATCCTACGATTGTGCATTGCTATAGGTGGTACCCGTAGCGGTCTTCGGGAATGAAGGTTCACTTCATGCAAGCGGTTTCTGACTGTTTGGTCGCTAATTAAGTTCCCTGAAGAGTGATGAAGCCTCACGGCTAACATCATGGCGGTTATTGTTGGAGCTCTTCGAGTTAAGATTTGAATGTATCGGTCTTGTCTCCGTGTGGTGCAGCGATACCGTCCTCCATGGCGCTCAGCCACGGTACCAGTGCTTCGGTAACGTGTCCAAAGTCGACTGATAACACTCTGACTTGTATTCAGAGCTAAAGCCACAGTACGTTGCCGGGAACCAGCTTCTATCATTCCCACGGCTCTGAGCATTTCTTCCCTGCTTAAATGACGTCGCCGCTCCATAATAACGTTGGTTTTAATCAGTAGTAGGGAAACAGTAGCACTAATAATGTCTTCAATGCGTTGTATGTTTTTATAGGGAAAATATTGACAGCTGATTTTCATCTTTTACTCGAATTTGATTCACAGTTCCTGATTCAAATTATGAAATGCACCAAAAAGGATCCATATAAATTTATAAAATCATAAATTTATTACAAAGCCACATCTCAATCTCAAGAAATCCGCATAAAAATGCTTGATCCCTAGACACTTTTGATGTGTGTATTAATGATTCTTTAAATACATATTTGCAAATCGATAATTTACCTAACGCACAAACTGACAATGACCTGCAAATTGCAAAATTGGACACGGCTATACAATATGTAAAGAAAACCCTGTCCGATCCGTGAAGGTGTTGTTAGGTATCGTTAACTGATTCTAATAATGCCTACCAAGCCGGACTAAAAAATAAATATTATTTCGAAAAAGCGAGGTAACTTAATGCATGTGCGATAGGCAACACGTTAGGCATACATGCGCGGATAAAGGGGGGCAGGGCAGACGGCACATGGTTGCATTGCTATTCGCTCCGCCACAAATGGAGTTGTCACTTTTTAAAAAATTACCAAATTTTGGGGAAGTTGGAATTAATTCGCGGAAAAAAAGATTATTTCAAAATTCAACTAACATTTATTATCCTTTTGGGTCGGATGGGGTTTTCTTTACATATTGTATACAAAATTAAATACTCTATGGAAAGAGTACATTCGTCATGGCGCCTAAAGTATATAGTAAAGTTCCCAAGGATATTACGAGACTGTAATAATATATTTAAATTCAAAAATAGATTATTTAAATTTCTTAAAGAACACTCATTTTATTCAGTAATGAGTAAAGGAATTCTAAGGTCCGTATTACAGAACGTCACTCAAAACTCAAGCTCTACTTAAGTCTCGTTTGAAGCCTTTTGATTGGTTGAAACTAGTTTTAAGTAATGATTAAACAGCGATCAATGCTTGAGTTTCCTTCTGGAATACGGACCTTAGATTTGAAATGACTTGACTATATTGTGGATGTTTGATTGACTGCATGCCCGTGAGGCAGATCATAGCATAAACTCACTTTGTATTGTAAGACCCATGATATACCTACAGACTGGTGCTGATAATACGACAATAAATGAAAACACGGACAATGCTGGTTCATAGGAATTATCCTAAACCATATAAAAAAAAACCTAGCATCAAAAATTAAAAAATGAAAATTTGATAAATGAATAGAACATCCTTTAAAATATTGGATCACTGACCGTCGATCGGCGGCAGCGCCGTCCTATTAATATTTAGTACCTACCGCTGGATGCGGCGCTCATCAACCTGTAAGCGCTTCCTTATCAACTAACAATTTCCTGTGGCTAAACTGTATTTATATGATTTTTATGTGTAGACTGAGAATGTGTTGAGGTACACGATGTTTAATTTATTGTCGTATTGTCATCCCCACTTTGTATACCTGTGTATCACAAATAAACTATTTGATTTCATAAAATTAAGAATAAACGTCAAGGCCGTAAGAATAAACGTCTCTGTGTGTGTGCAGAGCATGGAGGCGGCGTTATGCGGGCTGGGCGGAGTGTGCGAGCTGCTGTATCGGCGGTACGCGCCGCCGTCGTCCGCCGCTACGGCACTGCGTCTGCAGCACTGCGCACTGCGCCTGCTGCGGCACCTGACCCACACGCAGCACGCCATCATGCATGCTCACCACGAGTTAGTACTTACATACTCAATCTTTTTTAGGGTTCCGTACCTAAAAGGTAAAACGGAACCCTATTCATGATACTTCGCTGTCCATCTGTCCGTCCGTCCGTCCGTCTGTCACCAGACTGGATCTCATGAACCGTAATAGCTAGACAGTTGAAATTTTCCGACATAAATAAAAATATTTAAGGGGGCTCCCATACAACAAACGTGATTTTATTGCTGTTTTTATAGATGACACGGAACCCTTTGTGCGCGTCTCGCACTTGGCCGGTTTTTTTTATCTACACTATGTCCCTCTGCTGCGCAAACAAATAAAAAATAGGGTGATTTAAAAGAAAAATGGGGTGGGTGTTTCTTTCATCCACTTTATGTCAGATATCTGGCCATGTTGGCCGTGTACACACAATCCGATCGTCATGCCTTCCTCGCGTCTACCTCAACAATGATGTCCCTCTAGGTCCAGTGAGTGACAATCTTTGCCCATCTTGAATACTCAATACTGAATCATTGCATTCCACAAAGTGTCCTCATGTGACAAGTTGATAACGAGGTAATTATAAACCTCATTATAACGGGAAACTTTTTAAAACTAGTGATGTTTGTTAGTAGATATTGGTGCGCATACCCTTGTTGACGAACTAATTTTAAGTTCAGTAGTGCATCTTATTCTTGCTATTTCATCAATAAAAGGACAGAAAATTATGATTAGGATGAGTTTATTCCTGTCAAATTAGTCGGCGTCTAACGTAAATTGTCGTCTTCTTAGACGCCATGTTTTAAAATCACGTTTAAACTGTCTATGGAATATCTTAATGTCACAGGACTAAACAAATAGTTTATCTTCTGTCCTTTTCATAATGAAATTGGAAGAAAAAGATGAACTATAATTAAAATTAATTTAGTTTGTCAACAAAGGAATAGGGGCCATTGTCCTATAGCATCCTATTTAAATCGTATGTCACTCTTGTAACAATACCCATAAGTGCAAATGACACAGAACTCGGCGTTTACATAGGTAAACGCTGAGTTCTGTGTCATTTAATTAGTAATTTACTACCCTACTCTAGTAATTTACTACTTGCATTTTTAAGTGGTAAAAGGGAATATAATCTATATTATATTCCCTTTTCCCATCATTGGGAATATAATCTATATAATATTCCCTTTTACCACTTAGAAATGCAAGTAGTAAATTACTACAGCGAGAAGTCACATAAAAGGGCTCTTAATTCGAATGAAATGGGATGGGATGTCGCGAGCGGAATTCTTGCTTTCGCGAAATGGTGCTACAGCGAAATGGAACTGAGTAATAAATAAACAGACGATATTACTGTGCCACTAATCGTCATTATAAATTCTCATTAGTGATTATTGAACATTGTGTCCATTTCAGTTACCTTAACAAGTTAGCAGAGTTCCTAAAACTGTTTGTATCATTGCATTTCAAGAGGTTGGAGGCGGAGCCAGAGTTTGATGCCATCGAATTTTTGTCATATCTATTCCAATATACATTCCAGGTATGTTTTATTCGCAAAAGCTATGAAACCGTTGAGTTATTTTGTGTTACAATGTTGATCTAATCAAACAATATTTTCAGGTGCCCACGTGTGCTATTTTTGTAAACTGTTTAGATATATGGATACAATTTATCGATATCTTAAAGCCAGAAGATACTCCAAAGTAAGTAAATATTAAAGTATCGATTTGACAATGAAATTAGCAGCCGTATAATCAGTAGTTGTGAACAATGGTTGTTTTGTTATTTCAGATATTGGGAAGCGTTACAGGCACTCGTGAATGGAGTGTTGAATAAAATACAGTTCCAACACAATAAAGCGCAATTACAACACCTCGACAATGATATTCGAGATGATGACGTTAGTGGATATTCTTATTATGGTATAGCTTGGTGATAATGCTCTAACATAAATGATACCGTGCCATTTAGGTCTTAAAAGATATGTTGCATCATAAGGATCTGCAAATAGCTGCCTTGATTGAATCATTATATAAACTTAATAGTGACTTCTGAATGTATTTTCAGGGCCAGACAGAGTGGCACACATTCCTGAAACATTGTATAGAATGCGTAGCTCGTGTCGCAGAGTTAGCGCCACTTGATGTGTTCACTGCAGTGGTAAGTAGACAACAACGTAGTAAAAAATATGGCATAGGGTAAACCAGGCAAACGTGCCCCACTATTCGAAGAGTATAAATAAAAAATAAATTTTGTTCAAAACATGTTTATTAAAATAATCAGTCTTTACCACTGACTCAATTGGCATAACAAAAACTAAAAAATCTTCTAAAATCTCTCTTCTATCCAGTTCATTCTCATATCCTGTATAGTGTCTTCCAATTCTCTGCTTCGACCTCCAATACCTGGGGTTGTGTCTTCGCAATTTGCGTGAAGGTATTTTATATCAACGACTCGCTCCATTTACCTTTATTTTCTTACTAGCGGCCGCCAGCGACTTGTTCGCGTGGAGTTAGTTATGCTCTGCTCCTATTGGTCGCAGCGTGATATTATATAGCCTAAAGCCTTCCTGGATTAATGGGCTATCCAACGCAAAAAGAATTTTTCAAATCGGACCAGTAGTTCCTGAGATTAGCGCGCACAAACAAACAAACTCTTCAGCTTTATATATTAGTATAGATTTATTACATCCTCCACCGCCTTCTGCATATTTTCTTCCATTCATTTTTCAGCTCATCAGCAGCTTTAACCCATTTCCTAAAAAAAAAAAAACATAATTTTATTAGAACCATTTCAAAGTAAGAACTCAGGAATAATCGTCGAATGGGACACATTAGCCGAAAAAAATCGGGCGCATTAGACGATGTACGGTATAATGTGCCCCATTTAAATAATTCTGATTTTTATAACGAAAAACGGAACGTGGGCAAACAAAAGTTAAATGAGGTTGGTTTTCTATAAAAACTAAAAAACACTAAATAATATCGTGCAAATACTTTCAATCAACGTGAAAATAGATTTAAAACAAATACATGTAGTTATACAAACCTTTTAATTACTTTTTCTCACTAAAACTAAATAAAAATCAGCATAGTATTGTTTACATCGCGACCACACTTGGGTTACTGACCCTAGGACCGAATAAGCGTCAAATTTAAAATACATCACTGAGTTTCGGGAGTGGGTACGTATCCGACTGAGGCACATTTGCCTGGTTTATCCTACTTAATTATTCAGTTAAGTACGTGTTTGAAAATTGCTAAAATATAACAAGTATGTAAAAATCGAAGTATGTATTTTCGAAGTGTGTCCTTGGAGTGTTCCGACCGCCTTCAGCTTTTGGGAGTTGAGATTTCCTCGAACCTTAACTTTGGGCGGTTCATTGAGTCCAAGGCAAGGTGGCTGCCAGGAAACTTGGCGTTATCGCAAAGGTCCGGCAGTACTTCACACCTGGACAGCTTCTAATGTTATACAAAGCACAGGGCCGTTCGTGTTTGGAGTACTGCAGCCGCATTTGTGCTGGTGCTGCTAAGTGTCACCTGGCCGCTTTGGATTCGATGGAGAGGCGTGCGAAGAGGCTGATTGTTGACCCTGATCTAACTCGAGATGGTCTCCAAAGCCTAGAGCACAGGCGTAGAGTAGCCAGCCTTTCGTTGTTCTATAGGATGCATTTTGGGGAGTGTGCGAGGGAATTGCATGATTTAATTCCCCCATCTCCGTTCCACCAACGGACGACCCGTCGTACGGCTGGTTTCCACCCTTACTTTGTTAACACCACTACGATCCGGACGAAGCGTTTCGCCTCCTCCTTTATACCGCGTAGGAACTGGAACAATTTGCCAGCGTCGGGTGTTTCCGTCGAACTACAATTTGAGTGTCTTCAAGGCTAGAGTGAATAGGCTCTTAATAAACTAGTGCGCTTTACCATCAACGATTGCGTCACTGCTTACCATCAGGCAGGATTGCGGTCAAGCGCTAGTTTATGATATTATAAAAAAAGAAAATTGTGAATAATATTAAATTTTGAACTCATTTTTGCTATTCAGATGTCTCTTATGATTTATATGTTTCAACAAATAAAACTGTTATAATGTAATAAAAATTTAAATCATATGTATCCCTTATGGATATGGATTCTCAACAAACGAGTAAAAAAAACACGTGCGGGTCCCGGGGACCCCCTAGCAGGAACAAAGTTCAAAATGAAAATCTAAGATTTAAAAATTTTTGTTGCGGACATACTTACGACTTCAGCAGCCTCGGTAACCTCGAAAACGATACCTATGTCGAACAATTTTATAATTTTTACGGTTGCCATCTTGAATTTAAATTTTGACCTTCTCAATCCGCTTTAGCAACATTTTAAATCATGATAAAACGCTTATGTACTCAAGTCTCATGGAACGGGCATATAGCTTTTCGGTTACGTGATGTTTTCTCTAAGTTTACTACTACTGTAAGTTCCGTTAAAGACCTTAGTTCCAAAGAAACCCAATGAGTGCGGTAAATCGTTTGGTAATATGATATATGATTTTCGCTTACGAGTAAACGCAAGGCAAGGGTATTTCCGGTTCTCGAAAGCCGAGAAACATTTCTTTTAGACGGGCGTCAATGTAATCGTATTCGCAGCTGGAGCGCTGGCAGTGCCTGGCGGGTGTACACGCACGCGCGGCCACACGGGGCGGCGAGGGCGAGCGCCTGCTGGCGGCGCTACTAGACCTCGCTACGCTCACCCGCGTGCTCGGACGCCTTGCACCGGCCTTACTTGCCGGTATCTTATTTATATATTATTTTTCTTGTATACCTTTTGTTTACTTGATGGTAATATGAAAATAATAAAATGAGTTGTATTTTAGAAATTAAAATGCTTATTATTTTTGTTTTTAGAGACTGAAAGTAGTCGACGGGCGACAGGCTGGGCGCTGGGTGCTACGCTAGTGGAGCGCATGGCGGGTGCGCTGGCCGGCGCCGCACTCACCCGCCCGCACCGCGCCGCGCCGCTAGCGCACCTCGCGCACGCGCACGTGCAGGTGTAAGTACACACGCACCGTACAGCCGCGCGACGCTAGTGGAGCACATGACGGACGTGTTATCCTAGTCTGGCTGGGTGAAGGGAGCTGCCAATGGTGTCAAAGTCGTTGTATATTGAGACTAAATTCGCTTGACACATTCGCGACCCTAGTTAACATCGGAGACTTTTGACACCGCGATGCAGGATGCAACACAAATGCTACAACGCCATCTATTGGCGTATTTGTGAACTAATAATTCAAACACCTAATACTTTGTCTTACACATCAATTGGAATGAGTAAAGAAAGAATATAGAATAGCTCGCTTCACCTGTTTTCTGGGCACTGGGTATGACGATATAATCATCAAGCGGTAGTTACTTTGTTAGTTCTCATGGGCAGTATATTCCACAGAGTATATTCCACAGGCATGCAGAGATGTTCGCTTGCATGGGTGCCTGGTCTTGCTATGCGAACGAGTGCGGCGTTCCAGTCCAAACAATGGAGGGACTATTCTCTTCTGCAGTACCCTTTTTACTCCCACACGAAATACCGGTTAGTTTTGTTCATTTTAATTCTAATTTGTTCAATAAGCTTAAGTTTGGATATATGGTGTATTTATCGTGCCTTTTTTTTTGTAGGAACCTCCGTTATTGAGCCATGCCGCAGCGCATCTTCTTTTAAGTCTTGCAAAAAACGTGAAATTTAACTGCGATCCTGTAGTGCTCTCTGGGGACTTGTATGAGCATGCACAAAGATCTCTGCAGTACCTCCCGTCTAAGGTAGGAGTATGTCACAAAAATGTCTTCTAATATCGTGTAATTAGTTGTGTAACGCGGCATACCTATTGTCAGACGGCGGCGGTAGTGCGTGAGGCGCTGATGTCGCTGGCGCTGCGCGGGGGCGGCGCGGGGGCTGCGGGGGGCGCGGCGCGTGCTCTGCTATCGGCGTGGGGCGGGGTGCTGGGCGCGGCGGGGCCGAAGCACGCTCTGCCGCCACTCACGGCGCTGCTGCACGCCTTCTCCGACGCGCCCACACAAGCTAAAAAGGTATTGGCTCGCTGTTGAATTGAGCTGTTCTCTTGGTAACAACATCGTCATTCGAGTTTTGGCGGGAAAGTTAAGCTAAGTGTCACGCTCTTTTTCATTTGCCTTTTTAAATTATTTATAGTGTTATTTACTACATAAAGTGCGTGATTTATATAGTAAAAAGTGCATTTAGTAAATAATTCATAAATAACATTGAAATATCGCAGCTTAGTGGCCTCATCATGACTTTGCCTCAAACCTCCCTCTTAGACGGTTCACGTGGCCGTCTTTTTCGACATGAATAATTCATTGGGTGACGTTGGTTAAATGCACAAATCGTGCGAAGCCAAAAAAGAAAGAAGAAAAGAAGACTCTTTGTAACAACATCGTCATACCATTTTTCACACAATCCATCCATCACCATGCAGAACAGTGCGAAAAATGGTATGACTGGCAAGGAGGTGACTACTAATATGGCGGTTCATAGAGCTGAAAGGAAGAAGACTTGCTAAACCATACTAAATTATTTGATTACCAAATAATAAAACTTACGTGATACCAAATTATTTGGATTCCAAATAGTTTGTCCTTAACAAAAGGCAGATGAAAATGCCTGTCATACATAGCCTAAATTAATACTCCTTTACCAGACAATAGCGGAAGGTATTCAGGGCTCGGCAGAGACTGCGTTACGAATGCTATGCGAGCCTTCCTTCGCGTCAGCTGAAGCGGAGATTACAGACTTTTTCCTGGCATTGTTCACCGCGCTTCTGCCGCAACTAGGTAACTTTGCCTACAACGCCATCGACGTGTTCTTGGAGGTTGCGCAAAGGTACGTGTTTCTCCGTTAAATTAAAATGAAAAATTGTCTGAGGTTTCGCATATTTTTGCAATATGAGCGCACTGATTTCGATATAGAATAAAATGGCTCAAAACGTTAATTGTGATTGAATATTTGTGATTGTATATTGAATACATAGAAATGTATGTTCTTTATGTATGTATGTATGTAATCTTTCATACAAATAACTTATCCTTTAATTTCATAAAGCAATGGTACGGAACCCTTTGCCTCGAATCTTGCGAGCAGCGGGGCGGCGGCGGAAGCGATGAGTGAGCGGCAGGATCTAATGCGTAAAATCAAACGGACCGGTTCTCGAAAAGAGCGGCGCGGCAGCGGGGCGGTGGCGGGTAGCGAGCGGTGTACTTCTCGCGCTCGAATCTTGCGGGCAGCGAGCGGTGATCGAGCGTTAGGAATAAATTTGAATCAAAAAGATGTTGCCGCCATTGTTCGAACATTTCTTTCGCGAATAAAAACAAATATCTCTAGTGACGCGCGATATACCCGCTAGTTTCGAGAACGGGTCTTCGATGCCCGCTCGGCTCCCGCGCCGCCGCCGCCGCCGCCCCGCTGCCCGCAAGATTTGAGGCAGCGGCCTGAGTCCGACACGCACTTGCCTAGTTTTTTATTTATAACATGAGCATCATTGATTGCGATATAGAAAAAAAAGGTTGGCGACATTAACTACCAGGTATGCTGGCAAAAAGATATGCTGCGAAAATGATGTCAGATATTCATGTTGCCATTGAGACGTCATTTGTTTATTTGAAATATCAGCAGCACTTATTGGGATATAAAATAAAACGGCCCGAAATATTATGATATCAGATATTTTTGGTCACAAACTGAACTCAACTGAGCCACGTTTGTAGCGCAAAATAGGGTTTTTAAGATAACTATAAATTAAACCGGAAGTAATTTCTTATTTTTATGACAATCCTGTGATTACTTTAGCTCGCACACGTACTAAATGTTTAAAGGTGTGAATGAAGTATGGAAGAGACCCCGCAATGAAAACGCATGTATAAACATGATTCCTAGAAATATATAATGCTGAATAGATAAAAATTAGTATTTTCTTATTATTAATGTTTAGGAACTTTTCATATCTGCACAATACTAAAAATAATATCTATCTGTATATAGATAATTATGTTTTTGTACTTGAATGAATATGTACGAAGAGGTAATTGCAAGAAAAGAACTTGATACAACGGATTTGCGATACTTCCTGACTGATCTTGTCATGTCAAACCGAAATAATCCATAAAACAAAAAGAAAGAAAAAAAAAAACATACATTGTTGTTTTTTTTTTTTCTTTCTTTTTTTGTGTTTTTTATGTTGTTCACGAAAGTTATAAGAAATATTTAAACACTAAACAAATTCACGAATGAATATACATACGTTTTGGTTATAGCGACGTCAAACTTAAGTCCCTGGAATTTAACGCATACTTCCGTAAAAATTACGTATTATTATTTCGGTAATAGCGACTTTGGATATAGCGTCAATTTCGTGTATAGCGACTTGTTTTCATGAACCATTCATAACAGATTCCTAGAAATCCCATACGGATATTTGCGACTGAGTCGGCGAAGGCACAAAAACTCATTCATAGATCAATTCAACTTTCTTATCTTTTGTTTACATTCACAAATGGTCAAACAAATGCTTTGTTTGTATGTAGGATTGCTTAGCACGTGTACGAAGTTAAATTTTTGAATCAGTTAGATAGCAAATTCCAGTGAGTGAACAGTGTTTCTTACTTGTAAAAATTTCTCCTCGACGTACATTTACTGTGAATGAAAAAGTGGACATCATTTCGAGGCTGCAAAAAGGAGAAAATTTTAACACGTTTTTTCAGTAACACCCGTGTAACATAATAAAATAAATGAAGAATAAATACATAAATGTACATGACTTTTTATTATTTCGGATATAGAGACCTCTGAATATAGCGACGGCATTAAAGAGGTCCCTCCGCCGTCGTTATAACCAAAATTCATTGTATAAATATTATGCGTTGGTGTGAAATTCCTATTAATTTAACCGAGCTGGGGCAGCCGTTTAGCCATCTCTTCTTAGGAAAATCGTTGAACACCATGTCTCTATCACTTAATTAATTTATATTATTACTAGCTTTCCGCCCGCGGCTTCGCCCGCGTGGAGTTCGGTTATATCGCGCTTTTTAGATTTCCCTCGGAAACATCAAATTTTCCGGCATATTAGGTAGCCTATGTCCTTTCTCAGGGTCTAAAGATTGTCTGTACCAAATTTCATCAAAATCGGTTGAGAGGTTTAAGCGGGAAAGCGTAACAGACAGACAGACAGAGTTACTTTCGCATTTATAATATTAGTATGGATGGAATGTATTTATTAGTGACTAGCTGCGCCGCGATTTACGTAGGCTTGATTGTTTTTTATATGCTCCGCTCCTATTAGTCGCAGCTTGATGTTATATAGCCTAAAGCCTTCCTGGATGAATGGGCTACCCAACGCAAAAATAATTTTTCAAATCGGGCCAGTAGTTCCTGAGATTAGCGCGTTCAAACAAACAAACAAACTCTTTAGCTTTATATATTAGTATAGATTCGTATAGATTATTTTTGTCAAGTGTTGGCGAACTTTGGTCGTGACTGTGCAGGGGCGGCGGCGAGAGCGGGCTGGAGCGTCTGGTGGAGTGCGTGAGGCTGGGCGTGGAGGCGGGCGGCGGCGGGATGCTGGTGCGCGCCGTGCTGGCGCTGCTGACGCGCCACGTGCTGCCGCGCGCTTCGCCTGACGCGCCCGACCTGGCGCGGGCTGCCTACCGACTCCTCGCCAGGTACCAACCCTACCACGTGCCACCTGCCCAAGTAGTTAGAAAGATCACAGCGCTATTTGTTGGAATCGTTTTCTCTTCAACCGATCTTCATTTATCCTGAAGAACTTATTTTCATTATTTATTAATTTATTCTTGGTATTTTCAACTTATTTTGGAGTTATCTACAATATGTAAAGAAAACCCTGTCCGATCCATAAGGATAATCAAAGTTAGGTAAACACATGACCAAATATAATATAAAAATTTTACGTAATCATCTTAGTAGCAATACTAATGAATTTTGAAATAATCTTTTTTTGCCGCGAATTAATTCCAACTTTCCCGAATATTTGGTAATTTTTAAAAAGTGACAACACCATTTTGACGGTATTATTATAAGCGATGCGACCACGTGCCGCGTGCCCTGCCCCCCATCGCCCGCGTATAGATTGCCTACCGCACATATATTAAGTTACCTCTTTTTGCGAAATAATATTTTTTTTAGGCGGATTTTTTTTAAGTTTAGCCCGCCTTTGTGGGCATTAGTAATATCAGTTATCGATACCTAACAATGCCTTCACGGATCGGACAGGGTTTTCTTTACATATTGTATGTATGGCAAATGCAACATCCGCTATGTAGGTACCTATTATATTTTATCATCACTTCAGATTTACTGGCATAAAAACAAATAAGTGTTTTTTCAAGCAATTGTTGCAGACTGTTTGAATGGTCTGTTTACATTGTCCGTTTAGCTCATATAGGAATGCCCTTTGTGACCATCTAAACTGACAAAATCGATTTTTACTAATCAGCGTACTAATTCATCGTTGGCGGTACTTCTTCCCGAACAAATGTGATGAATCAGAGAGTAACGCTCGCACGGACGAGCTGCGTAGTGCGCTCGCCGCACTGGGTCGCGCACTGCTGCAACCTGACATCGAGCTGTTGAGGCTCAACATAGACACGCTCGACACGCTCAACACCAAATGCAAGCTGTACCATAAGGTGAGCCATAAAACTATGAGGAGCCACACGGATTTTTTACTTCGTAGCATACTTCGTAAATTAGAATATTGACAGGCAAAAAAAAGCATAAGTAGGGTTAATATATGCTTTAGTCTGTCAATATACTAATTTCGCTACGGAGCTTTTAATCATCCAGAGAAGCTTGGTATGTATATGTTATAGGCTAAGTGATTAATCGGGCCAATAATGCCCAATAAGAGCGGGCAATGTAATTATAACCTATCAATTTATCACATTGCCCGGGCATTATGAACAATGCCTAGTGCCTATTGGGCAGAGTGATGTAAAGCATGCTTAATACTACTTAATTCTACTTAGTTAGATAGACCGAGCATTACATTTACAAGTAATAAAATCAATTATCGGGTAGAGTAATAATAAAAACAGTTTTATAGTTTAGTATTTATTTTTAAAATTTAAATAATTAGATTTCGGTTTTACTTCGATCAATTTACGAATTTAGAAACTGTAGTCTATAGTAAATTCAATGCAGTTTGGAGTATTTCGTACACGCTTTCCTTTTTTAGGGTTCCGTACCTCGAAAGGAAAAAACGGAACCCTTATAGGATCACTTTGTTGTCCGTCTGTCTGTCTGTCTGTCTGTCTGTCTGTCTGTCACCACCCTTTATCTCAAGAACGCGTGGACGTATCAAGCTGAAATTCACATGAAATACTCGGGTCTATTGTCCCTTTAAGCTGTGAAAATATCAAACTTCTAAGCCAAGCCAATCAAAAGATACAGCCGATTATGTCGATATTTTCAACAAATTTTCGACACTCGCAAAGGAATCAAAACCTACAGGATACTTCCCGTAAACTCAGAATCTTGAAAATTGGCATGAAGCATTGTCATATAATGCAAATATAGGAAAAATTGCGAAAATCACATTTTTTTAGTTATATAATATAATAAACATATTTTAATAAAATGGAACTTACTACCTTATTTCTCACGAACGAATAAAGTTATCAAATTGAAATTTATACCAAATACCTAGGTCTATTGTCCCTTTAAGCTGTGAAAATATGAAACTTCTAAGCCAAGCCAATCAAAAGATACAGCCGATATGTCGATATTTTCAACAAATTTTCGACACTCGCAAAGGAATCAAAACCTACAGGATACTTCCAGTAAACTCAGAATCTTGAAATTTGGCATGAAGGATTGTCATATAATGCAAATATAGGAAAAATTGCGAAAATCACATTTTTTTTTAGTTATATAATATAATAAACATATTTCAATAAAATGAAACTTACTACCTTATTTCTCACGAACTAATAAAGGTATCAAATTGAAATTTATACCAAATACCTAGGTCTATTGTCCCTTTAAGCAGTGAAAAAATCAAACTTCTAAGTTAAAGCGATCAAAAGATACAGCAGTTTATACCGACACCTTAGACGAATTTCCGTCACACGCTAGGGAATCAAAACCTACAAGCAAAGACATTAAAATTATATTTACAATAGACAGGACATCACGAACTAAATCGTAAGCCAATACTTTTATCGACTTGGTTAAAAGTCGCTCAGTCTAGTCTGCGCGTCAGGACGTAATTTGTGTCCACCAAGAATAAACATTTTTTAAGGAAATATGCCATGTTGCGCTTTGTGTTACTGTACATCTCGTTATAGTAAAACGACTGGACCTAACTTCGGAATGTTTTTCTATGAATTATTTATATTTCGTCTGCAATTCAAATTTTAAAAAAATCTTAGTTCTAGAAAATTTTCCATTATTGTAATAAGCGCCCTCTATTGTTGAGTAGCTTTACTATTTTCTTGTAGAGATGTAGTAATGTTGTTTATCGATTTAGTTATCGATAATACTTATTAAGATGAATACATTTTGTTGTATTTTATTGACATTTAAAATATAGCTAAATAAACTTAAAATATGACTATATTTCAAGTTTATTTATTATTAACTCTATTTAAACATAATCATATCATATTAATAAACAAAATTGAATGAACAATTACAATTAATTTATCTAAGTTTTTGTTATTTTTGGTTTCCGAATAAAAATAATGTCATAGGGAAAAAGTGGATACGATTTGTCCAGATAGACCGTAGAGAAGAAATGTGGCTTCCGTCTCATTCGTCGAAATTATGCTCAATGCATTTTAAAAGAGAAGTTATCTACTTTGGAAAGACTTGTGGATCAAATTAAAAAAAAAAAAAAGAATCGGTACCTTGTATTAGAAATGAAATAGTAAGTTATTAATTTCAGTACTTTTCTACTTAACCGTAAAAATTGGAATAAAATTTACGGTTAAGTGGATAAGTACATAGATTACATAACTTATTTATAATGAAATATATTCATAAAATATGTAGGTACGTATATGTAGTACAATGATTGCGAGCTACTTTGTGATTTTGAGGATTCCGTACCTAAAAGGTAAAACGAACCCTATTCATGAGACTTCTCTGTTCGTCTGTCCGTTTGTCACCAGGCTGTATCTCATAAACCGTAATAGCGAGACAGTTGTAATTTCCAGAGATTGTGTTAGTATTTCTGTTGCCGCTATAACAACAAGTACTAAGAATAAAAATAATAAAATATTTAAAGGGGCTCCCATACAACAAACGTGAATTTTTGCCGTTTTTTGCTCCATATTAATAACGGAAACAGATAGACGCTTAAAATGTTCACAGAATATTTGGTTATATATTCAAATTACAAATCATCATCATCCCAGCGTTAATCCCAGTCGCATCCGAAGCCTTGTCAGCTTTGGAGTCTGGGGTCCGCTTTATCAGTCCAACTGCTGATATGGCTAAACTTCGACATTTTCCGTGAAGCGACTGCCGTCTGACCTCCACAACCAGAAGGCGACATCGAAGCATTGCAGTTAGACCAATTGTTGGACTTTTGAGGGCTCCAACAACCCGTAACGACTGCCACAAGATGTTCGTATGGCAACCGGGACCAACGGCTTAATGTGCTTTCCGAGGCACGACCAGACCAGTGCAAATATTCATATTCATGCATACAAATATTTGCACTGTGCGGGGATCGAACCCGCGCCACCTTGCGCAGCGGCCGCGTCCGCGAAAAATGTTCACAGAATATTTGGTTATATATTCAAATTACAAATAAATAATTAAAATAAAATAAATACTGAAGGCGGGCTCCCATACAATAACCGTGATTTTTTGCCTTTTTTAAAGATAATGGCGTACGAATCTTGTAAAGGTCTTGCTCCAGCAGACTACCATTTTTGTCGTGATTTGGACAATTATCTACGTGACAAGAAGTTTTCTTCCCAGGAGGCAGTTCTGCTTTCACACAGTTTGTGCAGTCTAGATCCTCAGAGTTCTATCACAAAGGCATAAACGACCTTCCTATATATTGATTATAAATGAATTATTTAAAAATTAAAAAATAAGCAATTATTTACATTTTCAGTACTAATCGGCAATTTTAAACTTTAACGCCTATTATATTAAAAGAATTATATAAATAAGAAACTTGTAAACTTGAAATTACCCATAATTATTCTGCTTCCTAATTTTTTGTTTCAAGCTATCATAATGCGAAAAAACATCGTCGTAGTAACTTCTTTGAATATTATCGATAACTTTATATCGAAATGATACAAACCCTACCACAGTTTTTTGCATTGCCATTTAAAAATATTTGCAAACAAACGTGTAAAAAGAATAATTTTGCTAAAAACGAAATGCAAACGAAAATTGCAAAACAAAATGCGCTTTATGGCCTAAAAGGTCTATTACACTCAAAAATCGCAATAAACTGAGCGTTAAAATAATTCGTAAGCATAAAACATCTAAAATGCCAATAGACGGTGTCACGGTAAATGAATAGTAGCGAATAAAATTCTAAAACAGTTTTTGTTTGTACAAGACAAGTTTCACTTAATTTATTTACTTTTCAATATTTATTTACCCGATTTGAACTATACTAGGGTAATAAATCGGATCTGGCAACATAGACTACACTGGCCACCTACCGGGCAATAGCTGAATATATTTTATATAAACTTATTTCATTTTTACTATTTGATGTCTCCAATTGTCGATCTAATTTTGCTATATTGTACTAGATGGCGGAACTGAACCATGGGATCACAGTTTTTCTATGCCATTTTGACACATCCCCTCTCTATATATCTTAAATCTCTTTGCCTACAAGGTACTTCCCGTGAACTCAGAATCTTGAAATTCGGCACGAAGCAACGTTATATTATAGTACAGACAGATAAAGGAAAAATTGTGAAAATGATAAATTTGAAGTTACATAAAATATTAAAATATTATTTTTGCTTACATGACATAAAATATTTTTTTAATAATTATAAACTTACTACCTACCCTTTTTCACATGAACGCGTAGAGATATTAAAGTTGAAATTCATATCAAACACTTCTTAAATCTAATTGCATCTAAACTGTGAAAAATTCTAAATCAATGCTAGTATTATAAATGCGAAAATAACTCTGTCTGTCTGTTACGCTTTCCCGCCTAAACCTCTCAACCGATTTTGATGAAGTTTGGCACAGACAATCTTTAGACCCTGAGAAAGAACATAGGCTACCTTTTATCCCGGAAAAATTTGATGTTCCCGAGGGGAATTTAAACAGCGCGATATAACCGAACTCCACGCGGGCGAAGCCGCTGGCGGAAAGCTAGTACGTCATAAATTGTAAACCGCTACGTTTGTACGGCGGAACCCTCGGTGTGCGAGTCCGACTCGCATTTGGCCGGTTTTTTTGTTTTATAATTTATATACTAGCGCTTGACCGCAATCCCGCCTGATGGTAAGCAGTGACGCAATTGATGATGGTAAAGCGCACTAGTTTATTAAGAGCCTATTCATTCTGGCCTTGAAGACACTCAAATTGTAGTCCAACGGAAACACCGTCGCTGGCAAATTGTTCCAGTCCCTCGATGTACGCGGTATGAAAGAGGAGGCGAAACGCTTCGTCCGAATCGTAGTGGTGTTAACGACGTAAGGGTGAAAACTGCGACGTGCGACGGGTCGTCCGATGGTGGAACGGAGATGGGGGAACTAAATCATGCAATTCCTTCGCACACTCACCAAAATGAATCCTATGGAATACCGAAAGGCTGGCTACTCTACGCCTGTGCTCTAGGCTTTGGAGACCGTTTTGAATTAAATCATGGTCGCCAATGAGCCTCTTCGCACGCCTCTCCACCGAATCCAAAGTGGCCAGGTGACATTTCGCAGCACCAGCCCAAATGTGGCTGCAGTACTCCACACACGAACGGACCTGTGGTCACTCACATGTAGGTAGGATATTGTGAGTAAGCACGCTTCCAAGCTGCAGAGAAGAATGAGAATTAAATTATTCATTTTCAATGCGAATCTAAATCAAAACAATGAGCCGAAGTGGCATCGTGCGGCTATTGCAAGAGGTCACGCGCTGCCCCGTTTTGGTCTCTGATAGGTAGCGCGCGTCGCGTGTTTGTTTCCAGACCCGCACCGCAGCGCACCACGTAAAAAATTGCCTATTAATTGTGATTGCCCATCATGTAGCCATATTCATAATGCCCGGGGTAAATAGGTCAGTTTAGATTGTTGATTAATCACTTGGCCCGATGTGACTGGGCATTATTCATAATGCTATTATGAATACTGCCTGCATTAATCACTAGGTCCATAACATATATACTCCTTTTGTTTTCACGTTATAACTGTAAAACACCAATCGAATTGATTTGATTTTTAAAAAAATTGGCGATTAAATGATATTATAAAAGAGAAATGAAAAATTATGTCCACTTTTGGGCACTTTCAATGAAATTAGTTATCAAGTTGTCAAACGGTTCTATCATCATCATTCTCCTGCCCTTATCCCAGTTTATTTGGGGTCGGCGCAACATGTCTTTTTCTTCCATACATCCCTATCAGAAGCCATCTCGGCAGTCACCCCCTTCTTAGCCATATCATCCTTCACACATTCCATCCATCGTTTCTTTGGTCTTCCCCTACTCTTATAGCCATCAACATTCATAATTCAAACGGTTCTATCAATCCTTTTGATTACCATTAAATGCCTATTTACTAGTAGCGAACGAATATTTTTTATTTTATTTTGCCGTCGTGCTAAGAATTTGCGTAAAATTGTATGAGTGCGCCGATTTCTACCATGTGTTTTAAATAAAATAGTATATTAAAACTAATATTTGTACTGTGGTTCAGGTGATGTTCCGCAATGAGTTCTTGGGAGAATTCTTGTCAGTGCTGCTGCTAGGACTGGCGGAGGGCGGCTGGCGTGCGCTGGCGCGCGACGAGGTGACGTCTGCCGTGCATGCCATGGCGCTGGTAGATTTCACCGCCTTCCGCGCAGCCTTCCTGCCTCACTTCCTGGCCTCACTGCCCGGCCTCGCCCCGGAGCACCAGCACCTTCTGGCACAGTTCCCGCCAGACACGGTAAAAACTGACTTTATAACTATCAACTATTAAGTCGCCAATAACATAAATAACTCCAGTAGATTTTTATAATCTATGATCAGTTATTGTTGTGGTAATTAAAAACGGTTGTAGGAAAGCGTGTAGCCGAAAACTTCCACTGGTTTTATCCATGTACAGTTTACGTTGTGACTTTAATGATGATAATTGTATTACATTAATATAAAGAGATAATAATTGAATAAAATAATACTCACTCTAATACAATTAATAAAAATATATGAATAGGAATTATATAAAAATAAATCCATACTAATATTACAAATGCGAAAGTAACTCTGTCTGTCTGTCTGTCGGTCTGTCTGTCTGTCTGTCTGTCTGTCTGTCTGTCTGTTACGCTTTCCCGGTCAACCGATTTTGATGAAATTTGGCACAGACAATCTTTAGACCCTAAGAAAGAACATAGGCTACCTTTTATCCCGAAAAAAAATGCTGTTCCCGAGGGAAATCTAAAAAGCGCGATATAACCGAACTCCACGCGGGCGAAGCCGCGGGCGGAAAGCTAGTAAATAATAAATGTTAACATGAAGCGCTCTTCCTCTCTCTACTTATTTAAAACTTTCTGTGCCCAACAGGGTCCATAATTGTTTCCAAAATTTTATTATTACATTTACCACCTGTAACTGTACATTATGGATTGCAATAAATGATTTGATTTGAAAACAACTTCCACTTATTTTAAATCAATTGCTAGACGCACACGCGCTGATGCTATTGAGCAGATAGCAGTAGTGATACTGTTACGAATGGACCTTATGTCGATGGCATAAGGTTCAATATCGCGTGACAAGCAGTGTGTCACTTTTAAGTCCTATTTCCGCAGATCTAGACATTTTCTAGGCACAATAATAAAACGCATTGCTAGACTTAGGACGGCCTATCGAATGGTACAGGTCTCAACACTTTTGTCAACAAAGTGTCGACATCGAAATTTCCAGAAACCCGTTTCCGGGAACTACCGTAGGTACTTACTTGGCCGGTGACCTCGAAGTTATGCAGTATTATTATTACGCCTAGAGGATTCTGGAATGTTCGATCAGCTGGCCTATATATACCGCCGCGACGCCGGCACAGAGTCAGTCTACACTCGACTAGCGATACGAAAACAGCGACAGTTAAGAAGCGATCTTTGAGAATACCTACTGCGACAACTGTAACGAGAACTGTAAGTACTACGTGAAGTAACATCTGTACTGTTATTGTGTGTTTACGACACGGACTCCGTGGACTTAAGTGAAGACTTCGGTGCGACGTCAGCTACATTCTACTTGTCATTGCCTACAATCGACTGTACCTTCGTTGCTAATAAACTTCGTAACCCTTAACCGGCATTTTAGTACCCCTAGCCCGTAACAATTGGTGTCAGAAGCGGCATGCCGGTCACGCCAAGGGAAGACGAAAGAGTTCGCACGCGACGACAAGCAGCGATGGATTTGGCGCGTCAAGAGAAAGAACCGCTCAGTGTCCCTGCACCCGTAGAAGATGCGGCTGTCGTAACACCAACAAATGTGAGTCCGCCTAGTACCACCACTATTTCTGGAAGCAGCGGATCCGATTTATCGGCGTTACTGGCTCATTTGACGGCACAAATAAAACTGAGAATAGTAGAATCTCAGGCAGAAATCCAGGCGCAAATAAAGCTGAGCATAGATAAATCCCAGGCAGAAACCCAGGCAAAAATAGATAGATCCCAGGCAGAAACTCAAGCACAAATAAAACAATCCCAGGCAGCAACCCAGTCACAAATAAAGGAATCCCAGCAACTGGTATTACAATTAAATGAAAAGTGGAAAAAGACCAAAGAAGAGGTCAATGAACTTAGAATTAAAACAGCTCAACAAGATGCCCGTCTGGACCAGCAAGACACGCGCATAGACAAACAAGATACGCGTATGGACCAGCAAGATACGCGCATAAACAAACAAGATGCGCGTATGGAGAAATTAAACAGTACCATCATGGAGTTTGGGAAGGAAGTAGAATTTTTGCAGGAGAAGGTACAAAAAGGCGTTATTAAACGTGTGGTACCGGTACCCAGTGCTTTGCCGACTTTCAAGGTACCTCATTTTGATGGAACAACGTCATGGGTGGCCTTCCGTCTACAGTTTGAAAAAGTCGCAAAAGGCAACAATTGGGACGACGATCAAGCTGTAACCGCCCTTACCCTTGCTCTGCGTGGTGAGGCGGTCCAAATCCTCGAAAATATTTCCGGCGATTGCAATACCCTAGCCTGTCTGTTAGAAGCGTTGGAGTCTAGATATGGGGAGAAACACCTGGAACATGTCTACAGGGCTCAACTCCGCGACCGCACACAGAAAAGCAGTGAGGGTTTGCAACAATGGGCATCGGAAATAGAACGTATTGTTCGGAGGGCGTACGCTTCAACGCCGGGAGTAATTGATGCTACTACGGTGTAAGCTTTTACTGATGGAATTCGAGATGCGGAAGTCAGGGCTGCGGTTCGTCTGGGGCACCATCAGACTCTGAAGGCAGCCTTGGCACACGCTCTGGAGGTGGAAGCAGTACGCCAAGACGGCCGACCACACCACCGTATTCGTGAGGTAACCGCACAAATGAAACCCCGACAAGGGCCAACATGCTATGAGTGCGGTGAAAAAGGGCATATTCGGATCAACTGTCCCAGGAAGGCTAAGGGAAGAAGCACTTCTGGGACCCAGGTGGAAGCCGAGGATTTAAACTAGGAACAGCCAGGGCTATGGGGCGAGTACTGGCTGGTCGACATGTAGCCCCCATTATAACAGTATCACAAGTGGGTGACGGAAACAGTCTCATTGTAGAAGGAGAACTGAATGGTAAGTCATGCAGTTTCACGTTGGATACTGGTGCATCAAGAACTATTGCACGACCGGAGCTATTTCCTCGGACCATAGCATGGAAAAGAGGGTATTCACAATGCCGATTACAAACCGCCACCGGCCAACCAGTACTCGTCCTTGGTGAAACGAACGTGTCCTTGAAAATGGGTGATAAGACATTCACGCACCCTGTTTTAATAGCAAATATTACAGATGATTGCATAATAGGACTGGACTTTTTGAAGAAACAGCAGTGCGTCCTTAATGTAGCAAAAGGAGTATTGAGTTTTTCAGAACAAGAAGTATTTCTTCAAGGTGGAAAACAAGGGTCAGTGTACTGTTTAAGGAGAACGGTATTACCACCAAGATCAGAAACCTTAGTAAATATTAGACTATCACCAATAGGATGCCGTAAACGTTGCATTATAATAGAAGATTCTGGAGATCACCCAGACTGGATAACAGCAAGGACACTGATGATGATTTCCGATAAACCAAAAGTACGAATTATCAACGTTAGTAACAAAGAAATAATTCTCGAAAAGAATTGCATGGTGGGTGTGTACGATCATGTAGCGTCTTTGAGAAAAACAGAGGCGCACGAAAAGGGACGTGATAAGAAGTGGCAGGAACATGTATCGACACTACTCGAAAATTGTAAGGGTAATTTAAACAAGTTCGAAATTCACAAAGTTAAGCAACTGCTGCACAACTTCCATGACATCTTCTCGAAGACCGACGGTGACGTGGGAAGGACCGGGCTCGTCAAACACCATATAGATACGGGTGATACACAGCCGATAAGACAGAGACCACGTCGTATCCCCTTTGCAAGAGAACAGGAAGTTACGGAAATGTTAAGAGATATGGAGAAAAACCGGATTATAGAAGCATCCACCAGCCCTTGGTCATCTCCAGTTGTCCTAGTCAAGAAAAAGGATGGCAGTACAAGGTTTTGCGTTGACTACAGGATGTTGAATGATGCCACGAAAAAGGATAGTTATCCTCTGCCACGTATAGATGACACTTTGGACTTGCTAAGTGGCATGAAATGGTTCTCCACGGTTGACCTCAAAAGTGGATACTGGCAAGTGGAAATCTCTCAGCAGGATAAAGAAAAGACCGCTTTCACCACTGGTCCTGGAAACGGTCTCTGGCAATTCAATGTCATGCCTTTTGGACTGTGCAATGCTCCTGCTACATTCGAGCGCTTAATGGAGCGCATTTTGGTGGGGTTGCTTGGTGATGCATGCCTAGTCTATTTGGATGACATCATCATTATGGGACGAAGCTTCGAAGAGCACCTACGCAATTTGGAGAAAGTTTTCCAGAAACTGCGTGAAGCAAATTTAAAACTCAGTCCTAGTAAGTGTACACTATTCCAGAAAGAAGTTGGATACTTGGGACACATTATCTCGGCGCAAGGAATTCGAACAGACCCTGAAAAAATAAAAGCCGTGTCGAAGTGGCCTACCCCTCGTAATAAAACTGAGGTACGCTCTTTCTTGGGTCTGTGTGCATATTACCGTCGGTTTGTGAAGAACTTCTCCGAGTTAGCGAAACCGTTGCATCGTTTAACAGAGGAAAAGTGTCGATTTGAATGGAACTCTGACTGCGAACAGGCATTTGCTCTACTGAAAACTCACTTGTGTGAGGCTCCTGTACTAGGTTACCCTAGTAGGGAAGGCCGATTTTTGGTAGACACAGATGCCAGCAATGTTGGTATTGGAGGAGTTCTCTCTCAAACACAAGGAGATAGGCAGGTCGTTATCGCATATTTCAGCAAATGCCTTTCCAAGCCAGAAAGAAATTATTGTGTTACCCGCCGGGAACTTCTAGCCGTTGTTAAGACCTTACAACACTTCAAGAAATATTTGATTGGGAGGCAGTTTACACTTCGTACCGATCACGCTGCCTTACAGTGGCTCCTCCAGTTCAAAGACCCAGAAGGACAAGTAGCAAGGTGGATAGAGCAGCTGCAAGAATTTGACTTTGTCACTGAACATCGGAAAAGCAAGTCACACAATAATGCTGATGCTTTGTCTAGACGACCTTGCGAAGAGTCTTGCCGACATTGTGCCAAACAGGAAAAGAAAGAGAACGTAAGGATTATCCAGGTGAACGCTTTGGACGAAGACTGGGATAATCAATCATTGGAAGACGCACAAAAGGAAGATAGTGACTTGAAGACAGTAATCGAATGGAAGAAACGTGGCCAAAGGCCCACTTGGAATGAAATATCAGCGCTTAGCCCAACAGCAAAAAGTTACTGGGCTCAATGGGACAGCCTGATAATTGATAATGGAGTTCTCAAGAGGAAATGGGAATCGCCCAGTGGACGGGAGGTCACCTTACAGATAGTTGTCCCCTGCGATAAAGTCGCGTCAGTGCTAAGACAGGTGCACGACGGAGTATCCGGAGGACATCTAGGAGTAAAGAAAACCCTGGAGAAGGTGAGGACAAGATTCTACTGGGTGCATTGCCGCGAAGACGTAGGGGACTGGTGTAGAAAATGCGTAGCTTGCTCCTCAGTAAAGGGACCGCAAACGAGAGCCAGAGGTCGGCTGAAAGTGTACAATGTTGGTGCACCATGGGGAAGAGTTGCTGTCGATATAGCTGGGCCATTCCCTGTTACTGAAGAAGGGAATAGGTATATCATCGTCATGCAAGACTATTTCAGCAAATGGCCAGAAGCTTTTGCAGTACCTAACCAGGAAGCTCATACAGTCGCCAAAAAGCTAGTTCACGAGGTGTTATGTCGATTTGGCGTTCCCTTGGAGTTACACTCTGACCAGGGTAGAAACTTCGAGTCTTCACTATTTCAAGAGGTTTGCCAACTACTCGGGATACATAAGACTCGTACAACACCGTACCACCCACAGTCAGATGGAATGGTCGAAAGATTCAATCAGACGTTGGAGAATCATTTGGCCAAAGTAGTGGAAGAACATCAAAGGGATTGGGACCAATACATTCCACTCTTTTTAATGTCATACCGCTCAGCAATACACGATAGCACAAATTGCACACCGGCGAAAATCAACTTCGGCCGAGAAATTAGACTACCAATAGATGCATTAACCGGAACACCCCCCGATACTCCTATCCTAGCCGTCGACTATGTGGCTGACCTACGGCGTAAACTAGATGGAATACATGAGCTAGTGAGAGAGAGTGGTCTCAAAACCAGTGAGAAAATGAAGATCCGATACGACCGCAAAGCTCACGTGCCCGGATTTGAAGAAGGAACTTTGGTATGGTTACACAATCCCATAAGGAGAAAAGGAAAGAGTCCAAAGTTCCAAGCCAAATGGGAGGGTCCGTACACGATAGTAACCAGAATAAACGATGTCACCTACAGGATTAAGAAAGGGCCTAGAGGGAAGCTGAAGATCGTACACGTAGATCGCCTAACTCGCTATTATGGATCAAATCATGCTCGGGACGAGCATGACTAAGAAGGGGGCAATGTTACGAATGGACCTTATGTCGATGGCATAAGGCTCAATATCGCGTGACAAGCAGTGTGTCACTTTTAAGTCCTATTTCCGCAGATCTAGACATTTTCTAGGCACAATAATAAAACGCATTGCTAGACTTAGGACGGCCTATCGAATGGTACAGGTCTCAACACTTTTGTCAACAAAGTGTCGACATCGAAATTTCCAGAAACCCGTTTCCGGGAACTACCGTAGGTACTTACTTGGCCGGTGACCTCGAAGTTATGCAGTATTATTATTACGCCTAGAGGATTCTGGAATGTTCGATCAGCTGGCCTATATATATATCGCCGTGAGGCCGGCGCAGAGTCAGTCTACACTCGACTAGCGATACGAAAACAGCGACAGTTAAGAAGCGATCTTTGGAATACCCACTGCGACGACTGTAACGAGAACTGTGAGTACTACGTGGAGTAACATCTGTACTGTTATTGTGTGTTTACAACACGGACTTCGTGGACATAAGGGAAGACTTCGGTGCAACGTCAGCGACATTCTACTTATCATTGCCTACGATCGTCTGTACCTTCGTTGCTAATAAACTTCGTAACACTTAACCGGCGTTTAAGTACCCCTAGCCGGTAACAATACAAACATAATTCTATTTATATTTATGCGGCAATCATTGTTTACAGGACTTACCAACTTTCACGCAGAACATCCAGCGCCTGATGAACGACGTGAACTGTTACCGAGCGTACAGCTCACTGGCACCCGTCGGGATGGCCTCCTAGCATCTCCTTGACTGTCACGTGCCTCTGTGATATTGGACCACTTGTGATAACTAACTTATACATTTGTAGCTCTACATAAATTTGCAAACCATGCCGTAAATAGTGGATACAATAAAATAATTGGAATGACTCGATGAAGTTGCTTCGTCAAGTAATATTTCAAGAGTGAATACGTTAAATATTACGAAGCTCAAAGCAGTGAGAAGTCAATTTGAACATTCGGTTCAGACTTTTTTAGTTATTTTAAGTGTGAAATTATTATTTTACCATGAACCAAAGCATATTGGCAATCAAAATTGTAATCGTATTGAAAGGTGCTTCGGAAGTATTCGAATATACCTACACGGAAATAGCTTTGACCTGAAATTGTTACAAGACGTTTAGAGAAAACCGTATCATAATTAGAATTTCCATTTGTGCTGAAAGTACTTTCCGATTGTTCGGTCCAATTAATTATAATAGTGGTAATACTTTTTAAGCGTTGTTGTTTAAGAATGGTTGGTTATGTAGACAAGTGTTTTAAAAGGAAATTGTGACAGTGGAAATAATAATCTGATCATTAGAAATAAGAAGCAAGTTGTATGTTATATTCATTCTTCAGTTCTTAAGGCCTCATTAGTCATTACGTATCGTCGCGAATATATAGACACAGAAGCTTAAATATGTGGCATTGAGGAAACAACAAAACTATCTAAAATAAAATAAAGTTGAAGTATAATAAACAATATAGTAAATAATAATCATCATCATCTCAGCGTATAGTCCCGGTCGCATCCGCAGCTTTCGCGTTGGAGCCCGAGGTCGGCTTTCCTACTAATACGCCTCCATTTCTCACGATCTCTGACATCCCGTGGTGTAAGATTGTTGGTACGCATGTCATCTCTTACAACGTCAATCCAGCACTTCTTTGGTCTACCTCGCTTGTTTCGGCCCGGCGGAGGCGCCATGGCAAGACATTTGTTACCCACGTAACCTGCCGGTTTACGTAAGTCGTCGTAAGTCGTGACCGTACCAGCGCAGGCGACTCTCTTGCAGTTTGTCTGCTATGTCACGGAAACGGATGCGGGAGTTCCTGATGCGGTCTTTCCGCGTAACTCCACACATCCACCGCAGCATATTCAACTCCGTGACACGCAGCTCCTGCTATAGTAATATATTGCGAAAATTCAAGATTTCCTTTTCATTACATCTAGACAAAATCTTTCAAGTCGGATATTTATGGTGCCTTTGGGTTGTAATATTTTTTGCTGTATGAGCGGCATTGATTGCGATACACAGAAAACATTTGTATGCTTCCAAAATCATGTCACATATTTTTGACAATGAGGCATCACATTCTTCTAAATTGAATCTAGTACGCAGTTATTTACAACGCATCTGACACCTCTTTTTAAAGCTGGCCGGGTTTCCACTGACGCGGAGCGGGGCGGAGAGGAGCTTACCGGAGCACGAATTGACCAATCATAGGAAACAGCACGAGCGGGGTGGAGCAGAGCTGAGCAGATATTCTTACTAATATTATAAATGGGAAAGTGAGTTTGTTTGTTCCGTTTTCACGCCGTAACTACTGAACCGATTGCTTTGAAATTTAGAACCAGACAACAGACGTAAAGTTAGAAGTCCGGATTAAATAATAGGGTACTTTTTGTCCCGGCAAAATTTGATATTTCCGAGGGAAATCTTAAAAGCGCGATATAACCGACCTCCACGCGGGCGAAGCCGCGGGCGGAAAGCTAGTTTATAATAAAAATACAGCGAGGCGATGCGGTGCGGAGGACAACAAGCATTGGGATGCAGAGCGGAGAACAGCGGGAGGACCGCGGAGCGGGGCGGTGCGTGACTCGCGCGGCGCCTCAGTTATTATCGTTACGTCATTAGGTGATTCAGTGATAACACTGACCACTTTTCACAGCTGGTCTCCGCTCAGCTCTGCTTCAGTGGAAACACTGACCACTTTTCACAGCTCGTCTCCGCCCGGCTCTGCTTCAGTGGAAACACTGACCACTTTTCACAGCTCGTCTCCGCCCAGCTCTGCTTCAGTGGAAACACTGACCACTTTTCACCGCTCGCCTTAAGTATCTTGTACGTATTTTGGCGTCGCTTGTATGATTGCCTTCCTCAGATGGTCACACACACATATTTGCTGTCTTCTTGAACAATTTAATTTAGGAATATAACATGAAATCAGACATTATTGTCGAACTAACTATATTTGCAGTACGAATATGGAAATCCGCTATCACAAATGTTTAAGGCGTGGTCATATATAATAAACTGGAATGTATATTTTCCCCATATTTGGTACAAATCTTTGTGCGCATGTAAATGACCGTAATAAGTAATCATATTTTTGTAATGATGTAGTGTCGAAATATCGGTGTCAGTTTCTTCATTTTCCGATTTAAATTGGTTATAGGGTAGAGGGAAATGGCAAATCTTAGTATTTGTTAGGCTAGAATCTTGTTTTTTGCTTCGAACTGGAGGAACATATTTATGTTGGTGTATTTTTGTTGGTAGTTTTAGGGCACTTCCTATTAGGTATGGAGTAGTGGATGACCAATCCTTAATATAGATCTATTAATACGTAAATGTAGTTTTTATGTTAAGTTTTTATCACTAGGTAGTAGTTTACTAATTTTACTAAAGCAAATCAAGTTCTTGACCGAATTTGGTGTATAAGACTGTACATAAATATTCATTTGAGTATCTTAACACCTATTCCTATTTTCAAAAGCTTGGTCAAACTATAGAATCGTATTTGCGATGTGATTCTAGAAAAGAAATCATTTATCTGCATTTATAAAATTAGATATTGTATCAGCACGGTGCGATTTTCGCAGATAGTGAAACTAGTCATTGGAACGAATTGTATGTAATGACATAAGGCATGGTGTACCTTGGTATAAATGTAATAAATGGTATAGGCATAAAAATGTGAATCTACCTTTAAATATACCACCACTGTACCAATTTTAAATTCCGATAATATAGTAACTCCAACAATTTGGATTGGGGTTGCAAGTGGTAATGTTGAGCATGTGATTTTTAGAATTGGGTATGGTTAATGGCAACAGTCTTCCCCCTAAATACTTGATGGGTCTCTCTAGAACATAACAAATTTACAGTGTATGTTACATTTCTACCTAACCCTTTGGGAAAAATGGCTATAATGTTATACAATAAGGGGAAAACTAATAATATATTTATGATGGGGAAAAAGACGCTTGACATCGCAAAGAGCCACTTGTATTCCCATCATTATGTTAATAAATGTTCAAATCAAATGTTGTAAAACTTGAAATATTGCATGAAGCAATAGTTTTCATGTACCTTTAAATGTTATTAAATGAGAACAAGTTGATTATAAACTTTTACTTATAACATTAAATATCCAAGAACTGTACTGTTGCATCTAAAATCGCTGAGTATCACACGAAAAACATTCCAACACCTACAATAGCCTACATATGTATACCTATATACAGCGTGTAACAAAAAGGGTATATACATCAAGAACCCCTGAAGATTATAGGTGGTATAGAAACTCTACACAAAGTTTCAGCTCAAAATAAATTACTCGAAGAATTGATACCAAATTCTTGGTATCCTTGGTATCGCATGATTCTTGAATTCAAATATTAACAAACGTGTAACAACACTACGGAGGGTCAACAACATTCCAAGTCACTTGCTAATATTACAAAACATTTCTTCTGTAATTCTGATATCCTAGTACCTATCTGCCTACATATTGTTGAAACGCGCGGCTGCGACGCGCGCGTCCATGAGATGCTGACAATGGCCCGCCCGGTAATTTGTACCTACCTGCCTACTTAAATTTTGCCTCAAAAATAGCTTAACATAGTCCGAACAATCAGCAAAATAAATATGAAAATTAAAAATAATAATTTAATTAACTTACATTTTTTAGAGATGTGGTTCGATGTGACGCCCTTGGTACTGTACACACAAGGTCGTTCGTTTGTGTATCGACACCTGGACATTCCGTAGCATGTCTGGTGTCACTGTCCTGAAAGCGGCTTCGATTCGCTCTCTCATTTGCTCTGCTGTGTCACACGGCATTGCATACACTATGTTTTTAATATACCCCCACAAAAAGAAGTCTAATGGAGTTAGGTCTGGAGATCGCGGTGGCCAAGGTACATGTCTGCTACCGCGCCCAATCCACTGACGAAAACGCATATTTAGATGCTCCCTAACATCACGTGCATAGTGTGCTGGAGCGCCATCGTGTTGGAAGATTAAATTGTTGCCCATCACGAGATTAGCGTAACCTAAAATTGATAGGCTTTCTGTGAGAGCATCGTCCAATTCGTTGGTTAAAAAATTTAAATAATTTTGACCGTTTAGGCTGTGCGGCAAAAAAATTGGTCCTACGACAATTTCTCCCGCAATACCAGCCCACACGTTTAGTCGCCATTGGTGTTGAAACGACGATTCCGTAGAAGCATGCGGGTTAGCGTGAGACCAAACATGGTCATTATGTATGTTGCTTATCCCAGCTCTTGTGAATGACGCTTCATCTGTCCACAGTACTCTTGAGCCAAAATCTGGCGAAGCTGCTACCTGACCGCAGTACCACTCGCAGAAGGTCACGCGAGGCAAAAAATCTGCAGGTGTCAGTTCCTGGGTGCGACGAAAGTGGTATGGGTGCTGACCGTCATTGTTCAACACTCGCCATACTTGCATATGGTTAGATGCACCCAGCGCTAATGCAGCTCGCCGAGTACTAGTACGTGGGTTATTTTCGAAATGTTCGAGTACGGCTTCCTCTAAATCTGGATCGGTAGTGTTCGGGCGACCCCCTAATCCAGGAGCGTGAAAAGAACCAGTTTGGTGCAGACGATGTACCATTCTATGGAAACATGCCACCGAAGGGAGCTGTCGACGCTCACCTTCTGCCCTACCATCGATAAATCGCTGACGATAAAGTTCGCGAGCAGCACGGATATGACCATCCTGTCTTCCGACACACAAGATCATCTCAAAATATTCAGTATGGCTTAGGGTAACTTTTTTCGAGTGCGCAAAAACAAATGGGTGGCTCAGAATCAATAACAGAACAAATCTGCATTATTAGTTTAAAATAAAAAATCATGTTTTTGGCCGCCCTAAAATCAGCAAATGAGAGACACCAATTATTCATATCAATATCGTAGTATTAGCATATGCCCGCGTGTGAACACGCGGGCGGCGCGGGGGTCCTGTGACGTTCCCGCTGTCCCCACTCCGCCGACCATGAATGGGACCGCGTGCGGTGACCATAACATCGATTTCATAATAAACATCTTTCGTTATCAATAACTATTTGTTTTGTACTAAAACATACCAAAGTAATAATATTTTTATCTATAAAACTTCTTTAGCTATAAGTTGACAAAGTTTGCGCACTGGATAAAATTTTATCCTGTATAACATACATTCAATGATTTTCATGCGATATTCCTCAGCAATTTATCGCACCAAAACTAAAACTTGTTTCCCAACAGTAACTTGTTGAGTGTTGATTAGTTCGAGTACAGTGTGGCTACCATGAGTTTTCATTACGAGACCCGATCGTCGATATCGACCGCGTTTGGTGCTTTCATTGGTTGAGAGTTCTTACAACCTTGAAGCAGACCAATTGACGAGTCAAACGCGGTCGATATCGACGATCGAGTAGTGATGTAAAATGATAAAAACAATTTGTTTTTTTTACTTTCTTGAAAAAAAAACTAAGCGTCGTTGTTTTATTTTCTAGCCTACATTTTGTTCAATTATAAATTAAATTTGTATAATAAATCAGCAGAATATTTATTCATAATTCACTACTTCCAACAATAAATCACAACTCAATTTTTTTTTTCAATTGTTGTATGTGCAGCATGATTGCATGAATGTTGCCAATATTTTTTGAAATTTTGGTACTATTTTATCAGAAAAGTACCACAGGTTCAAGAATAAACCTAATACTCTATTATGTACTCTTAAGTATTAATTATTTAACGGTAAATGCCATAACAGTTTCAGATTTCATGCTCTTGAAAAAAACATGGTCCAGAAAAAAACAGTTTTTTTTTTCACATTACAAAAATACCTTTTATTTTTGCAACACTATGATCGAGTCTCGTAATGAAAACACATGGTAGCCACAAAGAGTGCATAGACAATGGCGATGTGACAGGTCTTTTTACACTGTGTATTGTGAAAGCAATCTCTTGTGAAAGTTTATTTTAAACTACAAAAATTACCAGCTTAGCAGCTGTGTATATTTACAATAGGTAATAATGTTATTAATTTTCTAGCATACAATAGTTCTTTGATAAAATTGTAAAAATTTGATCAAATTATCTAAAAAAAAAATTAAACAATTGTAAATACTTATTGCATTTAAGTTTTTAATTGCTTGGGGGTGCAGTAAGTAGTGTAATAATGGTCAAATGAGGTTAGAGTAATAAAACCATTATTGTTTCTGTATGCTTACTGACAAGAAAAATAAAGAACTAGTTGTTTCGATAAATCACAGTTTTATTCATTATTTCATATCGGAGATAGCAACATTAGACAGTGCAATATAGAAATAGTTGTGCGACTCTCACAAACTGAAATTAATCACATTATTAGTTTGTTTAGGAAAAGTTTGATAAACATTTATCAAATACTGTCATCACAATATCTTTGTGACTTGCATACAATTTTAAATCCGGAGTAACATCTACCCAGCGCACCCCAACTGCATCATCACCAGCATGTAGTTTTAAAGCACCAACAGTGAAACCATTGTTGTCATGAAAACTGTAAGCTATACTTTCCATCCAAGCATTGTCAGTATTGCGATGATCATCAATATATCCCTCATACACTACATCTCCATTGCAGAAGAATTTTTCAAATCTTTGGAACCAAGCTTGTTTTTGTTCTAGAAATAGATAAATAGAATTACTTTTATTGTCACCCTAATTTCAATACATAACAGGTATTTTGATTTTACTAATATTAAGTATATTGTATAACTATTGCTGACCTTCATCCAGTAGTAAAGAGTTCATAGCTTCTTCCTGAAACTCCCTGACCGCTGTTGCACTTACTTTCTCGCCAGGATCTACCATTCCACCTGGCAATGCCCATTCGCCATTGTCCCTCCTTTTCACTGCCACAAATTGCAGAATAGGTCTAAAATAAAAGTTTCTTGTAAAGAAAGATCCCTCCTTCTTTCTAATATTTAAACAAAATCATTACATTAGTAAAACAGATTACTTATTAGTTGATTTGTCCTTTTCAATTTCACCATTGTCAAGTCTCTTCCAGCGAGTGACAACTGGATCTGCAGCATGATTTGGTCCCCATCTCCCAAGAACACCTCGTCCAGATATACCTGTTCTTCCTATCGGGTTTAGAGGGTATCCATTCTCTATTTTGTACTGACCCATATAGCTGGTTCTGTTCACTTTACCATCTACATGGTTCCATTGTGGTTTGAAACCAGGGTCTCCTGAATAAGTATGAATAATTTATTAAAGTTTTTCCTGTGTATGTATGCAACATATTAAGGCGTACATAGTTATAATACATGATAGGTATTTTACCTATATTAGGATCTGCCCATGGCTGTCCATGTATGGATGACGAAGTATGATTATGTGGTTTATATTCCTTATATTCTGAAGACCAGCTGACCTTTTCGTCAGGCACAGGGAATCTTTCAATGTTAGAACGGGGGTACAATCCTCCACGACATTTAACGTGAGTAGTTATCATAATAACGCTAGATCGAATCATTAAAACACTTGTGAGTATTATAAAAAATGTTCTTATTGTAATACCGGTGAATACAACTATGTTATTTTCATAATTTCTCATGCTCCTTGGCAAATAAATAAACAACGTAACTGTCAAGTGTCAACAGTGACAAGGTGACAATTGTCATGTTGGCATGAACCAAAGAAATTACATTATAAGAATTCCTACGAGTTATAACATACAATAACTAAACAACAACATTCAAAAATAAACCTAAAGCCTACTCCTTAAAGCTTATATTGCCAAAAAGCTTACGCATAAATACCTAAAGTTCCGCATGAGAGGCATCGAAAGACGCCTGTGTCCCTTTCCCGCAGACTGCCAGTGTGAATTGAAACTACTATTTGGTAACTTTGATACATAAACTTCATCCACTCGTTTTGTTATTTACGCTGATATACAATATTATATCAGTGACTCGTGATTGTTTAAGCATTAAAATAACTAACTGCTTAGCTCAACATTTAATCAATGCATTTATTGTGATCAATAAATAAAAATAAAACAATATTAGCAGATGGTATGAATTATTAAATGGCAACACCGATGACATATTGGGTTAAATAATCAATATGGTAGTTCTGTAAAAAAGACAAGACAGCTGAACAAAGAATATCTTCCTTTTTTAAGTTTGTTAAAAAAGTGAAAAGACTTACTAGAAACAAATTGTATATTTTCTTGAAAATTTTTATACCTAATATGTCCTAAAGAAAATGTAACAAACAGCGTATCAGTGTAGGTATGTCAACTATCTGTATTAGCTATACTACAAAAAGTTTAACCTACTTGAATAACTAACCTAACCATTTTATTATTATTATTTTTTCGCCAAGCGATTCGTCGTGTTCCGGCATGATATTTGGTGAAGCCGTACGGAAGACGGGTCTGAGCAGTTGTGTTTAGAGATGGGCGGGTGGGTAAAAATTGGTAGAAAAGGGTAAAATAGGTAAAAAATAAAAAATACCCTTTTTACCGGGTATTTATAATAAATACCGGGTATAAAATGAGTTGTTATTTAATTGGCTACGTCATCAATACTACGATCAGGTACTGGATTGCTAGTCCTACCACCATCTTTGGACCAAAGTCAACCCCACCTGCCTGACGGTGCACCCGCTGACTTACGGATGGGGTGCTGATGACAGCTTTCTCTTCGGAGCTGAGTGGTCTGACGGCTGTCGCACTCGTAAAAGCAAAACAAGCCAAACTATTATAAATAGGAAAGGAATAAATGCACGTGACACAGTTAGGGCGCCGCCGCAAAACGGCGCGCAGGAGCTGCGCCCGAATCCTGTGACCTGTGGGCTAGGTCTACCGTGTCAGAGGCGGATAAGGCTGAAGAAGCGAGCCCAAACCAAGAAAATCCGTTGCTCTTTTCCTGGTGTGGTGACGCCAAAAGTATGTTGTTCTCGAGCCAGCTCGAAGGACTGTCCCCTGTGACTGTGACCACTGTCTGGTGAAGTCTGTGTCGTCCTTCTCCCCACCAGATCACGACTCTCGTGGTGAACGGAGATTGTTGTCAGCAGATTGGGATGAGATGCGCCACTTCTTTGCGTCTTATCCTTGGCAGCAGGTCTGCATCTCTTTTGACAATCCGTCGAGCTGTGCGGACGCTATAACCGATGTCGTGCGTCAAGCTATGAAGTATTTTATCCCCTTCAGCGACGTGTCCGTCGGTGGCTCAGCTAGCCCATGGTTCAATGCCGATTGTGTCCAAGCTGAACAGCGTAAGCACGCGGCATTTCTCACCTGGGTTGACGCTCGTGATCGCAGAGCTACGGATCAATAATCTCAAAGAAGAGAGCCTTTAATCGTGCTGCCAAGTCCTACAAAAAGGCGCTTAAAAAGGCTCGCTTCGACTGCATTACCCATATTGGCAACAAGTAATCTGCGCAGCCATCCGGTAGCAGATCTTTCTGGTCCCTTGCCAAATCGGTCGAGGGGATCTTCTGTCGGCCCACACTGCCTCCGCTGGTTAGGCCTAATGGAACACTGGCTCATACGGCGAGAGAGAAAGCAGGTCTCTTTGCATCTGTCCTTGCCCTTATTTCGCGTCTGGCAGTGCTACTCCACCTAATTGACCTCATTGCGAAACTTCAATGCCGGAGGTTCGCATTCGGAACAAGGAGGTCTTGAGAGCACTGTGTCGTCTGGAAGTGAATAATGCTAGTGGTCCAGATGGTATATCAACGATTGTTCTTAAGGCATGTGCGCCCGAGTTGTCTCCTGTATTGACGCGCCTGTATCGCCTCTCATTTGGGACTGGTATAGTGCCCAAGTCCTGGAAGCTTGCCAACGTGTAGCCAGTGCCCAAAAAGGGTTGTCGTGCCGATCCTACCAACTATCGGCCGATTTCAGTAACCTTCATACTCTGCAAGATTATGGATCGTGTATTGAACTCGCTTTTCTTGGCTTACCTGGTAGGTAACGATCTCCTCAGTGACCGACAGTATGGTTTTAGGCGCAATCGGTCAATGGGGACCTACTAGTGTATGCCACTCACTTGTGGGGCGAGGCCCTCGAGAAAAATGAGGAAGCGATTGCCGTCTCCCTTGATGTCTCGAAGGCCTTCGATCGGGTATGGCACGCTGGCCTTTTGAGTAAGCTTCCAGTGTACGGCGTTTCCGCTGGCCTGACTGGCTGGGTAAAATACTGACTGAACGGTCCCTCCGAGTTGTTGTCGACGGATGCTCATCGGAGCCCATATCGACCAATGCCGGTGTTCCTCAGGGGTCTGTTCTCTCTGCAACTCTGTTCTTGCTGCATATTAACGATCTGCTGATGCCCAGTATCTATGGGTATGCAGATTACAGCACAGTTGTGGAGAGATACCTGCCGGAAGCTCGTGCTAGTAAGGAAACAATCCGGTCCGAAAGAGAGGCTATGGTAGAGCGTACGACTGCTGCACTACAGGCAGTTGTAGCATTGTAGCTTGTAGCATTCAATGCCGCCAAAACACAGGCGTGTCTGTTCACCGCCAAAAGGAGCCCGTTCACCTTGGCTCCTACTTTTCAGAATGTATCCTTGGAGTGCACCTGCCTTCAGCTTTTGGGAGTAGAGATTTCCTCGAACCTTAACTTTGGGCGGTTCATTGAGTCCAAGGCCGGGGTGGCTACCAGAAAACTTGGCGTCATCGCAAAGGTCCGGCGGTACTTCACACCGGGACAGCTTCTAATGTTGTAGAAAGTACAGGTCCGCTCGTGTGTGGAGTACTGCAGCCACATTTGGGCTGGTGCTGCGAAATGTCACCTGGCTACTTTGGATTCAGTGGAGAGGCGTGCGAAGAGGCTGATTGGCGACCCAAACTTAACTCGAAACGGTCTCCAAAGCCTGGAGCACAGGCGTAGAGTAGCCAGCCTTTCGGTCTTCTATAGGATGCATTCTGGTGAGTGTGCAAGGGAATTGCATGATTTAATTCCCCCATCTCCGTTCCACCATCGGACGACCCGTCGTACGGCGAGTTTCCACCCTTACGTTGTTGACACCACTGCGATCCGGACGAAGCGTTTCGCTTCCTCTTTTATACCGCCTACATCGAGGGACTGGAACAATTTGCCAGCGATGGTGTTTCCGTCACATTACAATTTGAGTGTCTTCAAGGCTAGAGTGAATAGGCTCTTAATAAACTAGCGCGCTTTGCCATCAACGATCGCATCACTGCTTACCATCAGGCGGAATTGCGGTCAAGCGCTAGTTTTATAACATAAAAAAAAACTGTTTCACGCGATCCCGTTATCCCAGTGAGTGGTTCTGGGTGGTGATTTGAACGGTCATGTGGGTGAGAAGAGTGACGGGCTTAAGCGTGTTCACGGCGGCTTTAGGTACGGCGGCCGCACCGCAGAAGGAAACAACGGCCACTAAAAGAGTTGTAGCCAGAGCCAGACCACTTGCAAGCGCTTTACGAGAAGTAGGAATCATCTGAGGGGCAAAAGCTCTTTTCAAAATTGGCATGTTCCAGGGTCAAAGCGGCATAGGATATATCCAAGTGCCGTTGTGTAAAAGACCCTACTGGCAACCTGCTATGCAAAGACCTCACGGTGAAGGAGAGATGGCGCTTGTACTTCCACGAGCTGCTGAATAAGCAGCACCAAGAGGTGCAGACACCGAAATTCATTCCAAATCTTGAATTACTGCCCCCGATAACGCCCGAGGAAGTTCAAACGACTCTTCGTCGCATGGCAAATCGGAAAGCTGTCGGAACTGACAGAGTCCCCATTGAGGCCTGGAAGGCGATGGGTCCTCGCGATACGAGCATGTTAACTAACCTTCTTAACCGCGTGTTCCTGATCGGCAAAATTTCAAGCCAATGGGGACTGTGTATTATTACTCCAGTCTTCAAAGGCAAGGGCTCGGTACACAACATGAAGATCTTTGAGAGGATTATAGACTCTCAGATTCGGCAGGAGTATGCTGTCTCGGGAGTGTCAATATGGGTTTCGTCCAGGGTACGGAACCATGGATCCTATATTAACACTAAGGTTCACCATGGAAAGATACAGATCGAAGAACACGCCTCTACTTAAGCTCTTTCTATGTAGAAAGAGCATATGCAGTCCCAATACAGGCCTCAGCATACATGATCCACCTCCCTGGTTGCCACGTATGCTGAGGATATCGCGCTGGCTGACCCGGACAGGGGACAGTTGGAGCAGCGTGTGAATTGGGCGGCTGACCTGTCCCACCGGACCGGTCCCACAGTGACGGGCCAGCATCAATGGAGGATTGCGAAAGCAGTTTTCGTTCTCGCAACCCCCGGTGTAGGTGTGAGATGAAACACTGGGGTGGTTTTTAATCATTAAGAGTCTGACAGACCCGTCGCCCGCCCAAGGGCGGCGGACATCGCATGAGGATTTTCCACCCTGGAAACAAAAAAAAAAAACGATTTCGGGTTGTTTAAAAAGAAACCGTGGCCCTGGCGCACAGGTAAGTGAAGGAACACGGGTGGGTTTTAGTCAGTAAAAGTCTGACACGCCCTTCCGCTCCGCCTAGAGCGGGAGAGGTCCTTTGACGATTTCCCATCCAGAACAAAAAATGGTAGTTCCGTAGTGGCAGCACGTGTAATTCAGATTTTCTCGATTTTTTTGCAATTTACTGGTCAGTGTCAGGTTGTAAGTTGATCAAAATATGATCTGCGATAATAATAACGATGTAACTACGGATCTACCCTAAATTAAACTGATTATAATTTTTACCCGGTAAAAATTAAAATTGGGTAGGTAAAAATAGGTATAAATGGGTATTTACCCAAAGTTCGGGTATTTACCGGATAAATGCCCATCTCTAGTTGTGTTGCGATGTGTGCCAGGTACGATGCGCCAAATGTTGTTGTGTCGGAGGTTTGGTCGTGGAGAGTCTCCAGATCAATCTCCCTCTGGCGCAGCATCGTTGGTCGTGTTGTTGGGTTTAACATTGCATCACCTCGCTCAACTGTCGTCATCCTTCCTATTCCTAAGTTTTTTAAGTGAATAGGCTTAATAAACTAGTGCGCTTTACCATCAACGATTGCATCGCTGCTTACCATCAGGCGGGATTACAGTCAAACACTAGTTTATAATAATTAGAAACAATATATATATAAACTAGCGCTTGACCGCAATCCCGCCTGACTGTAAGCAGTGACGCAATCGTTGATGGTAAAGCGCACTAGTTTTAAGAGCCTATTCACTCTAGCCTTAGAAACACCGCCGGCTGGCAAATTGCTCCAGTACCTCGATGTACGCGGTATAAAGGACGAGGCGAAACGCTTCGTCCGGTTTGAAATTTATTGATTGTTGGTGAACATAATTTTCTTGCAATGTTCCAAGTGATGATGGAATTCGAGAATAATGGCATGAAGTTATTCCATTTTAACCAACAACTAAAACAAGATTTTATACATTTGCGGTATGATGGTTGACAATTTTTTGTCTTTCAAAGTGTATTGTATTTGTTACGTCTGTAACACTTTGTATAAATAAATGTGTTGCTTTCTTGAACATGTCTTTTGTTATTTTTTAATTATATTACGCAGCGTAGCGCGCCGCGTCGTCCACTTATCACAACGGTGTGTGCTAGTATTATTATACTATTTGGTGCGTGACTACTAGCTAGACTGCTAGCTAGAGTACCGAGAAGGCACCCAAATTGAGGCGCGTGGGCGTGGGTATGACTTGCGTTCCAAGCGTTTCTATTAAGTCAACGTACTGAAAACCTTATTCACTAAATTCATTTTGCATTTTATATATATCAATATTGCCTTTTACAGCATGTGATTTAATAAATATTTTCTAAGATATTACAGAGACGTAGAGGGTGCGGCGCACAGTAGCAACGCGAGCCTGTAACTCTCCCTATGTATGTTTAGATCCATATAACTAAGTAACGGGATGCGCTTTTCTTTAATAGATAGAGGGATTCAAGATAAATTTATCTATAGGTACCTAATATAATACATTTATTCGAGCGAAGCCGGGTCGGGTCGCTAGTATACAATATAAATAAAGTTCATGTTTTATTTTGTAGCTACCTCTTACTGTTATTAGATTTTTACTAAAAAAATTTTTGAAGTTTATTAAATGTCCCAATTTTCTTATGAACTGTGTACACCCTACTAGAAAGGGACACCGGGGTTCTTCGTGCGTTTCTCTTTACCTCTTACTGTTATTAGATTTTTACTAAAAAAAATTTTGAAGTTTATTAAATGTCCCAATTTTCTTATGAACTGTGTACACCCTACTAGAAAGGGACACCGGGGTTCTTCGTGCGTTTCTCTTTCTAGGAACGCCTTTGCCGGCTCGTCAGCTTTCTAGATATTTATACAAATTCTTTGGCATGAACCCATATCTAACGACTACGCAGCATAAAAAACGAGCCAAGTGAGAGAACAAACAGTGAATATGCGTCTTTTTCTAATAGGTTATCCCATTGTTTTATGCCAGAAAAAAATAAGCACAATGACCAACTCTATTATTGTATTTTTTCCAAAACTTTACACTGCATATTTCGTTGTATGTCTGCTAAATTACGACAGCAAACTTAGTTTATTGATTTTTATTCCGCTTACTTCATACTCTTTGTCTTCTTCCTGTGCCTCTACAAGCCCGATGGTTGGCCGTCAGCTTCTTGTATTCGGTCTTGTCAACCGCGAGTCGGAATAGTTTTATCTTCGCTCGGATTACTGGCAGTAATGGTATACTGGGCGGTCCGGTCCACTCCCTACTGTTTCGCAGCCACGATTTTCTCTTTCGTCCAGCACGCCTATTTTTTTTCTAAATTGCTCATTGATTATGATGCGCATATATATCGTGTCGGAGCACGACTACTACTTACATGGGCGACCCAGCATCTGGCCTATGGCGGAAGGGGGGCAAATCGGGCCTAGGGGGTGGCACTACTAGTCTACTGCGTAGTTTATTTAAAAGTTAGAGATAAGTCCTTGTTTATACCTTGTTTAGTAATTAGGGGAGTTCATATATGTCCTGCGATATTTCGGTACGCCTATGACTATTTACTACTTTTTAACTATTGAGTACAAAAAATAAAAGTTTTTTATATTCTGGTATCCCAGTAGAAAAGTAGGTATTTTTTTTTTATGAATAATATACTGTTAGCGCTTGACCGCAATCCCGCCTGATGGTAAGCAGTGACGCAATCGTTGATGCTAAAGCGCACTAGTTCATTAAGAGCCTATTCACTCTAGCCTTGAAGACACTCAAATTGTAGTCCGACGGAAACACCGCCGCCGCGCTGGCAAATTGAATATACTATGAGAACACATTGTCATAGAATAAAGAGAGGGAAGTACGTTATCTTCATACAAACGGACCGCGCGCGGCTTGTATGTTTGCGCCATAGTATCTATGCGTCGCCGCACGCACACCTAAACACAATATTAGAGTGCCTATGACTGCGCTAGTCGCGGCTAGCACGGAACGAGGTTCGCGCGTCACGGCTTTTCGGCACATTAGCTTTTAAAAATGATCACATAAACTGCAAAGTTGGTATGTCTATTTATGAACAAATAAAAGACTTATATTTTTCAAATTATATTTCTAAAAGTTATTTACAAGGATACGGATATATTACACATTAAAGTTTAATAACAACGCGTTTCGTAATAGTCGAAACCGAAGAAAGTAGGTATTTTTCTGTAGCTAATTTGTAATTTTGTATTAAATGTGTGATTCAATAGATGTTATGTTTGTATTATTTATATTTGTATTAATTAAAAATAAAAATAAATATGGTTCTTTATGTGTACAAAACTAAAAATAAAAATTACAAAAAAAAAAACTGACTAGTATATGTAAACTAAATACTAAGCAAATAATTGAAACATAAGCTCTTAGTCTATAAATATTTGTTAGCGGTTTGGGCGACAACCGTAACCGACGAAGCGCGGACAGTCGTCAACCCTAAGACAGTAGGCAAATAAATCGCGGATTGGGTCGCAGATAACCTACTTCCCTTCTTTATTCTATGACATTGTTCTTATGGTATAAATTTAAGTTATGATGATGTGTGTTATATTTATTGGTCCTTCCTTTCGTTCCAATATAGACAATAAAATAAATATTTTTTTCAAATGTTATATTTCAAAACTAGTGTTTGCATTTACACATTTTAATCATAATTACTATTATCATATTCTTCTTCTTCGTGTTGTTTTCTTAACTGTAGGTTTTTTAAATACTTCTTCATCATCCTTCTTCTGAAAGTCTTCATCTGTAACAAAATTAATTACACTCAATGAAGCTATCAAGATTATCTATATTTTTGAATTTCTTAATTTTTGGTTTACTTTAGGTCTAATTCTTTGATTATTTTTATCTATAAATTGTACTTCGGTTTACCAGAATCATCCGAAACGTAAGCTGATGTTTTGTTGTTCCTCGTCGCCGCTCTACGATTCGACTTTCTCGTACTTTGTGGGGTTTTTTCGTTGTTCGGCGGTTCCATCTGATGATAAGTACAAACATGTTTTAAATAATATTATGAACTAGCGGCCGCCAGCGACTTCGTTCGCGTGGTTTAGTTATGCTCCGAATCGGACCAGTAGTTCCCGAGATTAGCGCGCACAAACAAACAAGCAAACATACAAACAAACTCTTCAGCTTTATATATTAAGTGTAGATTTGATTTATTTGACGCATTCGTACTGTAGTTACTTTAGTTGAGATGAGACAATGTCCTACCAATAAAACATAGAAATAAGCTTAATTTTTAAACAATTGCATAGATTCTATCGCGGGCTTTGAGCGTGGAGATCGAATCCAGAACCAGACCCCCCACTCCGACCAGTATGGCGGTGCGGCGTTGAAAGCCGTGCATCGTCTGTCTAACATCTTTTCAGTTCGGCAGTCTTCGGCACGGTGTATTTGTGTGCGTGCGACTACATCTTTTGATAACAATTTATAGATTTTCAAAAAGAGCATGCATATTACAGGGCGCGAACTCAGTTCTACACATTTGACAAGTTAATGATTGTTCAATTTTCACTCTGAAATAGGTCTTCTATAAGATGTAGAATTATAATATAGTAGTTTATGATACTGATAGATAATGAGGGGTATTAAGCACGAGTGTGAGTTTAAAAAACGAGCGAAGCGAGTTTTTTAATAGTATCACACGAGTGTGTAATACCTAATTATGTACAGTTTCATACACTACTTTATCTAATCTCAGTGCGTCTAACGCCAACGCAACACAATTCCATTTATTCAGTTTCATAATTGTAATATGCAAAATGTTAACAATTCTGCACCCTGCATCACAGCGCATGCGCCAAAGCGCGCGCAGCCACAGATAATAAATGAAATAGTACTGTCTACATTGATATAATATTAAACAGATATGATATTTTGTATGCTTCAAGTTCAATGCGCTAGTGACTTATCTACCTTAGTTTAATATTATATCAATGGCTGTCTATGGTTTGTACCGTAATGAAAAAAAAAATTATTATAACATTATTTTGTTAGAGAAATAATGTTATAATTTAATTTTTTAATTTCCTTTCGATATACTATTGGTAAAGTACGTCAATTTAAACTCCTTTTCGGTTTTATATTTTTAATTTGATATGAGAGTAGATAAAATACAAAATAGTTTGATCAACCGATTTTATGATATTTTGACATGGGTGTCGTGACGGGGGTTTTCGGGGGTGCTGATCACGAAAATGACATTTTTGAAATCCATGATGGCCGATATTAAATTTCATGATATTATGACTTGGGTGTCGTGAAAGGGGTTTTCGGGGGGTGCTAATCACCAAAACGACATCATTTTCGAAATCCAAGATGGCCGACATCATGTTTCATGATATTTTGACATGGGTGTTGTGAAAAGGGTTTTCGGGGACGCTGATCACGGAAATGACGTTATTGTTAAGCTATTGCATAGTTTCTATCTCTTTATCAAAGTCGAACATAAAACATTGAATATAGTTTAGTAGCCAAATCGCCATTATTTGCTCTCTTTTGATGACGTTACTGGTAAAATATAAATAAATTACAAAAAAGAAAATAACTTGAATAAAAATCAAAGAAAAAAGAACTGCATAAATAAAATAAATAAATAATTATAATTGCATAGCTTTACTTAATAGCAATATTCAATTACTTTAATAGCAATAGCTTTACTGCGGCAGTCCCCGAGTGCCACAAGTCTTTTTTTTTCAACTTTTGATCAAACTCTACACCAAAAGCGGGAACTTAGGTGTTGGATTATTTTACCTCGTCAGGGCTAGAAGAGGACCGTCTTCTATTCCGCCTAGCCGCGGGCTTGCGTCGCGGTGTGGCTCGCACGGGTTCGGTCTGTCGCGGCGGGGAGGCGCTCGCGGCACCGCCCTTACTATTCTCCCCCGTATTACCTTCCTCACCGTCTCGAACGGCGAAACATTCTTCTATCTTGTCGCCCAATTCTGTGACAAGGGTCTGTAAAAGTTTTGTTAATATATACCATGATAGAAATTACGTACTTTTTATTTTATAACAAATCGATTGGTTATAAAAGCTTTGATCAGTGTTTCGTTTCTACCTACCTTAATTTCATTTTTGGCCATTTTAGACGTGTTATTCATTATAGTGTTAAAGCAATCCATGACTCCATTACAGTGCAGTTTATCTTTGTAACAGTCGAGGTTCTCGATGAGCTTGCGTAGAGACCTTTCGTTGTATGTGAATAGAGACAAGCAGTAGGCAAGGTCGCGCCACTGTCGCTCCTCGGTCGATAGCTTGAATCTTTGGCATAACTTCTCTACTAAGGCTTCCATTTGTCGGTCTTTTTGTATGAGCGATGTTATATACCTAGAAAAAGAACGTTGGCATGTTAAACGACAGCCCCTTGTGACTTAAATATCTATAAAAAGTAAGTAGTATCTCTATAAAAGTCACTTCTGCTACCATCAAATTGTAAGCACTACATCATCGAGAAATTTAACATTTTACCGAACAAATAATACTCACTTCATAATAATTCTGTACTCTTCTTCAGCAACGTTTAACTCGGGGTCACTAAGCCTCGATATAATGTCTGGCATGACGTTATACAACGCGTTGCCTTTCTGCGACAGTTGCTTGAAGAATAGCTTTGTCATAGAAGCGATTCGCGCATCCTTGTCCGCACAACACAGAGCCATGTCGGCAATCTGTCCTTTCACTCGAACCATCTCATGGAGAACTAAGAAGGAAAGCATTTTAACTGCGCACTGTCGGACTTCTGTCTCTTCGTCACTTAGTCTGAAATGTTATAGTATTGTTATGTTACGAATGCACATATATCCTGAGACCTAGGCATTGTAGAGTTACATCTAAAAATGGATTGCTAGGCAAATAATATTGACAACGATGGGTCGACATCGAACGCCTACGGGGGGCTCTACGCGGGGTCTCTATGCGGGGGCCGTGCAGTTCATGGCCCTTTACGGGGCACCGGTGTGGGTACGGTCGCTAAGGAAGCGACCAACTTGATGGCTCTACCGCGTCCCAGAGGGTCATGGCTGTTCGGCTGGTCCGGGGATACCGCACGGTCTCCGCTGAGTCGACGAGCGTCTTTGCCGGATTGCCGCCATGGGATCTGGAGGCCAAAGCCCTCGCCCACATGTGGGAGTGGAGAGAGTAATCAAAACGCCGGCGCATAACTCCGCTGCCGCGAGAAATCACGGTACGGCGGGATCTCATGGCGACATGGAGAGTGAGATTGTCGCAACCCAGTGCTGGGCACGCCATAATAGCGTCGGTAAGGCCCCTCTTTGAGTGTCTAGAGAGGCGCCACGGCGCCCTCACCTTCCGCCCGACGCAGGTCCTCACCGGACACGGTTGTTTCGGGAGGAAACACCAGAGGGTCACCATTGTGTGGATCGCCTTGAGGACACAGTGAGCATAAGATGGAGGTCTGCCCAGCTTGGGTAAAGCACCGCCGTGTCCTCGTAGCGGCGATCTCGTGAAGTAACTTCTATGGCGTTGTTGTGTGTGTACGACACGTACTTCGTGGACACAAGGGAAGACTTCGGTGCGACATCAGCTAGGTTCTACTTGTCATTGCCTACTATCGACTGTACCATCGTTGTCAATAAACTTCGCAACCCTTAACAGGCATTTTAGTACCCCTAGCCCGTAACAGATAGGTGTTAGTACATATGATTTTAAGGACTGATTTTACGGTGACCGACAGGCGAATTTGTATGGTGTATGTTTTATAAACATGTAAAATTGTTGAAAATGAGATAAACGGACAGAGACGATAATTAACCAAAAACGTTCACAATCTCATAGCTGCGATAATCAATGTCGAAATTGAGGTATTTTGGACAAACTGAAACTGAGAATAATTTTCTGCTTTAATTGATTCGATTAATTTTTGACAATATTATTCTGGGCAAATTAACAATAGACTTTATTATGGTATCAACAATAATCATACTCACATGTGATAAATATGATGAGTCCAGGGCTGTGTAAGATTGGGGAATCGCAAAGTCAGGTCGGCGAAAGCGATAGTCAAGTTGGTCCTCAAGGACACATTCTTGGACTTCTTGAGGACTGTCACCATCAGCTGAAGACCGTCTTCGCAAACCGCATTGGAAACCAACATAAACCTGCAACATAATTATACTAAACATCAGATTATACAGTGTCAAACCATCAACTGAATATGGACTGACCAGCAGCAGAATTGAAATAATTACTTCCGTGCCAACTGGCCTACTTATCATATGAAAAAGATGGTGGTGATGCAGATTATGCTATGTCTCGCTTGCAGACTATACCCGTCCTGTTCGCTCACAATACCTAGTGAAACTGAGCGCGGCAGCAGCTTGTAGGGTGGGCGATGCGCGCGCGGGGTTGGACAGGAGCCAGCGCAGCAGCGGCACGTAACGCGCCAGGCTAGTGCCGGCGCCCACGATGTCTCGCTCGCACACTCCACGCACGTACTCTGCGTCAGCATCGTCGGCTACGGCACCTTCGAGACTTTCTTCCTCTGTCATCGTTGTGTTCACCTGTTCGCACCAATATTGAACTATTTAGAATAAAGCAACATATATCACGAATTATATTAAGAATTTTATATGTGTGTAGCGTTATCTACAACGCGTCATACTGACGTAACACAATATCTGCATCTCGCAAACATAGTTTACCAAGCAACTAGCTTATGGGCAGTTGCCATCCAGACACAGGCCTCAACGCCAATTCTCGTAATTTAAAACGTTCAAAATCTAGTTGCAATCTCATTTCGGCGACAAACAAATGTCAATAACTTATCAAAATATAGGGAAATTAAAAGTATTGAGAGACCAGACTGAAATTCTTAAAGTTTTGCGCGAATTGCCCCTCTGGTCGGGGATCTTCTGTATGGAGTATGCATGAACTTAACACCCTGTTACTCATATGTTAATTAATTAACCATATTTGGATATAATTTTTATACTCTCTATATATATATCATTTTAATTTATGTATGTTAAATTTATGTTTTCAAAATAACTTTCTGTAACGCCGAAAATTAGCACCAGTACCGAGGGTCCCTTGTTGGAGTTGACGCTGGCAGACCGCTGCTGACGCGATGAGGCGCTAGCATTGCTAACGTTCATGAGCGTCTGTCGACGAAGATCGTCCATGCGCCCGCGCTTGCCCGGTGTCGCGAAAGCTCCCGCTTTTTTCTTGCGTTTCTCTTCCAACTTGCGATCTTCGCGAACCTGATGGACAATAAATCCTTGAATTGTGAATCGATGAAATTTGATATGTATTCAATGTATTTTTTTTACAAAAGTTTTTCTTTTTATTTCAGTAATTACCATTTTTATGTGCTACTGCAAAAATGGAGTAAATATAAATAAATAAAATAAATAAATATGTACGGACAAATCACACAGATTGAGCTAGCCCCAAAGTAAGCTCGAGACTTGTGTTATGGGATACTAACTCAACGATACTATATTTATAATAGATACATATATAGATAAACATCCAAGACCCAGGCCAATCAGGAAAACATCGTTTTCCATCATGACCTGACCGGGGATCGAACCCGGGGCCTCCACGTCGCAGGCAGGCGTGTTGACCGCTGCGCCACGGAGGTCGAATCACACGGGGAATCACGGAGGTCGGTCAAATATAGTAATATAATTTTCTTTAGTCTGTTTAAAAACGAATAATAACCTGATTTCTCCTCCTGAGCTCGCTGTACACATTTATATCAAGGTATATGAGCTGCTGTAGTGCTACTTGTCCCAGCACGAACACGAAGCGCGTCAACAGCTCAATAGGCAAGCTGAGTTCTTCTTCGTTGCCACCATCAGTAACCTTCGTCTCTTCAACCCTTTTGTACAGTTCCGCCAGAATCTTCGCACATACGACTTCTGGAGTGTCACAGATCCCGTAAACGAGATTTATGGAGTTAGCAGCAAAGTCAGTGAATCTATCAAACTTAGAGAACGCTTCCATCAGACTGTCGATAACAGAGGTGAAAATCGCGTGCTCCACCGGGTATCTTTGAGTCTTTTTCGTCAATGGTAACAATAATTGAACGCTCAAGTTCCTCGAGTTGTAGTCTGCAGTTAACCCGTGCGTTTGAATGACATCGAGGTTCGCGAGTGCAACGGAGGGCTTCGCTTTAGCCACCATCACTAAGAGTGTGAGTGCGGCGTAGCTGTCCATGTCTGTGGTTCCATCGATCTTCTTTAAAAACATCTCCCAAAATACCTATGAATGAAAATAAGAAATTTTTACTTTAGACCGGACTATCCAAGAACAAAAATGACATTTGTTGTGTAAAGTGAAGTTACACAAGCAAAATTATTAAACTAGTACAATCCAGCACGTAACTTGCCAAGAGTCGTTACTCGTTACACATTCCTATACTTTCGTAATTAAAAAAAAACATAATAACAACTTACTATACAATAATGACAAGTAATCAAAGCGACCATTTTTTGTTGCACTAAAGGTACATGCGCAAACTTGGAGTAAGTTTTCGCTTGCCGTTTGGACTGTGACTGGAGTACAGTAAGTATTTTAATCTCACGACTTACCAAGCATAGGTGAAGTCGAAAGTGTGAGTGTGCGTGTTACGTGCTGACACTACTCATATGCACGCACATTCACAGCGTGTTTGTACACTTGGCAACCACAAGTAAATCGCGCGTCGCCTTATGAGGTAAAAAATACTTTAGTAGGAAAGAAAAGTTCGAACCTACTCAGCAATATGACACTTCGACGGTTTATGTGTCATATCGCTGAGTACCTAATCATGAGTCTCTTTCCTAGTACTAGTGTGCTAGAAATATACTAACTACCCCGTGAGTGACTTAGACAAAGCCTATCTTTGTAAACTCTTTGTAATTATGTAAATGCGTACCTGTATAATACCGGGGCTGATGTCTCCCTTGTTTACCCATTTATCCACAAGATGTTCCAGCGCGAGCGCGCTTCCGCGGTCGATATGCGTCATCAGCGACACCAGGTTCTTAGCGATGGTAAAGCATCGAGCGCGCTCGGCCTTCGTGTCGCACTCCAGATACATTTCGCGGTACGCACGCTCTACCGCCTCGCGTTTTTCCTGAATATTTTCAAGTGGATGATGAAAATTAAAGACTTTACAATTAACAGCTACGAAATATTACAACTGCAGCTAGAGAATATTAAAAAAAAAAAAGCTGGAGAATTGCTAGTAGGACTCGCCCCACGGCTAGGCTTCAGTCTCAAAGCTGTGCCAGGCTGCTCGCGGCCTCAGACATATGACACGGCCTATGAATTACCAATTCCGGATTGAAAGACAATCTCGTTTTTTTAGTCCCATTTTTTCCTTGAGGTTTAGTATCAGAAGAGCTGAACTATGTTGCAAATGATTTCAAAAACAACTAAGCATCATCAGCTCACCTGATCGGGCGACCACACAAGCAGCAACATATTCGCGACACCCATTTTTGCAGACTCAATATTAAAATGGTGGGCCGTCGTAAAGAAATCAATCGCCTCGCTGACATCACCAGCTTGCTTCGACATGAGCAAGGAGTTTATTAGCGGTACCGCTTCGGAGATCATGCGGCTGAAGTGGACGGATTCTTGAAGGAAGGCTACAATATTTTCTTTTTCTTCTAATCGTTTGTACATGGCAAGTTCTTGTTCACATTGCTGTGTTAGAGATATGGTTCGGTCTGGTATTATGAATATGTTGCGAAGTAACGCCACGAAGTATTCAATCTGTAATGAGTTGTTAAGTAATTTAATTTTAAGATACATTACCATAGCATTACTCTGGGACCACTAACGAAGAAGAGGCCTCAGGATTGTTAGCTTAGCTAAGAGTTATATCACAGTCTAAATATCATACAGTCGTCCGACGAAGACGTCTAGACAGAGCAATCGTGCGGGGTGTGAGGGGCGAGACGCGAGTAAGCGGCACCCGAGCCGCGAACAAAAAGAATGTTCGTAGCTCGGTATCTATCATTAAGGACTGACGCGTGTTTGTTTTTTATTTGTTTGTTTTATAATTTGATATGAGTGTCAATTTTGAGTATAATTGGGGTGCTTATTATGAAAAAGCCATCTTTTAGACATCCAAGGTGGCGGACGTCATTTTTTAATAATTTAATATGGGTGTCAATTATAAGTAAATATAATTGGGGTGCTTGTTACGAAAAAGCTATCCTTTATGAAATCCAAGATGGCGGACGCCAATTTCAATGTAAGTACATATTTACAATATGATATGGGTGTTAATTCCGAGGTGGATTGGGGTGCTGGTTACGAAAATGCCATCTAAATAACTTAAATCTGTCTCGAGTTGTTCCCTTAGTAAAAACAGCAAATTAATTAAATATAATACAGCTATCGATGTTGATCTGCAATAAATAAATAATTTCATAAATATTGTTTATTTGTGACAACCCTAGCCGATGCGTTACTGTCTAGACGATGTCGGCATTTTACACGAGATCAAAGGCGTCGACCTACTGTATGATTTTTATACTGTGGTTATATACCGTTACAATGGCGAGTATTATCGCTATTAGCGATGTTTTAGTTTTACAGACAATTTTCGATTGAATTGAGTAAAAGGAGAAACAGCTAGATATGCACTACTTATACACTATATAAAGAAAACCCTGCCCGATTTGTGAAGGTATTGTTAGGTATCAATAACTGATTCTACTAATGCCTACACAGCCTGGCTAAACATTAAAAAAATACCCCCTAAACAAAAGGACGACGGGGGCAGGGCATTCATTCATATAAGGTACCTTATAATAATACCGTCGACAAAGGTGTTGTCACTTTTTAAAAAATTGCCAAATATTGGGGAAGTTGGAGTTAATTCGCGGAAAAAAGATTATTTTAAAATTCATTAATACCTACCAATAATTATCGTCGACAAAGGTGTTGTCACTTTTTAAAAAATTGCCAAATATTGGGGAAGTTGGAGTTAATTCGCGGAAAAAAAGATTATTTTAAAATTCATTAACATGGTTATTATGATGACTATATAAAGTTTCAAATTTTATTTGGTCATGTGGTTACCTACGTTTATTATCCTTATCGGTCAGATTTCTTTACATATTGTATAATATGCAATACATAACTATTTTATTAAAACAGTTTTAATGCATTGTGTATTTGCAAGACTGCCTCTGATTTGGTTTTAGCCCATCAGGAAGTGTTTCGACAAACACATATTTCTGTAGGTCTTACCTGGTCTTTTTTCTCCATGTCACATCGAAGTAATTTAGCATCAGGATACTGTCTCTCAGTATGCTTTACAACCAGGTATGCCTTATAATAGTTCTTTTCACGTAAATGTTTGCGGATCGCGTCGTATAGGTTTTCCAACGACGCTTGGGATAATTCTGGTTCATCTTGTGTGAGGATATCTATTCCTTTTTTTATCGCAGCAATGACGTCATCCTCTATACTCTCCCACTTTTTGATTAACTCAGGGTCTGGGCCCGGATTCAACTTTTTTTGTAGATCCTCTAAAATTTCTGTTTCAGTTTTTAATTGTTCTTCCAGTACTGCCAGTTTCAATTGTCCAGAAAATGGATTACATTCCAAGAATATCTAGAGAGTAAATTTTATATTAGAGTGACGAACCGAAGATGGCAATACATTCGGTCCCTATTATTACCTACTAGAGACTTAAGATAACAGGCAAAATGTGGTAATACGTCCACATTTTGGCTAGGTACTAAGTACCTCACTGCCTAATGCCATGCCTTTGGGCATTATCGACGTGATACTATGTTATTTAAGGGGAATGGAATGAAAATATTCATTTATTTGTCTTAATTGTGCATTAGATAGCCTCAACGGGAGGTCGACAATTAAAATTTTATTTCGTACTAGTTTTCCGCCCGCGACATCGCCCGCGTGGAGTTCGGTTATATCGCTAATAAGCGCGATATAACCGAACCGATTTCCCTCGGGAACATCAAATTTTTCCGAGATAAAAGGTAGCCTATGTTCTTTCTCAGGGTCTAAAGATTGTCTGTGCCAAATTTCATCAAACTCGGTTGAGAGGTTTAAGCGGGAGAGCGTAACAGACAGACAGAGTTACTTTCGCATTTATAATATTAGTATGGATATCCTATAGCCCGAAGTTGGTTCATAAGGATGCTTCATTTTCGAATGATCTTTTTCTTTACTGTGGTTGTTATAGCAACAGAAAGGGGGGAGGGAGGGACGACGACTACCGGGATGTCTAGTAGACATGTATAGAAGAAAAAGACATGTTGTACTTATCCTATATAAATTAGGATGTCATAGACAAGAGAACCATGATGACGATCGAAGCAATAGTGATGGTCTATTCTATACTACATATGACGGTTAGTGCAATTAAACTAGGTTGAGGAAGGAAAATGGCTGGCAATTTTTTTTTTTTCTTATACCTTAAGCAGTTGTATGGCGGCTTTCCTGACGAGCGCAGCCTTATCTCTGAGGCGTCCGATAGATCGCTCAAGTACAGTGCGCTGCCGACTAACCGGCACACAGTTCTCTCTCTGCAGTCGACACCAGAACTGAAGCACCTGTGTTAATTTCACATTCGTTTAAGTACCATTATATGCGTAAAGATCTAAAATCTCTGATATTAAGGACTGAAACTAAAGTTAAGCAGGCGCCCGGGAGGGGGAAACCGTCGCGTGTCTACGCGCGTGAACACGCGGTCGGGTTCCGTTGGGAACGCGACGGTCCCCGTCAAGAGCCAGATTTACGCAAGTCGCTAGTTGAATTTTAACGGTACACACGTATAGTCGTGTCGGTGGAGAACTTAATTACGCATTACACGATTAACGCAGTTTCAGCTCTTATTGACTGAACAAGTCCGTGGGTATTAACCGCTAGCGGGCATCGCACGCCCCCGCGACGTGAGCTCGCACGGAGGCGGGCCCAAACGCGTGTGTGCGGGGCACGTTTGCCCGTGACGGACGCCCGCGCGGTTCCCCGCGACGGAGCACTTTTGTATAAAACGGCACGACTGCCCGCTTAACCCAGTTTCAGCTCTAAGGGTGCAATTTAATTGCCTGTGGCATACTCTAAGTTGAAGCCATAATAAAAATTGCTCTGTTGCACCATCCAAACCTCATGAGAAGGAGGTATGAGTTAATGTATGTATGTCGTACCTTGTGTCGCACATACGCAGACAAGTCGTGCATGTGCTCGAATAGATCGTCGAGGAAGTCGTCACGCTGCGTGCGCTGCGCGTCCGTCAGACCTTCTCCCCGCAGCTCCACGCTCAACACCTCGCACATCATGCCCAGCACGCTGATACGGAGCGTGTACGACTAAAATAATCATAATTTTATTATTATTGGAAAAAAATAATCATGATTTTATTATTATTAAAAAAAAATAATCATAATTTTATTATTTAGAAAAAAATAATCATAATTTTATTATTATTAGAAAATCAATTATAATCCTTTATTTGATGAGACAGTAGGTACACGAAATAAAGGCATTTGCCAGTTTTATTGTGATCGTGGAAAGCCTTGGGGGAGGCCGTTGTCCAGCAGTGGACCTCTTAAAATAGGCTAAGTCGCATTTTTTTTTATTACGTTTTTTTTTTCAAATAAAAACTAAACAACACATTTTCAGGCATTGCTGAGTCAAAATGGGTTGCGCTAGTTACTTGTGGGTACAAACACCGAGCGTTAGTTTTTGAGACCAGTGTGTGTTAGCATCAGTGTAGCTAGGTACCATGAGTTTACATTACGAGACTCGATCGTCGATATCGAGCGCGTTTGGCGCTCTTATTGGCTGAGAGTTCTTACAACCTTGAAGCGGACCAATCGATGGTCAAACGCGCACGATATCGACGATCGAGTCTCGTAATGTAAACTCATGGTACCTAGCTACACTGATGCTAACATATGTGTAGTTATGGAAAAAATAGAACAAACTTAAAAGTACCTCGTCACTCTCCAGATATGGCTGTATGGTTGCAATAGCGTTTGTCATCTCTTTGGGCAGTTCCTTAGTGAGCTCCAGTAGGAATCCGCCACAGTTCCTTGCAGCCCCCTGCTCAGTGCCGGCACCGACATTCTCGTCCTCAGATGACGCTAATGCTTCTGCTATTTCACGCACCTAAAAATATCAATTACTATTTTGTTAGTAAAATCAATGTCATTAAATTTACCATGCAAAATAGGCATGACTGAGATAGGTGTAATACCATTTGTGGGCCAAATGTTCCAAGGGAAAATTCTTTGGTCAGCTGAACTACTCCTGCACATATTGGTGACACTGAATGTTCCACCATTTGTAGGATCTGAAATAAAGATAACGTAATATTAACCACACATCTGCACTACTATGTCAGTATAATAGGCATGTTTGACTAATGGCGGATTCCTATATTTTACTGACTGTTATTGGTTAAAATTAAGACTTTGCACAGTAGTCAGTAGGCCGTCCCATATGGAAGTAGCTATAAGTAGCCATACTTTAAGCAGAGTACAGGTCAAATTAGTTTACACATACATATTCATATGCCCCCAGGAGCCGAGCATACCTATATAAGAGGTAAAAGAACACAATAACTGAGAGTGAACTTAAAGGTTTAAAACTGTAGTGATTTAATATTTCTCCTTAGTGGCTCAGGCCGCTGCCTCGAATTTTGCGGGCAGCTTGGGGGGTGGTGGTGCCGAGCGGGCATCGAAGACCCGTTCTCGAAACTAGCGGGCAGATCGCGCGTCACTATAGCCGTGTAGTGTTGTGTTCACGATTGTGTCGACGAGATATTTGTTATTATTCGCGAAAGAAATGTCTGAACAATGGCGGCAACATCTTTTTGATTCAAATTTATTCCTAACGCTCGATCACCGCTCGATGCCCGCCCGCTGCCCGCAAGATTCGAGCGCGAGAAGTACACCGCTCGCTGCCCGCCACCGCCCCGCTGCCGCGCCGCTGTTTTCGAGAACCGGTCCGTTTGATTTTACGCATAAGATCCTGCCGCTCACTCGCCGCCGCCGCCGCCGCACTATGGGAAAGCCCCATACAAGGCCGTCTCAAAACCGTTTCACGTGAAAGTCGTTGTTATGGAGTAGAACTAATTAATTAATTTAGTCTTATAAATAAGCTTTCTTTTCTATATTTTTTTAATTATTTTTTGCTAACCATAATGTATATAAAAAGTCATCAAAGCTAACTCATGTTCAATGATGTGATTTTGGCACAATACATTACTACAATTCAACGAGACATTACTCGAAAGTTTTTCTTATAAATGTATAAGTATTATACATTTTTGAAATGCTTATAATCTCCTCATAACGTTTCTTAAATAATATTATATATAATAAATAAATAAATTAAAATTAGCCAATGTAGTTTAAGATGGTATAATTTTCAGGTTACTTTTTTTTTAACGAGACTTACCCGTTTACCGCTGTTTGCCGCTGTCGAGATATTTGTTGTATTACGATCTTTATACATTAGTTTACACAAGGAGAAAAAAAAAAGTTGCGCATACTTGCGCCTTTTCTGACACGGTACCAAAACATATCGCGAGATAATTTTTTCCAATATCTTTTTACTGCTCACATAATCATCTGTTATCTATTAAGGTCAAATTGATAAAATGGTCATTATTATTTATAGTTATTTGTGGTTTTGATATAGTTTTGACCACCATATTTGATAAAATATGGTCACTACATCAATTAGGGTCAAATTAAAAACAGGTTGGTTATGGGAAGAGTGCAAATATTAGTTTCTTATCTTTTTGCACATAGCACTAATTCATTGGCCTATAAAATAAAGGCGAACCCTGAAACATCCACAGTTGTTCATCAGAAATTCAGTTGCCTTAAAAAAGCAGTTAATACCTATTTTCAAATATTCACAGAAGTTATCTGATTTGAAAATAATAGGTGAATTTGTTTGTAGTAAACGAGAGTTGTGCAATTTGTTGATAAATGGGAATAATATAGAAAACTACTTGCAAGAAAATTTCAATTTGTCACCAGAGGATATGAATACTGTGGTCTCCTACATTCAAAAAAACTTGGTATCTAAATGTAACGAACGCTGGAGAAATGCATCCCGGAAAAGAGAACGCTTTGAAAGTAATAACGTCGACTGGTTAAATGGTGAATTTCGTGTTCCACTGGAGTGTCGAGTCACAGTTAATGACCCTAATACGTCTGGAAGCAGTGCAGGCGGCAGACCATCGAAACCATACGAAGCATCTTCAGAAAAAACAAAGAAACGAAAAAACATGCAATTAATACAAGAGTACGGACTGGACTGTGTGCTCAATGCATATACTCAGGAGTTGCGGTCTATGAGTGAGACGGAGGAGGCCACAATTGTTGATATTAAACGAACTGCGTCAAAAAATGATAAGAAAAAGTTTCTTAAATTCATAACTGAGAACCCTGAAGATGTTATACCTTTTACAAAGGAAGAAGCACTGCGGATATTTATTGACTTAGACCTTAACAAAGAACAGTATGGGAAACTTCGTATTTGTTTGGCGGACAAAAACTGCTCAGTGTTTCCTTCTTATCCAACTTTAGCCGAAGCGAAGAAGATGTGTTACCCACCAGATTCGAGCATAACCAATTACTAACATAAGTGAAAAAGTCAATCTGCAAGACTTATTGGATCATACTGTGGCACGTATATTACTAATTGGTTCAGTTTACAAAAACGGTTTAAGACAGTTGAAACTATTCTGCAAATGGGGTTGTGACGGGTCATCAGGGCAAAGTGAATACAAGCAAGTTTTGCCCGAAGAAAGCGATTTCACATCAGATGCGAACCTTTTTATTGCTTCACTTGTACCCATTAAACTGAAAACCTGTCTCCTTCCATGATAAATAAGAATGGTGAAGTAATTGAAATTACTCATAACCTATTTTTAACTGAAACTCCTTCGAGCGCTTCTTGTACAATTTGTGGTGCTACTCCTCGGCAAATGAATAACTTAGAGGCAGTTAGGACACGAGATGTGAATGAAAGTTCATTTCAATATGGACTGTCAACACTACACGCTTGGATTAGAAGTATGGAGATGATTTTACACATTTCCTATAACTTGTCTTTCCAAAAGTGGTCAGCCACTACACCAGAAAATAAAAAAGACGAAAAGAAAAAACTGGTACAAAAGCGGTTTAGGGAGGAAATGGGACTGCATATCGATAAACCTCGACAAGGCACTGGAAATAGTAATGACGGCAACACAGCTCGGAGATTTTTCAGAATTACTCTTGCTCTGCAGACATTACAGGTGTAGACGTAGAACTTATAAAACGAATGTACATTATACTACAAACTATGTCATCTGGAATGGCTATTGATTCAAAAAGTTCGGTGAATACGCATATAGTACCGCCCAACTGTACGTAAATAATTATAATTGGTATTATATGCCTTCCTCCGTACATAAAATACTTATTCACGGAGAAAAAATCATTGAGTACTATGCTATATTACCTATCGGACAATTGTCCGAAGACGCTCAAGAATCCCGCAACAAGGATTACAAAAAGTTTAGACTTCATCATTCTAGAAAATGTTCAAGAGCGGCTACCAATACAGACGTGTTCCATACCTTATTGTACACTTCTGATCCATATATATATCAAGTTTGAGAAATACCTCAGAAACAATATCGAAAGAACTTTTCGATGAAGCCAAGTCCCTTCTTGCTGTCAACGAAAATCTGTAGGAGATTGTTGAATTTCGTACATTATTTTTTCTCGTTAGACACTGTTTATACAATGATATTTAATTCTATTTTATGTAAGTAAATTTAAAAAAAAAGTATATTTTCTTATAAATGCATGTATTTTTTTTATTTTTTATTTTTTAAATAAATTAATAAACATAATTTTCAAAATTATTATTTTTTCTTTTAAACCTTATACATTCACGTATATGTATGCAAAATTACAGATCATTTAGTTTTGAAATAACTGTGATACGGAGTTTTGAGACGAAACATACGCGATTTTCCCATAGTGCGCCGCCCCGCTGCCCGCACGATTCGAGGCAGCGGCCTTACAGTAGGCCTCCACGAAGTATTTCGGCAATAGCGGCTATTCTCAACGGCCAATAACTTTCGGCGGGAGAAAGAGCGATCAAGCGCAAGACTTACAGCTTAACGTGCATACCAATGCACTGGAGTATCATAATTCTAAATTGGAAAGAATATTTTTATCATTTGATAGCCCAATTCTAAAGGAACGCTATAGACTATTTAATATCACACTAGGACTTTAAGTCTTGTAAAAATAAAAGAAATAAAAGAGAACACTAAGTCAAAACGAAATAATAGTGCGAGCCGGCGATGCGATGCGACACGGTGGGGAGAAAATAAATTTTACACAGATGCAGTTGCAAGCAGAGGTTTAGGAAAAAAATATATACCAGATTACCTGAACTAACTTTATTAAGCAGGAGGTGCCATGGTTGTATTTCTTGATCAGCACACCAAGCACTTGAAACACAGTCTCTCTAACAGATTTGTTCTTTATTATTTGTTCCTCTAATGCCTTGTAGCAGGGTTCAGCAACCATTCTGAAAAAAAAAACTTATTTGTGATTCATAAAATGCAAATTAAATCTAATCCCAATTAGATTTAATTTGCATTACATTATACTAATAATAGACAGTTTTCTTTTTTATTCATAAAAAAAGGCTACAGGGTATATTACATGACGCTAGCAGTCTTTGGCATTTCCAAAGTATAAAGAAAAGTCAGAAATAACGGTGCGGGTAGGCAATGCGATGCGATGTGGTGGGTCTACAATAAACTAGTCGAAAATAAACTTATAGTAGGCATTATGTCAGCTTCGGTTATATAATTTATAATAATACAAATAAATGAAATTAAAATCGATTAGTAATGTCAAAAGAACAGCTTTCTGTTGATGCATAGTTTGGCTAACATATGAATCGACCGGATATTTTTTTTTATAAAAACATACACTCGCAAAGTGGCTCATATATTTCTACTTTTATTTTAGTAAAGTAAATTAGGAATCTGCGCAAAATTATTAGACCCGTTAATAGTATTGCGGGCACAGATGTAACTATTTTAAGGTACAAAAATAGAGAAACTTTCTACAATCCAGCATTAAATTAATTGTATTTACATACTTTGCATTTATGAGATGAAACGCACAGCATAATTACCGTATGAAATGACTTACGAAACAAAGTTGTCTTCAGCCAAAGGCGGATCCCACAGCTTAGACAAGGGTTGCTGAAGCACCAAGTTGAGAGTTACCAAGGCAGCCTGTTTGTCTGACTCAGTCCAACCACAAAACTCTTCATCATCTGTCGCTTTCTTGCCCTTTTTGCCCAGTGTGAGCTTTGTTGAGTTCTGTTAGAAGTAGTAAGTGTCAGCAATCACAAACATATTTAATTTTGTAACATAAGTATTAACTAGTATAGAGTTGCAGACTCTATACTAGTTAATGCATTTATGGATTTCTTAAGTTACATGTTTAATTTCAAGTTATATACATAAGTTCAGTTTGCATTGTGCTACCAAGTTAGCGAGGCATTCTCGTAATAACAAAAATTTTAATGGATGGCAAACTAATGGAAAAATATTATAATTCTGCAAAACATGGGCATCTTGATATTTTACTTGTATAATTGATTTATTCAGTATTTTTATAACATAACATGCCTTGAAGTTTTAAATCATAATTCTACTCACATCAGCAGCAAGTTTAGTGTCCTTAGTCTTCATAATCTGAGTGAACAGATACATCATCATTTTCAATATGTTCAAATTTTTGGTTCTCAGCTCTGAATCTATCTCTTGCTGCTGTACTATAGGTTCTAGGTGGTTGCAGAGGCTTTTGCTTGCTCGTATGATGTGTTCAAAACCTAATTGTTCAAAACTTATTAAGTAAACAGTTTTCTGTTTATTGATTATCAAATAAAATTATGATATGTATATACATTAGTGTCCAGGTTAAAGGGTGGGGTGCTTTGGGGTCCCACCTCCATCTCTGGGACCCAAGTCAACCCCACCTGCCAGACGGTGCACCTGCTGACTCACGAACGGGGCTCTGACGCCGGCTTTCCCTTCGGGGTTGAGTGTTCAGACGGCAGTCGCACTTGTAAAAGCCAAACAAGCCAATCAATCATGGAGAGGAAAATAAGAAATGCACATGTCACAGCTAGGGCGCCGCCGCAAAACGGCGCGCAGGAGCCTCGCCTGACTCCTGTGACCTGTGGGCTAGGGCTACCGTGTCAGAGGCGGACACGGCTGAAGAAGCGAGCCCAATCCATGAAAATCCGTTTCGCGTCGTGGAACGTTGGCACGCTAACTGGACGCGCGAGAGAGCTGGCCGAAACTCTCCACAGGCGGAGGGTGGCCGTTCCTGCAGGAGACTCGGTGGAAAGGCAGCAGATCTCGGCTTATTGGGAATGGCTACAAGCTGATCTACACGGGTGCTAGGTGCACCCGTGTAGATCCCCGTGTATCTAATCCCCCGTGTAGACCCGTGGGAGAAATGGGGTCGCCGTGGTGTTGTCTGACGAGCTCCAGGATGACGTCTTGGAGGTGAATCGCATCAGCGATCGGCTAATGTCGGTGCGGGCCCTTGTCAATGGGGTTATAACCCACTTGATAAGTGCCTAAGCTCCACAGGCCGGGTGCGGTGAAGTCGAAAGGACGCTGTTCTGGACCCAGCTCGAAGGATTGCTTCGCGGGATTCCGTTATCCCAGGGAATCGTTCTGGGTGGTGATTTGAACGGTTATGTGGGTGAGGGGTGTGGCAAGTTTGAGCGTGTTCACGGTGGCTTTGGGTACAGTAGCCGCAACGCGGAAGGAGACAGCATTCTCCGAATGTGTGCGGCTGCACCTTGCAATCGTGAACACCTACTTCAAAAAGAAGCCGGAGCACCTTGTCACCTACCGGAGCGGGCGAAGCGCTACCCAGATCGATTTTCTACTAACTAGGAGGCACCACATCGGCAAAGTAGCCAACTGCAAAGTCATACCCGGTGAGAGTCTCACTGCACAACACCGTCTCCTTGTCATGGATCTCTGCGTAAAGGCCCAACGTAGACGTGTAGAGGACTGTCGGCGCCAGATCCGGTGGTGCCTGCTTGATGAAAACAGGTCCCAGGATTTTGCGTCGGTTATTGGCGACAAGTGCGTCGGTACCGACGGAGAACCTGTGCAAGACCACTGGGACAGGATCCAGGAAGCTATTATGGGGGCGGCGCGGGTGGTATTCGGCGTCTCTAAGGGCGGCCGCAAACGTGACAAGGAAACCTGGTGGTGGGACGACACAGTCCAGAGGGAGACTAAGGTGAAGAAAGCCCTCTTCAAAACGTGGCAAGCGACCGGATCTCCTGAAGATCGCGACGCATACAAGGTTGCCAAACGTGCCACCAAAAGAGCTGTAGCCAGAGCCAGACGAGACCACTTGCAGCCTCTCTACGAGAAGTTGGAATCGTCTGAGGGGCAAAAGCTCATTTACAAGTTGGCACGTTCCAGGGTCAAAGCGGCACAGGATATATCCAAGTGCCGTTGTGTAAAAGACCCAAATGGCAACCTGCTATGCGAGGACCTCGCGGGGAAGGAGAGATGGCGCTCGTACTTTCACGAGCTGCTGAACAAGCAGCATCAAGAGGTGCAGACACCGGAACTCCCTCCGAACCTTGGACTAGTGCCTCTGATAACGCCTGAGGAAGTCCAAACGGCTCTTCATCTTATGGGGAATCGGAAAGCTGTCGGAGCTGACGGAGTCCCCTTGCTCTGCGGGGTGAGGCGGTCCAAATCCTCGAAAATATTTCCGGCGATTGCAATACCCTAGCCTGCCTGTTAGAAGCGTTGGAGTCTAGATATGGAGAGAAACACCTGGAACATGTCTACAGGGCTCAACTCCGCGACCGCACACAGAAAAGCAGTGAGAGTTTGCAACAATGGGCATCGGAAATAGAACGTATTGTTCGGAGGGCGTATGCTTCAACGCCGGGAGCAATTGACGCTACTACGGTGCAAGCTTTTACTGATGGAATTCGAGATGCGGAAGTCAGGGCTGCGGTTCGTCTGGGGCACCATCAGACCCTGAAGGCAGCCTTGACACACGCTCTGGAGGTGGAAGCAGTACGCCAAGACGGCCGACCACACCACCGTATTCGCGAGGTAACCGCACAAATGAAACCCCGACAAGGGCCAACATGCTATGAGTGCGGTGAAAAAGGGCATATTCGGATCAATTGTCCCAGGAAGGCTAAGGGAAGAAGCACTTCTGGGACACAGGTGGAAGCCGAGGGTTTAAACTAGGAACAGCCAGGGCTATGGGGCGAGTACTGGCTGGTCGACATGTAGCCCCCATTATAACAGTATCACAAGTGGGTGACGGAAACAGTCTCATTATAGAAGGAGAACTGAATGGTAAATCCTGCAGTTTCACATTGGATACTGGTGCATCAAGAACCATTACACGACCGGAGCTATTTCCTCGGACCATAGTATGGAAAAGAGGATCTTCACAATGCCGATTACAAACCGCCACTGGCCAACCAGTACTCGTCCTTGGTGAAACGAATGTGACTTTGAAAATGGGTGATAAGACATTCACGCACCCTGTTTTAGTAGCGAATATTACAGATTATTGCATAATAGGACTGGACTTTTTGAAGAAACAGCAGTGCGTCCTTAATGTAGCAAAAGGAGTATTGAGTTTTCCAGAACAAGAAGTATTTTTTCAAGGTGGAAAACAGGGGTCAGTGTACTGTTTAAGGAGAACGGTATTACCACCAAGATCAGAAACCTTAGTAGATATTAGATTATCACCAACAGGATGCCGTAAACGTTGCATTATAATAGAAGATTCTGGAGATCACCCAGACTGGATAACAGCAAGGACACTGATGATGATTTCCGATAAACCAAAAGTACGCATTATCAACGTTAGTAACAAAGAAATCATTCTTGATAAGAATTGCATGGTTGGTGTGTGCGATCATGTAGCATCTTTGAGAAAAACAGAGGCACACGAAAAGGAACGTGATAAGAAGTGGCAGGAACATATATCGACACTACTCGAAAATTGTAAGGGCAATTTAAACAAGTTCGAAAGTCACAAAAAGTAAGCAACTGTTACATAACTTCCATGACATCTTCTCGAAGACCGACGGTGACGTGGGAAGGACCGGGCTTGTCAAACACCATATAGATACGGGTGATACACAGCCGATAAGACAGAGACCACGTCGTATCCCCTTTGCAAGAGAACAGGAAGTCACGGAAATGTTAAGAAATATGGAGAAAAACCGGATTATAGAAGCATCCACCAGCCCTTGGTCATCTCCAGTAGTCCTAGTCAAGAAAAAGGATGGCAGCACAAGGGTTTGCGTTGACTACAGGATGTTGAATGATGCCACGAAAAAGGATAGTTATCCTCTGCCACGTATAGATGACACTTTGGACTTGCTAAGTGGCATGAAATGGTTCTCCACAGTTGACCTCAAAAGTGGATACTGGCAGGTTGAAATCTGTCAGCAGGATAAGGAAAAGACCGCTTTCACCACTGGTCCTGGGAACGGTCTCTGGCAATTCAATGTCATGCCTTTTGGACTGTGCAATGCTCCAGCTACATTTGAGCACCTAATGGAGCGCATCTTGGTGGGGTTGCTTGGTGATGCATGCCTGGTCTATTTGGATGACATCATCATTATGGGACGAAACTTCGTAGAACACCTACGCAATTTGGAGAAAGTGTTCCAGAAACTGCGTGAAGCGAATTTAAAACTCAGTCCTAGTAAGTGTACACTATTCCAGAAAGAAGTTGGATACTTGGGACACATTATTTCGGCGCAAGGAATTCGAACAGACCCTGAAAAAATAAAAGCCGTGTCAAAGTGGCCTACCCCTCGTAATAAAACTGAGGTACGCTCTTTCTTGGGTCTGTGTGCATATTACCGTCGGTTTGTGAAGAACTTCTCCGAGTTAGCGAAACCGTTGCATCATTTAACAGAGGAAAAGTGTCTATTTGAATTGACTGCGAACAGGCATTTGCTCTACTGAAAACTCACTTGTGTGAGGCTCCTGTACTAGGTTACCCTAGTAGGGAAGGCCGATTTTTGGTAGACACAGATGCCAGCAATGTAGGCATTGGAGGAGTTCTCTCTCAAACACAAGGAGATAGGCAGGTCGTTATCGCATATTTCAGCAAATGCCTTTCCAAGCCAGAAAGAAATTATTGTGTTACCCGCCGAGAACTTCTAGCCGTTGTTAAGACCTTACAACACTTCAAGAAATATTTGATTGGGAGGCGGTTTACACTTCGTACCGATCACGCTGCCTTACAGTGGCTCCTCCAGTTCAAAGACCCAGAAGGACAAGTAGCAAGGTGGATAGAGCAGCTGCAAGAATTTGACTTTGTCACTGAACATCGAAAAGGCAAGTCACACAATAATGCTGATGCTTTGTCTAGACGACCTTGCGAAGAATCTTGCCGACATTGTGCCAAACAGGAAAAGAAAGAGAACGTGAGGATTATCCAGGTGAACGCTTTGGACGAAGACTGGGATAATCAATCATTGGCAGACGCACAAAAGGAAGATAGTGACTTGAAGACAGTAATCGAATGGAAGAAACGTGCCCAAAGGCCCACTTGGAGTGAAATATCAGCGCTTAGCCCAACAGTAAAAAGTTACTGGGCTCAATGGGACAGCCTGATAATTGATAATGGAGTTCTCAAGAGGAAATGGGAATCGCCCAGTGGACAGGAGGTCACCTTACAGATAGTTGTTCCCGGTGATAAAGTCGCGTCAGTGCTACGACAGGTGCACGACGGAGTATCCGGAGGACATCTTGGAGTAAAGAAAACCCTGGAAAAGGTGAGAAAAAGATTCTATTAGGTGCATTGCCGCGAAGACGTAGAGGACTGGTGTAGAAAATGTGTAGCCTGCTCCTCAGTAAAGGGACCGCAAACGAGGGCCAGAGGTCGGCTGAAAGTGTATAATGTTGGTGCACCATGGGAAAGAGTTGCTGTCGATATAGCTGGGCCATTCCCTGTTACTGAAGAAGGGAATAGGTATATCATCGTCATGCAAGACTATTTCAGCAAATGGCCAGAAGCTTTTGTAGTACCTAACCAAGAAGCTCATACAGTCGCCAAAAAGCTAGTTCACGAGGTGTTCTGTCGATTTGGCATTCCTTTGGAGTTACACTCTGACCAGGGTAGAAACTTCGAGTCTTCACTATTTCGAGAGGTTTGCCAACTGCTCGGGATACACAAGATTCGTACAACACCATATCACCCACAGTCAGATGGAATGGTCGAAAGATTCAATCAGACGTTGGAGAATCATTTGGCCAAAGTAGTGGAAGAACACCAGAGGGATTGGGACCAATACATTCCACTCTTCTTAATGTCATACCGCTCTGCAACACATGATAGCACAAATTGCACACCGGCGAAAGTCAACTTCGGCCGAGAAATTAGACTACCCATAGGTGCACTAACCGGAACACCTCCCGATACTCCTATCCTAGCCGTCGACTATGTGGCCGACCTACGGCGTAAATTAGATGGAATACATGAGCTAGTGAGAAAGAATGGTCTGAAAACCAGTGAGAAAATGAAAATCCGATACGACCGCAAAGCTAACGTGCCCGGATTTGAAGAGGGAACTTTGGTATGGTTACATAATCCCTTATGGAGAAAAGGAAAGAGTCCGAAATTTCAAGCCAAATGGGAGGGTCCGTACACGATAGTAACCAGAATAAACGATGTCACCTACAGGATTAAGAAAGGGCCTAGAGGGAAGCTGAAAATCGTACACGTAGACCGCCTAGCTCGCTATTATGGATCAAATCATGCTCGGGACGAGCATGACTAAGAAGGGGGCAATGTTACAAATGGACCTTATGTCGACGGCATAAGGTTCAATATCGCGTGACATGCAGTAAGTCACTTTTAAGCCCTATTCCTCCAGATCTAGACATTTTCCAGGTACAATAATAAAACGCATTACTAGACTTAGGACGGCCTATCGAATGGTACAGGTCTCAACAGTTTTGTCAACAAAGTGTCGACATCGTAATTTCTAGAAACCCGTTTCCGGGAATTACCGTAGGTACTTCCGAGTGACCTCGAAGTTATGTGCTATTATTATTACGTCTAGAGGAATCTGGAATGTTCGATCAGCTGGACTATATAAAGAGCCGTGACACCGGCTCAGAGTCAGTCTACACTCGACTAGCGATACGAAAACAGCGACAGTTAAGAAGCGATCTTTGAGAATACCTACTGCGACAACTGTAACGAGAACTGTGAGTACTACGTGGAGTAACATCTGTACTGTTATTGTGTGTTTACAACACGGACTTCGTGGGCATAAGGGAAGACTTCGGTGCAACGTCAGCGACATTCTACTTGTCATTGCCTACAATCGACTGTACCTTCGTTGCCAATAAACTTCGTAACCCTTAACCGGCGTTTAAGTACCCCTAGCCCGTAACATTATGTTTCTTACAGCCAGGAGTCTGTGTTCTTGTACACAACTCTTCAACTATTATTATGCCTCCTGTTCACTGTTACAGCTGTTAGTATGTTCTCATCTTGCATTAACTTGGTTAAGTTAATGCTTGGTTTTACAGCCAGGAGTCTGTGTTCTTGTACACAACTCTTCAACTATTATTATGCCTCCTGTTCACTGTTACAGCTGTTAGTATGTTCTCATCTTGCATTAACTTGGTTAAGTTAATGCTTGGTTTTACAGCCAGGAGTCTGTGTTCTTGTACACAACTCTTCAACTATTATTATGCCTCCTGTTTACTGTTACAGCTGTTAGTATGTTTTCATATTGGTTAAGGTAATGTTATAGTGGAAGGAGTGGTTACTCTCTCCACATTAAGTGCTCTCAAAGTCAGCTGTTTTAGCAAGGTGAAATCAATGATTATTTTTAGACTATGAAGTTGGACATTTGTTGAGAAAACTCTCATCAAATTTTGGGTTTTCTTTGTCTAAGTTTGGTACTACTTTTGCCTTTGTTCCTTGATCTACATCATCACCAAATTGAGAAAAGACAGCCACTTCATTTATCAAATACCATAAATGCAGACAAAACTTTTGTAAGTAAATTCCTACTGACATAATCAAAATCAAAAGTCATTTATTCAAATTAGGCTGAGAGTCAGCACTTTTTGAACGTCAATATTAAATAAGACAGTCCCCCAAAACGCCCACCCATCGACACTTCCTAGTGTTTTAGCTGGGAAGAAGAAGTGGCGGAAGAAACTCCCCAGCAGCACAGCTGTCTGTTCATTTAAAAAAACACATGCCTTTATACAACACTATGTATAGTGATGAACACAAAAAAATACAATAACAATGAAATTATTGATCATATGCCAGCTACCATGCCAAAATACCGGCAAAGGAAAACAATATATATATATTTAAATGAAAATAACTAAAAACTTATTACTTCAATAAAAGACCCAGGCATAAAGGGTGTGACAGCTTACATATTTATGTATTGTAAAAAAAGTGAATTATATGAACTCATATAACGTGTCAGTAAGCTAATTCCGGAGAAAGAACACAAACATTGTCCCGAGTTAATCAGAGCGACCAGCTATTCTTATCATTTAAATAATCATTTAATATATGCCTTTGAACTCTTTGCGGAATAATATGCCTTTGAACAAAACTTGGATTTGATTTGTGCTTTAAATGCATTGTAAGGCAAGTCTAGCAAAGCAGAAGGTATCTTGTTATAAAAAGTTATACCAAGCCCAACAAAAGAATTATGAACCGTTTGAAGTCAGTGAAAAGGGGCTCGCAATTTGTCCTTGTTTCTGGTGTTAATATTATGAATATCACAGTTTTTGGTGTACACGTGAATATTTTGCCTAACATATATATAAATTTACTGATGCTAGTCGGAACAGGTTGCTTTGGTAAATGCATAACAATTTAAATACAATTATTTAGACACCAATCAAACAAAATTAGTGGGTTTGTGTTGAAAAAAATGACTATTTTTTTCTGGGACACCTAATATAACATACACATATGTAATATATTATTTAATGTGACATTAAATAATAATGTAATAATTAACTCGCAAAATAAGTTTACCTTTGTTTATAACATTCCATTCAAGTTTGTTTCCATGAACTATGATGGAAAAGTATGTATCAAAGTGTTCCAATATGTATTCCACTCCTTCAGCATTAAAAGCTCGCGCTGCATCTATAAAAATACTTAGCTTTATTAGTTCTTATCGAGTATGCACGTATAATGACAGTGATTTATTAACAGCCACTATAATTACCTTGTAATTTGGACAAAAGTACGCGAGGTTGTACGACATCTTCAACATGATATTGTCCTGCATGAGATTCCAGTAATTCGTCTTTCTGTAGAGGTATAGCAAATTCAAAGTAGCTCATTTTGTATTAGAGGAATAATACTTTCTCCATTGGAAGAAATGTCTTTCGTTAACAAAAAGTTTTCTTTCTAAACAGTAAAATTAAACGCACGGCGCCAAACAAGCTCAAACGGCAACAAAGACAAACGTTTATTTTTGAAATTTGTTTGACATTGACATCAATATGTCAACCCGATTTTTAAAATTAGTTTTGTGGCATGGCTACTTGGTCTTTGCGCGTTGTCAAAACTGAATATGAAAAGGGGTTCATTCAGCAATCATTTGAAAAAAAATATGAATGATTGATTTTGGTACTAATCAATGCTATATAAAGGTAAATAAACCATTTATGAACTTTGCATACCGTTTTGTCCCGCTTCTGTAATTTAATGAAAAAGTTTCAGCTTAATCGTTTCGATGATATTTTTTGAGTGAAGTCTTTTTATTTTTTTATGGAAGCTATATAAATTATCCTTCTTATACAATGTCATAACAAAGTATTACAACTTTTTCTTTAATTGTATCAGTTTCTCTTGGAGATTTATGTCATTCCTTGTATTTCTGTCAAAGATTTTCATTCCATCACAAAATAAAACCGTAAATCGGTGGTAATTTACGGTGTTTTTTGCTAATTGTGTTTTTAAATCACTATATTTTTGAAAGATGGCAATATTTTTGACACGTTGCTTACATGTCATTTGACGTTTGACTTTCGCTCGCCAGCACACAAGCTAGCCCAGCTGAAGTGGTGGCATAATATCGAGTTATCTTTGTATTTTTGCTACACGTAGTTCGTGTTAAGTATTAGTGAATTTAAGATCAATATTCAACAAGCAATCATGTCGGGCAAGACAAACAAGGCTTTCACTAAAGAGGAAGAATTACTGCTTCAAGATTTCAGCCGGAATGTGTCCACGAAATCATCAGCCCTTTTTTACGGGAATGCTTTCATCGTATCGGCAATTCCCATATGTGAGTATTACTGTAATACTATTCCGACACACCTAAGGTATTTAAACCTACAGTTTTATTCATAAATATTAGTTTGCGGTATATAGTGAAAGTACCGTTCGACTTTTCATGTCACTTTTGCAGGGTTGTTCTGGAGGGTGCATGCCTTGGAAGTAAGTTCGTCCCTGGCGTGGTTCGCTATGGTAACGACAGCGAGCACCTGGCTGCTGGCTCTTGCCTACAGGAACACCAAGTTCCAGTTGAAGCACCGTGTAGCGGTTCGCAGAGAAGACGCCGTCGCGCGTGAGATGGCCCGTAAGCTGGCTGACGACAAGAAGATGAGCAGGAAGGAGAAGGACGAGAGGTAATCTTATCACTTTTGCTATTGTCAACAAAGTATAGTGGTATACTAAATGAGAGGGACTTATCAGTTTGAAGTCTAGATGACAATATATTATTGTTTGAATCCTCGGCTTTTTGTGTTATTAGATACCTTATCAGTGATAAAATACTTGTTTTTGTTAGCTATCATTAACCCAGGTACAACATGATCACCAGAAACTCATTACATTCTAATGTAAAGTAATAAATGTAATAATAATCAATGTAAATGAATCTAATTGATTCTTATAAGGGATCTTTATTTCATAATCAGAAATTATTTATAGTGTGAATAAAGTTTAGTGATTTTAACATATATTTTATAATTTAGAGGGTTATAAAACTTATTTTATCAGAGTCTTATTACCAGATCTAAAACTGCAGATGAAGATTTACTGGGAAATTTTATATTGAAGAAAACTATTTATTCTATTTTCAGGATCCTATGGAAAAAGAATGAAGTGGCTGACTATGAGGCTACCACTTACTCCATCTTCTATAACAATGCTCTGTTCCTGACCATTGTCATCCTCAGCAGTTTCTACATTTTGCGCTCTTTCACACCTACTGTGTATCCTTTTACAAACAACATACAACTACAAACTTGATGACTAAGATGAAAATCATATTTTGTTGAATACATTGTTTATTTTCAAAAAACATAAATCCAGCCTTCAACTATTTGGCACTAATTCTTTGTTTGAATGCAGTATTTTAATTTCAGCATGGAACACCATTAAGTTTATTGTTGCCGCATCCGGTTGGAAAATAAATTTAGTGAAACTTAATTTGTAGTACAGTTAGCACTGCAATCACCAAGTTAATTTGCTAATTTTATTTAACAGGGAGTTGTTATTTAGGCATACCAGATATGCATTAAATACTTTTGTCAGAACAATGTTAGAATTAATTTATTTCTGATAGTTCAATATTCATATTATGTGTTTTATCTAAAATGATTCCTTAACTCTCAGACCACAGAAACTATATTGTGTCGCTCTCTGTCGCCTCAGGACTTCTGGCCCTGCTCTCCACTGGAACCAAGTAATGAACTACTGTGAATAGTTTTGCCAACAGAACAAAATGAACTACATCTATTTTTGTCTGAAGAACTGAAAGTGGCAACTTTGTGTATGAGTGAAATTGTTACAAAAGTTAAGCATGACTGCCTCTGTTTTGACGAGGCATGTGTCTAAACTTTGCAGTTATTTATGTGTTTACAATTATGTTGAGTAAATATAGAATAATTTTATAATTTAAAAATAATAAAATAAACAAAAACAGTCTTTAGTTTTATTTACAAATTTGCATTGAAAACTTACAATTATATGGTTTTTCTCTATTCTTAGTAGTAAATTATCTAAAGTTATTCTAACAGCTGTTCTTCATATTCTCCAGGGTGGGTTTAGTATAGTTTAAAATCACAAACAGCTTTCGTTCCTCACAAAGTTCATAAAAGTCCTTTCACATATTCTATAATGTCACCTTTGAGTTTTACCACTGCTTTATAATACACACTATATACAAATAAAAAAAACACGAGTTAAAATGTTGAATGAAGAATAGTAGTAATTTGTTCATTACGCATAACACATTTTTATCCGATTGTTTGACTAGAACATAACTTTTAAATTCATTTTAAGGCATTAAAACGAATGTTCTTTCATTAACTATTAATCAATTAAGATTGTGTCATTTGAAATTTTGTAATAATTTAGTCAATTACATCTATTTCTGTGGGCTATTCAAAATATGTGAAGGAGTGCTTTATGCAGCAGCGGATACGTGTCGTCACAATATTCGTAGCTGTGTCACAGATTGCCGGTTGGCAAGTGATCAATGGCATCGCGCTGCAAATCCCAATGTTCGCTTTGGAACTTATGGTTTGACAGAGGCTCAGTACATCATGCCGACGTGCAACGGCTCCGTGCGCTGGAAGTACACGTTGGGGTTGCTGCTGAAGGTGGGCTCCACGCTCGTGTACACGCTGCCCTCCTCCCCGCGCACCATCACGCCTGCACACAACATGGTACAATCAGTATGTTTAGCTTATCTGCATCAGTACTTAATTGTAAGTGCAGTTTCGTACACGAGGACCTGAATCTGGGATGAACCATAAACATGTACTTAAGTGATTACTGAAGAAAATCGAAATAGGTACTCTTTTCTAACTGAAATTCCGAACAATCATATTTTGATTGTCAGTGAAAAAATAAGTGTGAAGTGAGAGTGCATTTAATTCCAAGCGAGTAGGTACACGAGTAGTTAGTTACCTGGCGGCAGCAAGTAAGGATAGGGCGGGTAATTGTAGTGATAGTTTAGCATAAGGGGGTGCATGGTGTAGTGTGGCGGAGTGTACAGGACGCGTGAGTGCGGGTGCTGCGAGTTCGCGAACAGGCCTCCGTACGGATCTGTGAAAAGAATGTCGCGATTTGCGGTCAATCGTGCGTGGAAGCGCTATTCCTTACTAGTAGCGCACTTTAGATACTTAACTAACCGGCTGGCTGAGCGGGCGGCTCCTTTCGGTCCAGCACCGGGGGCGGCACGGGCACTGGCGCCGCCGCCGACACCATGCCATACTTGACCGGCTTGAAGTGGAAGAACGAGGGTGAGTAGCCGGAGCCGCCGGCCCCCAACGAACTGAGGCCCTCTTCGCGGTCCGCATCCCAGCGGCCCTCGCGGCCCAGTGCCGCCAGGCGCCGACCCTTAGGCGCGAACATGAGTGCGAACACCACCACACACGTGGCGAGCAGGCCCGCCGCCACACACGCGTCACGGTGTCGCTCGGGTGCACCCAGTGCAGCTGCCACCCAGCACACCCACACGGCAGCTGTGGCGCCCCCTGCTCCCGCTATGTGCGTGGCTTCGCGATAGTTGTCGCGGATGCCACGTGACCTCAGCGCCACTCCACACACCACGGCGATCAGGAAGGCGGCGTAGCACAGCGACAGCAGCATGTCTGACATCTGCACGTCGCACCGGCCGCCGCCGGTCAACACGCGTGGCGGCGAGCCGCCGAGCCACTGTGCACCTATCGCTACTTGTATCATTACAGCGAAAAACAATAGGAGTCCTTGGTACGCTGCAGGTAAGTATACTCCACCATTCAAACTAAGCAAAAATACACACTTCACTAGGAGTGAAGCGAAAACGATTACATACGCGACACCAGTCCCGAATCGGACTGCACCACATGTGAACGCAGTCGGCGTGGTTGCAAACAATGCAGCCGTAGCGGCACATGAAAACAATCCAAACAGTAGAGTCTGTCCAAGAAGCAGGTGGCGATGGCTCGGAGCCTTGCGACTCGCTCCCCATATTACAAATGCTTCAAATCCGCCAAGGGTCACCATACTAACGCAAGCGAGAGCTAATATAGGGACTGCCCAAGACTCTCGTCGCAGAGCGCTCATAAGTTGCGGTGTCGGTGCTAATACGATGGTCAAATTCGGTTGCGGTTCCGGTCTGACAGTGGTCGTAGATGTCGAAGGTGGCGATGGTGATGAAAGTCGTTCCGGTATGACAAAGTATTCAGTGCTCATTTCTAGTCGATGAGCTTCAGTGCGCGCGGGGCGGCGCTGTGGCGGGGCCGTTTCCGGCGTCTCCTCTTCCTCGACGGAGAGGTTCTGTTCCTCATAATCCTGCTCATAAATGTCGTCATATTCATTTTCGACGTAGTGGTGTGCAGAGGGGGCGTTACGCGGCGAGTACGCAGCTGGCACGCGCGGCGCGAGGCGATCACCAAAGCGCGCCGCGTGGGCCCCTGCGAGTGTCGCCAGCGCTGCCGCGAAAAACAGCGCGCGCGCCGTTCCGCTCGCCATTAGGCCGCCGGGGCCCTCAGCTACCCGAATCTCGCTGCAGACACATCCGCTCTCGTCCTCTTATCTCTGCAACAGATAAATGCAGCGTCAGTCACACTGTGATGTATCCGTATAGACTCGAGTCGCGACGTGTCGACTCTGAGATAACCAAACAAAGAATCCCCCGACCAAACCGGTTCGACAGTTGCCTTGCACCTCCTAGGAGCCCTAACTTAACCGATTTCGTATTCTTTGTCGTTTTATTTTAGGTCGTTAAGATTGAAAAAGCCGACCGCGACGTAACTTTCTGAATGCCCACTTGCAAATACCGGGAGAACGTGATCACGAATGTTATTATGTTATTGTTCTGTTTTAGTTCAAAGCAAAGCAACTTTATGAGCGCTATTTATTATTTTTCAACAGAACTTTTGCATTCATGTATATTTCTGTGAAGCTTTTCAACCAACCAATGTATTAGGAAGGTAAGTATCTACCTACCTACTTTTTTAAGGGATCACTGGTTTCTTGGTTTATTTTGAGTATGGGTAATAAATACTACGGTAATGTTATCTATTACCGTGGTAGTTACACTAATGATATCCGAGTATTGCTATAGTTAGCTCATTTTTGATTTATTATATTTAACACAGAGCAAGTAATCACTGATACTTAAAGCTAGCAAGTGTCATTGCACCCACCTTAGTGCTTATATTCACTCTTACTCTTTGTGTAAGTTACATAGACAGTCAAATAGGTCGTAGTCGCATAGGTACAAAAGTAAAGAAAAAATCGTATTTTGTCATCGGTTGGTATAATAATTATTTGTTTTTACGAGTTCCTGTAAGTAGAAATCTATTATATAAAATTCTCCTGTCACAGTGTTTGTCCTTGAACTCCTCCAAAATGACTAAACCGATTTTAATGAAATTTCTTATACACATTCGTTAGGCATGAGAATAGGTTCTTATCTATTTTTATATTACTACTACATACGCGGGTGAAACCGCGGGGCGCAGCTAGTATGTCCATATTTTTTTTTAGGAAACTCCTCTCTACGAATTACTCCTGTATCGTAGGTGCGTTTATACAAATATTTAAACTCACATACGCAAACAGCAAAACCCGGTACAACTACGGTGTAGGCCATACAATTTGTTCCTTGAGGGTATCAACCCGTCCTGCGGGCGGTGAGCACAAGGGCGGATCCAGGGGGGGGGTCATGACCCCCCCCCCCTGGGCTGGGTCCAGGAGCACCCAGCACAGGAGGATTTTATTTAAGTACTTTCATATTTAATCAATTTATTTAATACATAGGTACTTTGTTTGACGGCAAACGCATTATTCGAACGAACGCTTCCAAAATTTGAATTTTACCGCACTACCGCCGCCACGGCCGCCAACATTCAAATGTAACATTTCGTATGTTATTTACACGCACTTTTTTTATTAATCAGTTTCTTCATTATGCCAGTGTGTGTGTGTGTGTGTTCAAATTCAAATATTATTGATGTAATGTTCTTAAAGCACCTCGTAGGTAGATAAGTAGGTGCGTACTTACTGAACGAGGGGGATTTATATACGGACGACAGCAGGACAAGCTATCGGAAACTGTCAAATATTCCCAATCAACTTTGAGCCTTCATAGTTTAGCAATAAGGTTGACGTCTGTACATTCTTCTTCCTCTGCCTCTTCAATCCTGAAGGTTGGCCGTCAGCTTCCCGCGAGACACAACAGTTTTTCGACGGGAGTAATGCCGGTCCACTCCCTGATCTTTCGCAGCCACGACTTTCTCTCTCGTCCAGCGCGCCTCTTTCCTTCTACCTTGCCCATCATAATGAGTTGGAGTAGCGTATATCTATCGTGTCGCAGCACCTGGCCGAGATAATCTATTTTGCGTTTCTTTATGGTAGGCAACAACATTCGAGGAACGCGCTGAAGGACGGTGTCATTTCTGACCTTTTGGGTCCAGCTTATGCGGAGCATACGACGGTAGCACTACATTTCAAAAGCCTGCAAGCGTCGTGTAGTGTCCTCTTTGAGAATCTATGCTTCGCAGCCGTATATGAAGACAGGCCATACACAGCACAACAGTAACCTGACACGGAGCTTTATGTGGAGTTTACGACAGCACAGATCTTTCTTCATTTTGTTAAAAGATGCTCGGGCAAGTTCTTTGTCGTTTCTTGATCGGACTCCCATGCTTCATCTACCCAAGCACCGAGATACTTGTACTGTCGTACCCGCTCAAGTTGTTTACCTGTCACCGATGTGCTAGGGCGTAAGTCTGGGTTTCTAGAGACCACCATAAATTTTGTCTTGCTGATGTTCATCAACAGACCGGCCTTCTCGCTGCACTAATTGACTTTATCTACAATGGTTTGCAAGTCTTGTTCAGAGGATGTAATGAGAACAGTGTCATCCGCATAACGCAGGTTATTAACGACCTTGCAGTTGATCTTCACTCCGGCTTCCAGACCTTCAAGAGCCCACGACATCATTGTGTCGGAATAAATATTGAAGAGCAACGGAGACAAAACACAGGCCTGCCGAACTCCAGGACAAATCTTGATTTCCTCGGTCTTCTCATTTTCAACTCTGATTGTAGCTACTTGGTTCTCGTATAGATTATGGATAATCCTGACGTCCTTGCCATCGAGTACAATATCTGTTAATAGACCCAGGAGGTGCTGGTGCTTAACCCGGTCGAATGCCTTTTCATAATCTATGAAGCACAGCAGAACGTCGGTTTGCATATCCCTGCATTTTTGTACGAGAACGTTGAGGGCAAAAAGAGCTTCACGAAAACCGACACCAGAGCGAAATCCGAATTGACTATTTCCCAGTTGTTCATCACATTTCGGTCTTACTGGATGAGCAAATTTGAAGGTCCTAAGCTTCGTAAGTCTAAGGTCTAAACGTTTTTTTTTGTTTCCTGGTTGGAAAAACCTAATGGATGTCCGCCGCCCCGGGGCGGGCGACGATGTCTGTCAGACTCTTACTGACTAAAAACCACCCCGGCGTTCCATCCCACACCTACACCGGGGGTTACGAGAACGAACACTGCTTCCGCTACCCCCGATTGGTGCTGGCCCGCCACTGTGGGCCACTGAGTGAGGTGTACGACTCCTCTCGAAGAGTGGCGCGCGTGGAACACTTCGCGCCTCCACCTCGAGTCCTGATGTTTAGGGGGCGACAGATGTCCCCGAGTCTGTCGGCCCTGGACCCATTTAGGGGAACTAGAAGAGGGCGTTATCCGCCCTCCGCCGATGCCCGGTGCGCCTGCTGTGGGTTGGGTGAGAGGACGAGATCTCCCTCTCCCTTTCCGCAGCCTCCTTCTGCAAGACGAGTGTTTCGCAGAAGGAAACCACCGCATCCCAGGACTCTTCACTGCCGATCATCGACTCGATTACGGCTGGCAGCGACAGGTCACTGCCTATTTCAGAGATGAGGGCACGGCGCAACTCCTTCGCGCACGGCACACTCTGCCAGCGTATGTCGTGTCCTCCCGGCAGTCGACGCAGTAGTGCCACCGGGAGTCCAGCTCCCTGTTTATGCGACACAGGTACTTTCCGAAGCACCCATGCCCCGAAAGTACCTGTGTCATCCGAAACGTCAGGTAGCCCTGCGTTTTCCCGAGCCAGTCCGCCAATAACGGGCGGATCGCCTCGATGATGAGGAGGCGGTAGGGCGTGAAAGCCTATCCCGCCATTGTGCCACCACGACCTCTCGGAGCTGCGACCGACGCTGCTCGAGCCGACGCAGCATAGGCCATTCACCCCGCTCCTGCGCCTCCTTACGCCACCGGTCCAATGACTCGAGGATTTTCGCCACCAGCTCCCAAGGCGAGCATCCAGCCAGTAGTCAGGCTGCCTCATAGGAGATCGTGCGATACTCATGTATGACTCTGATATCCATCGCTCTCTGCGGTTGTCGCAGTACAGCGATACTGCCGGCTGTCAAGTCAGAGGCCCACACTGGGGCCTCATACAGGGCCATCGATCGCATGATTCCCATGTAGAGCCGCATGCATGCGGCGCTCGGGCCCCCCAGATTGGGAAGCAACGCTGAAAGCGCCCCAGCCGCCCTCATCAAGTTGGGCGCCAGCCACCGGAAGTGGGGACCGAAGTCCCACCGGCTGTCGAGCACCAATCCCAGGTACTTCTTGGTGGACTCGACAGCGATTCGAACCCCCCCGACCACCATATGTGAGCCGGGTGGAGGCGCCCGCCAGGGACCGTGAAACCATGGCCTCCGACATGTTGAGGGCCACCTTCAGGCCTAGGCGACGTACCCACCACCTGTGATACCGCAGCCGTCACCAGCAACGTTACTTCCCTGAGCGAGCTCCCCCGGGCGGTGACCAGCGTGTCGTTCGCATAACACGTCAGGTCTCCCGCCAGTCTGAGCTTGCCTCTCAGCACCCAGAGGTACACACGTCGTCTACGTTACAAAAAATCAAAGCATGGCAAAGAGCTTCAATGGTTGAAGAACGTCACACTGGACTGACACTTCTCCACGCCCATAAAAACTTACCCATTGAATAGATGAAATGATAACATGTTTCGGCAGAAGACGTAAAAGAAAAAATTATTTCCTTATTTAATTAGGTGTTTTTAAGTTCAGTACTTATTACTTATTTATAAAATACCTTCTTTTTAATTGTATCTATTATTATCAGTTTAATTAAAACTTCTTATGACTTGACCACGACTATGTGACCCCCCCCCCTGGCGCCAAAGCTGGATCCGCCCTTGGGTGAGCAGTGGGCAGCTCGCCGCCCGGCAAGGACCAGCCCCCTAATCAGTTGGTATCGTTCGGGCCGCCCATTGGTCGGTTTGGTCCAAACGATCCCAACTAGTCGCAATCATTTGACAAAAAAGTGTTCGCCGATTAGGGGGCAGGCCCGAGTCGACTGCGCGTCGTGTTTCACGCGCACCTCAAAGAGACCGTGACATCGTGACGGGGTCCACGAAGACCGATGCCTCCTGGGTCAGGGTTGCGGGTTGGTTAAACAAGAAACCGTGGCCCTGACCGTCGCATAGGCAAGCGAAGAAAGACAGGTGGGTTTTAGTCAGTAAAAGTCTGACACGCTTTTCCGCTCCGCCCAGAGCGGGAGAAGTCATTTGATGATTTCCCATCCCAACAAAAAAAAAAGGGTATCAAACCCGTGACACGCAGCACTACAGTTGATTACTGCGTCACTGCGCTAACCGTCTCGTCACTTACGTATACATATTATGCAATAAATTTTAACCCTTATGTGAGTGACAAATAAAACACCTTTAACAGAGTGACGAGGTACCCGGGTACCTTCATATACACACATCAAAAGTGTCTAGGGATCAACATATATTTTTGCAATAACTTTTCTCCTGATTGATATTAATTAAAATTTTCTTTAAGGATTCATCAAATAAAGTGTTTTCGTTTGTCACAGTAACGATAAACCAAGTCACCTTTGCATTAATAAAGAAATTTGCCATTTTCCTAATAAAGGGATATTTGACATTTGAACCACTAACACAAAAGTTCGAAAAAAAGACTGAAATAACAGTTTTCTCTAAAATTTTATTGGGTAACTTAAACAATTAATAATCCGTGTTTCTACCGCGAACACTAACAACACAAGAACATCGGTTTGGCATACTCAAAATGAGTTCATCCAAATCACGCTGTGGAATGGCCGCCCATGTTCGTTGCAACAACAAAAAAGGTCTTCTTGCGACTGGATACCCTCCATATTCGGCAGAGCTCTTCTCTGTAGCATATCCCATGCATGCTCAATCGGGTTCAAGTCTGGCGACTGAGCAGGCCAGGGCAGGACATTGATGTTAGCTGCGGCGAGAGTCTGTCTTACAACTCTTGCGGTGTGCGGTCGTGCATTATCATGCATTAACTGAAATAAGGGACCGATTTGCACTTGTAGAGGAACGATGACGTCTGATACAATCGTTTCAGCATAAATTTGAGCGTTGAGGTTGCCTCTGATCCAAATCAACTCAGTTCTTCCGCCGATCCAAATACCCGCCCATACCATGATGGTTCCACCACTATAAGGATGGACTTCCTGGCAGGATTTTAATCGCTGTTGGCGTCCAGGGGTTCTCCAGTGTCGTATACGTCTTGTATCCGGTCTCATACCAAAACGAGACTCATCAGAAAAGCACACGAAACGCCATTGTTCTTCTGCCCAATTTCTGTGTTCAAGAGCCCATTGATATCGAATCCTACGATTGTGCATTGCTATAGGTGGTACCCGTAGCGGTCTTCGGGAATGAAGGTTCACTTCATGCAAGCGGTTTCTGACTGTTTGGTCGCTAATTAAGTTCCCTGAAGAGTGATGAAGCCTCACGGCTAACATCATGGCGGTTATTGTTGGAGCTCTTCGAGTTAAGATTTGAATGTATCGGTCTTGTCTCCGTGTGGTGCAGCGATACCGTCCTCCATGGCGCTCAGCCACGGTACCAGTGCTTCGGTAACGTGTCCAAAGTCGACTGATAACACTCTGACTTGTATTCAGAGCTAAAGCCACAGTACGTTGCCGGGAACCAGCTTCTATCATTCCCACGGCTCTGAGCATTTCTTCCCTGCTTAAATGACGTCGCCGCTCCATAATAACGTTGGTTTTAATCAGTAGTAGGGAAACAGTAGCACTAATAATGTCTTCAATGCGTTGTATGTTTTTATAGGGAAAATATTGACAGCTGATTTTCATCTTTTACTCGAATTTGATTCACAGTTCCTGATTCAAATTATGAAATGCACCAAAAAGGATCCATATAAATTTATAAAATCATAAATTTATTACAAAGCCACATCTCAATCTCAAGAAATCCGCATAAAAATGCTTGATCCCTAGACACTTTTGATGTGTGTAGTTTATACGTAATGTAACCAAATCAACATCTGTTTTTGTGTTATATGTACATACTTTGAATATTATTGCTTTAGCTAAGCTTAACAGTTGTCAATCTGTGGCCATAAAAGCGGAAGAATGATAGAGTGCGGTACATGGTTATTGGCGCAGAAGAACTGTGGAAATCCAGTCACCTACCATTATTTCGGACTGCGATGTCTCATGATAGAATCAAAATGCTATAATGCAAAACTACAAGTCTCGTGAATGTAATACCATTGACGAACAGCTATACAGATATCGGGGGCGGACTCGCTTTACTCAATACATGCCATGAAAACCTGAAAAGTATGGCATAAAAATATACTGAGCTTGTGATGCAAATAATTCCTACCCCTTAAATGGTCAAATATATACAGGAAAGTCAAGTGATGGCTTACGTCTAACAAATGTAGGAGAATTCACTGTATTAGATCTCGTGACTAAATATAAAAATTCAGGGCTGAATGTAACTACGGATAATTTTTTTATGTCGCTTCAACTGGCTCAGTCTTTGAAATCGTGGAATATGACACTAGTTGGAGCGGTAAGAAAAAATAAACGGGTTCTTCCTGCAAATGTGCAAGCACATAAAGAGAGGGCTGTTTATTCTTCTAACTTCTTATTTAGCAAAGAACAGACTGTGTGCTCTTACGTACCTAAAACAATAAAGCAGTAATAATGTTATAGTCAACAATGTATTGTTGTTGTCATTAATGCACATGTCACCAGTTATTGAAAGTAATAAGGAAACTGCCAAGCCAGAAATATTTTTGTATTATAATAAAACCAAAAGTGGAGTGGACTACATGGATAAGCTGTTAGCAGAATATACCGTCTAACGCAGAACAAATCAGTGGCCTTTAGCATTTCTTTATAATGTCATTGATATTGCAGCTTTGTCAGCATATATCATTTACATGGAACATAACCCACAATTGGTCTCGAGTGACAAACGTAGAAAGTTTTTGAAACAATCAAGTCCACAACTTTGTGTTAAAAATACAGAAGTCAAAAAATCTCAATATGACATCAAAATTACATGTGAGATCTGCAATGCAGGACGTGTTTGGCCGAGAACTGATGCCTCAAATCTCCTATAAATCGGTCTAGACGAAATTCTACAGGGCGTGTTACAGTCGTTGGAAGTTGTTACCTATACAGAGAACTCAAACGCAAGCAAAGAAAAACTCGGAAAGCTTGCACTAACTGCAAAAAAACAATTTGTGATGAACATGCAGTAACTCGTCCAACATGACCTAACATTCGCTTCAACAGCTATACTAATACTGTCTGAACAAAAAATTTTTAATTTTTATATAAATAAAACACTTTAGCAAATGCTTATTACTTAATTTTTGTACGAATTAAAAACAACTATCTTCATAGTCACACAAAACACAAAGAGGTACCCAGGTACCTCGTCACTCGATTGTGCGTTTGAAATATATTTTAGTATCCACAAAACATTGTAAATAGTAGACTTGGTCAAAACCTTAAAAAATATGTAATTTATAAATAGTTAAGAGCTCTCAGGAAGTCAGAGCTACCTATAGGGTGTAAAACATACTTTTTTTAGAATATGAAAACGCCAAAGGCACCCGGGTACCTCGTCACTCACATAAGGGTTAATATAAGAGACGTGTTTCGTTATCCCCATAAAATAGGCCAGTTATCCAGTAGTTGGGTATCGGTTATTTCAAGCAATTTATAAGCAAATCCAATATAATACACACAGTAATAAACTGTGTGTATTATTATTAAAGGGGTGGTAGCCTAGTGGTATCGACCGCGACTTAGAAGTTGTAGGTCGTATGTTCGTACCCCATCAGGTGCTTTCTTCTTCTTCTTCTTCAGCCTCTATAGGCTGAAGAAGATAGCACCTGACCTCTATAGGTCCACTGCTGGACAAAGGCTTTCCACGATGACCGGTCTTGTGCTGCCCGCATCCATTGGCTTCCCGTGAACTTCACCAGGTCATCAGTCCACCTTGTCCGGGGCCACTTACGCTGCGTCTTCCAGTACGTGGCCGCCGCTCCAGAACATTACTGCCCCATCGGCCATCGGTTTTACGAGCAATGTGCCCCGCCCACTGCCACATAATTTTAGCGACTCGAAGAGCTATGTCGGTGAGTTTGGTTCTTCTGCGTATCCTCATTTCTGATTCGATCGCGCAGAGAAACTCCGAGCATACCTTGCTCTTTCCATCGCCCTTTGTGTGACAGTAAGCCTTCGTAAAAATCGACATGCCAACCCGCATTGAGCAAGCGTGGTGATTAAGCTCAATCCTTCTCTGTATGAGAGGAGACCTGTGCCCAGCAGTGGGACGATAAAAAAGGTTGATGATGAAGCCTTCGTATGAGGCTCAATGTGAGCGACCACGTTTCAGTTCCTTAAGTCATCACTGGCACATCAGACCCTTTACTTTGTGTGAATTATTTCATCGCCACTGCTCTCAAAACCGTGAATACATCGTGAGGAAACCGGCGATGGCCTGTGTCCCAACAGTGGGATCAATATAGGCTGATTATGTATGTATGTCCATTATCATGTGCCAGTAAAGTCTATTGTTTTAGCTGTCAATTGGAGCTCCTCTTTATGCTACCGAAAGCGTGACCGTGAGTGAAGTTTTTTTAACCGCATATCCCACCTGATGGTAAGCAGTGATGCAATCGTTGATGGTAAGCGCGTTGTGTAAAGGGCCTATTCACTGTTAAAAAAGACTGAATGAATAGGTAGGTATAAAAGAAAACTACAGTTGAGCGAGGTGTTGCAATGTTAAATCCAACAACATGACCAATGATGCTGCGCCAGAGGGAGATTGATCTGGAGGCCCTCCACAACCAAACTCCCGACACAACAACATTTGGCGCATCCTACCCGGCACACATCGCTGTAACAACTGCTCAGACCCGTCCGCCGTACGGCTTCACCAGACATTATGGAAACACAACGAATCGCTTGGCGGCAAGACTTTGGTCATCTGTTGGGTGGTAACTTCTGCCGACAGCCGATGTTATGGCCTACCAACAAAATTGGTATCTACAATAGACCATATCATATGATAATAGTAAGGAAATCAAAATGGTAGTGAAAATTAAGAGGACAACAGACATAACCAATTAAATGTTGTTGCATTTATACTATTAGAGATCATTTAAGTTAACTTACGGTACCTAAAAATCAGAATAAAGCATATAGCAGATATCTATTAACTCGATTCTAAAAGTAGGTATATTTAAAATATAACCCTTTCTTAACTTATGGCTCATCTGTAGGCCGCACTCGGCTGTACCTACATGACTCATAATATCTTAGAATCTCAGCATGAAATAAGAGATTAAGTGGTCTTCATCATCCTACTAATCTGCTATTATTTCAGGTAACCGAATTATCCAAGTAGATATGTTAAAGCTAAATCAGGCTCTAAACTGAACAGATTTAGTTGAACTTCAAATGCTCGTAATAAAGCTCAAATCAAACAATAGCTCCTGTAAATACAACAACAAGTAGGTTTCTTAACATGTGCCCCAACGAAATAAATCCACAGCGACCGCAATTCGTCTCCGCGATAGCTTCAATATAAAATATGTATCTCTCCCTACAAGGAAGCCTCTAATTCAGCTAAGAGATTACCTAGACAGCTTCACGGACCGGATCGTGACTTTAAACTTATTATCCGAATCAAAGTACACTGAACAACGTATTGTAGGCAGATTTGGTGCGAAAGTAACGGTGTGTGGACTCGGCTCTCGGCCCATCCGACAATCGTAGGAGCAAACGATCTCTGCAGGCAACGGGACTGAGTAGTGTTATCTTAAATCACCTCCAAATCTCCGCGCGAACCGTATCCAATGATTGCTTGATACTTTGTTTTATTCAGCCAGTGTGAACGTGCCGCAAGCGCTTTCGTAATCACTTTGTCTCCTCAATACATATAGATTTGCATCTAAATGAACAGTAGACTAAACGTATAGCGTAGATACGGCACAGATAGTGTTTAAAAATAGTGCACCCCTGTGAAATGTCATGATGTATATAGAAGACTAACTTATTTGGTAGCTCTGCATTGTCCTTTTTGTTTATTTAGGGACGTAACACATGATATTTACACGAATATTCTTTCCAGCTTTCAAACTAATTACATCATGAGTAAGTAACTATGTAAATTAGTTAAATTGTATCATCGCTGTTTCTTGACACAGTGGAAAGTCAAAGTTTTCCTTTGACAGCGCACAAAGTAGAAACAATGAGACTTAGGGAAACAGAGCGTTGTTCGTGTGCGCCAGCGCGTTGTAAAAGTAACAGCACGAATACTCGGAGTGAAACTCGCCTGAACTGATTGTGTGGTGGAGACACCAACACTGGTGAGTAGTGCTCGCACCTGCGACGTCACATTCCTCCGTTACGGACAATTATTTAACATATATTTCACTTGCATCGCTCATTCATTGTGATGTGATGAGTGGATGATACAATGCATACCTATTAGCTGAACACCAAACATCTTCTTGAAGTGTTAAGTTGCTAAACTTCGCATTTTATTATGTTTACCTACGTACGTCAAACGTATATTGAAGAAAACGGTAAGTAGATCTTATTTGGGTGCAAAAACTGTTGTTAATTACCAAACTATCAGTAAGTTAGACTAGTAGGTAGATAAGCGTCACGGTCACCAGAGACCTGCAAATGTAACACCCAGTTGCTCATTGCGGCGATTATAGAGCTTTATTTTGAGTGAGTTTTATGTTATACTTACGTGTATTTATATTGAATAAAACGATAAGAAGATCTTATTTGGGTGCTAAACTGTTGTTAATTACCAAAACTATCAGTAAGTTAGACTAGTAGGTAGATAAGCGACACGGTCACCAGAGACCTGCAACTGCAAATGTAACACCCAGTTGCTCATTGCGGCGATTATAGGGCTCTATTTTGGGCGAGTTATGTGTTATACGAGTACCTAAGTTTAGTATACAGCGCTTGATTATGAGTTATAATATCATAGTTGAATACTCTTGTCAACCTTTTTAATAGGAGTCCGGTGAAACACGCCACATGGTCATTTCAAGACATACCTAAGTATATAATATGATATAATATTAAACTATTATATCAATGTAAGTTATTTTGAAACTTCTTGACGTATGCTCATAATTCACAAGATAGCGATATGAAATTACCAGCGGCGTGATTAAAACATTTTGTGGAATTCAAAAAAAATTAAGTAGGTATTGCGTAGATTCCTACAACGTATATTTCGATCTAATTGATTGACTTTATTGTAGTTTTGAATAAAATTATAAGCCACGGACAATAATTAACTCTGTTTTTCATGTCGTGAGCACTTTCTGACTGCTATTATCTTTCAATTACACACATGAAACGTTATTGTACAGTAACCTTAAATGACGGAATAAGAATTTCCTTATGCACGTATCTGCAATAAATGTTAGGTAGGTACCTATCTGTCTACGTTCTGGGTGAAATTGAAGAGCAGAAACCGTTGCAGTTGCAGTGCGTGCATGTTTGAAATATAAGTACCTACATAACATAGGTAATAGGTACGCACTACATACTTGTGCCTATCAATCAATTATGAGTGATATATCTACTATATATTACTGCAGTGTTTTTATTATTCCATCTTATCTGTTTAGTCAGACTACGCATCTTCTGCTGGAAATACCTTGTTGACGAAAGGTGCCTGAGATCTTCACCTTTGTTAGGGGCTGGAGTGATCACATAGGATTAATATCTCATCTAATTTTTTTTTACAGAGCTGGGGTGTAGGCATATCTTTTAAGTAAATAGGTAAGATGAGCGAGGGATAAAAGGAGTGTCATGGAGTCCTGAACGTAGCTGGGGCTGCAGTTTAGACATTGATAATTATGAGTGATATCGGTTGCAAAGTCCTGTTTAAACATTTACAGCGATATTTCTTAATAGTACCTAATCGTTTGATAAACCAAACTATGAACAGGTAAGCTCTTCGCTAGCCTACATCTGTATTTCGGATGTGTGTCTCGTCATGACATCTGTGTCCCGGACGATTATTTTCGAATTATGTAGTGATCGGTAGTTTGCGACTTCGTCGTTGGCAATGTCGTGACTGCTCCTCCCGGTGATGCCGACGTGATCTCTACTGAGTGTCTACTGCAGACTATCCCGCAGGTGGGCTAGCATATGCTCCTTAGCACGGAGCAGTCATTGTTGCTAATGTAATAACTATCATGTTGATTTATGTGTCATAAGCACGAAAATGGTTTATATACAGGCTTCAACGCGTCCACAATGTACCTGATTCATTGGTCAATGACTCTTTTTACTCTGTGTTATGCTTATACAAATTAATCACCGTTAAATAAAAGTCGAGACGGTCTACATGACTATGTTATTTTCAGTGACATTCAGACGGCAGTCGTTATCTCTATTTTGTTACTGAAAGTACAATTAATACTTTCCCGTTTCGTTTTGAAACAGTGCCTTCAAAGTCATTGGGCTAAGGAAAATAGACAGCCTAAAAAGAGAATGTCTAAAACCTTACTCGACATTACCTGTCAAGTCTGTGCAGTCAAGGTGAGCAAGGTATCCCTTTTTATGTATTTTAGTCCTGTGACAAATCCGCTGATTTATTATTATAAGATGTTAGAGAGAGTGTTAAGAAACTTGGAATTTAATTAGTAGGGTTTTCCCAGCAAAATAGTTGAAAGTTGAGTAGGTAGGTATATTTGATCGGAGTGCTGTGGAAAAGGTTTTCGAATACAATACTTAAACAATGCTCTATATTAATAGTTCTTTATAGATTAATAGAAAGCTTATAATTCTGTTATCTGAAACTGTAAACGACTGAAACTAGAGTGGCAGACTGGCAGTTACAAAACTTGATGTCCTTAATCTAGGGTTGAAAATGTTGATATAACCTAAACCTCTGAATTTAGAAAAAGTAATAAAAACTAAAACCCAACTACGACAAAAAACGACGCTGAAAAAGTATAAAACAAGATTATCAGAATACTGAACCGAACAAAGTTGCTAATGTAGTTGCAAGTAAATGGACACAGTAGACTCTACCAAGATGCCTTCGTTGCAAATTGACAATAATGTCATACAATACTATTCTGAAGTATGCAATATTCACTATGTAGAGATAAATTTTCATGTTTGGAAAGGCGTAGTCACACGTTACATATACCTACCTACCGTAGCACCTTGACAACGTGTGACTACGCCTTTCCAAACATGAAAATTTACATACATACATACATAGCCTGTCAAAATCATAACCCTCCTTTTGCTTTGCCGTAGTCGGGTAAAAAGGAGTGCTCGAGGGTTGCATTCTGTGCCCCATTTTGTTCATATATGTATTTACGCCGATCTATGTAGTACTATCGGATGTATGTAGACACTAACTTGCTATAGCTACGTGAATCAGCCACAGCATTTAGGATGCTACCTAAGTAGGAGGAGGAGGATATTAGAAGTCTTTCGTCAGTTATCTTTCTTACTTTTTCGTGACAGTTCGATATTACAAAGTGCATGCGCACCTAAATACATTATGACACCACCGATATTATGATTATCGAATATTCAGATGAAGGTACTAACCTGCATTTTCGTGTTTGCTGTGACCATACTCACATTCGGTACGAAACTTGAAAAGAGCGAGTGGTGAAGCTAACCAAATCAATTTAACGCTTTATTGTACGGTAATAAAATATATGAAAGTGAGACTTTATTAGAAGAATTCTATTTCAATGCAAGTGGCATTGAAATAGAATTCTTCATCATTTATCAGCAACAACATACTTGAAACTGACAGAAGATTTGTTCTGTAAAAAATTTAATATACATATACATACGTATCTAAGCTTGCGCTGAGGCAACCTAATAATACCTGGGTCAGTGATTAAGCGACTCCAAAATCGCTAGGCTTAAAAGAGAGCCTAAGTAAAAAAAAAACCTCTGTATGAGAGGAGACCTGTGCCCAACAGTGGGACGACAAAAAGGTTGATGATGATGAAGTAAAAAAAATAGCTAGTAAAAAAGATAGCGAGTTTAAAGAATACTTTTAAAGTGAGGGAATTACCATTATCATTTTTGCTGTGTTTTGTGTTCCCGGAAATTAAAAATGGCCTATAAAAATTAATGTGTTCGCACTGAATTCCAGTCTAGATTTCCATGATTTAAAACAGATTTATTATTACTAAAACTCCACAAATGATCACTGAGTTCAATTTCCGTGAATGTTTGCTTTAGCTGTTGCCTAGCTAAGAGTAATGTAAGTATATGCTCTAAATTACATTGATTTATTGCGCCAGGAGGGCATTATTTTTCCCATTATAGAAGGCACATTTTGCGTGACTCGAGGCTCCCGGCCCGTTGGCCATCCCGCAGGACTACAAGGCGAGGTGTCGCGTCCTCGTAAACACTTTGATTTATGTCTGCTGAGCTGTTTTGTGACTGGACATTTATTTTGATTTTCATTGCCCTGAGCCTTTGCGAGCGCTATTACAAGATCGTTTTGAGGACAAGGAAGTCCTAGGAGCTATGCCTTTGTTGTACAGAGGTTGTGACCCCATAATATATAATTTCTAAAGCAATTTATGTAACTACCAGATAAAGATAATTTACATGCTGTCGCGGGTCTTACTATTGAGTTGCGAATAAGAATTAATGACCACTTTAAGTCACTTCACTGCGATGGGTTTTACAACCTATCAAGATTAATGCTTTGTGTGTGAATGGTAGAAATAGATGGTTTTATATTATTTTGATTTCCTCTCTATACGTAAATAAAAAGAGCGTGCCGAGAAATAATTTCATAAAGTCGCATAAGTAATGACATTATAGATTGGGGTATCGGAAGTCGCTGGCTGATACCAATGGAGTGTGTACCTATGTAGAAGGAAAATCACATATGTAAAAGGAAAATCAAAGAAGCGTTCTTCCTTTCTTTCTGTTTTTGGTTCCCACGGTTTGTGCGTGACACTCAGCTTGACTTTCCCGCCAAAACTCCCCACATAAGCGTTTACCTATTTGACATTCCTTTGAAGATTAAACAAAATGGCCGACAGAACATCTAGGTAAGTGGTAATGATGGTAGAAAGAGGACAGTGAGTATAAAAATAATATGTACCAACCTATAGAAACTATTTGACTAAAGGGCGTTGGTATTCACTGAAAGAGCTGGCGAAAAGTGCGAGTTAAAATCACGTCTGTTGTATTGAAGCCCTCCTTAATTTTTGTTTTTAATATTTGTTGTTCTACCGGCAACAGCATCTGGGAAAATTTCAATAGTACCTATAGCTATTACGTGTTATGAGACAGAGCAGCCGGGTAATTGCGTTACACATTAACAGTCGCGACGGGATTTATTTTGACAGCTCAACAAGATACATTGCGTTGTTGAATTATTCAGCAGACACATGTTTTCGAACCTATGGAGCAATAGATTAGCAATATGCTTCAAAATGATTCAAACTGATAGCAACAGTGTGTTACGCGTTAGGGTGCTGGGTGGCAGACAGCCGAATCATAATATCCCGTTTTTAGCCCTTGGGTACGGAAAAAATGAACATGAGATTAACCTACTCCAAAAACTGAAGTCCGTAAAAAGGATGAATAAATTAACACGAATGATAAAACGTGGATATCAAGAGGCAATGATAGATAAAACCACCGTCTACGATTTAACTGAAGCAGGGAAATAAGTAGTTAAAGCATAAATTAAGTTCATAAGATTACATCAAGTAATTAGGTAATGTTTTGTAATTTGTGTGTGATCTAGTTAATCGTGTTATGTAATAAAATTAGCAAACAACTACTTACCGTAGGTAATATTTTAACATCGAGTTAGCCAAGCTTATTGCCCTCAATAAGCTCTTCATTATCTCTTACTTGAAGCTGAATTAACTATTCTGTTTTATTGATGGTTAAACACTGTTTTGATATCCAGAAACTCATTAATTAGGTACCACTTTCCTTTTCAGGGTTGGCTCTCTACAGTTGATAGAATTTTGATCTGATCCACCTTTTAGCTTATGAGCACCAGAATGCAACTAAGGTCCACTCTTCACTTTATTTCGGTATGCCTCTGATTATAATTTCAACTTTAAATAAAATAGAATAGAATACTTTTATTTCAGACCGGAGTCCATAAGGTTAGTAACAATCTTACTTAACTTCTAGTGTTAGTAGGTTACAGACACAGATATACATAAAATTAACTTAAAACTTAACATGGAGCTGCATCCACCTCTGCCACTTGGGAGAATCCCACCGATCCGCGAACTTTGTATGTTAAATGGCAATTTATTTATAAAAATATACCCCCATCCGTAGCTTTTTTCCAACTGTGTGGAGTCGGTTTCGAATCTAACCGGCACCATTTTGAAATCATTTTGAAGCATATTGCTAATCCATTGCTCCGTATGTTCGTAATATGTGTCTGCTCAACACGTAAATAATGCAATGAATATTGTTGGACTGTCAAAATTAAACCCATTGCTGCTGATATTGTGTTACGCAATTACCCGGCTGCTCTATCTCATAACACTTGATAGCTGTACTATTAAAATTTTCCCAGATGCTTTTGCCGGTAGAACAACAAATATTTCAAACAAAAAAAAAAAAAAAAATAAGGAGGGCTTCAATACAACAGACTTGATTTTGACTCGCACTTGTCTGATTTTTAATTAACTCTTTATCCCAGCTCTTTTAGCGAATACCAACGCCCTTTAGTCAAATAGTTTCTTTATGTATTTTTTAACACCCTTGCTCGTAAAGCTGATGTAATCCCACCGGTTTTAAATATGTAAAGCGGGCCATAACAAACGCGTGTGTTATCAAAGCAAATAGTTAAGTTATAGTCCATACAAATTCCATAACAGCATTATTTGTCATTTCAAATAACTATGGAACTGATCGCCGCCGCGTGGCTCTAGCCAGTGAGCAGCGCGCTGTTCCATATTTGAAATGGCAAATAATAATACTAACGGCGGGAAAGCAACAGTGTGCATTCACAGATTGAGTTTATTTAAAATAAGTGATGTCCTATTTGAAATAAACAAATTTGTATTTGTTTGTATTTAAATGAGTATTTGTAAAAAAAAACAGTTTATTCGGTAATTTAAAAACTTGACTGCATGCTCTAGCATCTTTGCCAACATTTTCACGCAGCTACGGCAGAAAATAAACCTCGCGCCATTTTTCTCAAATTTTCTTTTCTTTGTACTTGTATTCTGAATATCTTTTTTTCTGTTTCCTCGCAAGTGTGTTAAAAAATGTCGTACGATATACGTGCGTATTGGTTATAACATGCTCGGCTCAATTACACCCTCGCCTTCGGCTCGGGCTGAAATTCCGCCTCGCATGTTATAACCATCATTACGCACTAATATCGTAATGTACTATTTTAACACCCTTGCTCATAAAGCTGATGTAATCCCACCGGTTTTAAATATGTAAAGCGGCCCATAACAAACGCGTGTGTTATCAAAGCAAATAGTTAAGTTATAGTCCATACAAATTCCATAACAGCATTATTTGTCATTTCAAATAATTATGGAACTGATCGCCGCCGCACGGCTCTAGCCAGTGAGCAGCGCGCTGTTCCATATTTGAAATGGCAAATAATAATACTAATGGCGGGAAAGCAACAGTGTGCATTCACAGATTGAGTTTATTTAAAATAACTGATGTCCTATTTGAAATAAACAAATTTGTATTTGTTTGTATTTAAATGAGTATTTGTAAAAAAAAAAAACAGTTTATTCGGTAATTTAAAAACTTAACTGCATGCTCTAGCATCTTTGCCAACATTTTCACGCAGCTACGGCAGAAAATAAACCTCGCGTCATTTTTCTCAAATTTTCTTTTCTTTGTACTTGTATTCTGAATATCTTTTTTTCTGTTTCCTCGCAAGTGTGTTAAAAAATGTCGTACGATATACGTGCGTATTGGTTATAACATGCTCGGCTCAATTACACCCTCGCCTTCGGCTCGGGCTGAAATTCCGCCTCGCAGGTTATAACCATCATTACGCACTAATATCGTAATGTACTATTACTATTTTACATAAATCGACTGCATCTCTGAGCTCCAAGACCCAGTTACTGGTTCCTCGATATCCCTTGGTAAAACTGGCAGTCAGATTTTCGGACTTGTGAGGATCCGTACCTATAGACGGTTGAAGATCTATGAATGACAGCAGATACTTAACGTGATTTCCGAGGAACGGAGCTACCTTGATAATTATGTAAAGCATATACCTACATAAGATGATTTTTTTTTTTTTTTTATTATACCTATTATAAACTAGCGCTTGACCTCAATCCTGCCTGATGGTAAGCAGTGACGCAGTCGTTGATGGTAAAGCGCACTAGTTTATTAAGAGCCTATTCACTCTAGCCTTGAAGACACTCAAATTGTAGTCCGATGGAAACACCGCCGCTGGCAAACTATTCCAGTCCCTCAATGTACGCGGTATAAAGGAGGAGGCGAAACGCTTCGTCCGGATGCAGTTTTTAACCGTTTTTCCTCGTTAAATTTCATAGCACAATATTTTGCACGCATCATAAAACCACACCACCCGATAACATACAGGGCGAGTCTTAATAATTATAATAGATGAACTCTGTAGAATATTATTATTCGTGAACTCTATTTTTGTTCACATATAAAAATGAGGGAATCTCGTTTTATAAAAAACAAAAGGTAGTGTGACCCCAACGTAAACAAGTCGGTGTAATTTTTAAACTAAATGACCTATCAGGTTGTAAAACTGATTGGAAGTATTTAGGCGTCCCCATAAAATGAACATTGCTGAAAAAACAAAGCCGCAATTATAAATAATCAAATTTTTTATTATTTTGCAATAATCATCTTTTTCTTCAATTACAATAATCAAGTTATTTGTTACTGTAAAAGTTACACCGCATTGTTCAGGTACTTTGGACAATTTTATAATAAATAATAAAATAAATAGTTTATTTTTTATATAAAAATGGGCACATTATAAAGACTCATACTGTATAACCGTTCGCATTATTTAAATGGTGGAAAGGTAATGTTGTTCAGCTAACAACTAGGTATGCGTATACATATAGACAACGGATGCACCACCGGCTCGGGCCGGGATAATGTCGATTGCATACATAATGTAATTATATAATGATCCCTCTTTCTAAGCTACGTTTTTGTACCTATAACTTTTACCTTGATCAGTTGACGATGTTTAATGCAGATCATAATTTTAGCCCCATAAAGCAAAAAGAGCTCCTCCAGACGAAAGCATTCGTCTATCAAAATAATGAAGTACGTCACGAAAATAGTATCTTGAATGTTCACGATAAATAACATCCAGTAGAACTCGTTTTGATCGGAATCATTTATGGGGGGAGTCTACCTATTTAATTCAGTATTTGTTTATGTAGCGCTAAAAACTGTTTCGCGATGGCAGGCATTGATTATGAATTAGCGATTTAAAAAAGTAATTAGGTATTACAATCACACATGAAAGGTATTTGAGGATTAATGAATTTGTTTTAAAAACGAACTAACGATACAAATAATAGTAATAATTAAGAAGTTTTAAGTGTCATAACTCATAACAGAGAGTATGGTCAGGTAACATTATTATTAAGTTCAGGCTCAGCTAACGGACAAAATATTCAAAGTGCAAATTATTCCAGTAAAAGAAGTTCGTCGATCTTAACAAGGTGAACAACAGGTTCAGTATAGATCGACTCAACTCTTTTAGCCCCGAGGAGCCGATGCGCCGGCGACGGTCAAAGCCCTAACCGTCCCTTAAAAAAGAAGATACTCACGAAAATATTTCTTCAGTGCTGCTACCTCTTGTTAGATCTGCTATCGAGAACACAACGGCCAGGCCCACGTCATAAATATCAGGTTGCTTTTTCATAGTCACTTGCGCGGGAAAAGCACCGGGCCTCCATGCGTGCGAGTGGCATGGAGTCTCAGGACAAACTAAGCGAATTTCTGGGTGTCCGTGATGCGTGACGGGTGCACGTGCTCGATGCGCAGACGCATCTTTACCGGAGGCTATACACTGTCTTGTGCAAAGGTGCGCGGAGCGGCGCACTGCGGACGTGCGGTGATGATTTCATACGTACAACATACGTTGAAGTTTCCTTAGAACAAAATTATTTAGAAACGATTTACTAATTAAATCATGGCAGCATTTAAAGCGGACATTGTTTTATAAAATAGAACGTTATCTTTTTTTAGCTGTTCACTGATAGTGTTTCGCTTGCATAGTCAGTCGCAGGATCTTTCCTCGCGGCATGAAGTTTGTGTATGTCCTCTAATCATGAGGTGGGACAGGTAGCACGTGCCGCCGTCATTAAACGCTTCGCGGTTTTGACGGTTATTTTAAATAAATAATGGGAAAATTGGCTCCTATATTATATTGTACTTGCGGAAGGAGCATTTAAGGGCTAAACCGAACCTGACTCCACAAATGCCGACTAACAGACGAATGTTTTATTCATGGCGACTGTATTATTTCATGAAAGTCATATTCCGAGTAGTTTCGCTCTGTATTTTCCGGATGAGAAACTCTTCTAATATTTCTAATTATACCCTGTGGTGTATATGAGAATTATTTAACAAAGTACCTCAATATTCATTCACTTGGCTGACCATTAGAGTGGAAAATGTGTGTCATCATAGTGGCGTACCACCAACAATGATGGATACTACGTATGAGTACTGTGACTTTCTTTAGCGTGTTACAAGATCATTTGAAAGTAATCGTAATAATAATCGTATTTGATACTTTTTACAACTAGCTACTACTACTACTCAGCGCCAGCTTGACGAAATGTTCCGAACCCTGATGTAAAAGTTCCACGAATGTTTTAACTATATTTTTAACAGAAAATATAGTTAGAGAAGGCAGTAATACTCATTTTTTTTAGTTAAAAGTCCCATGAATAAAACACTTTTGGTTATAATAGGCTGAGCTGTGACCGAAAAATTACCTATGCATATTTCTTAAGACAAATAATTACTAAGACGACTACTTTTAGTAACAGCCCTACATACTATGGTTTTTCCGAACTTGAGTCTTTGCCTGCCCTTCCCCCGGACGTTGACTCCAGAGATTTTTTTATAAAGTGTTATCTACACTTTATCATATCTAAATTTTATGAAAAATACTCTGGAGTTCATTAAAGCATACATTAAATGAATGTTTAGTCCTATCTGTATATCTAAGCAGAATATTAACAGTAGTCCGAAAATTCTGATTAAACTACTACATACTTACATTTCAAATCATCAGAAGTCTCAGAACGGGCCCTTACGAAGTTCTAATTTTCTTCACGAGAAAGACCTCTTTTTCAGGTTCAAGACTTTTACTTCCCTAACTTAAAGTAAATTTAAGTTTAAAATTATACATAGGTATCGCACCCTCGGTGCGAGACCGTCACTTTTGCAAAAAATGGTACGGCGTTCTTAGCCATGCTTGCGGCTGCCGAGGCAGCTCGACGCAGCTCTCAGGCGCCCGATGCCTACCGATAGTGGGCGCCGGGCCTAAGTATCCTAAAGCAACCCTCAACTTAGTGGAACAGTACTTTCGTATAACACATAGTTTCCGCAAAATGGCGTAAGTATGTAGAAACTAAAAAGAGACACATATATTCACATGACGAAAATGAGATAGGAAGCATTATACAGCGTTTCTTATTCACTCGCTCGTTATTTTCTATTTCAAAAGATTATTACCTCTAGAAATAAAAACATAGAGCGAGCAGTAAACAAAAATAGAGCAGTAGAGCGATATATGATACAAGAGGACACATTTATTTATTTTGTAAAAATAGAGCAGTAGAGCGATATATGATACAAGAGGACACATTTATTTATTTTGTAAAAATAGAGCAGTAGAGCGATATATGATACAAGAGGACACATTTATTTATTTTGTAAAAATAGAGCAGTAGAGCGATATATGATACAAGAGGACACATTTATTTATTTTGTATAAATATAAGCCTGCGTCTGATCATTATGATCGTTACTAATCCTCTTCCCCCAATTTTACATTCATCTCATTATCTTGCCATCAATATTTTTAAAATGAATTTTACCATGCGTGAATTGCACGCATTTTTTTCTTACTTGAGTCATCAGTAGAGGGAGATGCTTATCTATACTAATATATAAAGCTGAAGAGTTTGTTTGTTTGAACGCGCTAATCTCAGGAACTACTGGTCCGATTTGAAAAAGACTTTTTGCGTTGGATAGCCCATTAATCCAGGAAGGCCTATAACATCACGCTGCGACCAATAGGAGCGGAGCATAACGAACTCTACGCGAACGAAGTCGCTGGCGGCCGCTAGTGATGAATAAGGTAGGAACTGCCAAGTACCCACTTGGTAGTACAATATGACACAACAAATGTATTGGGTTGAATGTGCAGATGAAACATGATCAGTATTTATATCATACGTATACTAACGCTCCGCGGTTTCACCCGCATAGGTTTGATCCACAGGAATCCGTTTAGTAGTTTTTGAGTGAAAGCGTAACAAACATCCATCTATCCATAATCACAAACCTTTGCATTTATACTATTACTACTACTACTAAAAATAGATAAAATTGGTTCAGCCGTTTTGAAGCAGTGAGAAGAGAAGGAGGAGGAAAGAGAGAAGAGAGATAAACACTGTGACAGGAGAATTTTAAATATTGGAAGATAATTAGAAATTGTATTTTCGTTTTACTTTTATAAATACCAAACAACACGTTAAAGTTTTTGAGTATTATGTTTCAGTCAAAAAACGGACAATGAGCTCGTCAGAATTTATCCTTATCTCAGCGTTAATCCCAGTCGCATCCAAAGCTTTTTTTTATCAGCTTTGAAGTCTGGGGTCCGTTTTACCAGTTTAACTGCTGGTTTTGGCGAAACTTCGATATTTTCCGTGAAGCGACTGCCGTCTGACCTCCGAAGGAGATATCGAAGCATTGCAGTTAAACCAATAGTTGGACTTTTGAGGGCTCCAACCCGTAACGACTGCCACTAGATGTTCATATGGCAATCGGGACCAATGCAACGGCTTAACGTGCTTTCTGAGGCACGACCAGACCAGTGCATTTTTTTTTTTTTTTTTTTGATATGGCACCTCGTAGGTGGCTACGAAGAGACCGTAACTACTTAAACGGACTTTCCTGTGGATGCTTTAATTAAAATTAAAGCCTCCAGCCAGGGGCACTTAAAACTAAATTAAAATTAGGCGACTACGCACTAAGGGCACCCCCCGTGGGGTACGAACCTCGGCTTAGGGTGTCGCTAGAGAGGACAGCAAGGGGCGGCTGGATCGAAAGTTAGACTTAATAGTTTGATGACCACGGCGTCTCCTAGTACTAGCTCTGAGAAGAAACGCCGAAACAAACTCAGAGGTCATTGTTGGGACATTATGATAATTACTGGCTCAGCTGCGGCGCGAGCTGGCCTTCCTCGGACAGGGGAAGGGGGAGGGGGTTGCTACGGGGAGCGCGTCGCGATGGACCTCGGCGGCGAGGTCGGTAGGTCGGTCTGTTTTTGTGTACTGTGCTGGTGGCCCTATTGCCTATTGGCCTCTTGGAGGAGGGTAATGGGGTCATCGGGGTCTGTGAGGGCATGCCGAGGACGGCGAAGTCGGGAGATGGTGGAGGGAGTGTAATTGGCGGCCGCTGCTAGTGGCAGTATCAAAGGAGCGTTTGGAGAGACGTTTCATGAACTGCTGGATGGTGGGGATTTTGAGATCAAGGTGGAGGATCTCATTACGGACGAACCAAGGGGCGTTTGTGGCTTTACGGAGGAATCGGTTTTGGACTACTTGCATCCTATGGATATGACGTGGCTTGGCATGTGCGAAGACTCGAAAAGCGCATCGGGCGTATGCAAGCTGTGTACAAGCGCATTTTGCACCTGAGCGATAACTTGCTACGCGGGTTGAGGAGGGGGTGGAGTCGACCTAGAGCGAAGGCGGCGCGAGCGCGGACCGTCTCAATGTGCTCTGAGAAGTTGAGGTTTTGATCGAGAATCACACCTAGGTACTTGGCTTGCTTCACCCAAGGGATCGGCTTGCCGTCCATGGTGAGGGGACGTGGGAGGGTGACACTGACCCGCGGTTTCCTGTAGAGTACCGCTTGGCTTTTTAGGGGGTTGACTTCAATTCTCCATTTTCTAAACCAGTCAGCGAGCTTGTTGACCGCGGATTGAAGATGGAGGCGAATCCAGTCTGGACTCGTCCCGAGCAGTAGATGGCTGTGTCGTCTGCGAACAGAGCGAGTTGAGCCTTACTGCTTTTCGGGATATCGCTAGTGAAGAGCGTAAAAATGAGTGGGGCTAGTACAGAGCCCTGGGGAACACCTGCACGGATGGGGCGGGGGGAGGAGAGCGCTCCTTCGATTTTATAGCGAAAGGTGCGGTTTGACAGAAAGTCCCGTAAGATGAGGACGAGACGATCAGGCACGCCGAGTTGGTACAGCTTATAGATTAAGCCGTTGTGCCAGACTTTGTCAAACGCCTTCGCTATATCGAAGTAAACTACGCCTGTGTACATACCACGCAGGAGGCAGGAAGCCTGCGTGAATATGTTCAGTGATGCGTAGGATCTGTTGCGGATAGGAGTGTTGGGTACGGAACCCGAATTGTTCTAATGGGATAAGGCCCTTGTTCTCGGCGTAGGCTCTGAGACGCTTATATATAAGCCTCTCATAAATCTTACCGAGAACTTTGAGTAAGCTGATGGGACGGTAACTGGACGGTTCGGCTTTAGGCTTACCGGGCTTGGGAATGCCTCTAACTGTGGCTTCTTTCCACATTTGTGGGAAAATGTTATTCCCCAGTGCACCATTGAGGATGGTGGCCAAGAGGATGATTAGGTGGGCAGGGAACAGGCGGATCACTCTGTTGGTGATGCCGTCAGAGCCGGGCGCTTTCCTGGGTTGAAGACCTTTGACGCTGTCCTGCACTTCATCAGGGGTGATGGGAGGCAGGGGATCCTCAGGGTCGTCAACGGGTGGGAGGGAGGTTCTACGTTCGACTTCAGCGTCAACCTCAAGGAGATGAGCCTGGTCTACTGGTAGGAGACTGGGGGAGAGACCAGTGCAAGTATTTATATTCATGCATACTTATATTTGCACTGCACGGGGATCGAACCCGCGCCTCGAGGCTGTCCATTTATTTAGTAGTAATTTATTAAGGAAATGAAAGAATTAAATCAAAGTTGTGAAATTTAGGTCCTAACAATTAATTTATCAACTGAAACTTACCTAATACTATTTTTTTTCTGTCATATTCGTCGTCTCTGTCCGTCGCATGCATGTCGTTCAATCGTCTCAATGCTTACGACTTTCCCGTTCTGCTTCGTCGAACTATTTGATGACTGTTGATATGCGTCGATCGGTGATCGTGTGTATACGCGCCATGATTCGTTATGCCTCCTTAGGCCAGCGATGCTTAGGTTCTCTAATGCCATGTACGCATAGAAATTATGCTAAATAATGGGTGCTTAGTTAGCATATGTGTAACCTGTTTTGTATCAGATATTATAGGTTAGAAATTAATGAATGCTCAATCAATGACACATTTAAACAAGGAATAGATAAATTCCGTGCATTTAACTGTTAGATCAAAAGGGGCATATCATTTCCATTATTCAATAAGGAAGCTAACAAGGACCAGCGCCGGGTTACTCAATTCTTGGAATTTAATTGGTTGTGGTATACCATATGTGGAATAATTTGAAGCATACATATAATGAAAGTAGCACTGTTGCATCAGTAGCTGAGTGATAGACTGCTGCGCTGCGTGTCGCGGGTTTGATTCCCGCACGGAACAAATATTTGTATGAGCTACAACTAGTTGTTCCGGGTCTGGTTGTTTATGTATGTGAGTTTATATGTTTGTAAACGCACCCACGATACAGGAGGTTAAAACAAAAAATCTGAGCGGTGTTTAGACGAAGCAATAGATTTGTTCCTACAATATTATTGGATATCATAGGCAAGAAACTTGCACCACCTTGCACATAGCGGCTCTATAGCCCAGTCATTTTAGGGGTTTCACCTCGGAATGAAAGATAATAAATAAAGCTGCAAATTGGTATAAACCTTAGTTTTGCCGTTCTAAATGTTGTCTCAAAAGTCACAAATGCTATCGTGTCCGCGTCTTGAGATATTGAAGGTCAAAACAAAGGTTTCTACCAATTTACAGCTTATTATATCTCTCATTCCGAGGTTGATCCCTTTTTTACCGAATATGACTGGGCTACTAGTGAATTCTTCATTTTGCGTTGACAATAAAGATGCAACACTTTTTATCAGCGCCCAGCACTTCTAGCCTCCTAGACCTAATATGTCCAACAATCTATAGATTACATATTTGCGGCGTCAACCTAAGATTCCCTACTGCTGTCATTCTCATCTCACTTTTCTCCAGCATGATCTCCAGTCAACTTTTTACACAGAAGACTGGTACTATTACTGGACAGTAGGGTTATCCACCTAGGAAATTATCTCTGTGCACCTAGACTACCCAGTAGCGTCGTCGAGTACTAAAAACAAAAACGCAACTTGTTTTTATTTTTAGTACCCGACGACATCGATGGAGGGTTATTATTGTTACGAATAGACCTTATGTCGATGGCATAAGGTTCAATATCGCGTGACATGCAGTGTGTCACTTTTAAACCCTATTTCGCTAGATCTAGACATTTCCTAGGTACAATAATAAAACGCATTGCTAGACTTAGGACGGCCTATCGAATGGTACAGGTCTCAACAGTTTTGTCAACAAAATGTCGACATCGAAATTTCTAGAAACCCGTTTCCGGGAATTACCGTAGGTACTTCCGAGTGACCTCGAACTTATGTGCTATTATTATTACGTCTAGAGGAATCTGGAATGTTCGATCAGCTGGCCTATATAAAACGGCCCGACGCCGACGCAGAGTCAGTCTACACTCGACTAGCGATACGAAAACAGCGACAGTTAAGAAACAATCTTAAAGAAGACCTACTGCGACAATTATAACGAGAACTGTAAGTACTACGTGAAGAAACATCTGTAGCGTTATTGTGTGTTTACAACACGGACTTCGTGGACGTAAGAGAAGACTTCGGTACGACATCAGCTAAGTTCTACTTGTCATTGCCTACAATCGACTGTACCTTCGTTGCCAATAAACTTCGTAACCCTTAACCGGCGTTTAAGTACCCCTAGCCCGTAACATTATTGTCATGTCTCTATTAATAACTGATGTGATGAATTGAGGTTAGGTATTTGCTTACCTATGGGCCTTATAAGAAGGCTCAAAGTCACTCAAAGGGCTATGCTTGGGGTTTCACTGCGCGATCAAATCAGGAATGAGGAGATCCGCAGAAGAACGAGAGAAACCGATATAGCCCGAAGAATTGCAACAGTAAAGTGGCAGTGGGCTGGGCACATTGCCCGTAGGACCGATGCTCGATGGGGCGGACGGGTTCTCGGGTGGCGACCACGCACCGGAAGACGCAGCGTGGGTAGGTCCTCGACAAGATGGACCGACGACCTGGTGAAGCTCGCGGGAAACCGCTGGATGCGGGAGGCACAGGACCGGTCGTCTTGGAGAACCTTGGGGGAGGGCTATGTCCAGCAGTGGCCGTCGTTCGGCTGAAATGATGATGATGATTTGCTTACGGATAATAATTAAAAGATTCCCTTGTTCACAAACTAAACTATATTTAACTTCATTGCATCTTTTTCCTTCTATCTTATTAAGAAAAGGACAGAAAATTATATGTCATTTTAGACCTGTCAAATTAGTCCGCGCCTGACGTAAATTGATGTATTGGTCGCATGTTTATAATCGCGTCTAAACTGTTTTAGGCCTAGGCCGCACTACGGTTAAACCGCTGCGGTTTTTTCCCGCGACTGATTTTTTCGCTACAAAATGCTCGCGGGAAAAAACCGCAGGTGCGGCCGCTTGCATTAGTCTTCTAGGGGCACAAATTCACGCGATTAAAAACCGCCGCGGTTTAACCGTAGTGCGGCCTCAGCCTTAGGGAGTATCTTAATTTGACAGGATTAAACTAAAATGTTATCTTCTATCCTTTTCTTAATGAAATAGGAAAAAATGCACTTAACTTAACATTAATAATTAAAGATATAAGATATTGATATTATTTTGGGTTCTTTATAGCATAACGTGAGTGATAAAAATAAAGCTTCAACACAAATTCAATTATATAAATAATTTATTTCATTTAAAGTACCTAAGCATAAGAAATCAATTACACCATAGTCATCAGAAAGATACATAAAGGCAGTGGTAAATACATAGGGCAAATGCACTTCCCAACACTCTTGTTAGATGTGAATATAATAAATAAATAAAGATCGGGCTAGCGGAAATAGAAAAAAAAAAGTTCGGAGATCCATCCTCTCATCCCTTCCCGTAGTACTATCTATAATCCTGGAAGGAAATCCGGGTTCCCCATGCTCATAATGCCCTGTGATGGCGGGAGCACCCAATCACCCGCCATCCTTAAAAAAAGAACACTCTTGTTATGGTCATGGAGACCAAAGCTCTATCTTGTACAGAAGCACATCAAGCAACTACAATCTATCAGATTTCTTTATTAGATTTTCAACTTTACCTCTGAAGCTTGAGCCTTAAGCTCAAGGTTGATTGGGAATATTTGACAGTTTGGGGTAGCTTGACCTGCTGTCGTCCGTACATAACCAGCTCTGCACTACAGCCACTTCTGACAACCTTCTTCTTCTTCTTAATAACAAAAATTGAAATATACAATATGTTAAGAAAACCCTGTCCGACCCGTAAGGATAGTAAAGGTTAGGTAAACACATGACCAAATAACATATGAAATTTTACATAATCATCATAGTAACAATACTAGTGAATTATGAAATAATCTTTTTTTCCCGCGAATTAATCCACCTTCCCTAAAATTTGGTAATTTTTTAAAAGTGACAACATTATTTTTGCCGGTATAATTCTGAGCGAATAGCGATGCGACCGCGTGCCGCGTGCCCTGCCCCTCTTCGCCTGCGCCTGTATGGCCTACCGCACATGTTTTAAGTTACCTCCTTTTGCGAATTTTTTTTTAATTTTTTAGGGGATTTTTTTTTAAGTTTAGCCCGTGTTTGTAGGCATTAGTAGAATCAGTTATCGATACCTAACAATACCTTCACGGATCGGACAGAGTTTTCTTTACATATTGTAGGTATAGCTTAATGTGTTTTTCATCTATTGATATCTAAACAAAAAGAAACAGTTATTTTTTGAGGTCAAAGGCCACTACTTCCTTGAAGTATGAGTTCAAAAGTTCATCAACAATAATTTTGTCGTATCGATATCTCTGAAGTTAAAACAGAATATTTTTAAATAATATTTCATTTTCATCATATTTTGTCGTTGAACCAAAAAAAAAAATGAAATTTTATTTTTATTTGGTGGATCGATACCCATCAAGTCAGGCGATGTTTCGCAAACTCCTTCAATCTGACCTTGTATGAGTAGTTTTAGTAAGTAGTTTAGAAGTGCTGTTATTGAAGACTATTTAAATATAATTGCACGAAAATTATGCAAGTATTTCAGCAACCAATTTAAATTACATACTGCGAATACCATTAAACAGTCTAGCTAACTAAAAGATTTTTGGACTGGACTTAAATAAGTATTATAAGTAGGTAGTACCTACTTGATGCATTTCATGCATACCATAGTACCTACCATATTTTAAAATGAAAACGACTGAAAACAAAAAAAGACCTGAGTTATTTTACATAACATTCATGTGTTACGGGTTCATTTGAATGCATATAAATACAGGATGTATCTGACATCGTAACGCAAACTTCGCGAAAAGGCTGGATCGCATATATGGCACTAATAAAATTATGATAGTCATTTATGTCCTTAATGAACGGTTACAGAAATGAAATGTGTTTAAAAAAGTGCCGGCTCGACGTTTGAACGTTGCAAGCGTGCCGCCGTGCGTGTTTGTAGGTATGACGTTGACCCCTGATGTGAACTCTATTAAATCAGCTGATAGGATAGTTTTTCGAGTTTTGTTCACATTGCGCTTTTTCGTGTAATTAGCGAATTACTTATTTTTTTTTTACTTTAAAATCTTATTGGGTTATAAAAGTATAGCAATTATGAACGGTTTAAAGTGAAAAAAACTGATATTTTTTAATCAAGAAAAAGCCCACGAAACATTCCATCACTGGGGGGTTCAGAATCATGTATTGGATCCATGGTACTCGTTTGTGCGTCGAAGTCAGCAACACCCTATAAGTACCTATAGGTTACAAAAAATATTAATGATGCTGTAGAAATTATACCACTACAGCTGCATTGTCCACTGCCAGCTAACTTTAATTCCACGAACCAAATACGTACATATAATTTATTGATTTTAGAAAACTATTGAGTAATTTAAACAAGACAAATTCCACTAAGGATTCTTACTGCGAGCAAAGGCCAGTTAACTTCGAATATTCAATCCTGTAGGTGTATGTACTATTCAAATTACGGAAACCACATACAAAAATGCAGCCAATTAAAAATACCTCGGTTAAGAGAGAAAATTCATGCAGTTACAACAATATCATAAAGGCCAAAGGTCGTAACAAACGGTGTTTCGAAATACTTAAGTACTATTATTTTTTATGAGTCTATTTGGTGAAGATATAGTAATTTATTCTAGTTGTACAGACGACAGCACATCAAGCTACCACAAACTGTCAGATTTCTTTATTAGGTATTCAACTTTAAACCCCTTATTCATAAACGCTGCTTAAAGTTAACTAGTGGTTAGCGATTGTTTAAACATACATTTCTGACATTTGCACGTCATTTAACATTAATAATCTTTTATGAATACTCTGTGGTGTTTATTCATAAAGGATGATTAAAATTAAGTAACGTTAAAAGGTCAAAAATGTATGGTTAAAGAATCGCTAATCACTTGTTAACTTTAAGCAGCGTTTATGAATAAGATCTAAAGCATTTTCGGCAGTAAAACAGTTTCGGGTAGCTTGATATTATATGCTGTCATCCGTATTTGTGTGTGGTGACGGTATAGATTCGTGAGAAAATGGAAAAATTATAATAACGGCATGTCACAGCTATCCTGAGCAAGTCTAACCTGGAGATCACTACAAAAGCTAAATAACTTAGGTTTATATGTTATTTGATGTTCCTATATCATTTTCTGTGTACACGACTTGGCCCAGACATTCCCTAAAGATGGGAGAATGTAAAGCTCGCTTCAATAGAATGAATGCGCAGTATAATCACCTATTATTTAGGTTCAAGTAAAGCCGAAATGCCATGGTCAATCGTGCAAGCAAGAGGATAGTCAGTGCATAATCTAACGACCTATCATCATCTTACAGATTCCGATCAAGGAGATGACCTAAACAAAATGAGCAACTAACGGCACTAAAATTCGTGGATTGAAACGAAGCAGACTACTTATCTATTAGAACAGTTATTTACATTACCTAGCTATGAAGTGGTTCGTTTATTATTTACTTAAGATTTGTTTCTTTTATCAGCCTTTCTTTGAAAACCTATCCACGCCCAGTATTCTTATAGGTCCTGCCTCACAGATGTTTAAACACAATTAACATCGAACAGTCCAGTACTCTGTCACCTTCTCTATGCAAATTGGTTCTCTATAATGTTCTAGATGTGACTTCGTATACTTGTATAAGAATGCTATGTTTATATCGCAGCTAACTGCTCTAATTAGCTGTTTAGTTAACCGCCTATCTTGTGACCTAAACGGCGGACGTACAACTAACGGCTTGAATGAAATAAATTATATAGGTACTTATATAATTTTAGTTTAGAAAAACTGTCTGGAACTGCAACCAATCACTTGCAAGCCATCATCAGCAATTGTTCGCAGTAGTAAAGCGAGGCCAGTAGTATTTCCAAAGGCCAGGCGGTTCACTAAACGCCTAATTGAACAAGTTGGCTGCAACATCTATCCATACATCGTCTTTCATGGGACTATTGGAAGATGTATGTGAATATTTTAGTTGTTAGTTTAAGAGAGATGTAATAAGAATACTATTTCTATAAACCTGTCTGACAAAGGCCAGGGCCGTCTTTAACCTATAACCGGGTACGGAACTTCGTGTGTCATGCCCGATACAGGCGCTTTCCGTGCATTCTGCTATATGTAGATACTTTGGAATGCAGAATTTATGTAATTTATCTAACAAAAGCTACATTTAAGGAGAATTTAATCGAATATCTGCTTTCTAGCCCTATAACATGAGAAAAGACGGCCCTTCTATCCTAGCGAACTTCAAATCCCTATTTACAATTTTGACGGATGCATTGAAAGCCATGAACTACTTATATTTTACATAATTATTGCAACTTCAACAACATTTACGCCACTTTACTTCGACGAAATCCGATCCTTGAAAGGTATGTAGGTACCTGTTAGTGCTGGCTGATGGTCAAGTGCTTATACATAAAAATATCAATCGTATTCCTTTCTTAAATATACAAAACAGACCCAGTCTTATCCGTAACCTTGTGACTTCCTTTAAGGCTCTCTCATCATTTAAGGCTGTACCTCGCAGGTAGTACAGTGCAGGGTTTAGTTATATTTTGACGTGGTGTTGTGGGCGGTCTTCGTCGTCGCTGTGTTCCTCTTGGAGGAGCAAGCTGTCGGGGGGACCTCGTGGAGGGGCCCGAGCGCTGCCCGAGCGGCGCGACCCGCCCCGACTAAACATTCTCGATAGCTGGGCGAACTTTTTGCGGGATGCTGCAAAGTGATTTCGAAATTAGAATGTAATCGCAATAGAGTTTAAAAGTGGTTAAATCTATACTAATACATAAAGCTGAAGAGTTTGTTTGTTTGTTTGAACGCGCTAATCTCAGGAACTGCGGCTCCAATTTAAAAAAATATTTTTGCGTTGGATAGCCCATTAATTCAGGAAGGCTTTAGGTTATACAATATGTAAAGAAAACCCTGTCCGACCCATAAGGATAATAAAGGTTAGGCAATCACATGACCAAATAAAATTTGAAATTTTGCATAATCATCATAGTAACAATACTAATCAATTTTGAAACTATCTTTTTTCCCCGCGAATTTACGCTAACTTCCCCAAAATTTGGTGTTTTTAAAAAATGACAACACCATTTTAGGCGGTATAATTGTCGGCTTTCCTTTTATTGTTTTGTTAGATTATTTATTTCTTTGGCGGCGTCGCGCGTGACCTTTGTCGGCAGCGTAAAAGAAATAACTAGTGATGCACTAATTTTTGCGCAATAACGTTTTTTTATCGCTATTAATCGAAACTTATGATTTGTTTTAACGAATGATTTGTTAAAAACACAGATTACCCAATGGTAAAAGTACTTTCGTTTGTTTATCGATTAATTACTAATAACATTATTATAACACAAGTATTAGTGTTTACTAATACTTGTGTTATAATAATGTTATTAGTAATTAATCGAAACTCGAAATTCGAAACGAGAAGGACTTATGAAACACAATTTTAGTAAAATTTTACAAATATTTTAACCGTCAATATCATCGATTTTGAGACAGAAACTGAAATTAAAAATTTGGCATGATTTTCGTTTACAGCAGTGTACCTAATTAATTTAAGTTTTGTAAAAGTTCTAAACAATTCCATGCGATGTTGAATCTAGAATGAGAATGAGAAACTACAATACTAAATCGATAACAAAAATAGACAAGTAAATTGTTTCCATCGAAAATCAATATTTTGATTACTTACACATCCCTATTTACTCAAAGGATGCCGCGAGCAGCCCCGTAGGTACAATTTTATAAAATAAAAATCATTTTTACTTTAAATTATCAGTTGTGCGTGAACATCGCTCTAGTGAAGACTATTCGTGTATTGTGTGATCATGTCGTTTCCTAATGTAGAGTAATGTAACATGCTGATGGAAGGTAGCAACTGCTGTTTTGTGATCAGGTGATTGTGGTCAATGTGGTCAATGTGGTTCCAGTATGACGGTGCGTCACCATATCTTTGTCCTGTACGTGAGTACCTCCATTATCAGTTCGGCGAGCAGTGGATTGGTAAGGGTGGACCAACTGTGGCCAGCGCGGATTTGACACCACTTGATTTTTATTTGTGTGCATGTCCGTGCTAATCTCGTGCGACGGTGCCAGCTGGGCCTGTATCGTCATTAGTAAACGAAATATGGAACAACATCTCCGCCACAGCCCAATCAAGCAAGCAAGCAATCAGCTCATCGAATGAAATGATACATTTGGAGAGTCAGACGACCTTCCTACTTAAAAAAAAAAGTTCTTTTCACAAGCTGCCTAAGTATCATTATTTCTTTCGAGACTCGATAAACGTAAATAAATTACCTATACCTACATGCATGAGGTCAACTGAGGTTATGAACTGTGCCTGTGTTGCCATGAAATTACCTATTTATTTTATTTAAGTTATTTATTTTTTAGGGGGAATTTTTTTTTAAGTTTAGCCAGGTTTTGTAGGCATTAGTAGAATCAGTTATCGATACCTAACAATACCTTCACGGATCGGACAGGGTTTTCTTAACATATTGTATAACATCACGCTGCGACCAATAGGAGCGGAGCATAACTACCTCCATGCGAACAAAGTCGCTGGCGGCCGCTATGTAAGCTTATAAGATTGGAGGTACTTTAATGTATATCTGCGCACCCTGACCAACTTGACATTTAGCTATATAATATAAGCCCATTTCTATTAATCAGGCAGACATCAAGTTCGGGGCTGTTACATGCAAAAGTCAAAATCATTTTATCCAACCAGCGCCCTAATCCATACTAATATTATAAATACAAAAGTTAATCTGTCTGTCTGTCTGTTACGCTTTCCCGCTTAAACCTCTCAACCGAATTTGATGAAATTTGGCACTGACAATTTTTAGACGTTGAGAAAGGATATAGGCTACCTTTTATTGAAAAAAAATTATATTCCCGAGGGAAATCTAAAAACCGCGGATTAACCGAATTCCACGCGTGCGAAGCCGCGGGCGGAAAGCTAGTTGATAAAAATATTAATACTATCAATTTGAATAATTTTGAAGCATATATTGCTAATCGATTTCTCCATATGTTCGAGAAATGTGTCTGCTCAAAGCGCTTAACAACGTAAATAACACAATGAATGTTGTTGAACTGTCACAAGTTCACAACGAAACTCATTGCTGTTACCCTGCAGGGCAAAACCTCATGTTCAGCAGTTGCGCATGCGCCTACTAGAACATTGGGAACCCATATATTTTGGTAAGTATGTAAAACCAAAGTTATTAAGTTAGTTTTAAGTAGCCTATTTGCTGTAAATCATTACATAATATAAAACAAAGTCACATTATCTTTCCCTATGTCCCTTTCTATCTTTAAAACAACGTAACGGAATTTGATGCGGTTTTTAGGATTCCGTACCGCGACCTCCGTGGCGCAGCGGTCAACACCCCTACCTGCGACGTGGAGGCCCCGGGTTCGATCCCCGGCCAGGTCATGATGGAAAACGATCTTTTCCTGATTGGCCTGGGTCTTGGATGTTTATCTATATATGTATCTATTATAAATATACCTAGTTTCGTTGAGTTAGTATCCCATAACACAAGTCTCGAATTTGCTTTGGGGCTAGCTCAATCTGTATGATTTGTTCGTATATATTTATTTATTTATGAACGTGTCTTTCCGTATATATGTAGCCAAATGGTAAAAAACAGAACCCTTATAGATTCGTCATGTCTGTCTGTCCGTCCGTATGTCACAGCCATTTTTTTCCGAAACTATAAGAGCTATAACTTTTTTTTACTTCCTTTCTTTTTTTTTTATCTTCTAACTTCTAAAATAAGAAAATGAAAAATCTAAAAAAAACATATGATGTAACATTACTATAAAAACTACCAACGAAAATTGTTTTGAACGAGATCTAGTAAGTAGTTTTTTTTAATACCTCGTAAATCGTAAACCGCTTATTACCGCGTAATCTTTCATACAAATAACTTAAATCCTTTATTTTCATAAATCAATGGTACGCAACCCTTTGTGCGTGATTCCGACACGCACTTGGCCGGTTTTTCTGTATTGTATTAAGTATCAGTATTGCACCCGTGCGAAGCCAGGGCGGGTCGCTAGTAAACTTTAAAGTGAATATTCTCGTAAATTTTGGATTTTAACGATGAGTAACTCGAGTTCATTGACTGTTTCATTCCCATAAGCTATAAGGAAGCTGAAGGTAACTACTAAGCAGAGATTTTAATATACTTTGAGTTGCTTTCACCATTATACGACCGTTGGTTGCCTGATTAGGCAAATTTGAGGGTAAATCAATGTAAATTCGAACATTCCCTGACATTTAGGTACCTCGAAGTTTATAATAGTACCAAGTACCACAGTCTAAAAATCATACAGTCGTCCGACGAAGACGTCTAGACAGAGCAATCGTGCGGGCTGTGAGGGACGAGTCGCGGGTAAGCCGCACCCGAGCTGCGAACAAAACGATGTTCGTAACTCGGTATATATCATTAAGGGCTAACACGTGTTTGTTTTTTTATTTGTTTCTTTTATAATTTGATATGAGTGTCAATTTTGAGTATAATTGGGGTGCTTTTAACGAAGAAGCCATCCTTTTTCATATCCAAAGTGACGGACGTCATTTTTCTATAATTTAATATGGGTGTTAAATTAAGTAAATATAATTGTGGTGCTTGTTACGAAAAAGCTATCCTTTCTGAAATCCAAGATGGCGGACGCCAATTTAAATGAATATTAATATGATATGGGTGTTAATTCCGAGGTCGATTGGGGTGCTGGTTACGAAAATGCCATCTAAATAACTTAAATCTGTCTCGAGTTGTTCCCTTAGTAAAAATAGCAAAGTAATTAAATATAATACAGCTATCGATGTTGATCTGCAATAAATAAATAATTTTTGAGCGATGAATAGGCTTAATAAACTAGTGCGCTTAACCATCAACGATTGCATCACTGCTTACCATCAGGCGGGATTGCAGTCAAGCACTAGTTTATAATTATTTAAAAAAAAAAGTGCAGCACATGTTACAAACACACTTACACACAGTTTACAGCCCTCGCTGGAAAGTTTAAATTGCTTTAGGTTTCTATCTATCTAAAATAGGCTGACATTTGAATGTCATTTCTAAAAGGCTACTCACATTTACCCATATTCTTCAGTCTCTCCTTGAACGCAGCCTCATCATCATGGCTCTTTGTTTTCTGCCCCTGCTCACTATCTAGTGCTGCCATGAACTCTTGATTCCACCGCAGCTCCGCCATGAACTCCTCGTTCTGAAGGAAGGTTGCTATGCGGTCGTCATCCATCTCAAGACTCAGATCTATTCGCGCGTCTGTCCCGGGCGGTATTCGCAGAAACATCGGAGGTAAAGGGCCCAACATTCTTGGCACCCATTTTCTTCTAACGGCTAAGGGAATTGATTCGTCGTCAACGTCTCTGTAATAAGCAATGAAGAAACGATATCTAATTTATATATCGTAGAACTTAAAAATAGTCGATATTCACGACTGTAATTCCTCAAAGGGTCAGGCAGAGATATTTTAAGAGATTGTACGTAACTGACCGGCTTGTCATGTAGGCGGTTTGTTAACTATACCTGTATTACGCCAGTTATATTTAGGTACCATTATACAATATGTAAAGACAACCCTGTCCGAGCCATAACACATGACCAGATATGATATAAAATTTTACGCAATCATCATAGTAACAATACTAATGAATTTTGAAATAATCTTTTTTCCCACGAATTCATTCCAACTTCCCCGAAATTTGGTAATTTTTAAAAAGTGACAACACCATTTTGATGTTATTATTATAAGCGATGCGACCACGTGCCGCGTGCCCTGCCCCCCGTCGCCCGCGGAAGGGTTGCCTACCGCACATGTATTAAGTTACCTTTTTTTTTTTGTTGGGATGGGAAATCATCAAATGACTTCTCCCGCTCTGGGCAGAGCAGAAGGGCGTGTCAGACTTTTACTGACTAAAACCCACCCGTGTTTCTTCACTTGCCTGTGCGACGGCCAGGGCCACGGTTTCTTGTTTAACCAACCCGCAACCCTGATCCAGGAGGCATCGGTCTTGGTGGACCCCGTCACGACGTGCTGACATCTCTTTGAGGCGCGCGTGAAACACGACGCGCCGCGCCGTCGACTCGGGCTTGGTCCTTACCGAGCGGCGAGCTGCCCACTGCTCACCGCCCGCAGGCCCGCGCCTGCGGTGGCTGGGAGTTTAGTGTCATCTCCCGACCAGGGCGTCTCCTGCGGCGGCTAGTGGCGTGAGGTCGCTGGGATTCCCGTTGTCTCACGCGCTCCGCCTCCTCCTTTGCCAGCATCACTGCTTCGCAGAAGGAGGTGACGGCCTGCCATGCACTCTCGCTCCGGACCATGGCCTGAACCAGGGTCGGACGCGAGAGATCGCCGCCGATCGCCGCTACGAGGACACGGCGGTGCTCTACCCATGCCGGGCAGACCTCCACCGTATGCTCCACCGTGTCCTCAGGGCGATCCACACAATGGTGACACCCTGGCGTTTCCTCCCGCCTTATACGGAACAGGAACCTCCCGAAACAACCGTGTCCGGTGAGGACCTGCGTCAGGCGGAAGATGAGGGCGCCGTGGCGCCTCTCTAGCCACTCCTCAAAGAGGGGACTTACCGCCGCTATTGTGGCGTGCCCAATGTATTAAGTTACCTCTTTTTATGAAATATTTTTTTTTTTTTATGGGGCTTTTTTTAAGTTTTGCCCGTCTTTGTAACCATTAGTAGAATCAGTTATCGATACCTAACAATACCTTCACGGATCGGACAGGGTTTTCTTTACATATTCTATATGAAATAGGGGGCGAGCATATTGTCACAACCGGCCACAAATCCAGAGTCCGGGCTGCTATTGGAATATTTAACTTAGAAGTACGGACGACAGCAGTTCAAGCTACCCAAAAACTGGCAAATATTCCGAATTAACATTGAGCCTTAATGCTTTACCGATAAAGTTGAAAATCTAATAAATAAATTTGACAGATTGTAGTAGCTTGATGTGCCGTTGTCTGTACCAAGGATTAAATGACGTTCATAGTTGCTGATTGAAGAATGAACCTGATGATCAGATGCCACAAGATGCGAGTAAAACAGTGGACGAAGTCAGGCAGTGAATGATGGTAAATACATCAGTATCAGCTAAGTGCCTGAATGACGCTTCATATCGGGATTTCTGGAGAGATAATTACGGAGGTTTTATTGCAGTAGCTCAAGGGACGGATTTTTGACCTTAGCTTACTGACCTACTAAGTAATGTTCGACTTGGCAATGAGCCAAGCGGGATGGTAAGATGCTGAGAAAGACATAATCCCAAATGTCCTACCTAACTTAAAGGTATCGATAGGAAAGTAGAACTAGGCAGCCTATATGCACATTTCTTCATCCGATAGTCGCTACCAGCAACGTCACAACGATATCTTCTGTATCCTAATTCCTAACCATCTGTTTATTTATTCAAAAAATAACTAAGTAGCTAACACTTCTAGCTAGTGCTTCAGGAATGTTTGCAGACGCCCATATAAACGAGTTGTGCGAAGGAGTAGCAACAACATGCTGAAAATGATGGCAGATAAAGTGGTTGGACGCGGTTGGGTTCAAGCGGTCAACACGACTGCCTGCGACATGGAGGCCCCGGGTTCGATCCCCGGCCAGGTCATGATCGAAAACGATCTTTTCCTGTTTAGCCTGGGTCTTGAATATTTATCTATACAATATGTAAAGAAAACCCTGTCCAATCCGTGAAGGTATTGTTAGGTATCGATAACTGATTCTACTAATGGGTACAGAGCCGCACTAAACTTAAAAAAAATCCCCCTAAAAAAATAAATATTATTTCGTAAAAAGAGGTAACTTAATACATGTGCGGTAAGCAACCCTACCGCGGGGGGCACGGGGCAGGGCACGCGGCACGTCGTCGCATCGCTATTCGTTCACAATAATACCGGTATTATCACTTTTTTAAAAATTACCAAATTTCGGGGAAATTGGAATTAATTCCCGGGAAAAAAAGATTATTTCAAAATTCATTAGTATTGTTACTACGATGATTATGTAAAATTTTATATTATATTTGGTCAAGTGTTTACCTAACCCTTATTATCCTTATGGGTCGGACAGGGTTTTCTTTATATATTGTATATATATCTATTATAAATATAGTATCGTTGAGTTAGTATCCCATAACACAAGTCTCGAACCTACTTTGGGGCTAGCTCAATCTGTGTGATTTGTCCGTATATATTTATTTATTATTTATTTATGAGAGAGGCGGGTCGATGAAGCGAAATTATTTTGTGTTCTATTATTATATTCTCTTTTCGTACCCACTAACATAGTCTTTTAAGTTTTTTGTAACTAACAATATAGGCCCTGGTTGTCGAAAATAAAACATTTTTATTTTTAACGCTAAATTCATAGTTATTAAATAAAGCTACGTTATTATTTTGATCATATAAGTCAAAATCATACAATATAACAGTTTTAAAAAAAAATCTTAATTAGAGAGCTTTGTCAGACACAACAACGTCGCTGTAGCCGTAATCCTTAAACCAGTCAAGAGAAATCGTACAAAATGTATGGGCAACTGTGCCTGCATAACTAGTACGTAGGTACGTGCTCTATGTTTTACTTCCGAAATATAGAGCACCCTTACTCCCACCGATATGATAATCTTGATTCTTGTTGAACATTTCTGCTTGTCATGCTAACCTGTTGCCTCAATTGTCAGGTGACCTACCGGTGTAGATGACAACATCACTGATACGAACGGAAGACGTAATTGTTTTGACGGACACACAATACCCTGGCGCGGTTTGTTTGTGCCGCACCGGGGAGAAGATCTAAGTATTATTCTGAGCTTACTGTGAATTCGTTTCCATATTATCTTTCGGTCGATGCTGGTAATTGTTTATCAGTACCTTGTTAGCTACTTTAGTTATGAATCTACTTACACAAGTGCTGTAGTGTCGTTGTCATCCCCATTGTCTGTAGCTCTGCAGCCCGAACGACGATCTTTTCGACGGGACGGTGTGCTGCCTTCCACGCGCTCCATTTCGAGCCGCAACCGTTCATTCTGGTTATCAGTACTCATAGCTAGAAGCTGGTCAATAGTCGCATCAACCGCGCCCTGGTTAGCGCGTAGTACGGCTTCAATAACATCGTCGTCCATATCCGGAAACATTGTCTTAAAGTCAGTCATCGCCTGCGTGAACTCGAGCTGCATGGTGGACGCCATCGCGCCGCCGGCCTGAGGCACGCGACTCGCCAGAAACGTCACGAGCGCTCGCCCCTCGCCGGCGAAACAGCTGACACGTGACGCAAAGTTGCCGCAGTGCTGCTGAGGTCCGTCGCCGTGCGCCTCGCAGCCATCCTCGCGGCGCACTACACGCCGCCTCGCTTCCTGTCCTCAACTCACTAATTAGCAGATCGCTTGCTGTAATAGTCCTGATCGGTGCGGTGTACCGGACGCTATCATGATGTACAATTTTCACTTTCGTAGTTTTCAAATGCGTTTTGCGCAGGCGCGAAGTGAGGCGGGGGGTGAATCGTCGATATAAATAGAGAATGCAGGCGACGGCCGCCGTCCCGACGTCCGGCGTCGTCCGAACGCGACCCTCGCTATCACTAAGCCTGCCACCATGCTGCGGCTTGCTGCGCGCGCATATGCAGCCCATTGTTTTTAATTCTTGTTTGTCCCTCAACGTGACCTTTAAAGCTATCGAGGAACTTTGGAGGATCTATCCTTGTTCTTACGTAACATTGACTTAAGTAAACTTAACTAAGTCTAATCAGTATCGTTGTTTGTAACTATGTAAGCTATGTTTAGACATAGGTTGTCAAACTAGTTTATCAATTCAGGAAAACATAATAATATAAACTAGGTAATCTGTAGGTATAGATCCCATGTTTTGTTTTATGAAATAGAATATGGCCTCGGATGGACAGGTTTGGTTGGAATACTTACAACCAGAGCGGCGATGGATCGGTCGATTCTTTACCTATAGGTAAAGAGTCAATTAAGTACCTACAGCAGTTGACCGGCGTTTCACCATATCACTCTTTGTCTCTATACCTAGGTACATTTTCGTTCCAGAAATCGGTGTAAATCACTCTTTACATAGTCGAATTGCGTACTTATATAAATCCTAAATACTATTTTTTACTCTTTGCATAATTTAAAATTCAGTCGGCTGAAAAACACTAAACGGGAGAAGTTTATTGTTATTACGCTAATTGGCGTCTCTTACTTTCGTATGCAGTTACGTAGGTATATCTGTTTTAAAAGGGCTTAGATTCTACAATGCACAAAAATTAATAAACTTAAAATAAACAAACATTTATTCAACAAGATAACTTTTGTTGTAAGTACGTACTTAAAACAAAACATGGATGTCACGTGATCAACTTTTTTGTTGATGTGCTTAGGAAATATTCAAATGACCTCTCCCGCTCTTGGCGAAGCGGAAGGGCGTGTCAGACTTTCATTGACTAAAATCCATTCGTGTTCCTTCACCTGTACCTGTACGCCAGGGCTACGGATTCTGTTTCAACCAACCCACAGTCCTGGCCCCGGCATCGACCTTCGTGGACCCCGTAACGATGTGCTGACATCTCTTTGAGGCGCTCGCCGCTGGCGAGACGGGGTGGCCGGGAGGTCGATGTTGTCTCCCGACGAGAGCGTCTCCCGCGGCGGTTAGAGGCGTGAGGGTCCAGAGATTACGGCTCCTTTACGCGCCCCGTCTCCTCCTTTACCATCATCATTGCTTCGCAGAAGGAGGTGACGGCCTGCCATGCACTCTCGCTCTGGACCAAGACCTACCATGCACTCTCGCTCCGGACCATGGCCTGGACCAGGACGGCACACGGGAGATCGCCGCCACGGGGACAGAGTGGTGCTCTACTTTATTCTGAGGGTGATCCCCAGAGTGGTGACACCCTGGCGTTACCTCCCGCCTTATCCGGAGCAGGAAACTCCCGAAATAGCCGTGTCCGGTAAGGACCTACGTCAGGCAGAAGGTGAGAGAGCTGCGGCGGCTTTCTAGCCACTCCTGAAAGAGTGGACTTGCCGTCGATATTGTGGCGTGCCTATCACGTGATCAACTTTGCATTTTAATTAATAGTTCGTTTTCGAAATATTAAGGCGTTGAGTCTTTTGTTTTCTTTGCATTGATATTAGCTATCGATGTATAGGTATGTAAAGTCTCGAGTGCTCACTTTTTTTTTTATAATTATAAACTAGTGCTAAGCACGATGATGGTAAGCAGTGATGCAATCGTTGATGGTAAAAATACCTACCGGTGTTATACCAGGCTACATATAACAATTTTCAATTCCTTTAAAGACTAAGGAATGTCTTAATAAAGTTTAATACAATAAAAGAATAGAATTATTTTATGTACGATTTATTTCAAGAATATTTTACATTAAGTATAATTTAGTAAGTAATAAGTTATACACGACAATTTATCGTTAGTGCATTTGCAAATCACTTAGGTATGTACTTACTACACATAGACAAAACAACTAGGAATTTTATAAACAAAGGTTTTACAAGTTCATTAACTGAGCAAATGATCACCGATCAATTTATTCCATAATAATCTCGCCCTGATTTTTTTTTTATTAACAGCTTTCTGACCGATAAAGATCTATAAGACATTTTCATTTTTCTTTTCAGATGTTGCCAGCCATTTCTTGGTTCAGAAATGCTTATTTGATTTAGTCTACTGCGCAATATATTAAAACTGTCGCACATAGGGTACTAGATTCTATTTAGCAGTCATAATAGAGGGTGAAGTCACATGACTTGCCTACACCGGTGTCATTTTGATACTTACTGGAGCCACTGTATAAATTCTTTAAATTCGATACATGGTACTTTAAGTTTTTAATTTTCTATAGTGGGCGAAACTAAAATAACGAAAGGACACAAATAAAACCCAAAATACTAAGAGACTGACGACATTTTTTTACAATTTAGGCCAATACGAAACTACTTACTGTGTCTTACCAAGTTACCACATAAAGCAACGACGAGAATAGCAACCTATGACGTCACACCGAACCCTATCTAGGTACTACAGAAACATTTAATAGTTTGTACCTACCTAATTTATTTAGAATGATCTTTAAGAAGATTAGGTACTATTCGCCAACGATATGATAAGGCACCAATGAGTGGTATGCATCTTTTTGGCCAAATTTTTATTCAACGACTGCGCTAAAATTAACACGGGCCTGTGACAAAGTTTTGGAAATATACACAATGTGAATAACTATTACATATGACTGTAATCTTGTATAATAAAAATTAGATATAATTATAGTTCTCATGAGGAAGGTTATTGCAAGCTCAAATTACTATTAACCCTGAGTTACAAACCACACGTATGTATCTGTTATTATTCTCAAGTAAATATGGGTAAACTGGCATTTCCTTTTTTCTACCTACTCCAATACAAGTAACTTTCATGTATTTAATTTTAAACCGCTATGAAATATACATATAGTATTTAAATACAATATACTAGCTGACAACTGCTTATCAATGTTGTGTTAGTGATTTTTACAGTTTAGTATGTCAGGATTTGAAGCCACTACCGTGAAATCATGGACGGCTAATTGTTGCAAATTGACGCCACACGTAGTTTTAAAAGATTTTAGAATGCAATACTCAGGAATGTTAGTAATATGCGAATAGACATATAAGAAGTCTCGTAGAAATAAAGTCATCACAAAAAAGTCAATATAGAAAAATAAACTAAGTACAGCAGTTTTTACGCAAATGAGACCTCGTTAGGTGCCTCTAAATGTGTATTTAAAGTGTAATTTATGATTGGATAGGGAATATAATTCTAATGATTTCATGAAGTACAAAAATAAACTTTATTACAATCAACGCAATGGCACTATACTCATGGTATGGAAAATCTAGATGAAATAAATCTAGATTCTGTGGTATTTACGACGAGACGAACTTATCGACTCCAATATATCTAGCCCACATAGAGTCGAGCACAAGAATTACACTAACAACAGTACATATTTATTTTACAAAATAAACATTAAATAATACGAAAATCATCTCAGTGACTTGTCTAAAAATAAATATAACTATGTGAAAGCGAAACTCTAACAGTTTAGAAATAATTTTAGACACTTTTTTTATATGATTGCAACGAGGATTACGAACTTAATTGTAATAATGAGGGCCGTTTTCCTTGCGCTTGTAAACATATAAAAGCTCTTTGGAAGAAATCTAATTTAGTTTTAGACACAGACTGAGTGCAGTTACTTCCGTATTGAGCGTTAAAGATGATTAGTGTAGAATAAGGGCGCTCTACAATTCAAGCGGCTGCACAAAGCTTTTGCGCTCGCGTCGCATCGAGGACATGAATGTATGGAAACTAATGTGCTGTCATCGGAGCTGCTTTCAAGCCAGATCGCCACAAGGTATTTAGATAATTTACTCAGTTACATTCAGGTGTGTTAGTGGCGTAAATCTTTTGAATTAGGAGCGCCCTTATGTTGTGAGAAGAATCCTCGGTGCGGTCAGTAAAGTATGAGATTCAGACGCGTGCCTGCGTGCCGTTCTGCGGCAGAACGACCATTGTGTTGGTCGGCTGTGGCTGCGGTACTTGCTCGTTCTGTGCCCTCTCCTGCTGTTGAATTTATCAAGAAATTCGTCAGTATATTATGTTTAAATTAATTATATAAGTAGCATACGTTTTAAAAAGTAAAATTGTAACTTATAATTATGACGCTATAAGGTTTTTTTAGGGGCGTGACCAAAATCGGAATAAACGCCACTAACTTGTTTTTAACAAAATAATAATTGAGTGCCATAAAAGAGCCTTGTATATCTGTACATAGATATGTAATCGTAAAAGGTTTGCTTAGGGTGCACCCCTAGTGCACCATAGAGCAATATTATTATGAAAAAAAAAAAAAAAAACGAAAATATTATAAAAGTTTGGATGTTTCTTAATCAATCAAATTTTAATGTCTTAAAGGTACATGGGAACATTGGCAGACAAGCAGAACATTTTCTGAATTAAGTATAGGTTTTTTTTTACTGTGGCTATTTTTGTTCGAGAGAAATGTAACCATAAAAACTCACAACGGTTGTAAGCGAGGGATCAGCAGCAGCCATGAGCGTGGCGGCGCGGTAGGAGGGGGGCGGCGTCTGCTTCACGGCCTCTTCGTAGTCCGGCAGCAAGCTGGAGTAGTCCGGAGCCGGAGGGGCCGCGTACGGGGCCAGCTGGCCAGACGACACGACGTCATCGCTCGAGATCACGAACGGAGTCTGTAGTGCGTGCGCGCGCATCGTCAGATACTTGTAGCAGCGCCATACTACGCTGATGCAATAGCCCTGCAGATGGAATAAATTTAAATGAGTAAAATAAAACAAAATTAAAGTTCTGTTAGTAATTTAATCAGTCTACTGTTATTTTTCAATGTTTAAATGTGTCGTGCCTGTAATCGTCGAAGAGTTAGGCAGATGTCTACTTATAGTGCACCCATATTTGTTATTTAAGTCCCAAAGATTTGGCGACGAGCCTACTGCCATTAACTAGGCCCAAATCCGGATTTCAGTCTTTACTGAGATATTCCCGATGAAAATTCGATCCAGAAAATGAATCGAAGACTTCACGTTCAGCAGTAGCGCTTGTGCTCAATAGACCAACGGGACGCCCAAGATTACGAAAGTAATTTATTTATTTTGGTTTATCTACAAATGGTACACTGTTTATATGCAATTAGTACATTGTTTAACTTAATAGTACAAGCAAGATACAAGCATACTCTACAATATGATACGATAGACACAGCATACAAAAATTAATAGTGGTGCGCGCATTGTCAATTACCATACTTATTGCGTTGATGCAGAAGCTGTCAGATGGCTTAGAAACCCTTCGTGGTATATCGAGGCTTCGGGCGACTGGGATCGCAATTAACTCGGACCGCGGTCCCAGTCGCCGGATTCATAAAAATTAAATAATTTTCTTTCGGTGACTAGGACCAATCATAGGTAATTAAAAAAAAAACTATTATATGAATATCATCATCCTGCTTACAATCAGGCGGGATTGCAGTCAAGCACTAGTAAAATTGACTCGTTCTAGACATGATTTTATTCTGTCTTCGATTGTACTAGCCCGTTTTTACATAATTCACACATGCAGGTAAACACACACAAAGGCAATAGTATTGTATGATAGTAGGTATATTACTATCCCTTGCTAACTCGACATACAAAATATTTACGGCTTTAAATAAACTAGTGCGCTTTACCATCAACGATTGCGTCACTGCTTGCCATCAGGAGGCTTCCGTCGACTGGGACCGCAATTAACTCGGACCGCGGTCCCAGTCGCCGGATTCATAAAAATTAAATAATTTTCTTCCGGCGACTGGGACCACTCATAGGTCTCTTAAAAAAAGTCTACTATATAAGCCGAAATCGGTACAGTCAAACGAATAAACATCTAAATTATTGATATAAATATCATTGACTCGTTCTAGACATGATTTCATCCTTTGCACTTATAAATTGACCTAGCCCGTTTTTACATAATTCACACATGCAGGTAAACACACACAAAGGCAATAGCATTGTATGATAGTATATTACTATTTCTTTCTAACTAGTAAAATTTTTCATACAAAATATTTACGTAGTTCGTATCGAGTATCGACGAATACTAATGCTTTAGGGATATATTTCACCGGACACTAGAAAAAAAAGAAGGATGTTATAAAATTATTACATTATTTTTAAATTTTAACACAGTAAATACTGATTTTGTGATAATTACTTATTTGACTGATTTTGTGTAAAGCCATAACGGCCATTTTTAGGGTTCCGTAGCCAAATGGCAAAACACGGAACCCTTATAGATTCGTCATGTCTGTCTGTCCGCCTGTCCGTTCGTATGACACAGCCATTTTTTCCAAAACAAGAGCTATAGGTACCAGTGGCGAAGAGTCCATACAAGCCGATTCCCACCGGGTTACCTTTCAAAAATCAGTTCCATATTCATACAAAAGTATTTACATTCTATTTCATTAACAAAGTATTATTAATCAAATGCCTGCGCGATTTACAATAGCAATAGTAATTCTTAGCAATACCCTAAGTATCACATTTCATTTTATAGTCGTAAATTAATCAGCGCTTAAATTTTTCGTACCTAAATTACATTAAAGGTAACTCGACGAATTACAGCTTATCTCGGCCAACGTTTTACTATGAGGCGAAAAGAGACAGAGCGTGTCAGACATCTCTTTCTAATGATCGCTAACCGTCCGTAATTTTTGAGAAAAGATAGGCTACTGCCGACCGGCTTGCAGTTCTCTCCTCTCCTCTATTAGAATGAGACAAAGAAACGTTATAATGAAATCCTTCGCAAGTCATATTCTTTTTATTTTGGCATATTTTCGTGTTCCATTTCGTTTGGTTGAAAATAAATTATTGTTAGTATGTGACATGTGTTCGTTTTTCGTGTTTTTCGTTTGTTATATTTTAATATTTGTGGTATTTAAACTGTGACTGATTCTGTAACGTAATTTAATCGCAGATTTGGTTAAATACTGTGTATTTTGTTTGTTATTATGGCTTTAATTCATATAGAGTGCTGCTCAACTGACTACCTGCTGAATGAACTTAAAGTCTTACGTCAGCGTCGTTAAATAAATTGGACACCTATGAGCTTTTTTTACAGCTCCAGAATACGTCTTTGAAAGACGCATTTTCTCAAGTTTCGACTCTTTGCAGTTTAATTCTGACCCTCCCCATTTCAGTAGCTTCAGCTGAGCGGTCATTTTCTGCTTTAAAACGCATTCACACATATGTGCGAAACTGCCAAAAAGAGCAGAGATTGTCCGATTTGGCTATCATGTCAATTAAAAAAAATTTGCTTAATAAAATGAAAAGTAATCCGAATTTTTATAACATCATTTTAGCTCATTTTGTTAAAAAAAACAGACGCATTGCATTACAATATAAATAACGTTGTGATTGTGTATAATTTGCTTTATTTTTGCTTAATATTTTTGTTGGTTTTGGATCGGTGTTTGTGTGGTTCGGTTTTTAACACTATTATTTTTGTAATTTTTTATTTTATTTTTTCTTGACTCTTATTCCCTAACAATAGGTACTTAACTTAGTACTTACTAACAAGCATGCATGTGTGGTATGGAGATGCACGTCGAAAAAGGCTTTTTTTTTCTTTTGCTGCCGCTTTTATCATACTTGAAAGACACTGTTATCAAATCAGCAGTCCTTTTTTGTATGGTGAAGGTGGGGCTTTTAATACTATTCTTATCTGAAGACCTCCTCCAAGATATCCTGCAGTAGGTAAGTGTTTAAGTGTTTATTTTTTTGGACCGGCTTCCCTTTGTCAAAATTTCACCCTTCGCCACTGATAGGTACCTACTGTTGAAACATAGTAGGTAGATGTATTCTGTGAACCGCACTAAGATTTTGATGCAAAAATAATAATAAATATTGGGGGCCCCATACTTAGAACTGAAAATCATTTTTTTTTTCATTAAACACATACGCGTGTGGTATCTATGGTCTTCAAAAATGATATCGAGGTTTTTAAAATATTTTTTTTTCTAAACCAAATAGTTTACGTGACAGACGCTTCCAAAGTGGAAAAAAGTTGGTCCCCCCCCCCCCCTCTAACTTCTAAAATAAGAAAATGAAAATCTAAAAAAGCATATGATGTACATTACTATAAAAACTACCAACGAAAATTGTTTTGAACGAGTCTAGTAAGTAGTTTTTTTAATACCTCGTAAAGCGTAAACCGCTTATTACCGCGTAATCTTTCATACAAATAACTTAAATCCTTTAATTTTATAATCAATGGTACAGAACCCTTTGTGCGTGAGTTCGACACGCACTTGGTCGGTTTTAAACTATCTAATTATGATTGGCATAGGTCGTACCGTAGTATTCTGTAATCTGTGGTCGTACCTACGTTTATAATTTTTATTGTGATTTATGTTTTTTTTTTAATATATTTTCGGTACCACTTCAAGGCTGGTTTTTGATAAATAATTACTTTCCGTTTGTTAATTGTTTGAAAATTGTTGATTATACCATCATCAAGTCTACTACAGACCTTCATTATAACCCATATGCAAAGTTCTCATGAATATAAATGAATTAAGTTCAAACACAAAGTAGCTACTGTAAGCCTTTGAGGAGTTCCCTAACTGGCCTTTGTCTTCATCATCAGAGCCTTTGTGACAGTCACAACTCATCTAGGTGTAAAGAACACAAGGTAGCTACTGTGAATCATTGAGGAATTCCTTCGACTGTCTCCCGACTTTATCATCACATCTACTCCACTTTAATAAATTGTAATGCTTTAAAAAACTTTATGAAAATACTTAGAAATGTACTAGTCGCCTCTACGATTTTTGAAAGCTCCCTTTGATTTCCCTGGTCTTCCATCATCAGATCCTGACCTGGTGACTATGGGACCACCTGGAAAGTATACACTTTCGAAAAGAAAGAGAATTCTGCACATCGGTCTTAGAGTGATCGTTGAACATACATAAAAAAAAGATTACGACGAGTTGAGAACTTCCTCCTTTTTTTGAAGTCGGTTAAAAAAAGATTTTTACTCAATTATTACTTTGTCGGTTGACTGTACATTATTTGATTTCAGTTATCATTTATGAGTGGTCCCAGTCGCCGGAAGAAAATTATTTAATTGTTGTGAATCCGGCGACTGGGACCGCGGTCCGAGTTAATTGCGGTCCCAGTCGACGGAAGCCTCGCCATCAGGTGGGATTGCGGTCAACACCCAGTTTATAAAAAAAAAAAAACGTAGTTGGTATCGAGTATCGACGAATACTATTGATTTAGGGGTATATTTCACTGGGACACCATATGGTGACGCAAACAGTCGCAGCTACCAAAAAAATGTATACAGGGTTGCGCAACCAAACGGACACCAGGTGAGTAACTCTCTATAGAGTTTGACGTGCCACCATGGTGTCCAGGTGAAATATAGCCCTTAAACTCATGGTAGAGTGCAAATCGGTCCAGGCGTGTTAGAACAATCGGTGAACATATGTACTTACAAAAAAAAGATTATGACGAATTGATAACCTCCTTTTTTTGAAGTCGGTTGATAACCTCCTTTTTTTGAAGTCGGTTAAAAAGATTTTTACCCAATTATTAGGTACTTCGTTGTTTGACTGTACATTATTTAATTTCAGTTATCATTTATGAGTGGTCTCAGTCGCCGGAAGAAAATTATTTAATTTTTACGAATCCGGCGACTGGGACAGCGGTCCGAGTTAATTGCGGTCCCAGTCGCCGGAAGCCTCGTAATATCAGCGTGATGTTATTAATTCTAAAACTCTTGACCAATTAGAAAGAAGTTCTTTAAAAGAGTTTGCGGTACTTGGAGAAATAGTCACGTACAGTACAAGCTTTATGCCGGCCATTTTTTATTATAGGGAGAGTCTGAGAGAATGAGAGACAGTTTTCATGGTTTTTGAGGGTGCAGAAGCCGATAGTGAGACTAAAGTGAAAATCTGAAACGAAAATATTCGCGACTGCAAATATTTGAAAATTTCCCGTCTTGTATTTTCAGGTCCTGCCACGGAAACCGCACTATTTTTTGAAATTTGATTTAAATCACACATTGTAAATGTCTGTGCAGCGAGACGTTCATGTTAACCTTAAAATAAAGATAATCACTACAATATGATGCTTACATTACAATAGCAGTAGTATTTCTAAAAACAATTAAAACAAAATTCAAGAACAGCAATTTTATTGGTTATTAAATCTGTTTAGTGCATTTTGTTAATAAGAAAATCTTATAAAAACTGAAATAACTCTCGAGTAGTAGGTAAGTATGTATGTACAATACTTGGTTTTAAGGCTCGACCGAGATAGATATTTCATTCTCGGCCGAGACCGAGAATAAACAAAGAGTAATGTTGTAAACATTTTAATTATGGTAAATATTTTAATGCTGTAAACTTTTTAGTACAGTACTGTTTAACGAAATATTTTTTTTAATAATCGAAGTTAAATAACATTGTATTACAATATAAAAAAGCTATTTTTCGGCATTTTCTCCCTTCAAAGAGTGACGCCTCTCGTCATACAACTGTCCAGCTTTGCTAAACAGCTATTCACTTGCTACGCTAGTAGGCGGCGCAGATAAAAAATTGATTGCTGCAGGCCTAAGCAGCTTATAAGGTGACGCAAACTTATACTCAAAAATATTAGTATTTTTTTGCAATCTTGGCTCTCTAAGAAACCTTTCTAGCGCTATTTCGATCACAGAGCTTGAACTGTATTCTTCGTTATTGGTCATTGGCTCGTCTTCCAACTCTATGGAATCATAAGCTGCCCATAAGTTGGATTGATTTGTTGCAGCCATGTTTGACGAGTTAGTTGAAGATGCCGTCTGGTGAGAATCTGATCCTATATTTTCAATGAGAGTGAGAGTCTCGATAATATGGAGCTTGGCTAAGTTAACTTCGCTTTCAGTTAGATATTTAGTTTTGAACCGTGGATCAATCAGTGTTGCGGTAACTAGTGGCAAACAATTTGAATGCCGATCCGAACAAAGTTACAATCTCGGTCATGACCGAGAATTTCGGCGATAATTAGCCGAGAACCGAGACAAATTTCTCGGCTGAATTTGTAGCCGAGAACGCCGAGACCGAGATCTCGGTCGAGCCTTACTTGGTTTAAAAGCAAGCACTACACAACACAACGGTCTACATCTACAGTAAGGTAAAACAACAGCAGGTCAAGCTACCCGATACTGCCAAATATTCCCAATCAACCTTGAATCTTAATAAATTAGCGATAAAGTTGAAAATCGAATAAAATAATCTGACAGATTGTAGCAGCTTGATGTGCTGTCGTCTGTACTAATTAAGCTTTATGGGTTATCCAAACTTGGTGACGAAAAACTGAAAACTACTTCAGAGAATTGAGTAATGTTCTAGAAAGACACAATGTACAATGTACACACACTTGAACTTAGGTAGGAACCTAGATGTATTATTACACCCACCTTAACCTAAAGGTAAACCAAACATATATTATTAGGATTGATTGATAAATTGCCTATCCTACGTTCATATTTTAGTTTCCGAACATTTAAACATACATTTGTCCCCTTATTACAAACATAGAATTTATTTAGATCAGGTTTAAACCACCTAAATAGTTATTGAATTATGCTTAGGTGCATATTATAAAGAAATGCAGTTCTTTATATGAAAATGACTGTTCTTTTTGATTTTAAGGCTTTTTCAACCATTCATTTTGAAATCAACTTAATAACGACAAAGTAAAGTCGATATTTGTTGAAGTGGAAATAACACGAAAAATATTGAATATCATGTCACTTTCATTATTTTACCAATAAAAAACACAATTGATGTAAATGTGAGCTTTGACGCATTTTCATCAACTTTATCTTTTTTTCTATGAGACCAATTTGGGCAGTCAGTGACCTGTCACACGATATAATTATATTATATGAATATGAGGTAAAAATAATTATGAAATCAACCACATTTGGGTAGGGCAAGTTCGCTACCGAATGAAAATATTTTGAAGACGAATTTTTAGTTCAAACGAAAAGGAATCTAGTCGCAGTCTCGCAACTTGCGACAAAATTAAGTCAAAAACCTGTTAAAAATGTAGGGAAATTGGAAGTATTTTTGATATAATCAACACTGAGATCTGACTTAACATAGGAACTTTCACAATATTATTACGAGAACTGTCCCTCTGATCTCGGCACCAGACATGACTGATCCTTAATACCCGAGCCTGAGTTGAAAAATGTCCGTTATTCCTGTTTTAGTTAGAATCAGTGTTAAGGTCCTTCTTTGCATGAGAAGAGACTTGTGCCCAGCAGTGGGACGATAAAAAGGTTGATGATGATGATGATGAGTGTTAAAGTCGTTTGTGTAGTGTTATAACACGTTACCTTAAGTAGTACGGCGACTAGGAATGCTGAAAGTACGACGAGCGCCAAGGCAGGTGCCGGAAGCTGTAGCAACTGGGCTCGCCACGGCACACGGCGGGTCTCCGCGACCAGCCGGTGGATCGAGCGCAGGTAGCATAGGTACCCGGTTGCGGTCAGACTGATGGAGAAAGGATAGTTCTATAATAAAAGCATTAATGTGGTCTCAGCGAGCTAATTGCGTAAGACACAAAATGACAATAGAGTATTTGACAAAAAAAAAACTAATTAGTCCGTCAGTCAGATTTCCAAAAAATACTAGACACGTATATTTTGTTTTATCAAATCAATAAAAATTGACAAACATAAAGGCATCAAAGATCAGGAGTGGTGGCTGGTGACGTCACTAGCCGCTAAAAAGTGTAGCGTGCAGTGACGTCACACGAATTTTCCACGCGCTGTGTCGTCTTCATTTTTTTTTTATATGAAAAAAGAAATAATACGTGTCTAGTATTTTTTGGAAATCTGACTGACGGACGAATTAGTTTTTTTAGTCAAATACCCTATTCAGTCAAGTTCATTAAAAGAAAGTGAAGGAATATTCAAACCTATCTTAAGTAGCGTAAGGAATCTCCATCCAATCTCTCGAATTGTGAAAGACAGGTACATAATTAGGATGGTGACTATTTAGGAGCTTTTTGTTTTGCTTTGTACGTCAATGATAATATGAAAAAAAAAAAAAAAAAAAAAAACTAGTTAGCCTTTTGGAACCTAACCGGGTGAGAGTTTCTGATCTTGCATAAGGTCGCGCGCGACGAGAGACCGATCAAGGCTATTAAGGCGATTAGTATTCAGAAAATAATTACGTACGGACAACAGCTGGTCAACTCGAAACTGTGAAAAAATCCCAATCAATCTTGTGCCTTAATGCCTTATGGATAAAGTTGAAAAAGTAGTAAAGAAATCTGACAGATTGTAGTAGCTTGATGTGCTGTCGTCTGTACCTACCTAGAAATTGCATTCGCGCTTTATTTAGATTAAAGGCATAGTAAGGTACAGTATCGTATTCATATGAAATACGCAACTGTTTTCCCCGACTTCATCAGTGCGATATAATTTTGCATTAAATACTAGGTATTTATTACAAACGAGCTGTTCCTTGCGATTTCACCAGCATACCTTTATAACCCGTGGGAATATCTGGATAAAAGTAATCTATATCTCAATACTGGTTATAAAGCATCTATGTGCCAAATTTCATCCTAATCCATTCAATAGTTTTTGCGTGAAAGAGTAACAAACATACAAAGTTTCATTTTTATAACATTAGTAGGATATCCAAAATTTTCTCCAGGTATCATCAGGCTACTAGGCTACTAGGCGGCGTATTTTAATTTCTGAATTGTTTTTTGTGTGTTTTCCATATGGACGCTCTCAGCGTACAATATGTTTCTGCATCGTTCTCACACGGTTGATTTCAACATGAATGATGTAATCAAATATTTGTAACAATAGCTTGAAAATTTAAAAGTGTCCATGGAGTTTCTTGCCCGTTCTTCTCCATAGGTACCTACTCTTTGGAATGGGCGACTAGCTTCATCTTATTGACTGACCGACCTTCTGACAATTCAAAAGTGCCTGTAACTGGTTTATTTGAAATAAATGATTTGATTTGATTTTTACCAATCAGAATAATTTCTAAATGCTCGGTTCTGTGACGTGAAAGGTAACATAGAGTTACTTTCGCCTTTATGTATAATAGATACGTGTAAGTAGATATGTATAGTAGTTATGGTCGATTTCACCTATAGATATCGCAAAGGTCCGGCAGTACTTCACACCTGGGCAGCTTCTAATGTTGTACAAAGCACAGGTCCGTTCGTGTGTGGAGTACTGCAGCCACATTTGGGCTGGTGCTGCTAAGTGTCACCTGGCCACTTTGGATTCAGTGGAGACGCGTGCGAAGAGGCTGATTGGTGACCCTGATTTAACTCGAGATGGTCTCCAAAGCCTAGAGCACAGGCGTAGAGTAGCCAGCCTTTCGGTGTTCTATAGGATGCATTTTGGGGAGTGTGCTAGGGAATTGCATGATTTAATTCCCCCATCTCCGTTCCACCATCGGACGACCCGTTGCCGCGTCGTACGGCTAGTTTCCACCCTTACGTAGTTAACACCACTACGATCCGGACGAAGCGTTTCGCCTCCTCCTTTATACCGCGTACATCGCGGGACTGGAACAATTTGCTAGCGGCGGTGTTTCCGTCGGACTACAATTTGAGTGTCTTCAAGGCTAGAGTGAATAGGCTCTTAATAAACTAGTGCGCTTTACCATCACCGACTGCGTCACTGCTTACCATCAGGTGGGATTGCGGTCAAGCGCTAGTTTATAATTTATAAAAAAAAAGATACCATTTCAAAATGGACATTTCTTATAAAACTTTAAATAGTAATGATACCATGGTAAATGGCACAGTTGGCGCAGTGGTTAAGCGACTGACTGCTGCCCTGCGTGTCGCGAATTCGATTCCCACACGGAAGAAATATTTGTAAAACTTACAAGTAGTTGTAGCAGGTCTGGTTGTTTGTGTATGTGGGTTTATATGTTTGTAAACGCACCCACAATACAGGAAATTCCTACTGTAGGGCAACGTCTTTAAAAAAAACCGGCCAAATGCGAGTCCGACTCGCACACCGAGGGTTCCGCCGTACAAACGTAGCGGTTTACAATTTATGACGTACTAGCTTTCCGCCAGCGGCTTCGCCCGCGTGGAGTTCGGTTATATCGCGCTGTTTAAATTCCCCTCGGGAACATCAATTTTTTCCGGGATAAAAGGTAGCCTATGTTCTTTCTCAGGGTCTAAAGAACGTCTTTGCCAAACTTCATCAAAATCGGTTGAGAGGTTTAGGCGGGAAAGCGTAACAGACAGACAGAGTTATTTTCGCATTTATAATACTAGCATTGATTTAGAATTTTTCACAGTTTAGAGGCAATTAGATTTAAGAAGTGTTTGATATGAATTTCAACTTTAATATCTCTACGCGTTCATGTGAAAAAGGGTAGGTAGTAAGTTTATAATTATTAAAAAAATATTTTATGTCATGTAAGCAAAAATAATATTTTAATATTTTATGTAACTTCAAATTTATCATTTTCACAATTTTTCCTTTATCTGTCTGTACTATAATATAACGTTGCTTCGTGCCGAATTTCAAGATTCTGAGTTCACGGGAAGTACCTTGTAGGCAAAGAGATTTAAGATATATAGAGAGGGCATGTGTCAAAATGGCATAGAAAAACTGTGATCCCATGGCTCAGTTCCGCCATCTAGTACAATATAGCAAAATTAGATCGACAATTGGAGACATCAAATAGTAAAAATGAAATAAGTTTATATAAAATATATTCAGCTATTGCCCGGTAGGTGGCCAGTGTGGTCTATGTTGCCAGATCCGATTTAATACCCTAGTATAGTTCAAATCGGGTAAATAAATATTGAAAAGTAAATAAATTAAGTGAAACTTGTCTTGTACAAACAAAAACTGTTTTAGAATTTTATTCGCTACTATTCATTTACCGTGACACCGTCTATTGGCATTTTAGATGTTTTATGCTTACGAATTATTTTAACGCTCAGTTTATTGCGATTTTTGAGTGTAATAGACCTTTTAGGCCATAAAGCGCATTTTGTTTTGCAATTTTCGTTTGCATTTCGTTTTCAGCAAAATATTCTTTTTACACGTTTGTATGCAAATATTTTTAAATGGCAATGCAAAAAACTGTGGTAGGGTTTGTATTATTTCGATATAAAGTTATCGATAATATTCAAAGAAGTTACTACGACGATGTTTTTTCGCATTATGATAGCTTGAAACAAAAAATTAGGAAGCAGAATAATTATGGGTAATTTCAAGTTTACAAGTTTCTTATTTATATAATTCTTTTAATATAATAGGCGTTAAAGTTTAAAATTGCCGATTAGTACTGAAAATCTAAATAATTGCTTATTTTTTAATTTTTAAATAATTCATTTATAATCAATATATAGGAAGGTCGTTTATGCCTTTGTGATAGAACTCTGAGGATCTAGACTGCACAAACTGTGTGAAAGCAGAACTGCCTCCTGGGAAGAAAACTTCTTGTCACGTAGATAATTGTCCAAATCACAACAAAAATGGTAGTCTGCTGGAGCAAGACCTTTACAAGATTCGTACGCTCTTTCTCTCGCATCTTTAAAAACGGCAAAAAAATCACGGTTATTGTATGGGAGCCCGCCTTCAGTATTTATTTTATTTTAATTATTTATTTGTAATTTGAATATATAACCAAATATTCTGTGAACATTTTAAGCGTCTATCTGTTTCCGTTATTAATATGGAGCAATAAACGGCAAAAATTCACGTTTGTTGTATGGGAGCCCCCTTAAATATTTTATTATTTTTATTCTTAGTACTTGTTGTTATAGCGGCAATAGAAATACTAACACAATCTCTGGAAATTACAACTGTCTCGCTATTACGGTTTATGAGATACAGCCTGGTGACAGACGGACAGACGAACAGAGAAGTCTCATGAATAGGGTTCGTTTTACCTTTTAGGTACGGAATCCTCAAAATCACAAAGTAGCTCGCAATCATTGTACTACATATACGTACCTACACATTTTATGAATATATTTCATTATAAATAAGTTATGTAATCTATGTACTTATCCACTTAACCGTAAATTTTATTCCAATTTTTACGGTTAAGTAGAAAAGTACTGAAATTAATAACTTACTATTTCATTTCTAATACAAGGTACCGATTCTTTTTTTTTAAATTTGATCGACAAGTCTTTCCAAAGTAGATAACTTCTCTTTTAAAATGCATTTGAGCATAATTTCGACGAATGAGACGGAAGCCAATTTTCTTCTCTACGGTCTATCTGGACAAATCGTATCCACTTTTTCTTTTCTTTTCCCTACAACATTATTTTTATTCGGAAACAAAAATAACAAAAACCTAGATAAATGAATAGTAATTGTTCATTCAATTTTGTTTATTAATATGACATGATTATGTTTAAATAGAGTTAATAATAAATAAACTTGAAATATAGTAATATTTTAAGTTTATTTAGCTATATTTTAAATGTCAATAAAATACAACAAAATGTATTCATCTTAATAAGTATTATCGATAACTAAATCGATAAACAACATTACTTCATCTCTACAAGAAAATAGTAAAACTACTCAACAATAGAGGGCGCTTATTACAATAATGGAAAATTTTCTAGAACTAAGATTTTTTTTAATTTGAATTGCAGACGAAATATAAATAATTCATAGAAAAACATTCCGAAGTTAGGTCCAGTCTTTTTACTATAACGAGATGTACAGTAACACAAAGCGCAACATGGCATATTTCCTTAGAAAATGTTTATTCTTGGTGGACACAAATTACGTCCTGACGCGCAGACTAGACTGAGCGACTTTTAACCAAGTCGATAAAAGTATTGGCTTACGATTTTGTTCGTGATGTCCTGTCTATTGTAAATATAATTTTAATGTCTTTGCTTGTAGGTTTTGATTCCCTAGCGTGTGACGGAAATTCGTCTAAGGTGTTGGTATAAACTGCTGTATCTTTTAACTTAGAAGTTTGATTTTTTCATTGCTTAAAGGGACTTTAGACCTAGGTATTTGGTATAAATTTCAATTTGATACCTTTATTAGTTCGTGAGAAATAAGGTAGTATGTTTCATTTTATTAAAATATGTTTATTATGTTATATAACTAAAAAAATGTGATTTTCGCAATTTTTCCTATATTTGCATTATATGACAATCCTTCATGCCAAATTTCAAGATTCTAAGTTTACGGGAAGTATCCTGTAGGTTTTGATTCCTTTGCGAGTGTCGAAAATTTGTTGAAAATATCGACATATCGGCTGTATCTTTTGATTGGCTTGGCTTAGAAGTTTGATATTTTCACAGCATAAAGGGACAATAGACCTAGGTATTTGCTATAAATGTCAATTTGATAACTTTATTCGTTCGTGAGAAATAAGGTAGTAAGTTCCATTTTATTAAAATATGTTTATTACATTATATAACTGAAAAAATGTGATTTTCGCAATTTTTCCTATATTTGCATTATATGACAATTCTTCATGCCAAATTTCAAGATTCTGAGTTTACAGGAAGTATGCTGTAGGTTTTGATTCCTTTGCGAGTGTCGAAAATTTGTTGAAAATATCGACATATCGGCTGTATCTTTTGATTGGCTTGGCTTAGAAGTTTGATATTTTCACAGCTTAAAGGGACAATAGACCTAGGTATTTGGTATAAATTTCAATTTGATAACTTTATTCGTTCGTGAGAAATAAGGTAGTAAGTTCCATTTTATTAAAATATGTTTATTATATTATATAACTAAAAAATGTGATTTTCGCAATTTTTCCTATATTTGCATTATATGACAATGCTTCATGCCAATTTTCAAGATTCTGAGTTTACGGGAAGTATCCTGTAGGTTTTGATTCCTTTGCGAGTGTCGAAAATTTGTTGAAAATATCGACATAATCGGCTGTATCTTTTGATTGGCTTGGTTTAGAAGTTTGATATTTTCACAGCTTAAAGGGACAATAGACCCGAGTATTTCATGTGAATTTCAGCTTGATACGTCCACGCGTTCTTGAGATAAAGGGTGGTGACAGACAGACAGACAGACAGACAGACAGACAGACGGACAACAAAGTGATCCTATAAGGGTTCCGTTTTTTCCTTTTGAGGTATGGAACCCTAAAAAAGAAGATAATTGTTTAAAAAAGAACTGAAAAATATTTAAGACAAGTCAGAAATAAATTATGTTTTCAAACTAGAGTTACGGATTTTCTAACCGATTAATTTGAGAAGAAATACCAAATGCGAGGCGGTTCAATGGACTTTCTATCACTATCAATGATAGTTTGATATCGAGCAAATACAAGGACAACATACGGATATAATACAAACAATAAACCGACATTTGGCGTTTGATACATGTTCCGATTAAAAATCACATTGTGGACGTCATCTGCCATTAATCTCATCTAAATTTAAATCGAAACAAAAAAGTCCGATGCTATACCATACAAAAAGTATTGACGTCATATTATTGCGTAATCTTTGGTAAATCCTATCCAGGCTTGTTTGGGTAGAATACCAACAAGCTAGATTTAAGTGGCAGATTCTGAGCTGGTAGTGACAATTTCTTAATAGACAATTGACACTGACCGACTCGGGGATGGAAGCCAAGATGATCTCACGCTTGCTTTTCTCACGATGATCAAGCAGCGATGCAGCCAACTTATATTAATTTGATACATAGATAAACTCACGCCTTTAGGTTCGGCAGAAACTACTGAAAGGTACAAATGTGATACCATGTATCGTATTACCTATGTTTACAAATAAAATACTTTCGACTTTGACCTGCTACCATCAGCAGGAAGCAGCTGCTACAGGTATATACCTACAAAGGGCTCAACTTCTTTGGATTATATCAAACAACATTGGTAGAATAAATAAAATATCAAAAATTGCTACCAAATTTTCGGTTTTACACATTATATATTTCTTTTGCCTTGTTATATTTATACAACTGGTCAAACAAGCACACCGGTTGTGAGTACTGCGAACTTCACCTTTGTTAAGAACAACACTAATATGGTACGTTAAGATAATGTACTGTGTTACTGTAATGTAATGTGTATGTCAATGTAGTTAGGATACTGAAAAAACTTAAAGTACTGTGGTACTCTAATGTAATGTGTATATCTATGTAGTTAGGATACTGAAAAAACTTAAAGTACTGTGGTAATGTAATGTGTATGTCTATGTAGTTAGGATACTGAAAAAACTTAAAGTACTGTGGTACTGTAATGTAATGTGTATGTCTATGTAGTTAGGGTACTGAAAAAACTTTAAGTACTGTGGTACTGTAATGTAATGTATATGTAGTTAGGATACTGAAAAAACTTAAAGTACTGTGGTAATGTAATGTGTATGTCTATGTAGTTAGGATACTGAAAAAGTTAAAGTACTGTGGTACTGTAATGTAATGTGTATGTCTATGTAGTTAGAATACTGAAAAAACTTAAAGTACTGTGGTACTGTAATGTAATGTGTATGTCTATGTAGTTAGAATACTGAAAAAACTTAAAGTACTGTGGTACTGTCATGTAATGTGTATGTCTATGTAGTTAGGATACTGAAAAAACTTAAAATACTGTGGTACTGTAATGTAATGTGTATGTCTATGTAGTTAGGATACTGAAAAAACTTACACTGTGATTGCAAAATCGAATATCTGGAGGCAAAAGAATGGCAATAGGTGGGCAGGCTTGCCGAGCGCAGCTCCGTAGATCAGCATGAAAGTGATGGCCAGGGTACACACTGTAACCAGTGCACCCACATCCACATCATCTACACACAAACAGTTGAAATCTGTTAGAATATTGTTCATTCATTTTGTGCCCCGCTTCCGGTACTCTCGTGATGCTAATTCCATACAAATTATAGTACACATGCAATAATGATGCAGCTGTAAGCTATTATTAACTATAATAGTTCTAAAGTTGTATGTAGTTAGGTATTGTAATTGAACTGTGTTGTTTTTAATGATGAAGCAAAACGAAAAAGATGAGTACCTACGTACTGTTAATAAATTGATAGATAAAATTTCTTTATCCTTAAGTAATATGTAGGACAAATATAATTGTATTGATGTATTTGTGTGTCTATTATGTTCTCTTCGTGTGTCATATTTCTATAAATAATGCGCTTATGCATTAAATACCAACGTGCAAGAGTCCTCAGAATTATTTTTAAAAGAGGCGTGCCAATTTGCATACATTATTACGTTGTGGTGTATTTCCTGCAAGGTATGTGACCTTGCAGGAAATGTACTTGTAATATTGTTCTACATAATTGGAGGTTGTCTATCTTATTTCGCACATCTTGGTCACCTCCAAATAATTATTAAACCGTCGTATATCCTAGTGTGATGTAACTGGTGAAAGTAGGAACTTGGCAAACACGCCAAAATCAATACCCCTATAAGAGAAAGTACTAAGTAATAAGCAAATCGAGTTTTAAATGTTTATTCTACTGCTGTTTTTATGGACTTCTTCTTCAGCCTATAGAGGTCCATTGCTGGACAAAGGCCTCCCCCAAGGATTTCATTGCTTGGGGGAGAGGGGGTGCCATAATCCGCACGCTTGGGGATCACATTAATTTGATATTCCACAGAAGAAGCGCTGCTGCCCGCTTCCCCGGTGAGAGTTCCCTTAGTCGCCTCTTACAACACCCACGGGAGGATATCGTTTGGTACTATTCTCTCTAACCCCGGTACCACACGGGCTTTGTGGACTGCCTACAAACTAATCTAAGGACACTAGATCATAGGAGTTGAAAGCTAATAAGGATTAGCTTTCGAATTCCGCCTGTGCATTCTTTTTACTTTCTACTAAGTTTAACGGTATACTTACGATAAATCAGACTATGATCTCTATCTCTTGGCTGTCCTACATGTTGCGGGAACGAGCTCGGCGGCGGCTCCACGTTGGACAGAGGCGTGGGGATGGCTTCGTTGCCACGAGCCACGTCACTCCAGTTCGGGACGGGGGCAGAGTCGCGTTCCAATTCGTCGAGCAGTCGAGGATCGCGAACGATAGCCGCCAGGAAGCCTAACGCAATGAGGTGCAGCATCTACGGAGAATGTTATCATAAGACAATGGTCTTGGAATCCCAAGCTCATGGTTCGTGAACGTGTGGTGTTTTCTTAACGTAATCCTTAGCTACAAAGGCAAAGATCGATTCCTGTCCAGTTAGTTGAGTGATGGACAGCTGAATCAAGGACCGATATTGGATACGACTGTAACCCCTCTATTCATAAAAGTTGCTTAAAGTTAACTAGTGATTAGCGATTGTTTAACTATACATTTTTGACTTTTTAACGTCACTTAAGTTTAAGCAACGTTTATGAATAAAGGGGTAAGTCGCTACGTATGCCCCACACCACACCTACAAAATACAAACATGTACGGTATTACAATAATTACGATACTTTATGTTCAAGTAGGCAGGTATCTAAGCGTAATACCTGTAAACACACACACACACACACACACACACATAGACACTGGTCACATACCACAATGTGGTAATGATCGTGTGCGTAGTACTTAGAGTAAGTATGCATGCGTTTAATATGATTTACAGTGAGGGTCAAAAGTGGAGTAACACTTTTGACACTTATTGTAATTGCAATAAAGTTCAAAAGTGGTAATACACTTTTGACCCTTACCTGTAACTATAACGTACATAGTTATAGCTTTAAGGATGCAGTATACATATATTTTCCCATCCCTGCACGCATTTGCCATCTCATGAGAGTTACCACGGAACCTTGGAAATGTTTTATCGTAACGGAGGTTTTACCACATATGTATATGTATAATAATATTAAATATGTAACGAAGAAATGTAACCCATATATTATGATTTTAAAAGAGTGTCCATGGAGTTTCATGCACGTTCTTCTCCATAGAGATCTAGCTTTGGAACGTGCAATCTAGCTTCACTTTTCTTGGACTGACCGACATTGACTATTCAAAAGTACCAGGTGATGGTTAATTTGAAATAAACGATTTTGATTTGATTTGAAAACTTAAACCAATTTTCATGTACAATAGGTAAATTAATAACATTAATGATTGCCATGGTAGGAAACCTTGATAAGGTAATTATTATTCAGCGCAAAGCTACGATAATAAAAACAAGTAAAAGCTTAAATATCTTATTATTCTTCATTAATAAGTCATTTGCGATTCGATTAAATTCGCCCGACGCATTTAAAAGTGACGATCTGTGTTTTTATGGAAATGGAAGGTAAGTCACTAATTTCTATCAGGTATTGTAAACCTTTTTGCATTATTGCATAGAATTTGTTCACGTACCATTTGAGTTTACAGCGAGGTGATACTTATTTATAGTTACATGTTCTATATCCCAGTGTTTTGTAGGAAAACAATTTTAAATCCGCTATTTTGATTGTAAAATTGTTTGTCTACAAAACACTGTAATAAAGTTTTTTTTTTAAATAATTATTAACTAGCTAGTGCTTGACTGCAATCCCGCCTGATGGTAAGCAGTGACGCAATCGTTGATGGCAAAGCGCACTAGTTTATTAAGTCTATTCAATTAAAAAACTTAGGAATAGGAAGGATGACGGCAGTTGAGCCAGGTAATGCAGTTTCTGGCCTGCCATCGGATGCGTCCCCAGGTGGCGGATAGGGGAACGGCCCCCAGATATGGGGGTTACCGACTTACCGGCGCGGACCAAAACCAGCAGCGGGGACCGCTTCGGTGGTCACATGTGCGGCGGGTCGGCCACCACTCCAGGTGGCTGACGTGACCCGAACTCCAGGTCACCGTCGGGCAACCCGGTCTCCTCATTGAGAGGAGCTGGGGGCCCCGTTTGCCTCCGGTCAAACGAGTGGGGCTAAGAGGAAGGACACCTCGCTAAAAAACCCCTGGCTGCTGCGTCTTCTCGCACTAGAAGACGTATCCAGTCCGGCCCCTCCTTATGGGGGGTTCATTGTGGGCCCGCCTTTCGGCGGGAATCGCCGGCGGGGGATTGGTAGACAGGCTCTGCCATTTCCCATGACCCCGCCACTCAGGCGATGTGGTTGTGCCGCTGTGGGTTTAGTGGGTATTCCCGGCTTCGGCTGGGCGAGTCCCACACACGCCCTTCGGGGTACGGTGCGTAAATGCATTACCACAGCGTCAAAAAAAAAAAAGGTAATGCAATGTTAAACCCAAGACCAACACGACCAAACGATGCTACGCTAGAGGGAGATTGATCTGGAGACTCTCCACGACGAAACTCCCGACGCAACAACATTTGGCGCATCGTACCCGGCACACATCGCAACACAATTACTGCTCAGACCCGAACGGCTTCACCAGACATCATGCCGGATCACGACGAATCGCTTGGCGGCAAGACTTTGTCTGGTGGGTGGTAACTTCTGCCGGCAGCCGATGTTATGGCCTACCACCGAGAAAAACTAACATACCTATAACTAAATGGGAAGTTCGATTCTAATTAATCAAAAATATTCTACTCGTATCTACAAACACTTACATAATCATGAAGTATTTTATTTGGATAAGGATATAAATGTTTTGTTATTTTGTTGTAGAGTTACCCAGAAAAAAATATTATATGTATCGTATCCTCAGTCAGAAGTCGAAACTCAATGCGCCGACGACGACGTAATCAATAATAAAATGTGACTCGATAACTTGGTTTACAACCCCTGAAGTCTGCTAATTAACGAAATTACTTGAAACGACGACTGTTGGCATGATATGTGTGACAAATAAAGACACTTTTATTTACGGGCCTCTTACGACAAAAGTCGTTTTAGCCGAGTTTTTTATGTTTTTGTTTTGTATCCTCTCGGGCACCATACGCTATACGCAATAAATTTACATGGTGCCTGTGCGGCATCATTCGCACGGAATCGGTTAAACCGTTGTCGAACGGGGGATATTAAAGAAATATCATATGTCTTATTAACATTCCTGGAGGTATGCGAATACCACAGTAGGGTTCTCTGGTGTCATGATAATTATGGTTACTTAGCTAAATGAAAATAACAAAATATGTACATGTCTTTATACTTACAAGGTGCCATGTTCCAAGCAATATGGTCCCTGTGCGCACATGGAGGCAAAAGCAACAGCGCCATTCACTATTGCGCTCGCTCCCAAGTTTGGGACGAAACCTTAACATTTTTCCTGTTAGGATAAAAAAGAAAAACAATTAAGTCATTGATTTAATTCTATTTCCTCTATTTGAAGGTATTATGTGTCATGGAAATTATTTAGAAAAAAAAAGTTTGTAAGAAATAGCCTTGACTTTGAAAACGCTTTTATTTTTGTAGCAGTAAGGGCGAGTTTCGCAATTCAAGTTACCGAGAACCTACGGCCTAGAGGTTGTCTGACCACCTACACACATTGTACCTTTTTTATTGTTCTGTAATCTGCAGTTTTTATGATTACAGCATATCCTATAATAAAAACAAGTGTAAAGATAAGGCACAATAATAGCAAATTTATATTCTATCTGTAAATTAACATTGCCTCGTTGGAATAGCTCAAGAAATTTTTTCAAGCAAATATTTGAATTAATTCATTGTTTCAGTGTTCAATGAATATGATGTGTTGGTATTGACTCAGCAGGGTAATCGCATAACTCACTACCGATCAGTAGCAATGGGTTTCATTTTGACAGTTCAACAAAGTTCATTGCGTTATTTACATTGTTGAGCAGACACGTTTCTCGAATATATGGAGCAATGGATTAGCAATATGCTTCAAAATTATTAAAATTGATAGTATAGTGTGTTACGCAATTGGGTTGGGTCCTAAAAAATAATTTAATGTCCATCAGATCGATTTATAAAAAATATTGAACACGTATTTTTTATTTTTTCTTTCATTCAAATGCTTAGGAAGATATATTAATTTGAAATGTCGCATGACGTCACGCCGTGGTACAAAATATACCACGGCGTGACGTAATTAGCCCCATTCCGTATTCGACAAAATAAAAAATACGGGTTTTATTTTTTTTTTTGTTATCTATAAGACGGACTAATTATTTGTATACCTTGGACACATCCCTACTAGGGTGCTGGTATGGAGAAAATATTTCAACAGTTAAAGAAGTGTAGAAACAGTACAAAACAAAAATAATATAAAAAAATAGGTATATTATCACAGAAACATTTGCATACAAAAAAAAAACATGTAATAATGAAGAAAAAAAGGTCCATAATTTATGAATTTACTTTGCAAACATCCATCAGATTCTAAACTTTAACTACAATATCCTACCACCATAGTTAGTGATCTCATTTGGCAGTTGCCATTTGCCAATGTATGGTTATATGTATATTACTATGGAAAGGTAATACTAACCAATAACTACCACAGACAAAAACACAATGTTACCAAATCAATAATAAAATCGCTGGAATATTAAATTTTAAACATTTGAGTAACTTTATTGTATGCACACCATATGAAAAGAACAGTTTTTTTCATAAGTTTACAAGGTTATACATATAAACATAGCAGTAATAATTGTGATATCAAATCCAGTAATAACGTAACAGTAATAAAATGGTGTGTATGTTCTGTATGAATCACCAATAAATACCATTTACATATTTAAAAATGCATGACTGATTCACTTGTATTTATAGCAGTAGTTTCTATGTTCCTCTAACTATTGATCATCTGCAGTTGAACACTAACTGAATTATATACAATATGTAAAGAAAACCCCATATACAACCCATAAGGATAATAAAGGTTAGGTAAACACAAAGAGATTTAATTTTAATGTCTTTGGGTAAACACATGACCAAATAAAATATGATGTTTTACATAATCATCCTATGATGATTATGTAAAATTTCATATTTTATTGTTTGATTTGGCGGATATAAAGATTATGTAAAAATTAATTAGTATTGTTATTAATTTATAATACGAATTTTGAAATAATCTTTCTTTCCGCGAATTAATTCCAACTTCCCCAAATTTTTTAATAAGTGACAACACCATTTTTGATGGTATTATTACGAGCGAATAGCGATGCGACCGCGTGCCGTGTCCCTTTTCGCCCGCGCATGTATTGCCTACCGCACATGTATTAATTTAGGTACCTCCTTTTGCAAAATATTGCGAAAATTGCGAAATAATATTTATTTTTTCTGGGGTGTTTTTTTAGTGTGCGTTCGCGCAGCGGAATGTTGTTCAATTTAAAGATTTTAAATATGCAGATATTTAGTGTATGACGTCGTGTAATTATGTATGGTAAAAAAAAATTTGTGCGTGCAGCCATTGTGGAGAAATTCACCAAAAACTGATTCCGCTGGGCGAACGTTGTCCTGGCGGAACTTTTTTTAATCCATTGACTTTAGAAAAAAGAGATGTGTCCAAAGATTAGTGTGTATTTGTGTGTAATTGTGTATGTATGAATAAAATTTGTGCATGCATAGACTTCGGAGAAATTCAAGTTTCCGCTGCGCGAACGTTTGGCCATTAGCTAGTTTTCATATAAAGCGCTTACATGGAGAGCTGTAGATTTTTACATACGTTGTTTTGAATTTGTGCATATTTGTGTACAAAACAGATTTAGAAAAAATCGTAGGGCTAAAAAGATAAAAATATAAACGTAAAACACGCTTTTTAGGTCATAGTTCTTAAAGTATGCACTTTAGGGTCTAGATTTTCACGTTTATACAAACCTTGTAAGTGTCTGCAACATAGTGCCAAATATCAATGATGTTCCTTTAGTAATTAAAGAGATATAGGACAATTTACCATGACAAAATCACTGTTTACAAAGCAGTCAAATAGCACGACATTCTAAAGGAATTGCATGGTAAAATGTATGCCAATAATTAGTGTATTCATTCAACTATTCACATGCAAAATTTCATGTCATTAAATTCAGTAATTAAAGAAGAACAATTAAAATACTGACGAAGCATCGAAAACCTACATAACCCGACCAAGTTCGGATAGCTATAAAAAAGCGGCCGTGCCATATATCTTAAGAACGTTCTTAACCTTCCAATATAGTATTTATTAATATGGCACAGTTGCGTACACAAGCGTTAGGAAAAAATAAAACAATTGCATTTCTTGAATGAAAAATGTTTTTTTTATAATAACGCCACTATCTACGACAAAAATAAATCTTCAATTAACAAGAACTTCTCTATTTAAATATCCGTGTACAAAAATATTTTTAATTACATATAATGCTTAATTATGTACCTAATTATAATAACGTTAACAAACGCTTGCAACGGCAGCAATAGACTTAAATGTGTTTTACTAAAATAGGTTTAATAAACTATTATGAATATAAGGGTAAGACGTATAATATTTCGAGCTTCAATAAAAATTAAAATCACATCAGATAACTGGACTATTCAGTCGTATTATATTTGATCAACATTAATAAAGTGCTTATAAACTAAAACATTTGTATAAAAAAGGTATTTTCAAGAACTATTTTAAATGAGTAGCAAATACAGTAAATAACCTCACATTTCTAAGTATACCTAATATTTTCTAGTTCCAATAATAAAATTACAGATAACAATCACAGATCAATAAAGTAGACTATTCAGTTGTTTAGGTTTGAGAGTCTGCCTAATATAAAAATAAATCAACATTTAAAAACAGTAGTACTTGTGGTAATTATTTAATTTCCCTGAGGGGTCTATAGTAAGAATCCGGATCCGTGAAATATTCAATAGAAATTAGCTGTATGAATTTTATTTGCCTAAATTAATATATTTAGATTATATTTCAAGTCTCAAGCGCATACTTAAATAAAGTAACTACGTAAATAGTACCTACTTTGTCATAGTCAAATACATTTAATAAAAGTAGGTGTACAAAAATAAATGACCTTTATATTATATCGAAACAATTGTGATAGCACCTATACCAATTCAATACCGGTATTATACTGTAAATTTTGGAATGTTACCTAAATATATTGCACGGCCGCTTTTTTATAGCTATCCGAACTTGGTCGGGTTATGTAGGTTTTCGATGCTTCGTCAGTATTTTAATTGTTTTTCTTTAATTACTGAATTTAATGACATGAAATTTTGCATGTGAATAGTTGAATGAATACACTAATTATTGGCATACATTTTATCATGCAATTCCTTTAGAATGTCGTGATATTTGACTGCTTTGTAAACAGTGATTTTGTAATGGTAAATTGTCCTATATCTCTTTAATTACTAAAGGAACATCATTGATATTTGGCAATATGTTGCAGACACTTACAAGGTTTGTATAAACGTGAAAATCTAGACCCCAAAGTGCATACTTTAAGGACTATGACCTAAAAAGCGTGTTTTACGTTTATATTTTTATCTTTTTAGCCCTACGATTTTTTCTAAATCTGTTTTGTACACAAATATGCACAAATTCAAAACAACGTATGTAAAAATCTACAGCTCTCTATGTAAGCGCTTTATATGAAAACTAGCTAATGGCCAAACGTTCGCGCAGCGGAAACTCGAATTTCTCCGAAGTCTATGCATGCACAAATTTTATTCATACATACACAATTACACACAAATACACACTAATTTTTGGACACATCTCTTTTTTCTAAAGTCAATGGATTAAAAAAAGTTCCGCCAGGACAACGTTCGCCCAGCGGAATCAGTTTTTGGTGAATTTCTCCACAATGGCTGCACGCACAATTTTTTTTTTACCATACACAATTACACGACGTCATACACTAAATATTTGCATATTTAAAATCTTTAAATTCAACAACATTCCGCTGCGCGAACGCACACGTTTTTTTAAGTTTAGCCCAGCTTTGTAGGCATTAAGTAGTTAAATCTAGGGAATGCAATTTTGATATTGCAAGATCAAGATTCCACCAAGATCTTGAGAGATTTTCCAAGATTCAATCTTGAAAGCTATCAATCTTGAATTACGAAATCCTGTTCGCATTCTTGACAAAACATTTCAAGATTGTAACAAGATTTCGAGTTCTTGTGTTTCTTGTGAAGTCATTTTCAAAATGTTTAAGCTATTTGTACTTTATTAAATTACGTAAATTATAGGTATACTTGTGATCTCATTGCATTATTTCATTTATGTCACTAAATGATGGTTTCTTGTTCATTTTTAAAAATATACTTAATTATATTGCATAGTATTAAAATAGGTATTTAAAAAAAACGCATTTTTTTCAATTATTCTGCTCAATCTCGAAAATCCCGATAATCTTGATTCACAACCAAGACCTCGACCCGAATCTCAACAAGATCTCTAACTGACCAATCTTGATTCAGAAAAAAGACGCCAAGATCTTCAATAGTCAATCTAGGTCCAAGATTGCATTCCCTATTGAAACAGCTATCAATACCTAACAATACCTTCAAGGAAGAGACAGGGTTTTCTTTACATATTGTTTAAGTTTGTATATTCTTCATTACACACCACAAAAATATATAACTTAAAATACATTAAATAATAAGTATAAAATTTAAAAGGCCTCCCGCTTTATCAACTCTGCGATCTCTTCCAGGAAACCTTAGAATTGACAGTGATTTTTCTGGATATAGAATGGGATTATTGTTAGTGCAAATGTTATGTATACAATACTCTAAAATAAATACACTGATGTAACATAACCAATATTATAGATACATAGATTAAGTACTAAATATATAAGCAATATGGATATGGTAATAGGTAATGGTAATATAGACTGGTGTCCTCAATGTAATAAAGTAAGATGACTGTACATGGGCGTACCCAGCTTCTGGCCATTGGGGGCAAGTCTGGCCTAGGGGAAGGCAAGTCTGGCCTAGGGTAAGGCAAGTCAGGCCTAGGGACGGGCAAGTCAAATTTTTAGAGTGGGCAATCTGTGCGCTATAGTTGCACATGTTTTTTTGGCAATTACACTGTACTTTTTGTTAGTGTTTACTGATTGGTTTATTTAAAAGTTAAAGATAAGACCTCGTTTATACTTTGTTTAGTAATTAGGGGAGTTCATACATGTTCTGTGAGATTTCCAGGAGAGGGCAGCTGCCTCCCCCTGCTAACCAATCAAGCCCTTGATTCAGCTGCCCTAAGAGAGTTGCCTCAGGCATTGGTTGAGGTTGGCTATTAACCCATTGGCTGTCATGAGTATCAGTACAATGACTCAGGAGAAAACATTCGGCCCACACAAGGAACTCTTTTTGTGTCTCCCGCTGGAGTTGAAATAACTATTTTTGTTCAGTCACATATTGAACTCAAAAACTAAAGCACAGAAGCCAATCCCTGAGCCATTGAATTAATTATTATTAGTTATCAATGGTGATGATAATGTTATTATCTATTTGCTGTAATTTTTTTAAAATCTTTAATAAGATTTAGGTAAATAAACTAATATTCAATATTCTATGGGAACCCACTTCACTATATCAGTGTCGGTTAGAAAAGAAATAAGGGAATTAAAGTTTTATAGCTACAAAAAGTCCTTCATCTAAATTACAAAACTAGGTAAGGAACTAGAGATACTATTTAGTCAAATATTTTGAGAAATGAGGATACAATCATACACATCATTAAACTAGAAAGAAAAGGAAAGTTTTAGCCATTGTCTTCAATATCGTACGATAAAAAACTCTTGCTAGCACATAATGAATATTCTAGTGAATGCATCCTACAATTAAAAAATATTACTTTACAGCGCATATGTTTACGTACGTAACAAATTCTGCACATCTTAATTAAATTACCCAAAGACAGCTTAATTACTAAAGGTACTTGCCTGTTTTAGTGTGATTTAATTATTTTATATTTTTTTCCACAATACTTCGAGAAAAGTGCTTTTCACAGAATTAAATACGAATTTTCTTTTTACAAGTTACTGTGATAAAAATAAGATCTATTATTTTATTCATTCATTTTTACATCAATAGTTCATGAACGAAATGAATGAAGTACCCAGCGTACCCACAGACTACTAAGAAGTAAAAGGATGGAAATACCAAGGAAATTTTCGACGTTCGTTCGTTACCGTCCGACGGCGGTAACTATGCGTAAGCTGCATGCAAATATGAACTGTAATAACTGTTGATACATTTCAATGTTCTTTACCGCATTGTAAAATGTCGCCCGGCCCGGCCCGATGCGAGCCGGTTGGTGTGAATCGTACCATAGAGTCCAAGTGGGGGGATGTGGTGGATTTCAGCCGATCGCTTACTTTCCTCCAGTAAGTTACCACTTTCATCTGAGGTGCTTGACCTGGGTCAGAGAGGCCAGTACGGGGAGCCAGTCGAATGACGACTGGGCGATGGTCAGACGATAGCTCTGATAGTGCTTCTATAGAGTCTAACCGTAGGTTGACGTTCTTTAGGAGCGCTACGTCGAGGACGTCTGGGGTGTGGTCGGGTTCGTAGGGGAAGTGAGTGAAGGTCATGGGGCCCACGACATCGAAGTTTAAGTGGGTCTCCATCCACTTAAACTAGGTCAAACAAGAGTCTGCCTCTGGAATTGATCCTGGTGCTATTCCAGGCTCTGTGTTTGGCATTGAGGTCGCCCGCTATTATAACGGAATCACTCAACCCAAGAAGTAGGGCAATGTCGTCTGCTAAGAGTTGATGATTCTCAGCAGCGGAGATGGGTGGGAGATAGGCCGACGCCGACACTATGGTAATAGGTTGGTGGCGTGTCATGCCGAGACGGCATATTGAAACTTCGAGTCGTGAGAGGGGTGGGGGTCCATTGGGATGCAATGAAGAGCCCTTTTGAAATAAATAAGGGTACCGCCTTTGTGGCACCACAGCCTGTCGTTGCGAACTGCACGGTAGTTAGCAATTAGGGGTGTGCGGTGGCTAGGCTTGAGAAAGGTCTCTTGGGCGAGGAAGATGTCAATCTGGTGCTCTCTAAGGAAGGTTGAGATCTCGAACTTTTGATCTCTAATGCCGTCGGCATTGAAGTGAGTCAGCTTGAGGGATTGAGGCATGGTTCTTTGTTTGGCCGTATTATCCATTAATTATTTATTGGATGCGAGGGAGGAGAGGGCGTGCGTGCACGAGGGCCGGGAAGGCCCTCTGGTGGTTCAGCTGGTTCCAGGGACTGGGCCTTTGAGGGCTCAGTCGCTCTGGGATCTGAGCCGCTGGCGGAGGCAGCGGCCGCCAGTTTGGGGGCCGGATTTGAGGAGGATTTCTTCCTCCTCCTCTTTCCCGAGGAAACAGCCCTCGGCTGTGAAGCCGTCGGCTTCATCGTCCGGGGACGAGGGCGAAGACTTCTCGGAGGAATCCAAGGAGTCGGAGATAGGGCGCTTTGCCGAGAATACCTTGGTGTCCATGGACACCTCGGTTTCAGCAAGGGCGGGCTGGGGGGCGGGGGCTGGCTGCTGAAGGGCAGCTAATTTATCGCCATACTTGGCGATGAAATCTGGGTCCTTTAGGAGGACCTCCTTGAGCAGGGCTAGTAGCGCCATATACAAAGTGTCATCACCATAAGCCTAAATGAGATGGTAATGATGTTGATGTTAATGACGAAAATGATTTTAAAATTATATAAAAATAATTGTCACCACTATTGAGTCACCTCAATATCGCCATTTTTTTATTGTAAAGACATGCTACAAAGTGCTAATTATTAGAAAAATATCGATGTATAAAACTTACCGAACTTGAACAAAATGGGTACGATGCGCCAAATGTTGTTGTGTCGGAGGTTTGGTCGTGGAGAGTCTCCAGATCAATCTCCCTCTGGCGCAGCATCCTTGGTCGTGTTGTTGGGTTTAACATTGCATCACCTCGCTCAACTGTCGTCATCCTTCTTATTCCTAAGTTTTTTAAGTGAATAGGCTTAATAAACTAGTGCGCTTTACCATCAACGATTGCATCACTGCTTACCATCAGGCGGGATTGCAGTCAAGCACTAGTTTATAATAATTAAATATATATATATATATATATATATATAAACTAACGCTTGACCGCAATCCCGCCTGATGGTAAGCAGTGACGCAATCGTTGATGGTAAAGCGCACTAGTTTATTAAGAGCCTATTCACTCTAGCCTTAGAAACACCGCCGGCTGGCAAATTGCTCCAGTACCTCGATGTACGCGGTATAAAGGACGAGGCGAAACGCTTCGTCCGGTTCGATATTTATTGATTGTTGATGAACATAATTTTCTTGCAGTGTTCCAAGTGATGATGGAATTCGAGAATAATGGCATGAAGTTATTCCATTTGAACCAACAACTAAAACAAGGTTTTATACATTTGCGGTATGATGGTTGACAATTTTTTGTCTTTCAAAGTGTATTGTATTTGTTACGTACGTCTGTAACGCTTTGTATAAATAAATGTGTTGCTTTCTTGAACATGCCTTTTGTTATTTTTTTAATTATATTACGCAACGTAGCGCGCCGCGCCGTCCACTTATCACAACGGTGTGTGCTAGTATTAATAAACTCTTTGGTGCGTGACTACTAGCTAGACTGCTAGCTAGAGTACCGAGAGGGTACCCGAATTGAGGCGCGTGGGCATGGGTATGACTTGCGTTTCAAGCGTTTCTATTAAGTCAACGTACTGAAAACCTTAGTCACTAAATTCATTTTGCATTTTATATATATCAATATTGCCTTTTACAGCATGTAATTTAATAAATATTTTCGAAGATATTACAGAGACATAGAGGCTGCGGCGCACAGGGGCAACGCGAGCCTGTAACTGCCCCTATGTTTTTTTAGATCCATAAAACTAAGTAACGGGATGCGCTTTTCTTTAATAGATAGAGTGATTCAAGATAAAGTTATATATACCTAATATAGCGAAGCCGGGTCGGGTCGCTAGTATACAATATAAATAAAGTTCACGTTTTATTTTGTAGCTACCTCTTACTGTTATTAGATTTTTACTAAAAAAAAATTTTTGAAGTTTATTAAATGTCCCAATTTTTTTATGAGCTGTGTACACCCTACTAGAAAGGGACACAGGGGTCCTTTGTGCGTTTCTCTTTCTAGGAACGCCTTTGCCGGCTCGTCAGCTTTCTAGGTATTTATACTAATTCTTTGGTCACTGCACAGAGTACTTTAATGTCACTGTCTGTCTGTCAGCTGTCTGACACATATAAAAAAGTACTCTGTGCAGTGTGACCATTTGTGGCAGATTTCTGCCATTTTGGCAGATTTCGCCCCTAAATTTTGATGGTGGCAGATTATGGTGACGATTTGAAAATTCGGCAGATTTTGGCAGATTTAAAAGATTTTGAGGCAGATTCTCACGGATTTAAAAGATTTTGAAGAAATAAAAATAACCGAATTAAATTTTTGATGCGTTCATCTTTTTCAAATGAATTACTATAGGTGTTTTAAGTAATTTGGTAAGATTGATTTTGTGAATCTCGCAACACCTGTTTCATATACAGTTCGTACGGGGACTCCCAGCTTATCATGTTGTAAAACAAGTCATAGGATTGTAGACTGTAATGAAATATATATTGTGTTCATATTCTTATACACTTTATTGTTTTCATTTCAAACAGACTTTATTACCTTATTCTCTTTTGAGTTTTGGTGTGTTGTTTCGTGATCGTGAGTGGTGAGGTTCTGTTATAAGTAATAATGAACAGAAGATATGAGCGTGCTTATAGACATTAGGGAGAGATTTACAGTTTTTGGATCCACAGCATATAGTTTACAAAGATTTTACTTCAACATTAAACGTAGCAAAGAATTTTCCAAACACTATAGACGAAAAAGACATTCAAAAAGTTGATGATGAACTAAGACAAATTAAATTTGATAACAGTGTAAGATACTTGTTAGAATCAGGTGGAAGTAGCATAACCAGCACAATTTTGAACGTAGATAAATTTTGGAGAGCTGTTGGAAAAATCTTGTACGCAAATGGGGCTACAAAATATCCAAATATTACAAATTTCACAAAAGCTTTATTATCTTTGCCCATGCCTAACGCTTCGTTCGAGAGTATATTATCTCAGATAAATTTAAATAAAACAAAAATTAGGAATAGGATCTTAAATCAACACGTTTCTTCTATCAATAGTCACTAAAGAAGGGATTAGCAGGGAAAGTGTGTCTTCTTTAAGCCAACTGAAAATATGATTATGAAGATGTCTTCCAATCTACATAATACGAAAATGAAGTATGGACGCAAATGTTGACATCTAGAGCCAGTTGCTGATTTATTAATAGGTGTTTGACTGCTACGTGGAAGAATTTTTTTTTATTTATTTATTTTTGATAAACAAATTTCATTAAAAGATGTTTTTTTTTTTCGTTTTCATGGTGGCATATTTTTGGCATTTTTTGGGGCCACGTGTGGCAGAATTTCGCCCATTTCGTGGCAGATTCGCTATTTCTGAGATGGTCACACTGACTCTGTGCTGACACATGTCAATTTTATTTGAACTCTCATACCCAATATTGTAGATGTGTGAGGTAAAAACATTTCGAGTAATCTTTCTATAATATTTAGTTGCTTACTGTTATCAAAGTTTATGTATTGATATTGCAGTGATAATGGAAAAGATTCCTGATCAGATCGGTTATTTGGTTTTAACAGAGGACGGGGCTGTCCTTGAATCTGGCGGAGAATTAGAAAACGACGAACGTGTGGCTACAATTATAACTGATCTCATCTCCTTATCGAACAAGTGAGCACACTTTAATTACGTGTGATTAGTCTCTTCTGACTCATACACAGTAAGAAGTTGCAACGCGGATAAATTACTTTGGGATTAACTTGTTCTCTCATTTTCAGAGTCGACCCATTAGCTTTTGGTCCTAATGAGCAGTTCAAGAAAATATCAATAACATATGACGACCATTGGTTTGTAATATGCCTTTCCAATAAGAAGATATATGTAGTGAAGCGCAGTATACAACAGAATATAAGTGAAGGGAATGCAGTAAATGTTTAAGATTGATAAATAAACCACCATGGGTCGGAACTTGTTAATGAGTAGCCTTGAGAATGCATCATTTAACTTTATATTTCAAATTATATTTAGATGTGTAACATTTGTAATTAATGCATGGGTTATCAGAAATGTTGGACATGAAGTTCTCGGTATTATGAATGTAAGGCTGCTGCTTTTGGAGAGTTCTATACTATTCCTCAGCCGAGAACCATTCAACAGAGCTTGTCTAGGACAAAAAGATGAGTGCAGTTGGACTCAAAAGATTAACCAAATGTGGTTGTCATTACCTCTGTGTACTTTTCTATCTATGGTTTTTGTTTATGCTTGGCTAAACTGGTTACCTCTGGGTTACCCAGAACATGCATTTCAATACAGAATTGGTTGCTGGTGTGTGGCCTTTTCATGTTTGTTAGAATTATGTTCTGCTAATTTAGCATTAGTGGCACAGATATACTGTTTCGTCAAATTAAAAGTTGCCCTGGATACTCTGCATATTTTTGTAAGAACTTTATTATTCCTGTCTATTGTAGTATATGATAGGTCTCTGGCACTCATTGCGTTCTCTGTGGCACAAGTAGGAAGTATAGCAACTATAGTAGTTTGTTACTACATATTCTTTTATTGGTATATTAAAAACAAGACTCTCTATGCAAAAGGAGCTCTTAAAAGTAGAATAATTCCTGACTCGGTTTTTTATAGTTTATATGATAATATGGAAGATTTTCAATTTACATCACTAAATGATTTCTTACCAACATATGTTGGACCAGTAACAACAAATTTCAGTAAAAATTTAAGTGCTCTCACAGCTAGCTTTGCTAAACAAGGTGTTGTTAAACAACTATTAACAGAGGGAGAAAAATATGTGATGTCTGTCAGCCCTGTGCTGACCTTCAGTGAACAAGCCACTTATGATGTTGTCAACAACTTGGGTAGTCTGGCAGCAAGGTTTGTGTTCAGGCCTATTGAAGACAGTAGCTACTTCTATTTCACCCAGATGGTGAGCAGAGAATTACCCCTTCAAAAACAAGATCAAAATAAAATTCGAGAATCATGTACAGTACTGTCACATGTTTGTAAAACAGTCTGTTCTATTGGTTTAATTGTTTTAGTATTTGGACAAAGCTATGCAAAAACATTACTTTTACTGTATGGCGGGGAGACATTTGTTGCAAGTGGGTTGCCAGTACAGTTATTAAGAAGCCATTGTGTAGCTATTGTTTTGTTAGCAATTAATGGAGTTACTGAATGTTACACTTTTGCTACGATGACTAGTGCTCAGTTAAACAGTTACAATTATTTGATGGTACTATTGTCAATAAGTTTCCTTTTATTATCATACTTTTTAACATATATTTTTGGACCGATTGGTTTTATTATATCAAACTGTATCAATATGCTTGCTAGGATAATTCACAGCATTCATTTTATCAGTAATAAATACAAGAACACAGATTACAAGCCATTGAATGGGCTATATGTTGGTAAATTCTTTTTGTTGACTCTGTTTGTTGCTGGTTGTGTTTGTAAAGTTTCAGAAAATAAAATATCTAGTGATTCTATAATCATCCACATACTCATCGGAGCTTTATCATTGTTTTGTGTCCTACTAGCGTGGGGATATGAAAATAGAGAACTTGTTATTAAGGTGTATAAAAAAATTTGGAATAAAGAAGACAAAGTTTCTCTTGATTGATGGCATTCGATTATTGTTAAGCTTTCACGAGTATTCATTACCAGTGTTATAAGTAAATAAAATAGTATAGACACGTTATAATATGACATGTAAATTGTTTTATTTTTATAACATAAAAGTAACAAAATAACATTTTATACATAGCATTTGTAACAGTATGCGCCGGACGCCCCCTGCGCTGTTGCCTGATAGTTGAAATAATTGCATGATTGATTCCAACTATAATAGATAACATTCCAATGTTTACATCGGGTAAAAAAATATTCCTTTCATTTGGGTTTCACATATCCGTCTAACTTCATCTGTGAACAAAAATATAGTTTTTTGTGCCATCGTCGTAATATGACGTGATATCTTCAAGAAGTAGAAACAAAAAGTCAAAAAACATAACAATGAGATATATGTATATGGGGCTCATAAAACGTCTGACTTTGTACTTCGTAATTTCCGAAAGTAAATGAAATAGGTACGATTAAAAAATACCTGCTATTTCTTTAAGATTGGCATTTTTCTCTTGAATGATAACATAGAACTCTCTTTCATTGGAAGACTTCCCTGTAATCCAGTATTCATCGGGTGTTTTGATTATAATTTCTCCGTAGTTTCCAAGGCTGTTGTTAGAAAAACAGATATTTACAGTAAGGGTCAAAAGTGGAGTACCAATTTTGACACATTGTTATTGCAATAAAGTTCAAAAGTGGTACTGCACTTTTGACTCTGACCTGTAAATATGTCTAATATTGCATATGAACACTGATTTTAGATTATTTTGTAATAATGTAATTCTCACCTTTTCTTATCGGAATGTATGTTCGCTATTATACTTAGAACTTCAGGCTTTATAGTAGTCGATGGGTGCAATTTGTTAATAGTTGCCTGAAAAGAGAAACTATTAGAAATCATCACTCATAGGTTTTTAAGTCAGTTAGTCCACATAGTCAGCTAGTGAAATTGTTTTCACAGCTGGAACACAGGTCTCCTCTTTGTGAGGGTTGCTGTACATACAGCGGTCGACACAAAAACATGTGACATTCACATGTTTTCGAATTTTTTGTTCCAAGACATTGCCTCAAGATTCTTTAACCGTTTTGAGAGTAGTGGTGATGAAATTATTTACACAAACCTGGCTGGTCTAACCCACGATCCCCGTAAGTCTGGGCCATTATTACTGGCCCATCAAATTTCTGAGTAAAAACTAAGCTTGTATTATTATATACAGTTTCAAAAGTAAATTCATGTTACTTACCGAGGTTTTAAATGCTAAATTCAATCTATTGAAGTACACAAACTTGTGTTCAGATGCGGCTTGCTGTGCAGTTTGCAGGGCATGCAATGTGCATTGCTCACCGATCGTCGAAGCTATCGCAGATAGTTGAGGACCAATAAATGCGTCTAATGACCTGAACATTTCGGAATGTAGTTCCACATTAACTGTAAATAATAAAATAAAATTTATAACGTAATACCAAGAACACCATTATGGTCGTACTAGCCTTCGACGTCGTTGCAGTTTCGCCCAAGTGAAGAGCGGATATTTTTATATTAACTGACCCAGGCCATTGTTTTACCGATGCCAAAATGTCATCTAAATCCGCATAGGAGAGTGACTTTTGCTTTTGCGATAAGGATTTTCATCAGTTAAGTACATAAGTGTTCAAAACATTTTGTGGAGAACACATAGCAGGGAACCGCTGCGCTGGGTTCCGTCGAAACCTCCCGACCTCAGTGGTCTGACTTTAAGGCGAAAGCGCCAAGGCAGTTCACGAAATTAGGCATTTTACAATTTGCAGGTCAGTGTCAGGTCGTATGTTATACAAAATGTGATTAACATTCATTTCATTTAAATTTTTTTGATCATTGAATTCATAATAAAATGCAATAAATCATCAAATCACCCCATTGAACTTCGTCAAAATTTGATTTCATTGAATTTCGTAAAAACTCGACTTCTGAATTGACTTGATTTTGTATTACGACTTTAATGATTATAATTCTGGAAATACACATTTGTTACTGTCGCGAATCTTATTTTGATCAACACATACCTACTTAACCCGATACTGACCGACAGTGACTTGAAAATCGTAAAATCGTCTAGGTACCTATTATAGAAAATTCCTGTCACAGTGTCCTTGAACTCCTCCAAAACGGCTGAACCAATTTTAACGAAATACATATATACATTCGTTAGGCATGTCGTGCCTCGGAAAGCACGTTAAGCCGTTGGTCCCGGTTGCCATACGAACATCTAGTGGCAGTCGTTACGGGTTGTTGGAGCCCTCAAAAGTGTAACAATTGGTCTAACTGCAATACTTCGATATCGCCTTCAGGTCGTGGAGGTCAGACGGCAGTGGCTTCACGGAAAATATCGAATTTTAGCTAAAATCAGCAGTTAGACTGGTAAAGCGGACCCCAGACTCCAAAGCTGAAAAGTAAGGTACGGATGCGACTGGGATTAACGCTGAGATGATGATGACGATTCGTTAGGCATGAAACTAGGTTTTCTCTATTTTCATATTACTACTAGGTACCTGCTTACGCGAGTGAAACCAACACGGGTGGGTGTTAGTCAGTAAAAGTCTGACACGCCCTTCCGCTCCGACCAGAGCGGGAGAAGTCATTTGATGATTTAGCATCCCAAAAAAAAGGTATTATAGCATCTATAGCATTGGGATAACCTTTAATGATAGAATGAAAAAGATAAGTAAATCAATAAAAAAACTTACCATCAACAGTGAAACAAACCGTGGCACTCATAGTTCTATAAATCACTAAATAATACTGTTTAGTTTCCAAGTCATCCTCCCTCATGAGGTGTACTTTCACTGGTAAATCCTCTTGGTTATGGATTCCATCGAGGGGATAGATAAAGCGCCCATGTCTCTGGGCGGCAGCCACAGCACCACCCTGGATCTCTTTTTCTACTTCTTTCGGAAGCACTGATTGTACCAAGTATTGGTATAATGTTAACATGTCATGAGTGGAAAGGCCATTCCTGTGGTGAAGCACAAGATTATCATATTTTTTTTTTATAAATTACAAACTAGCGTTTGACTGCAATCCCGCCTGATGGTAAGCAGTGATTCAATCGTTGATGGTAAGGCGTGCTAGTTTATTACTCACTCAAAAGAACTGAGTAAATAGGAAGGAAGATGGCAGTTGAGCGCGATGATGCAATGTTAAACCCAACAACACGACCAACGATGCCGCGCCAGAGGGAGATTGATCTGGAGGCCCTCCACAACCAAACTCCCGACACAACAACATTTCGCCTCCTCCATACGGCTTCACCAGACATCATGCCGGAACACGACGAATCGCTTGGCGGCATGACTTTGTCTAGTGAGTGGTAACTTATGCCGGCGGCTGATGTTGTGGCCTACCACCGAGAAAACTTTTACTTTTTTTATTAAAAGTTTATAATAATTTACTAAATATACATAGCGTAACATAACGCCTGTAATCTCTGAACATTAAAAGTAATCAGTGATCCTAGTTGCATAATAAAAGATTTGATTTGGCAGAGGTGCACCTATGGCTGAGCTAAATTTCGCCAGTAGGTAATAGTAATAGCCAGCTAGTTTGACTAATAGTTAGTCTCATTCGATAGGGTAATTGCGTAACACACTAACAGTAGCAATGGGTTTCATTCTGACAGTTCAATAACATTCATTGCGTTATTTACGTTGTTGAGCAGACACATTTTCAAAGACATGGAGCAATGGATTAGCAATATGCTTCAAAATGATTCCAACTGATAGTAATAGTGTATTACGCAAATAGGGTGCAGATTAATACGGCAAATTTTAATGTTAAGTCTCATGTAGGTACAGCGGTGAGGTTATTGCCATCAAACGGGCACAAATGCAGACACCGGGCGACTTCGGACTGTTACCGAGAAATTCCTGATGGAAAATCCTAAAAAGACAGCCCAAACTGGGAATAATAACCAGAACCTCATGCTCTGCAGTAGGGTTTGCTGTCTCAAGGCCTACTGCCGAAGCAGTCAAAATTTCAAGTTATATTAAAAACCAAAACATACCAAATAAGTTGTTCATTGTAGATAAAAGAAATACACTTGAAATGTGGGTAGTTGACTTCTAATACGTCAATGAAGCATAGCACTTTGAAGAACGAATTCTTATCCAACGGCAAATAGCTGATGCCTTGTATAACATCTGTTATGTCATTTGAGAGATTTCTTGAAGATATGTACTGAAAAATAGACATTTATTAGATGATTAGATTGAGTTCATTTGTTCCTGAAGTTTCTGTCGGCATTCGTATCGCGAGGTGCCGACTACGCAACACATTGAGGCCACGCAAAATTCTGCACCGCGCAAGCAGATTTTACAATTTCTCATACCTTTATAAGTTAATACATAGAGAAATATGGAAGAAAAATCTTACAGGTGTGAAGAACTGGTCACATATTGTGTATATTTCTTCTATAGGGTAGTTTTTGAAAGGTCCTCTGAACATCCTAAACATCTTGTAAGCTGACTTTAATAAGTCATACATCACAGATGGATTTATCTGAAAATAAAATATTTGTAAACGAAACAAAACTAATCTGACATTTAATGCTGTGAATGTGGCTTAGCTCTTCAAAGTGATGCGCGCTTTACTTGTGGTTAACTGTGGAAAAGACCTCTAGGCAAATAGTGTTACGGTCTCCCGATATACGCGATATAAAAGACGAGGCGATCTAGTGTCTTCACAGAGGCATTCAGAGTGGGTTTGTACATTTGGTTGCGTTAATTAAAGCGCGCGTCGTTCCGTGAGATAAACATATTATAGTAGTGCATATTTATTTATCTGGCAGTTACAATAGGGTCGGTAACGGCTTTCCGCCGAATATGCAAGCGGGCAGAATTCCGTTTCGGCCGAAAAAATAAATACACAATACTATAAAAGCATTTTGACTTCAAGGGTGTTACCACAAAAAAAAAAAAAAAAAAAAAAACACTTGTTCAACATGTGTCTGGTGTCAGTGTTATGTCAATGTTCATAAAATAAACTTGTATTTAAATGGTATTTAGCCTAAACAGCCGTTGAACACTATTTTGTGGTAGTAAGGTTTAGCTTTTAAGGACAATTAATTATCAAAATAATATATTTAAATAATGATATTCTTGAAACTTACAACATCTGCTCCACGACTTTCTCCAATAGCTGATAATGCTTTTGTAGTGTAAGGTATTCTGACAACCTGAAAAATAAAAATAAAATGTAAATTTACTTGTACTGTGGGCAGCAGGAGTTTCACATATGTAGTTTACCAACATTGTATAGTACTGACTAATTAAGATTTCGAAAACTAAAGTGCTAATCGACTTTTGTTGCTAACTGTAACTATGGTAATTTCTAATAAATATGATTGTTAGAATATGGGATTCCTTTGATTTATTTTCCTCTTGCTAATTTACAAATATCAATTAAATCAAATACATTCGGGATTTCAACCGAATACAAATAACTCAAAATTGTGACGAATATTCAGCGCATCTCTAATGTTCAATTAGGTATTGCAATTGTACGTGGAAAAATAAAACCACATATATAGTAGTAATTAAAGGATTAAACCATTAGTTAGCAATGTTTAAGAATAATTTCTTACTAGGTATATCTGTTTCTTGCAGCATCATGCTGAGATAGGTGTCTTTTGGTTTCATACAGGGTATTATTGTTTTACTTTTTTATATATAATTTCTTTTTTCTATTTTTTATTGTGGTTAGTTTTGTTTATGGTGTCCCTGTATGAGTCACAATAAATACTTTTTCTTTGTATACAATATTGTTACGAGCTGGGGGTACTAAAAATGCCGGTTAAGGGTTACGAAGTTTATTGGCAACGAAGGTACAGTCGATTGTAGGCAATGACAAGTAGAATGTAGCTGACGTTGCACCGAAGTCTTCCCTTATGTCCATGAAGTCCGTATTGTAAACACACAATAACACTACAGATGTTACTTCACGTAGTACTCGAAATTCTCGTTATAATTGGCAGTAGATCTTCTTTAAAATCGTTTCTTAACTGTCGCTTGTTCTCGTATCGCTAGTCGAATTCAGACTGCCTGTGCGCCGGCGTCACGGCGCTATATATAGGCCAGCTGATCGAACATTCCAGATTCCTCTAGACGTAATAATAATACCCCATAACTTCGAGGTCACCGGCCAAGTAAGTACCTACGGTAATTCCCGGAAACGCGTTTCTAGAAATTTCGATGTCGACACTTTGTTGACAAAACTGTTGAGACCTGTACCATTCGATAGGCCATCCTAAGTCTAGCAATGCGTTTTTATATTGTGCCTAGAAAATATCTAGATCTGGGGAAATAGGGCTTAAAAGTGACACACTGCATGTCACGCGATATTGAACCTTATGCCATCGACATAAGGTCCATTCGTAACATTGCCCCCTTCTTAGTCATGCTCGTCCCGAGCATGATTTGATCCATAATAGCGAGCTAGGCGGCCTACGTGTACGATTTTCAGCTTCCCTCTAGGTCCTTTCTTAATCCTGTAGGTGACATCGTTTATTCTGGTTACTATCGTGTACGGACCCTCCCATTTGGCTTTGAACTTTGGACTCTTTCCTTTTCTCCTTATGGGATTGTGTAACCATACCAAAGTTCCTTTTTTAAATCCGGGCACGTGAGCTTTGCGGTCGTATCGAATCTTCATTTTCTCACTGGTTTTCAGACCATTCTCTCTCACTAGCTCATGTATTCCATCTAATTTACGCCGCAAGTCGGCCACATAGTCGACGGCTAGGATAGGAGTATCAGGAGGTGTTCCGGTTAGTGCATCTATGGGTAGTCTAATTTCTCGGCCGAAGTTGACTTTCGCCGGTGTGCAATTTGTGCTATCATGTGTTGCAGAGTGGTATGACATTAGAAGAGTGGAATGTATTGGTCCCAATCCCTCTGGTGTTCCTTCCACTACTTTGGCCAAATGATTCTCTAGCGTCTGGTTGAATCTTTCGACCAATCCATCTGACTGAGGGTGATATGGTGTTGTACGAGTCTTATGTATCCCGAGTAGTTGGCAAACCTCTTGAAATAGTGAAGACTCAAAGTTTCTACCCTGGTCAGAGTGTAACTCCAAGAGAACGCCAAATCGACAGAATACCTCGTGAACTAGCTTTTTGGCGACTGTATGAGCTTCTTGGTTAGGTACTGCAAAAGCTTCTGGCCATTTGCTGAAATAGTCTTGCAGGACGATGATATACCTATTCCCTTCTTCAGTAACAGGGAATGGTCCAGCTATATCGACAGCAACTCTTTCCCATGGTGCACCAACATTGTACACTTTCAGCCGACCTCTGGCCCTCGTTTGCGGTCCCTTTACTGAGGAGCAAGCTACACATTTTCTACACCAGTCCTCTACGTCTTCACGGCAATGCACCCAATAGAATCTTTTTCTCACCTTCTCCAGGGTTTTCTTTACTCCTAGATGTCCTCCGGATACTCCGTCGTGCACCCGTCTTAGCACTGACGCGACTTTATCGCAGGGGACAACTATCTGTAAGGTGACCTCCTGACCACTGGATGATTCCCATTTGCTTTTGAGAACTCCATTATCAATTATCAGGCTGTCCCATTGAGCCCAGTAACTTTTCGCTGTTGGGCTAAGCGCTGATATTTCACTCCAAGTGGGCCTTTGGCCACGTTTCTTCCATTCGATTACTGTCTTCAAGTCACTATCTTCCTTTTGTGTGTCTTCCAATGATTGATTATCCCAGTCTTCGTCCAAAACGTTCACCTGGATAATCCTTACGTTCTCTTTCTTTTCCTGTTTGGCACAATGTCGGCAAGATTCTTCGCAAGGTCGTCTAGACAAAGCATCAGCATTATTGTGTGACTTGCCTTTTCGATGTTCAGTGACAAAGTCAAACTCTTGCAGCTGCTCTATCCACCTTGCTACTTGTCCTTCTGGGTCTTTGATCTGGAGGAGCCACTGTAAGGCAGCGTGATCGGTACGAAGTGTAAACTGTCTCCCAATCAAATATTTCTTGAAGTGTTGTAAGGTCTTAACAACGGCTAGAAGTTCTCGGCGGGTAACACAGTAATTTCTTTCTGGCTTGGAAAGGCATTTGCTGAAATATGCAATCACGACCTGCCTATCTCCTTGTGTTTGAGAGAGAACTCCTCCAATACCAACATTGCTGGCATCTGTGTCTACCAAAAATCGGCCTTCCCTACTAGGCTAACCCAATACAGGAGCCTCACACAAGTGAGTTTTCAGTAGCGCAAATGCCTGTTCGCAGTCAGAGTTCCATTCAAATTGACACTTTTCCTCTGTTAAACGATGCAACGGTTTCGCTAACTCGGAGAAGTTCTTCACAAACCGACGGTAATATGCACACAGACCCAAGAAAGAACGTACCTCAGTTTTATTACGAGGGGTAGGCCACTTCGACACGGCTTTTATTTTTTCAGGGTCTGTTCGAATTCCTTGCGCCGAAATAATGTGTCCCAAGTAACCAACCTCTTTCTGGAATAGTGTACACTTACTAGGACTGAGTTTTAAATTCGCTTCACGCAGTTTCTGGAACACTTTCTCCAAATTGCGTAGGTGCTCTGCGAAGTTTCGTCCCATAATGATGATGTCATCCAAATAGACCAGGCACGCATCACCAAGCAACCCCACCAAGATGCGCTCCATTAGGCGCTCGAATGTAGCTGGAGAATTGCACAGTCCAAAAGGCATGACATTGAATTGCCAGAGACCGTTTCCAGGGCCAGTGGTGAAAGCGGTCTTTTCTTTATCCTGCTGACAGATCTCCACTTGCCAATATCCACTTTTTAGGTCAACTGTGGAGAACCATTTCATGCCACTTAGCAAGTCCAAAGTGTCATCTATACGTGGCAGAGGATAACTATCCGTTTTTCGTGGCATCATTCAACATCCTGTAGTCAACGCAAAACCTTGTACTGCCATCCTTTTTCTTGACTAGGACAACTGGAGATGACCAAGGGCTGGTGGATGCTTCTATAATCCGGTTTTTCTCCATATCTCTTAACATTTCCGTGACTTCCTGTTCTCTTGCAAAGGGGATACGACGTGGTCTCTGTCTTATCGGCTGTGTATCACCCGTATCTATATGGTGTTTGTCGAGCCCGGTCCTTCACACGTCACAGTCGGTCTTCGAGAAGATGTCATGGAAGTTATGCAACAGTTGCTTAACTTTGTGGCTTTCGAACTTGTTTAAATTACCCTTACAAATTTTCGAGTAGTGTCGATACATGTTCCTGCCACTTTTTATCACGTTCCTTTTCGTGCGCCTCTGTTTTTCTCAAATACGCTACATGATCGCACACACCCACCATGCAATTCTTTTCAAGAATGATTTCTTTGTTACTAACGTTGATAATGCGTACTTTTGGTTTATCGGAAATCATCATCAGTGTCCTTGCTGTTATCCAGTCTGGGTGATGTCCAGAATCTTCTATTATAATGCAACGTTTACGGCATCCTATTGGTGATAGTCTAATATTTACTAAGGTTTCTGATCTTGGTGGTAATACCGTTCTCCTTAAACAGTACACTGGCCCTTGTTTTCCACCTTGAAGAAATACTTCTTGTTCTGGAAAATTCAATACTCCTTTTGCTACATTAAGGACGCACTGCTGTTTCTTCAAAAAGTCCAGTCCTATTATGCAATCATCTGTAATATTTGCTACTAAAACAGGGTGCGTGAATGTCTTATCACCCATTTTCAAGGTCACATTCGTTTCACCAAGCACGAGTACTGGTTGGCCGGTGGCGGTTTGTAATCGGCATTGTGTAGACCCTCTTTTCCATGCTATGGTCCGAGGAAATAGCTCCGGTCGTGCAATAGTTCTTGATGCACCAGTATCCAATGTGAAACTGCATGACTTACTATTCAGTTCTCCTTCTATAATAAGACTGTTCCCGTCACCCACTTGTGATACTGTTATAATGGGGGCTTCATGTCGACCAGCCAGTACTCGCCCCATAGCCCTGGCTGTTCCTAGTTTAAATCGTCGGCTTCCACCTGTGTCCCAGAAGTGCTTCTTCCCTTAACCTTCCTGGGACTAGCATGTTGGCCCTTGTCGGGGTTTCATGTGTGCGGTTACCTCACGAATACGGTGGTGTGGTCGGCCGTCTTGGCGTACTGCTTCCACCTCCAGAGCGTGTGTCAAGGCTGCCTTCAGAGTCTGATGGTGCCCCAGACGAACCGCAGCCCTGACTTCCGCATCTCGAATTCCATCAGTAAAAGCTTGCACTGTAGTAGCATCAATTACTCCCGGCGTTGAAGCATACGCCCTCCGAACAATACGTTCTATTTCCGATGCCCATTGTTGCAAACCCTCACTGCTTTTCTGTGTGCGGTCGCGGAGTTGAGCCCTGTAGACATGTTCCAGGTGTTTCTCCCCATATCTAGACTCCAGCGCTTCTAACAGACAGGCTAGGGTATTGCAATCGCCGGAAATATTCTCGAGGATTTGTACCGCCCCACCACGCAGAGCAAGCGTAAGGGCGGTTACAGCTTGATCGTCGTCCCAATTGTTGCCTTTTGCGACCTTTTCAAATTGAAGACGGAAGGCCACCCGTGATGTTATTCCGTCAAAATGAGGTACCTTGAAGGTCGGCAAAGCACTGGGTACAGGTACCACACCTTTAATACCTCCTTTCTGCACCGTTTTATGGAGAAGCTGTATTTCTTTCTCACACTCCATGATGGTATTGTCTAGTTTCTCCATACGCGCATCTTGTTTGTCTATACGCATGTCTTGCTGGTCCATACGGGCATCTTGTTGTACTGTTTTTATTTTAAGCTCATTAACCTCTTCTTTGGTTTCTTTCCACTGTTCATTTAGTTCTAATACTAGTTGCTGGGATTTTGCCTGGGATTCATCTATTTTTGCTTGGGTTTCCACCTGGGATTGTTTTATTTGAGCCTGGGTTTCTGCTTGGGATTTATCTATTTTTGCCTGGGTTTTTTCTATTTATGCCTGGGTTGCTGCCTGGGATTATTCTATGCTCAGCTTTATTTGCGCCGTCAAGTGAGCCAGTAACGCCGAAAAATCGGATCCGCTGGCTCCGGGAATAGTGGTGGTAATAGGCGCACTCACATTTGTCGGTGTTACAGCGGCCGCATCTGTTTCAGATGCAGGGGCACCAAATGATTTTTCCTCTTGACGAGCCAAATCCATCGCTGCTTGTCGTCGCGTGCGAACTCTTTCGTCTTCCCTTGGCGTGACCGGCATACCGCTTCTGACACCAATTGTTACGGGCTAGGGGTACTAAAAATGAAAAGTCCACGAAGTCCGTGTTGTAAACACACAATAACACTACAGATGTTACTTCACATAGTACTCGAAGTTCTCGTTATAACTGTCAGTAGATCTTCTTTAAGATCGCTTCTTAACTGTCGCTTGTTCTCGTATCGCTAGTCGAATTCAGACTGCCTGGGCGCCGGCGTCACGGCGCTATATATAGGCCAGCTGATCGAACATTCCAGATTCCTCTAGACGTAATAATAATACCCCATAACTTCGAGGTCACCGGCCAATTACCTACGGTAATTCCCGGAAACGGGTTTCTAGAAATTTCGATGTCGACACTTTGTTGACAAAACTGTTGAGACCTGTACCATTCGATAGGCCATCCTAAGTCTAGCAATGCGTTTTTATATTGTACCTAGAAAATGTCTAGATCTGGGGAAATAGGGCTTAAAAGTGACACACTGCATGTCACGCGATATTGAACCTTATGCCATCGACATAAGGTCCATTCGTAACAATATGTAAAGAAAACCCTGTCCGACCCATAATAAAGGTTAGGTAAACACATGACGAAATATAATATAAAATTTTACTTAATCATCATAGTAACAATACTAATGAATTTTGAAATAATCTTTTTTTCCCGCGAATTAATTTCAACTTCCTCCAAATTTGATAATTTAAAAAAAAATGACAACACCATTTTGACGGTATTATTATATGCGATGCGACCACGTGCCGCGTGCCCTGCCCCCCGTAGCCCGCGGAAGCGTTGCCTACCGCACATGTATTACCTCTTTATGCGAAATAATATATTTTTTTAGGGGTTTTTTTTTTTAAAGTTTATCCCGGCTTTGTATCCATTAGTAGAATTAGTTATCAATACCTAACAATACCTTCACGGATCAGACAGAGTTTTTTTACATATTGTATAGTATTGTTGGACACTTCATTAGAATTATATTATTTAATTAACAGGAGTGGGTTTCCAAACCTCTTATTATGTTATTAAAATTTAAGGGTAATTATTAAAGTCATATTACCAATACCATCCAATATTCTTTTTCTGGTTGATAGAAAATATATCTTTTTGTCTGTGTTTGTAACGCTTCACATGGCTCTGAAGAGAATGTTCTGGAAAAGGAGGAAAAAAGTAGGTTGTCATTAAAATAGAGATATAAATTATACTATTATACATAATGCTGAACATAATTATTATGTAAAAGACACCTAGAAATATTCAATTATTGGGAAATATGGGTTTAGTTTATTATATGGGACATTCATGGGTGTACCCAGGTGGGGGCTGGGGAGGCAGCTGCCCCCCCACCCCTGGAAATCTCGCAGAACATGTATGAACTTCCCTAATTACATAAACAAAGTATAAACAAGAGCTTATCTCTAACTTTTAAATAAACCATGCAGTAGACATTAACAAAATGTATGATGTAATTGCCAAAAAACTGCAAGCAACTATAGCACACAAAGATTACCCACTCAAAAAATTTGACTTGCCCTCCCTTAGGCCTAACTTACCTTCCCCTAGGCCTGCTGCCCCTCCCTAGGCCAGTACCTGGGTATGCCCATGGGGACATTCCTAAGAGATGCAGTAAATATAGATTTATTGACATTTAAGGAAGGCAGACATAATCTTAATGACTATTAAGCTTTTTCTTTTGCACAAGTATTTATTTACTTAGTTCTATAAGTAGGTTTGTACAAATATTTTTTTCACATCAATTATATTTTAATGTCTTAACTACTACACATTTACACTAAGTACAAAATTATAATTAACTATATAAACAAATACAAAAGCAAATCTAAATGTGTTCAGTCCAACTTACAACATGAATTTCACAACAGCTTCACATAAGCCTACTTGCATTTTCTGGGCATCAGCACTAGTTTGACTAGGGTGATAGAATAATATTCTTTGTAGTTCCTGAAAATGTCAAAACAGATATACATATATGCCAACACACTCATACAAACAACAGATGATTTTGTTACATGATAGCTGAAGATTATATCTTTCTTTCACACAGGTGGGTATAAAAGTAACCATCATCATCATTATCAACCTTTTATCGTCCCACTGCCGGGCCCAGGTCTCTCTCTGTATGAGAGGAGACTCATACAGAGAAGGATTGAGCGAGTGATTGATTGATTGAGAAAAGAAAACATATCAAGATATATTAGATTAACTACTTCAGGGAGTCCAATTAGATTCTCCAGCTAAGAATGAACCATGACTTTGTTAGACAAGGTTTTAATAATAAAAGAAATATTTATTTTCAGACCAGAGTCGCTTATATTGTCCTGTAAGTGTTTGAAGAATTTCTTTCATTAGGTAACAAAGGAGGAACATCAACATTATGATGAACTCAACAATAATAAGCATTACATACAACAACTAAATGGGTAATTTCTATCATTTCTGATTATGAATATTATACTTACATCTCCTTCCCTGGGGCCAAAACTCGAGTTAAAGATAAAGAAAGAATTAATTTTAGCTTTTGCATCAATCATTGTATAGAATGTTGAGGAAGTCCTCAAAGTATTTATCATTTAATTTTGTAACAAACAAAATAAACAAATATGGGGTAACTACAGACTGTAAAAAGTCAAACCTGTCAATGTCATTGTCAAATAGTATATTACAGCCACAGATTAGCAAAAGCGTTGCGGTTCGAAAAACTTGATTAAATTGAGTAAAACTAATAAATACGTTTTTATGTACAGCTCCATTCCTATTACTTTGCTTAAATTGTAAGAAAAAAGATGAGATTGTAGATTAAACTTGTACATAATTTGAATATAAAACTAGACTGCATCTGCATCTTTTTATTACAAGTTCTGTTTTCTGTGAAAATGCGTTTCCAAAGAGTATAACAATATAATATGAGCGTTTCCATAGTAGCGATATATTATTTTAATTTGTTTTCATTTTGATGCACTTGTACTAAGGTTTTAAATAAATTACATTATTGTTTTATTTAGATTTGTTGCTTTGATTTCAACTTAAATCATGTCGATTCGAAATCCAGCGCTACCGCTTTTGCCTGGCTATGGTACAAATACAATGGTGAGTTTGTAAATAAGTTGTAAGAAATTATATATTTCATGACATATAATAGTTTCATACCGATTGCCAGAATTTATACAAGAATGTAAAGTACGGCCGACAGCAGGTCAAGCTACCCCAAACTGTTACTGTCAGGTATTCCCAATCAACCTTGAGCCTTAATGCTTTAGAGATAAAGTTGAAAATCTAATAAGGAAATCTGACAGACTATAGTAGCTTGAATTGCTGTCGTCTTGAATGAGTTAGCTTTTACCATGAACGTAGGTATAAGCCCCGCACGATGATATTGCGATTGGCGGCCATCTTGGTGACGTAGTCGAACTCGCACAGTCGGTACCGTTCGCAAGTTCAGTCCGCGCTTACCCACTAACGCACATCGAATATTTTTGTTAGCTTTTTGTTTTTGTTATCCTGTTTTATTGTTATTCTTGAGTTTTGTTGTTTAGTTTTGTTAACTGTTACTCGTTAAAATGAGTAAGAAATTAATTAATAGTCGTGCTCGTGAAATTATAATTAAAGTGGACAATTATTTTGTTAAAGAGAAAGAGGACTGTAAGTTAGTTCTTGAAAGTATAAACCGTGCTTTAAAAAGTGCTTCGGACATTTTAATACCGAAGCAACTGCTTACAGTTATTAAAAATATTTTGCAAAATTCTATCAAAGTCACGGAGTGTGTGGCATGTGCCACAGGCGTTGCAAAAAATACTGTGACGAAATTGAGACGAGAGCATGAGTCAGCAACAGTCAGTGGCAGCAAAATGAGAACTCCTACTAAAGGAAAAAGACAAAAGAAGAAATATTTCGACGGGTTTTCCTTAACAGCTTTAAGAAATATTATAGATTCAATGTGTACCGTGAGGAGAGAAATACCCACAAAGCGCAAAATCTTGGCGGCTTCAAAAGTAGACCTTAATTATACTGGTAGTGAAACTACATTAAGAAAAATAATGAAATGTGATTTAGGCTACCAATTTAAACGATGCTACAAAAAAGACTGGCCCTAATTCAAAGACCCCAAATTCAAGCGTGGAGGGCTAAATATTTACGACGTATGAAAGAAAATGACTCGCTTGGTACACACAACACCCGTGGTAACAAAAGACCCGTTATTTATCTCGACGAAACGTGGATACATGCACACTAAACGGTAGAAAAATGTTGGCAAACCAACCGATGGAGTGAGACGGAACGACAGCCCCGGCCGCCGATGGATAATAGTTCACGCGGGAAGTTAAAGCGGTTTTGTTGACAATGCCCTTTTAATGTTTAAAGCAGACACCAAAACGGGGGATTACTATGATCAAATGAATGCTGAGTATTTCACCAAGTGGCTTACAGACAAAATAGTACCCAATATACCACGCAACTCCAAAATTGAGATGGACAACGCCCCTTATCACAGTAGGGATGAGAATAGGCCACCAAGTATGAACAATAAAAAACAGTTGATTGTTGAGACTTTCCCAACGACAGTACAAAACCTAAATTGTATTTATTAATTAAACGGCACAGACCGCCGAAAAATTATAAAATTGACAATTTATTAGCTGGCAATGGCCATGAAGTCGTTAGATTACCACCTTACAACTGCGACCTCAACCCCATTGAGTACATCTGGAATCTGGTAAAGATGAGGGTGTCAGAAAAGAATGTGGAGCTGTTGGAAAGTCGCATTGAAGCTCTGACGTTGGAGTCGTTGGCGTCAATAACTCCAGATGACTGGCGAAAGGAAGTCAATCATGTTAAACGGCTTGAAGAGGAATACCTATTGGAATAAAGATCGAATAATTGACGAGTTATTTGTCATAAATACGGCGACGACAGTGAATCGGAAACGACAGACACAGAAAGCAGTTATGATTCGGAAGACTATATACATTTTTTTACATATTATCCTGGTTTTATTTATAAGCTGATAAATGTAGGTAGTAATTAAAACATGACTACTACACAGTGGACTCTGGTTCAATTCCCGCTCGCAAATTAACAGAAATGTAGTTAAAAAAACATAGTATACATGTAAGAAAGATATACGAATAGGTAAGTATATTTTTCTTACGTCTACAAAAATTATTTCCTTGAAATTTTGAATAATGAAAGTTTATTTGTCAGAATATGGGTGAGTAAGTATACCTAAGATAGAATGTTAAATGCAAAATTAATATTAATTTTATTATACATACACTCTTTATAAAGAGTGTAATAAAATTATAAAATACAAATAAACCCTTAACCCTAATATTAATTTTGCATTTAATATTCTTTTGCTAGCTGTCCTTTTGTGTGACAGATGACGTCACAACGCTGTTATTGTGACAAGGTTCCATCGCAATATCATCGTGCGGGGCTAGTATTTATATAGGTACGATTACATACAGGGTGTATCTGACATCGTAACGCAAACTTCGTGAAAAGGCTAGACCGCATGCCACTAATAAAATTATGATAGTTATTTATGTCGTTATGAACGGTTACAGAATTCACAGTGTATAAAAAAAAGTGTCGGCTCGGCCTTTGAACGTTGCAAGCGTGCCGCCGTGCGGGTTTGTAGGTATGACGTTGATCCCTGATAAGAACTCTATTAAATCAGCTGATAAGATAGTTTTTCGAGTTTTGTTTTCATTGCGCTTTTTTATGTAATTAGCTAATTAATTAATTTTTACCTTAAAATCTTATTGGGTTATAAAAGTATAGCAATTATCAACGATCTAAAGTGAAAAAAAAACGATATAAGTATATATTTTTTTAAATCATGAAAAAGCCGACGAAATATTTCACCACTCGGGGGTTCAGAATCATGTATTGGATCTATGATACTCGTTTGTGCGTCGATGTCAAATACACCCTTTTTAGACGATACAAAATAATAATATTCGTTGGCTGGCACAAAATTAATCAAGAGATAATGTTTTTTGGTCTACTGGTCATAAGCATAGTTACTGCAAAACCCTGAATTGAGAAACGATTTAAAGTTCTATTTTTAACTACCTTCCAATCATATATCCTGCACTATATGCGGCTTACCTATTTAAGTAAGCATCTCTATGTACTTGTAACATACCAATCAAAAGCACTGTCTGACTTGTCCTATAGCCTACTCATTTTCTTTGACACAAAATAATGGTAGTTTATGTATGGCTAAAAATAAAATAGTGGTCACATGCATGTGAAAATTGATTTGTACGAATCGAATGCAAAAGAAAACCCCGTGCAAATGCTATTTGCTTCTGGTAGATATTTGGGTTAAGACGTCCATCCTCATGCGTCTAATCTTGGATGTCGTCTATGAAATCATATTTTCCATTTTAGATAGGGAAGACGAACTTTGGAGTTCGGCCTATATTCACGACAGTCGATAAAGTCAACATGTTGGTTGATAAAGCGGAGGAGGGCAGCAGAGTTCCATCGTTGTATTGTCGCAAGCAAGCGCCAGATCTTCCGACCTGGATCATGTATGATAAGCACGTAAGATATGTTAAATAGTTTTGTTTTCACAAATGTACTAACAATTATTTTGGATAAGGTATTTAGGTAAAAACTTACAGAACACCTTTATATGAATGGTATCTAAAAACTGGAATTAAGAATTTATCGTCCGTCGCAAGGAAGCAAGATCGCGGATTCTACCGACTGGCCTCTCTTCCATTGTCTTCGTGGATCCGTATTCACGAAGACAATGGAAGAGAGGCCTATTCTGAGTAGATAGCAGGGGGTAAAGATGGGTCTTAAATTATGACGGAGAATATTCAGCTGAACCATTTTTACCTATTATCACTTAAGACGCTCTACGTCACGAGTTGGAGGTATATAAAGTAAGGTTGTTCGCAATCGCACATTATGACTGACATATTAACACCCTAATTGTGGAATTCAGTTGCCTTAATCTATTTAAATATTTTTTCTATGATAGATTCTACGCTTCCAAGGGTTTTTCCAACAAACGTTGCACGAATTCCGTTCAGGGTCTAGCATATTGCGGAAAGTTGAGATCTTTTTCTATCTTGAAGATGGGACTATCAAAGTGATGGAGCCGAAAACAGAAAACAGTGGATTGTCACAAGGTAACCATTTCTTTTTAAACACGTGTAATCAATATTATGTATATATTATATTATAACTTATGTATGTGCGTTTCCTTGATTATTTTACTATAATAAATCTATAAGTGGGACAAAGTAAACATCAAAACTTTAGATTTTCCAGTTTGTCTTACTACTGGTATTATTATTGGTCGCGCAGAGAGGAATACATATTTTCATTTGTCATATCATCAAATGTCTAGCCTTTTCCCAACTATGTTGGCCCCGGATTACAGTCTAACTAGATTTTGCTGAATACCTTGTTACATATTAAGTATGTCTAAATAACCCTCGCCTTCGAAAGGTTCACAAATATGAAACAATATTTAATCTTTACTTGGAAGTGCGGACTAGAAAAACATACATTGAGCCAAATTTTTCTGTTCCGCACACCGAATTAAAAATTTTAAATTCTTGCTATCAAACCGAAGTTAGTAAGAGTAACTCCCATATTATAAATAACAGATATGATTACCCATTAATTGTTCAGGAACTTTGATCAGTCGTCAAAGAATTCGGCTCCCGTATTCCTATGATTTGTATTACGATGTTCTGGATCTCAATATTGGACGAGAAGTTACATTCTTTGGAAAAAACTTTAAGGTAAAGTTACTTCCTTTCAGTAAACAGTTTATGATTTATCTAAATATACAACGTGTAACAAAAAGGGTATATACATACCAAAGGCATGGCATCTTTAGATGATATCAAACGATATCGGAAGGGTTTCAACTCAAAATAAAATACTCAAAAAATTTGTACCAAATTTTCGGTTTCGTGTGTTTCTTAAAATAAAATCATAACAAACGTGGCAGCACACTACATACGTTAATAACTACTTGTTACCCGTCACGTTACTTGCTAAAATCCGATAAACGTCTTCAATATCTCTGTGCGACTAGTATGATAGTAGCCTATCACAGGCAGTGTTTTTCCTCATAACTTCCGAACATAAAGAGATAGAATTAAAAAACCCTTCCAATATAGTTTGATATCATGTAAAGATGCCATGCCTTTGTTATGTATATAGCCTTTATGTTACACGTTGTATAATAAATATGCCTTCTCCTGCAGATTTTAAATTGCGACAACTTTACGAGAGTGTTTTTAAATCGCCTGGGTATTAATGTACCGGATCCTATACCATATCCAGATGCCATTGAAGTAAGTAGCCCTTACATATCTATGCTAAATGATTCAATAGAATATGATGTACCTACCTATACCGACCACACATTTCGCGTGTATCTGTAATGTGAGTGGTTGTATTTTTGAGTGCGTTATAGATACACACTAACAAACTGAACAATTTTCTACATGGGACCAACATCATTTGGATCGAGGAATTACTGAAGTATTTATTTATAATAATATTTTTGCTATAATGATGTCGGTCGCATCACTAAAGTTGCCCAGTTTGGTGATCTGGTAGTTTACTTTAAAATTAGACTACACATTTATGATGCACGCTGATTTATAGTGAATGATAATGTTTTAGAGGACACCGGATCATAGAAAGCCACCAAAACGAAGACCTTTCAAACAATTTTTGGAATTTGATAGACAGGTTTTGAGGTATGTAGAGATTTATTACCTATCTACTTCTTGATATACCTCTATGTTTAGGGACTGAGTAAATACACGTAACATTGCCAAGGAGTTATAATGGCGTTTAATAATAATTATAGCCGACATAGAAAAACATATGGGGGCACTGGACTTTTGAATGTTTCATTCAAAAGTGCAGTGCACCCATGTGTAAGTTTTCAAATTTTAATTAATAATGGTTTGTCTAGTTTCCTTAGCCAAACCACTAGAGAAATAGGTATATAAATATAATATATATCGAATCATAGACTAGCTACATATTAGTTTTAATTAGACAAGTGCTCCCTAAAGGATTTAGTTTTAAAACAACTTTATTCGCTAAAAGCCCTAGTTAGCTGTTGTTGTTGAAATTGTTGAGTTTTTATTCAGCTCGACTTTGTATTTATTTTTTCTAACATTATGCTAGTTTGTCTTTGTTCCTTTATTTTTAAGTCATTTTAAACTGCGTCTGTTTTAGGTTTTATGGTTACTGGGATGATCGTGATACAGAATTTGGTACATTGCATCACCTGGAGATCCACTATTTTTTGGCAGACGATACTATTGAGATCAAAGAAAAGTTAGGTTCTAATTCTGGCATGGAGGCTGGACCTATGTTTTTAAAGAGAATGCGTCTGCCTCGCGTAAGTCACATAGGTTTTCGGGGGAGGGCGTAGTAGACGATTCCGTTTAGCATATATAAGCCTCCCTTTTACATACAATATGTACAGAAAACCCTGTCCGATCCGTGAAGGTATTGTTAGGCATCGATAGCTGATTCTACTAAAGCCTACAAAAACGGACAAAACTTAAAAAAAAGTCCCCCTTAAAAATAAATATTATTTCGCAAAAGGAGGTACTTAACTTAATACATGTGCGGTAAGCAATAAATGCGCGGGCGAAGGGGGACAGGACACGCGGCACGTGGTCTCATAGCTCATAATAATAACGTCGAAATGACTTTAAGTTGGAATTAATTCGCGGAAAAAAATTATTATTTCAAAATTCGTTAGTATTGATGATTATGTATTTTATATTTTATTTGGTCATGTGTTTACCTAACCGTTATTATCCATATGGGGGTCGGACGGGGTTTTCTTTACATATTGTATATACAAATTTTATTTAAAGAATACTTTATAATTCTGCAGACATTTGATTTTTTCTCTCCTTGTCATAAAACACAAGGAATATACGAAAAATCATTTAATTTATTTAGTTACTTCAGGTGTTTATTCTCTAGTCTATTTTGTCGACGTTCTAGAAACAACCAACCCAGATAGAAATGACAGGAGGTCCGCCAATACAATCATATAGTCCCGCAGATCTGAGCATTGGAGCCATCCTCAATGTGTTTGGACGTAACGTCGTCCTTACTGACTGTGATCCATATACTAAGGAATATTACCGTGTCACCTATGGATTTGGTAAGTTTCTTCGTATTAGTATTACACAAGCTGAACGCTTGTGTATACTGAACGACTACACGACGGCAAAGATTGCACTTTTGTCCGTCTACGGCTAATAAGGACCATTCCTTATCGAAGAAGTTCATTTTGATTTGGGAAAACAATCAAATGTAGGTAATGTAGAAATAATATAGCGTCTTTTTTAATGTATTTTATTATAGTGTAGGAACAATAAACCACATTTTAACTAGTTTATCCTTTACATATGGTCAACAACCAATCATCTACAACGGAAATTACTAAACGTTATTTCTATCTTTTCGTTGCAAATTGCTCAGTGGCACGGTAAAATTGGTCATTTTAATAATGAATAAGTATATTTTTAGATACATTCACTACATTGGCACCACCTGGTGATGATAGTAAGCAATGTATCAGTGCTAAGATGTCTGACCGTGAGCTACCGCCCTGGAATGGTTACGGTAGCTATGAAGACTCTGCTGAAAACTGTCGCACTGTGGAACCTAAAGCACCACATAGAGACTTTATTAAATTCCTAAATAAGGACAGGTAAGATTAAATGTCGGTCTGTACGCCTTCCCAACTGACGTCGATTGACGTCAAGAGAAAACCGCTTTAAACTAAAACCGTGTTAAACGCTAAGTGCTACGTGCAAAGTTTGCCTAATTCAGAATGCGCCAGGAAGATATTTATAAATGTTTCTTCTTCTTCTTCAGCCTATAGATGTCCACTGCTGGACAAAGGCCTCCCCCAAGGCTTTCCACGCTGACCGGTCTTGTGCTGCCCGCATCCATCGGCTTACCGCGACCCTCACCAGGTCATCGGTCCACCTTGTTGGGGGCCTCCCTACGCTGCGTCTTCCAGTACGTGGTCGCCACTCCAGAACCTTACTGCCCCATCGGCCATCGGTTCTACGAGCAATGTGCCCTGCCCACTGCCACTTACATAAGTTTAGCGACTCGCAGAGCTATGTCGGTGACTTTGGTTCTTCTGCGGATCTCCTCATTTCTGATTCGATCACGCAGAGAAACTCCTAGCATAGCTCTTTCCATTGCCCTTATAAATGTTTGGTTTTCAACAATTTTTGACATTCTGCAGGATTGGATTTGATTCGCACGTACTGCGATTTGCAGCTCGACTGATTACCGACAACCCCGATGATTTGCGACGGTATTTCATCATCAAATATTTCTTATGTGATGATACTATTGGCGTTTTCGAACTAGGCGAGCGTAATTCTGGTTATCTGGTAAGATATAATTATGGTAATTATAGGGATGTTTCCTGGGTAAAAAAAAAATTCTATTTAGTCCGTCATTCAGATTATAGAAAAATATTGGATACGTATATTTTGTTTTATCAAATCAATAAAAATTGACAAACATAAAAAGCATCAAAGATCAGGAGTGGTGGCTGGTGACGTCACTGCTCGCTAAAAAGTGTAGCGTGCAATGACGTCACACGAGTTTTCAACGCACTGTGTAGTGTGTAGCCTTCAGTTTTTGTTTATACGAACAAAGAAAAAATACATGGCTAGTATTTTTTTGGAAATCTGACTGGCGGACTAATTAGATTTTTATAGTCAACTATCCTATTAAAGCCTATTTAGACTTAGGCATTAGTCTAGTGAAGTACGATACTCGCTAATACGTGGCATCTAAGAATGTTTACACGGCGTCTGAGTAGATTCTACAAGCGCCTACGAGGCTCTACGAACGACCTGTGACAGCGGGTGGTATGCGGTTGCTAGGCGGCTACGCTACGCTGCCGCTGCATTTCCTACGCGAGCTTTAAGATACTGTAATGTCAACCAGACATCATTTAATTAGCTAAAGAAACAATAGTTTAATTGAGCTAATGGACGCCAGTATTATATTAGTTTAATTTGTAAGCAAATTGTATAGTCATGGGTGTTTGTCAACAGGGTGGCACATTCTTCAGGCGCGGAAAAATGTATCTCCCAGATGTGAATTTCTTTGTGCCCAAAGAGCCCCCAGCTTACACAGATAAAGATATGTGGATTGGTAATGAGCTGGTGGTCAACAAGCATCGGTTCAGACTCATTGGCTCAGACGAATATGCTCTGCGATATATGGAACTGAACGCTGCACAGGTGAGCCACAGAACTTCCCAGAAACCCCGATTTATATGGTATCATCATCATCAACCTTTTTATCGTCCCACTTCTGGGCATAGGTCTCCTCTCATACAGAGAAGGATTGAGCTTGCGCACGCTTGCTCAATGTGGGTTGGCGATTTAAGACTTAAAGTCCAGGTTTCCTCAAGATGTTTTCCTTCAGCTTTTAATCAGTCATTGGTGTCCAAGATATACTTTCTAAGCATATAGCTTTTTTGTTACATTGGTACTTGCCTGACCTGGATTCGAACCCGCGCACTCATACTTGAGAGGCTGGTGTTTTAACCACTAGTCCACCACGACTTAATATGATGCTATTTGGTTTTAGGAAAGCTTAGTAAATAATCGTTTTTTTATAGGAGAGTTATTCTAAAGGCTTCCATATAATACGAACACTACAAATTAAAAAAAAAAATACTCCATCTTTTCTATAACCCATTTAACCCATAACATAATCTTTTATTTCTTTAATCCATCTTACCCAATAAGCTTACTAGCAGATAATCCTAATACTTATGTCCATTAGTACCCAATGGCGAACATAGCTTTGATAATGGACAAGATTCGTCGCACACTGGCTTCTCAAGAAAATGGCTATAAGAACTTTGTAGCAAAATATATGGAAGCTGTTGTGCCGGACAAGAAGGATCTTATGTCTGTCAGATGTTTCAAGTAAGTGCAGCTTTATATGTTTTCCTCGTAGTTGTCCTTTAGAGGTCACTTCATACAGTCTGACGAATTTTAATGAAAGGTCTTCCCCGTATATTGATAGACCTCTGTGCGACAGTACTCGTTGGGGGAGTACCTAAGTTAGGTAAATACCATCTATCACATTAGCAAAACGATTTAAATAGGAATGCGAAAGTTATTTAACATCAGGTGGGCTGTCGTCAGTTTATTTATCTATGTGACAGGTTGGGCAAAAAGCTTCTTTACATTTTTAAAGAAAATTCAAAACATTTTTAATTAAGTATAGTTTATGTAGGTACCATTTTATTCAATAACTTTTTGCCATCTTGTAGTTAGGGACATGATCCCACAGCTATCGACATTTTGGGACTTCTGATCAAAATACTGCGATAAGTTGTTTTGGCAGTTTTTTTATGATGGTAACGTGACACTCTAAAGAATTGTGGAGAGACCGAAAGAGGTGGAATTCTGAAGGTCAGGATCTAGGTCTATACGGCGGCTGCATTAACACCTCCCAGACTAACTCTCTTAATTTTTTTAAAGTGTGGGTCTAACATTATCATAATGAAAATGAACTTTCTGTTGTTTATTTCCAGCCGCTTTCTCTCAACTTTAAAAGCTTTAATCTCATCAGTTGTTCGTAGTAGCGTTCAGAATCGATGGTCCTGCCTGGTGGTAACAGCTCATAATGATATACCCTTCCAATCCCACCACACACAGCATCACCTGTCTCGAGTTAACCCGGGTTTCGCCACAATCTGTGAAGCCTGACCGACCTTTTTCGCACGTTCTTTCGTACGTGATCCACTTGTCATCGCCAGTTATCAGCTTCTACAAAAGTGGTTCGGTTTCACTACGTCGTAATAATCATCAACCTTTTTTTATCGCTCCACTGCCAGCAGTGGACAGGTCTCCTTTAATACAGAGAAGGATTGAGCGTAAACATCACGCAGCTCAATGCGCTTTGGCGATTTCAGACAGGGTTCCTCAAGATGTTTTCCTTCACCTTGTAATCGGTCATTGGTGTCCAAGATATTCCATTAGGTTTCTTACAGTGAGCTCGTGAGGTATCAAAATATCGAGCTTTTTTGTGTACACAGTTGTTTTAAAAGCGTCAAAACTGTTTTGTGATCATTTCCTAATTCTTCAGCTACATCGTACTTCTAAACTTGACCCACTTTTTCAAAAATGGCATCCATTTTATCCGTAATAGCGACCAGAGCGACATCAAAATTTCCGGATTGAAAACGCTTAAACCAAAGTGCTACTCACACAGACACTTTACTAGGTCCATAAACATCGCAAACTTTTTTGTAAAAATTTAAAATGTATCGAATGTCTTCATTAGATTGACTCATCTTGCGGTACGAAAACTAAATGGAAATCATATATATTCCTAATTTGAATTTGGAATTATGTCCCTTAAAATTACATACAAATAGTATAGCCAAAGATATTTTATTACAAGTTCATACATATTTACTATAATGCGAAAAGACTTTTTCCCCAACCTAATATTTACATGATAAGCCCTTTAAGTTTTCTAAGATATTTTATTTCTACATTTCGCATGGGGACAACCCCATGCGAAATAAAATACGGACAACCGTATGTCTCTCAAGTCACCTTGTTACGGACAAACCATCTCTTAAATTATCACACTGGTTGTGTGGCAGAGCTGTACATACAGTAAACACAGATTTATTATTACAGGCAAGCATTGAAAGAAATAATGTGCGAGAAGATGACCGAGCACGAGTTTGTAACTTTGATAAGATTCTTCCGAGGTGATCCTGGGAAAGAGCCGTCTCCGCGCAGGGAGATGATCAGGTTGTTCTAAATAAGATCTAATATAATACAAATCTACGAGTACCTATATCAAAGAGGCTGTCATGTTAATTAACGGATATAAAAAGTCACTACGGAACGCTGATAGTTACTTGTTCTTTCCATCATCGTGATGGAACTTTCTGATGACAGAAGTCGAAGGTCAAAGATTCAAATTTTTTTTTTACAAAATCCTATTGTACGTTAATGTTATAAATTTTATAACTTAACTCGACAGTCTCCCTGGAGTAGCGGTAGCAAACGCGGCCGCTGCGCAAGGAGGCGCGAGTTCGATTCCCGCGCAGTGCAAATATTTATATGCATGATTATGAATATTTGCACTGGTCTGGTCGTGTCTCGGAAAGCACGTTAAGCCGTTGTTCCCGGTTGCCATACGAACATCTAATGGCAGTCGTTACGGGTTGTTAGAGCCCTCTAAAGTCCACTGCAATGCTTGGACATCGCCTTTGGGTTGTGGAGGTCAGACGGCAGTCGCTTCACGGAAAATGTTTAAGAAGTTTAGCCAAAATCAGCAGTTACACTGGTGAAGCGGACCCCAGACTCCAAAGATGAAAAAGCCTCGGATGTGACTGGTATTAACGCTGAGATGAAGATGTTATAATTTAATTGTAACATTGAATGGACCATTAACCAAATTGTTTTGCATGATTTGCGTTAAATTGCGGTACGAAAATCATTTTACTGGAGTATGGATACTTTTTATACGCGACTAACTACGATGAGGATTATTCTACAGATTTCAATCTTTCTAAATAAGGCTTGGGTTGGTACTGAATGTGATATACTGGTGAATATCACAGATTTTTGTGATGGCCAGACCGTTAAAATATGACGTAACCGCTTTCCTAGGAAACCAAAACTTTGGATTGATTTACACAAAAAAATAGATAACGTCTAAGTGATGGATATTATGACACACTGTATAATGGTTGATAACTAGGTCCCTCGTCTTCACGGAGCTGACTCGCGGTTTGTGGGATGACCGGGAGCGTCTTCGCGAGGGTCTGTTGCATGCTGACGCTACTGGCTCGGGCGTGCTGTCAATAGAGCGCATGCGTCAACTGCTGCGTGCGCACAGACTGCCAATCAACACTGACCTCTTGGACTGCATGTTGAATGTGTGAGTGATGTATCATATGGTAGTGATATCAAAGGTAGAACTTACTTTTAAATTGAACTTAAACTAACTAACTTACTATTGAACTTTAACTTTAACTTTAATATTGAGGACAAAAAGGCTTGGGCTTGAGCTGCGTCCGATTTCTATACAATGATTGTTCTTTGATTTTTCCTCTTGTGGTTTTAATATGTAATTGTTTATGTTATTTATTCAAAGCCTGTATTACACACTATGTAGCCAAGCATATTGTACGTTACGGAATTGTATCGCTGACAGAGGTGTTCGGCACTTGTACAACTGCACAGGAGCTAAACTTTCCACAGATTCGGGAACACTGTTGGAGCTGCTGAACCTTGGACAAAACTATCTTAGCATTGTGTAGATTCAATTTCTTAGTATTGTATAATTGCATGGCAAACGTGTGAGCACAATGTACGAATGTGCTGTAAGGCATTTATTTGTTGGGTTAGTCTTTTTTATTGACTTAATTGTGCTCTGGCTGTTGAGAGTATGTCATGCTCACTCAAATGTCTCGCTGATGGTGGCGTGTGTTTTGGGTCATTGGGTTCCCTTCGATATGGTTGAGCTGAATGATGCTGATCCATACGTCATGTTCGTGAACGGACGCCGTCGGAGGGGACTGGTCATCTCTTAGCTGCCACGGCGTATTTTAATTTCTGAATTGATTTTTGTATGTTTTCCATAATGGACGCTCTCAGCGTACAATATATTTCTGCATCGTTCTCACGCGGTTGATTTCAACATGAATGATGTAATCAAATATTTGTAACAATAGCTTAAAAATTTAAAAGAGTGTCCATGGAGTTTCTTGCCCGTTCTTCTCCATAGGTACCTACTCTTTGGAATGGGCGACTAGCTTCATCTTATTGACTGACCGACCTTCTGACAATTCAAAAGTGCCTGTAACTGGTTTATTTGAAATAAATGATTTGATTTGAACTTTACTTAGTTTTATATACAACGTTATTTTTTGTTTATGCGAAACCCGAAAACTATCCATTTAAGTAAAGAATCTATGTACAAACTTTTAAAAAGATATCATGAAAAACCACAAAGTTATGAGCTTGTTGTCTTACTTGGTTGTCCCAACAAAAATATGGTCAATGCACCGCTCGCCCGCCCGCGCCAGCAGCGGCGCGGCGCGGGGGGACCTGTCTCACTGTGCTCCTAATATTATGATCTACCGGTAGCTGTGTTGTGCGCTCGGTAACCACAGTGCAATAATTTCTAAATGTATTTGGGAAAAAAATATAACATGGTGTAAAATGATTGGAATCGATTGAGTTGCTTATTCTGAAGAAATTATATTCAGGTTTCGTATAAAGTAAATATAATTTTGTATAATGCGTCCTTTGCTTTTTATAAATTTGTTATAGTTATCACTGTACGTATTTTAATCTACTTGACTTAATTATGTTATTATTAGCTTTCCGCCCGCGGCTTCGCCCGCGTGGAATTCGGTTATATCGCGCTTTTTAGATTTCCCTCGGGAATATCATTTTTTTTTCAATAAAAGGTAGCCTATGTTCTTTCTCAGGGTCTAAATATTGTCTGTGCCAAATTTCATCAAAATCGGTTGAGAGGTTTAAGCGGGAAAACGTAACATACAGACAGATAGAGTTACTTTCGCATTTTTAATATTAGTATGGATTTTGGCTGGCGACACTAAATCTATATTTATGACAGGTTGAACAAGGATGAGAACTGCAACATCCATTACGAAGATTTGATGATGTTCCTGGACTTCAAGACTCGACCAGCAGTCAACCTCACTGAAGCAGACTACGACAAGGTCGTGCGCCATGCGCCGCCCGTTAAGGATACTGAGGTAAAGTTTTCTCCAGCCAAGTTACATTCAAAACAGAAAAGGAATGCATATCAGTAGTTTTGTTTTTATTTTTGGATTAGCACGAACGGTTGGCTTTCCTCTGCAAAGGCAAAGCTTCCAAGTTAGATACAGCCGCGCTTAATAGTGGTACATTATTACGTGTTTGTATTAAGTTTTCACGCTGTTGGGTTACATTCCCTGGTCGCAGATCGTCATTTGAGACTTACAAGTTATGCATAGAATAAAAAATAAAATTCTAAGGAATTGTATAAAAGTTGTTAATCTAAAATTTTCTAATCAATTAAAAAATTTAGGTAGTAGAAGATATAAAAGTACCTAAATTCATGGTTTTAACAACTCTATATTAGATCATGGTGCGTTCGTGTTTAAAGATAGGTAGATATGATTCCCGAAGCGCATTAATTTTCTCGGGACATCTGTACTTCAGCGTTGCTCCTGACTTTTGATCAACGAAACCTTTTTGTCAAATCGTCGTGGCATTTACTATTTTTTATCACACAAAGAGTGAGTGAGAGTAAGAGTATTAGAGCTTTTGTCCTAACTTGTACCTATTGCTTATTTTGTGCCCAAACTATCGAACTATGGCACCTCTATTAATGGTTTTGAATGCACAACTTTGATCTTTTTAACAATTCTTTTTGAGTAGTGAAAAGAATTAAAAATATTAGGTTCGAAAGAAGGTAGAAATGCTTCTGAGCCGTGTGTTTTATTGCAACTTTCTATTAAAATAAAATTTAGTGGCCCATGAAGCCTAGTACAATTGTCAGGCTGATTAAAAACAAGAACTGTAGGGTGATAAGCCAGTAGGCACTGGCTTTTCCTTTCTGTGTAAGATTCGTCAATGCAATGGAGGAAGATACTTACTGAAATATAAGGTGTGAGTGGGAATATTGATTTTAAACCTTAACCTTGAATTTAACGCTTTTCCAGCTAAAAAATTCTTTCTCTGGGTTATGAAAAAATGACTGCTTTTCCATGCATTTTAATCGTGTAAGTCTATTAAAGTCCATATGCATGAAAAAGAGAACATTATTAAAAAAAAAAAATGTAGAATTATCTAGAAAAAGTCTAAAACCTACTTTCAGCTACTAATTTTTTGATTTAATATAGTGTAAGCTGTGGGGTGACGCAGAGTTGCAGATTCACGTCGGCTTCGTGAACTGGAGCGCTTTCCTTTGTCAGCTTAACCTCGATCACCTCGTCAAAGAAGAATTGCCCTGAACTCATTTGGATACCAAAAATCCTTTCAATTTAACTATACGTAGTAGTAATAGTCAAATTGGAAGGATTTCCTGATATCTTCATATCTTCCTGGATATGTTGACATCGGCTATGTATAAAGTGCTTTCCTTCTGTGGCGTGAGGCAGAAGTAGTATATTATATATTTCTAAATAAACAGTGATAAAAACAGTTTTTTTAAACGTTCATGTTAATTGCTTTTATGTCAATTGCCTACCTTCAAATATATCCGCACACTATTTGCGTAACACATTATTACTATAAATTTGAATTATTTTGAAGCATATTGCTGTACATGTTTGAAAAATGTGCCAGGCCAAGAACATAAATAACGCAATGAATTTTGTTGAACTGTCAAAAAGAAACTCATGGCTACATATTGTGTTACGCAATTACCCTACTGCTAATTTCCAAATTTGTTTCTTTGCTAATTTTCTGAGTTAATAACAAAAGGTTTATATATAAAACTAGGCCCAAAATATAAGTATTTGAAAACAGAGTAACATCAGTTATTTAAATATCAAAATACATAGTGCTACCGTAAAACCTGGCAAACTTGGACTAGTGACATTTCGTATACCTTGCATACTAACTGCAAAAGTAGGTTAAAACTTCATTCTTTTTAATGTATTGAATAAAATTATAAGAATATAGATAATGCTAAAAAGTAGCTCATTAAATAATTTTCTGAAAATTGTAATGATGAATGATAATTTTAATGGACTTTTTGCTGGCCTTATTACTTTAATGATTCATCATCCTCATAATAAATATTCCATTTAGAATAGCAATGTGGGTAACAGCTACACGACCTAAGTAGATTAAACACAATCTGTAAAAAAAAATAGTTTTAGCTCTATTTATGAAATTCGGAATAGTTAATTAACTATTTCAACTATTTGCATGACCAACTCTGTATGAAGATGTGTGATGATAATTTTGTGTGTGAATAAATATTGTTTTTTTTTTATAATCTGAGGTTGTTTGATTTAGCCCTTGATATTTGTGGCTTACATTCCTTTGCTCTTGATAATATTGTTAAACTAGCCCATTGTAGCAATGCCCTGTAGTGGTCCCCCTTATTCATAAACGCTGTTTAAATGTAACTAGCGGTTAGCGATTCTCTAACCATACATTTTTGACCTTTTAACGTCATTGAACTTTAACCATGCGCCATGAAACATAGTTCTAAAGTTTTGGTTTGGGTGCGATGCAATTCTGGTTTGGTTAAATTATTTTAGCGCTATTGCCTCCCTGTGTCCCAGGTTATACCTATTTAATATCTTTATCAATAAACACCACAGAGTTTCAAGGGGTTTATTAAAAAACGATGATTAAAGTTATGTGACGGGCAAACATCTAAACTGTATGTTTAAACAATCGCTAATCACTAGTTAACTTTAAGCAGCGTTTTTGAATAAACCCCTTGAAACTCTGTGGTGTGTGGAGAATCACAAAAAAAAAAACAGGTGTCATTTGTGACCCCAAAATGCCGGTTAAGCTTAAGGGGCAGGTCTATAAAACAATCATTAGAGCTGTTCCCTGTATGGTAGTGAGGCGTGGCCTGTGTTTGAGCGACACAAGCAGGAGCTGCGTGTCACGGAGATGAATATGCTGCGGAGTTACGGGAAAACACCGCATCAGAAACTCCCGCTTCCGTGGGAGTCTTCGTTTCCATGACATTGCAGATAAATTGCAGGAGGATCCCCAAGCTGGTACGGTCACGTCTTACGTAAACATGGCATATTACGTGGGTAACAAATTTATTGCTATGGCGCCTCCACCGGGCCGGAACAAGCGGGGTAAACCAAAGAAATGCAGGCTTGACGTTGTAAGAGATGACATGCGTCGGTGCCAACAAGCTCTTACCACAGGATGCTAAAGATCGCGCAAAATGGAGGAGATTCTGCAGGAAAGCGGACCCCGGGCTCGCAACGCGAAAGCCGCGGGTCCAACCGGGATAAACGCTGAGATGATGATGATGAATCGCATACAAAGTAGGTATGGGTAATGATTACCAAGCTTGGGCGACATACACTGCCCCGTGCGTGCTACACTGCGGGGTGGGTGGACGGAGCAGGCTGCGCGTCAGTACGTTTTCTGTGTGTGCAGTACGCATGTTTTCTGTACAAACATAGATAATATGTACTTGCAAACAACGTAACAAAACGCACTACTGCGCTAGGCTGCATTGCAGTGCGTGAATCGCCTTACTAAATAATAGTTGACGATTTCAGACTTGAGCCAGACACCATGGAATTTTAGTAATAGTACCAATAATTACTAAACACTAGTAAAAAAAGAAAATACGATTTTTGAGTAATTTGAAAAATGAAAAGATCATGCAAGAGGTAACGTCCTATAGGTACGCGGTCGGAGTCTTGCGTTCCAAGAGCACGCGGAATGGACCGGCGACATCTTTACCAGCCAGCGGGGCAATCGCGCTAAATAAAACAGGGCAGTTCTGGATTAGTTCCGATCCAATTTCGTATCGCGTTAAAGTTTTAAGTTCGATTTGCACAGAAAAAGTTAGCTTCGTTTCAACTTTTGCATTTGACAGCGGTTAGGTCCAATCGTGACCCAGTTATGTTTAAACCATCTGTCAAACAAAAGGTAAGCGCGATATTATGAAACATAGTTCTACAGTTTTGGTTTGGGTGCGATGCAATTCTGTTTTGGTTGAATTATTTTAGTGCGATTGCCCCCCTGTGTTCATTCGCCCTATTTCAAACATTAATATTAGGTTATACCCATTTAATGTCTTTTTGAATTAAAAAACTGTTATTTTGTCTTATTTCTTTTTACTAATCTGTACCTAGTAACTAGGCGATTAATTGTTATCATAGAGATATAGATAGAGAAATATCTCTATGATAACAATTAATCGCATACACCATGGAATTTTAGTCGCCTTACAAAGACAACCCACTTCATCTTTCTAATGCCTAGTTACTAGGTACAGATTAGTAAAAAGAAATAAGACAAAATAACAGTTTTTTAATTCAAAAAGACATTAAATGGGTATAACCTAATATTAATGTTTCATCATATCTAATAAGATATGATTATGATTGTTACACTAAAATCATGAAGCATTTACTAATTTGTTGATTGTTACTTAATTTCCTTTAGAGGAATTTAGGGAAAGTGAAATATATGATAAATCATATATCAGAAAATGTCGTGGTTGCCTAGTGGTTAAAACACACCAGCCTCTCAAGTATGAGTGTGCAGGGTCGATTCCAGGTCAAGCAAGTACCATTGTAACTTTTCTACGTTATATGTACTTTCTAAGTATATCTTGGATACCAATGACTGATTAAAAGATGGAGGCAAACATCTCGAGGAATCACCAGATCACCTTCTCTCTCTCTTCTCTGGCTCTTTTTCTATGACATACATAAACTTATTTTTCCCCTTTTTTATCTTAATTCGATCACTCGCTTCAGATCTAATTTCTTCTAAGCTGTGATTACTATGTCATCAATAACGATATTTAATATACCTTGGCCCGGGTTTGTCACTGCATAGTGTTAGAAAAGACGAGTTATTGTTCTTAGACTTTAAGTCTGAAATCGTGGTGATGATTACGCTCAATTCCTCTCTGTATGAAAGGAGACCTGTGCCGAGCAGTGGGACGATAAAAAAAAAGGATGAGGAGGAAAGCTCAAAACGGTCTCCAAAGCCGTAGGCGTAGAGTAGCCAGCCTTTCGGTGTTATATAGGATTCATTTTGGTGAGTGTGCGAGGGAATTGCATGATTTAGTTCCCCCAATTGTACTACAATTTGCCAGCGGCGGTGTTTCCGTCGGACTACAATTTGAGTGTCTTCAAGGCTAGAGTGAATAGGCTCTTAATAAACTAGTCCGCTTTACCATCATCGATTGCGTCACTGCTTATCATCAGGCGGGATTACGGTCAAGCGCTAGTTTCTAAATTTATAAAAAACTAATTTATAAAAAAAGGAAGATTTCATAAATAAATATACAGCGTCTATGTTTTGAATTTGTATAATTATTTTTTCGATCACAATAAATACAATTTAAATCATTCACTCTGTATTCTCACTATAGTTACAATTAAAATACATATCATGGGTACAATACATTCACTGTTGCAAACACATCTTCACAACATTGAACATTTCACGTGATGTAGGTAGTTAGGACTAAAGTGACGTAGAAATAATTGTGATTGTTATTACAAATGGCTACACACCACATTCATACATCCAACTAGAACTGAAAATAAGAAATAAATAACTTAAAACTAAACGTACAACTAAATGACTTCGTTCTAGTAATAGAATACCGAATTATTTTATTTGATTCGATGTCATTTATTTTAATTGATTATGTCGCTATTAACCTCTACGTTCACATCTGTAATGATTGTCGATATTTTTTATTAATTTCAACTCAATGTCATGTCAAGTATTTTAGTTTCGACATTCCGAGAATGTTATAGGAGATCGGGGATTTTGAAGAGTCTGGCATACGTAACTGGCCGAACGCAATCAGAAAAAAAAATGGCGGACAGATATGTATGCCACGCGCCCTCAAAGCCCTTTGTTTTGTATTTTATCTTCCTCCATAAAAATGTTTAGTTTATACACGCTTTTTGTGTTTTGTTTCATTACATGGCACAAAGCATTCACTTGTGTCGATGCAGTCATACATTTCCTTCATCCATATCTTACTAGAGGTACACAACATTATCTTCTAGGCATTTAATTTATGACACTGGACGGATTATACATAATTTAGATACCTAACTATAATTTACATATTTACAATTTTATTTTATTTTAAACAGCAAGTATTGTCAATTGTTTTCAAATATGTTGGTTTGCTTTAAAAATATGAAACATGAAGTTTTGAATAAGGTTTTTAGTTTATTGGCTTCAAAACTTTTTGCTTGACGTTTCATATTTTCATAGTAGCTGGTAACCAATTCTTAGGCACAATAATTATGGTACTGAACTTATCTGAAGGCCAATTATTGTAATTAAAAACGTTAATAATCGTTTCAATCTCGTCTATATCAAAATTTTTAGAGGCCGACTGAGATCAGATGGTGAACATTCTTCAAATTACTACAATTGCCCCTCTGATAGTATAAGCGGAGTTTCTAAATTATTTCCTACGTTATATCACTATTATTTTTAAATTCGTGAGTTTGTCTGTTCACCGTGTATTGAAGGTCCTTAGAGATCAGTAACTTTAGATGCCGTACCGCCAACCACACCTATCATTATTTGCGTGTAATTAAATTATGCTAATATTACACTAATCACCACATGTCCTTTACTCGCTCCGCCGCTGGTATTTGAGGTCGGTACCTGGAAAACGAAGGAATCGGATGTTAACTATGCCGTATGGTTGATTTTCGCAGAAATAAGACTGCAAAAGTATATTGACTTCATTTGAAGTGAAGGAGATCAGAGTTCTTTTAATAAAAGTTGATTGATATAATGATACCTCTATGGATACGTCAGATAAGATAAGATAAGATAAGATTTTATTTGCATAAACATGTGTGTGTACCTACATACATAAAAAGTGCATACAAGGTAGTAAATAATGTTAAGCTCAACATGTTTGTCACTATATGACGTGCAAAATAATAGAGTTATACAATTTAAGAAAAAAAAAATATTATCACGATATTAAAAATTGTCATAGGTACTTATTTACTAATGTATTTATTTAAATGTTTAGTTAAATGCAGTTTATTTAAATGGCGATGGCCTCAATTCACAGCGGCTGAATTCACGTGTCTTTTTTTTAATTATTATAAACTAGTGCTTGACAAAGCAGTGATGCAATCATTGACGGTAAAGCGCTAGTTTCTAAAGCATATTCACTTAAAAAACTTAGTGAATAGAAGGAAGACGGCAGCTGAGCGAGGTGATGCAATGTTAAACCCAACAACACCACCAACGATGCAGCGCCAGAGGGAGATTGATCTGGAGACCCTCCACGACCAAATTCCCGACAAAACAACATTTGGCGCATCGTACCCGGCACACATCGCAACACAACTGCTCAGACCCGTCCTGCGTACACCTCCTCCGTATGTTTGCACAGATTCCTAGTCACTTTACAAAGTAATGTCAGCAAGCTGCAATTATTTACCGTAATGATAGGACTGAGAAGTACTCGTAATGTACCTATGCGGAGGGATGGAAGGTGAGGACGCCGGGAGAGCCCCCGTGGCCAGTGGCGACATCTTGATACCGGAACTGTTACCGTTTATGCTTGACCCCAGACTTGACGCCGAGTCCGCTCTGAAACATTAAACATTTTGAAATAAGTAGGGGCCTCTGAAATGCAATCAATAGGTACTTTTCATTTAATTTGTACTTATACGAATAGATATCGGTATTTAGTCTACCGATACCCATTGCTAAAGATCGCGCAAAATGGAGAAAATCGAGCAAGAAAGCGGACCCCGGGCTTCAACGCGAAAGCCGCGGATGCAACCGGGATAAACGCTAAGATGATGATGATGGAGTTTACCGATACCCATTCTCTACATAATGGTACTTAACCCTTTTGAAATATAGTTTTTATTTATTTTGTTATAATTTCTTCATTAAACCATAAAGTACAGAGGTCAGTTATTTTAAGAAATAGGACATCGGGCAGACGTCTGAACATGCTCCACGACACCCCTGGACCAGGAAAACTTCTCGTATTTTCCTCAAAAGTGTTAATATGAGCCTACAACAGTTTTAAGCAATGCAGTAAGTTGTTTTTTTAATAATTAAAAAAAATAGTATAATAAATAATGCGCACTAGTTTATTAAGGCTATTCACTTTAAAAACTTAGGAATAGGAAGGATGACGGCAGTTGAGCGAGGTGATGCAATGTTAAACCCAAGACCAACACGACCAAACGATGCTGCGCTAGAGGGAGATTGATCTGGAGACTCTCCACGACCAACTCCCGACACAACAACATTTGGAGCATCGTACCCGCCACACATCGCAACACAACTGCTCAGACCCGTCCTCCGTACGGCCATTATGCCGGACCGGCGTCCGGCGTCACCAGACATTATGCCGGAACACGACGAATCACTTGGCGGCAAGAGTTTGTCTGGTGGGTGGTAACTTCTGCCGGCAGCCGATGTTATGGTATGGTTATGGGATCTTAATAAAGAATTCTTTAGATTGTTCTCTCATTTACCTGTCAATCTGTCTCCTGAAGAGAGGGTACCTCCACGGTGAGTTTGGTTTCCTATGCTCATGTTGATATGCAGGATTATCTCGACCTCTGTCGTTCTCGCTAACAACTGTCATTGAGGCCTGCCCTTCCTCACGGGTCTTAGATGACAGTCTTCTGCAATGTTTAGAAGCGCTACGAATTAGGGACAGAAAAACCAAGTTTTTTTATGCAGGTAGCGGTTTTTTATCGTCTACCTACATCCTACATATACGTAGAAGGCTGCGCTAACAGTGTCACGTAGAAGCGGGTCAAAAAATATAATGTGGTTTAAATAAGTTAGTTGGCGATCACTTAATTATCTGATTAACCCCCTAATCGGCGAATACATTGTTGTCAAATGACGATTGTGACTAGTTGGCATCAGTTGGGATCGTTCGTACCGACGATCCCAACTAGTCGCAATCATTTGACAAAAATGTGTTCGCCGATTAGGGGCAGGTCAGGATTGCGTAGGTCTACTGTATGTCTAGTATGAGTTTTCATTACGAGACTCGATCGTCGATATCGAGCGCGTTTGGCGCTCTCATTGGTTGAGAGTTCTTACAACCTTGAAGCGGGCCAATCGATGAGTCAAATGCGATCGATATCGACGACCGAGTTTCGTAATGAAAATTCATACTAAGCTTGCTGTGCCTTATACGTTTCAATATATTTTCGACTTCTTGCCTGAACTAAACCGATTTAAAACAGAGTCAATTTCGTCCAAGAATCCTGCCTGAATTTACCCGCATGTGATACATGTCTGCGTTTTAGCATCAATTAAAGTTGCACCCTCCAAACTGTGTTTAGATGATGCAAGTAATTTGTTGCGTAGTGTAAATGGGACATAAACTCACCTTAGTATTCTAGTAGGTAAAGAAGCCTGTATCTGGGGCCTGGCTCGCTGTCGACTGTCGACGATGAGCACGTGTCGGTCGTACGGCGTGTCGTAGTCCACCTCCAGCACTGTGGAGAACCGGTGAGGCCAGACCAGGTCCAGGATTGCGATTATCAAACCCACTGTTACGCAAACACAGCCTGGAAGGAATGTCAACATGACGAGTAGGTACTTAATCTAGTTTTTGCTGTGGATTTGAGTTTGCATGGTTTTGGAACACTAACTTTTCCTCTATTTTTTTTTTATAATCTACAATCTAGTGACCGCAATCCCGCCTGATGGTAAGCAGGGATGCAATCGTTGATGGTAAAGAGCGTTAGTTTAAACACACTAGAATTGTAATCCGACGGAAACACCGCACATGCTTGATACGGATCGTTGTGGTGCCAACAACGTAACGGAGATGGGGGATTAATTTTTGTTTTTCGAAATACTTCGTGAACGCACTATCCAATTGTGATAAAAGAAAACATTTTGATATGCCACAAGAAATTAAAATCGTGGGTCGGATGGGTTGGTATATACAATAGTCATCACAACAATACAGTTTTAGAAACCTTACCTGCTATTAAAACGAGCCAGAAGCACCATCCTAGCGAAAAGAACAGCATGGCTCCGTCGAGGCGCACGACTAGAGGGGCGTGAGGTAGTGATGCCCAGTAGCCCCCGGCGGCTGCACACAGTACCACTCCCAGCGTGGCCATGGCGTACGCGCCGTATCGTGGCACCACCACCAGTAGCAGGTTCATCAGTAACCACAGAGCTAGCGCCGTCCTGGAACACGATTACGAACTAGTTTTATTCCTGTTTTTTTTTGCCAGATATTTTTTTTCTCATAAATTTCGAACTATATTGAATTTTGATATTATTTTCTTTTTAAATCCCGTTACATTTAGTTCAGGACTGAGAACGAATGAAATTTGTTTCACTAGTTAGTAAGTCCCATATAACAATATGTTTTGCTTTCAAACAGACAAAGAAATAACCAAACTATAATAGATTCCATACCATAACAGCGTAGATGTCGTGTATCCCGCGGCGCGGTACTTAGCCCCCCAGTCGAAGCCCTCATGCTGTACAGCGAAATGTTCCGCGACTGACAACAAAGGGAAGGGTAGACCCCGCGCCAGGCCGTCGTGGTAGAACTCCTGAATGGCGCCGGCCTCTTCCCAGCGGAACTGCTCATTGTAGTCCACGCCCGGGTCGCCCACGCTGGTGTTGCCCCAGGATAGGGCTGGAATTAGGGAATTACACATACACAATTAAAAAGTTCTGACACAGACAGACCAACACTGACGGAACGGCCGTTAGTGTTATTCATACGAGTATTTCAATAATTTCGTTTTTATTATGAGTTTATGACTGACTTTTAATCTCCAGATGGGAGTAGACTCCAGCCAGAGATATGAGGGAAGATAATAAAACTGCCCCATAGTAGGACGATATACGTAACGAGAATAAATGGATAAGTAGAACATTTAGAAGTACCTAAGTGCGATTAAATAAACCGCACAGCTTGATTTTCCGAGTCCTGGCAGGTTCCATATAAATCAGCCATTAAGACCACAAAAGTCTGACTTTACTAACTGAGCAACTAGTATTTTGCGTATTATTACTGTCATAGACATTGCACATACTGCGCGTCTTTATCGTAAGTACCTATTACATAGAAGCGCAGATTAATGCTCTTGCCTACTAAATATATGAAGAGGCCTTTGCCCTACAGTGGTGCAATAATAGGCTGTTGTCATTATTAAGTAGCACATTGGATGTGAGATACCTGAGAGCGTGACGTTAACATGTCCAAGTCCGACGTGCACGGCGAGCCAGCAGTCCAGGCGCTCGGCGGAGAAGGCGCGGTAAGCGGCGCGAGCCACGCGCGCCCCCGACACGTGCCACGACGAGCCATGCTTACAAACTGGAACCAACACAACAAAACATTGGTAACAACTCTGAGCTTCAATGAAAAACAAAGCTGATAATAGTTTTAAAAGAAAAACTGCCGGATATTTAACCAAAACCGCGTAACAAATCTATCTATAGAGCTACGCGATATAATTTCTTAGTGGTTTATATTACAGTGTGCAGACAATCGAAACTTTCCAGCGATATTATTCAGTTCAGTCCCAGCAATGGCATTTGTAAACTTTGCATATAACACGGTTTTGCCTTGTACCGTTATTAAAATTATCGCAACCGGAATATCAGTGCTTGCATTGAATTTATAATGAATCATGTCGGTATGAGTATCTATCAGTAAGCGTCATCTGGAACAGTGGAATAACATTTCATGAGCTTATTTGATACCTTTAGGTATTCAGACCAGGTATGTCCACATGATGACAAGAGCTTTGCAAGAGATGAAAACTTGTACGCACGAGGTGCCAAAATTACTTTTGACACACGAAAATCTCGGTCAATGGCAAAAGGCAAGTTGATTTCACCACTCGAGCGGCCACCCGAAACAATGGCAGATTCATTACGAAAAATTTACAAAATCTTGACTAAACAAATCTAGATAAAGATTTGTTTAGTCATGATTTTGTAAATTTTTGATGATTATGAACAAGGTATTAAAATATTAAGAGCTCTACCGAATGTGATTTCCAATCTAGCTAGTTGTCTTTACTTTTGTATTTATTTTTCTCATAACTAGATACATAAATAACCTTCTCTTAGTGGTCGTCTACCAGTTTAACTTTTTAGTTATCATCATAAGCGCTACGTTTAATCTTATTTTATAAAATCATCACCATCATCAACGTAAGAGGTGGGATTTTTGAGATTTAGATCGCTCTGGTGGGCGGAGCGGAAGGACGTGTTAGACTTTTACTGACTAAAACACATCTGTGTTTATTCACTTGCCTGTGTGGCCCTGGCAGGGCCTAGCTGGTGGCCTCACCTATTAATATTCCCAAAACATCATTACTAATCCATACTATCCATACTAATATTATAAATGCGAAAGTAACTCTGTCTTTCTGTCTGTTACGCTTTCCCGCTTAAACCTCTCAACCGATTTTGATGAAATTTGGCACAGACAATCTTTAGATCCTGAGAAAAAACATAGGCTACCTTTTATCCCGGAAAAATGTGATGTTCCCAAAGGAAATCTAAAAAGCCCGATATAACCGAACTCCACGCGGGCGAAGCCGCGGGCGGAAAGCTAGTGTATATATTTTTTAAATATTTGCGTTTCACGTTTCCAAAGTACCTTGATAACGACGTAAAAATAATCTAATAATATTTATATCTACAGGAGACAATCGCACTGTTGTAGCGGTGTGTATTCTTAATGCACGTCAAGCAAGATTTAGAAATAAGATTCCCAATCATCTTGTCAATTATTGTTAAGTATCCATCAACAGTTGTTTTCGTCATCAATAGTAGGTAGGTCTCTGTAAATCGCACGATAATTTATATTTCCTAACCGTTTCGTAGGCATTTACGAAACACTACGTTTAGTTTTATCTTAGTAAATAAAACTTAACTGAATTTAATAAATAGTCTTGGTTCTTGTTGTTTTTAAGCAAAACACTTGCATTTTAATTAAGTGTCCATTTGGATTTTCATGGCAAATGAGAGTAGGTAATTAAGTCGCTAAAATCTTTGTCAAGGCTATCACGTGATTACCTCTGCTGCAATGATTGATGTTTTGAATTGTAGAACTGCGAGTATATACAGCAAAAACTGTTCGGTTACGTTTCACTAATTATTAACAAAGAAAGTGGAAAGTTGGATGTTCCATAATGCTTACCTAGAATGACGGTGCCGACGAAAAGACTAAGTGTGACTATCGTGAACGTTGAGAATCTCTGTAACAAACAATGGATAGGTCTTAATGTAGCTGTTATGAGTTATATCTATACTTGTGCCAGGCTTAATGAAGAATAGAGGTAAACAAACCAATTTAGGGTTATCACAATTCATGTTTTACAAATCTCCTATAATTTACATGATTATCGACTTTTAAATACTAATTATTTATTAATAACTAGCTGCGCCTCGCGTTTCCACCCGCGTAGGTTTCGATGTGTTTATTTTTTTTATATGCTCCGCCCCTATTGGTCGCAGCGTGATGTTACTTAGCCTAAAGCCATCTTGGATTAATGGGCTATCCAACGCAAAAAGATCAGATTTTTCAAATCAGTCCAGTAGTTCCTGAGATTAGCGCGTTCAAACAAACAAACAAACTCTTCAGCTGCATATATTAGTATAGATTCCTATTGCAGTATATTTCAATAGAATCACTAAAATAACATGCATATTAACTTCCTATTTCGAAAAACCATTAAAAAGTCGACATTAATTTACGTGATAGTCTTACTATAAAAGAAACATTGATGAAATCCAGGTATTAAACACCTTTTGTGGAATTTAGGTAATGAATAAAATTGAGGCATTTATCAATACAATTTTGCGTATTTTAACTACTTTTCAAATCAACTGCATACCACAAGCATTATAATACTTTCAAGTATGGACTACGTATAATATATCTATATGTATCAAATATTTTACCTATTAGGAAATTAGTTTCCATGTGAGTCATATTTCATTCAAATCGGTTAAGCGTTCTTTGCAAATCATAAATATCTCAATATAAATAAACTGTTTACATTACTGGGAAGTAGGATTATTACTTGTATGAAAATCATCACTCTAGAAATGTTGTTAACATCTTCCTTTTAGGTGTAAACAAGCCGTTGCCTAGCAACGGTTTATTTACTTCTATTCTTTATCGAATTTGGCCCAAGTATAGTCATTATAGTGATGGCTGAAGATGTTTCGTACTATGCACTGTGTAGTACAATCACGTGGAGCTAATACTATGTTAGGTGCAAAATTGAACAAAACAATGACCATTAGATTGTCAAAAATGTTTATATGTATAGTGAAGTTATAAGGCTGTATTATAACTGTGTATCTATCTAAGGTTAGTCATGGAATGGTGGAATGTTTATGAAGTTATCTATCTGTATATTATTGGGTTGTGTATTTGATTAATATGCTGTGATGAAAAAAAGCATGAGTTTATAGCCGTAATCCTTACTAATATTATAAATGGGAAAGTGAGTGTTAGTTTTTTTGTTCCGCTTTCACGCCGTAACTACTGAACCGATTGCTTTGAAATTTTGCAGATGTAAAGTTAGAAGTCCAGATTAAATAATAGGGTACTTTTTTATCCCGGGGAAATTTGATATTTCCGAGAGAAATCTTAAAAGCGCGATATAACCGAATTCCATGCGGGCGAAGCCGCAGGCGGAAAGCTAGTAAATGATAATTGAAACACCTCTATCTGTACAGTCTCGTGTAGATCTACGTGATCTTTGATACTGTTGAAATATTACAATGACATCACGATGCTATCGTTAAACTGTGTTTTATGGAATGTAAGAAAAGAGTATCGTCATTTCAATCTTCGGGAAGGTGAAGGTTTGACATTTCTGGTGTTCATTTGACTCTTTAGAGCGTAATCCGAGCGTAGCCGTGTACAGGAAATGTCATTAATGACCTTGGACTCCTAAATAGAAGTAAATGATTTGTCTGTCGAGTGCTTAAAGTTAATCTAAGGGCGCCTACAGATTTGCCCGATTGACATTATCATCATCATCATAATCAACCTTTTTATCGTCCCACTGCTGGGCACAGGTCTCCACCCATACAGAGAAGGATTGAGGGTAATCACCACGCTTGCTCAATGCGGGTTGGCGATTTCAGACTTAAAGTCCAGGTTTTCTCAAGATGTTTTCCTTCACCTTCAGTCATTGGTGTTCAGGATATACTTAGAAAGTACATATAACTTTAGAAAAGTTACATTGGTACTTGCCTGACCTCGAATCGAACCCGCGCACTCATACTTGAGAGGCTGGTGTTTTAACTACTAGGCCACCATGACCGATTGACATGTGTGAAATGAAATCGCATAAATAACTAAGCAATAAACAATTGTTTGTAAGTAAGAAGTTATTGACAATATATAATCGCCAAAATCGAACAAATATTTTGGCATCTTTATACTTTAGTAGTCTTTTACTTCCGTTTATCTGTACGTTGTGTGTTTATACAATATGTAAAGAAAACCCTGTCCGACCCATAAGGATAATAAAGGTTAGGTAAATACTTGACCAAATATAATATAAAATTTTACATAATCATCATAGTAACAATACTAATGAATTTTGAAATAATCTTTTTTCCCCGGGAATTAATTCCAATTTCCCCGAAATTTGGTATTTAATTTTTAAGAAAGTGACAACACCGGTATTATTATGAGCGAATAGCGACGCGACCACGTGCCGCGTGCCCTGCCCCCCGCCGCCCGCGGTAGAGTTGTTTACCGCACATGTATTAAGTTACCTCTTTTCGAGAAATAATATTTATTATTTTCGGCGCGATTTTTTTTTAAGTTTAGCCCGGCTTTGTAGACATTAGTAGAATCAGATATCGATACCTAACAATACCTTCACGGATCGGACAGGGTTTTCTTTACATATTGTATGTATAAAGCTGAAGAGTTTGTTTTTTTGTTTAAACGCGCTAATCTCAGGAACTACGGGTCCGATTTGAAAAATTCTTTTTGTATTCGATAGCCCATTAATCCAGGAAGGCTTTAGGCTTAACATCACGCTGCGACAAATAGGAGCGGGGTATATAAAAAAAAACGTGGGAGAAACCGCGTGGCGCAGCAAATTGGTAAATAAACTAATGTCTATTTCAAACGTAAAACAACTTATTAAGAGTACAACCTCTTTTCTGATGCCGGGGAAGACAGCGAGGAAGGCGACGTAGAGCGTAAGCGCCGCGATGAGCAGCGCAAGCGCAGGCACGTCGGCCGCGACCGCCGTGCGGTTGTGGTACGCGTAGAGTGTCGGCCCGCCTTCCTCGCGGAACGCGTCAAACCACCCCTTCATCGCTCACCCAGCCTGTAACAAGACAAGTCCAATCTCACTACTAATAAAATAAATAAATGTATACGGACAAATCACATAGATTGAGCTAGCCCCAAAGTAAGTTCGGGACTTGTGTTATGGGATACTAACTCAACGAGGCTATATTTATAATAGATACATATATAGATAAACTGCAATACTGGTCTAACTGCAATGCTTCGATGTCGCCTTCGGGTTGTGGAGGTCAGACGGCAGTCGCTTCACGGAAAATGTCGAAGTTTAGCCATATCAGCAGTTGGACTGGTAAAAGCGGACCCCAGACTCCAAAGCTGAAAAGGCTTCGGATGCGACTGGGATTAACGCTGGGATAATGATGATGACATATATAGATAAACATCTAAGACCCAGGCCAATCAGGAAAAGATCGTTTTCCATCATGACCTGGCCGGGAATCGAACCCGGGGCCTCCACGTCGCAGGCAGGCGTGTTGACCGCTACGCCACGGAGGACGACAAATAATCTAATATATAAAATTCTCATGAAATTTTGTGTGCATTTTGGGTAGGTCTGAGAATCGGACATCTATTTTTTATCCCCTTATCTGTTAAGGGTAATCCACCCCTATTTTTTTTAAATATAGATCTATTTCGCCCTTTACAGCACATGATTTAAATAAATAGTTTCGAAGATATAACAAATTTGAAAATTGTGGGGCGTCGCATTTGCGGCGGTACCAGCCGGTTGGGCGGCGGGCCTTTATGTTTTTTATACAACGTTAACAGTTTTTTTTGGAATGTATTTAGTATCAGCATTGCATTCGTGCGAAGCCGGGCGGGTCGCTAGTAAAATATAAATACAGTATGTTAACTAACAGAGGGCGTTCCCGTTAACCCGAAATAGTATAGCATACATACATGCTAAAAAAAATATTTCCATTCGAAAACAAAATGTTTTAAAATTTTTTAATATGAAAATATTCAATAAAAAATTTAAATTGACATGTAAAAGAAACACACTGTACACGCGAACATGAAAGACGACAACGTCGCAATTTATTTATGAATGACGAGCCGCGTATGCGGCGGCGATCTAAGATCTAATTGATTGATGTGTGTTGGTTGATGTGTGTTGGGCAATGCAACGTTAGGTAGATACTATTCCGCGCTACTATTTTGATTTAAAACAGGAGGTTTCAAATTTAATTTCAATTATAATTTCTTTTTATTCGGATTTTTTTATGCTTATTTTTCTATGCTGATATTTTTATTTTAATCTATTAATGATATACTCGTATATTAACGAGTTTAAGGGAACGCCCTCTGTTATTTAACATACTGTATAATACCTAAGTACTCTTTGTTTGCATACCATATACATACATAATCCTTAATAATATTATAAATCAGAAAGTGAGTTTGTTTGTTCCGCTTTCACGCCGTAACTAATGAACCGATTGCTTTGAAAATTTGCAGACGTAAAGTTAGAAGTCTGGAGTAAATAATTTTTTCCCTGGAAAAATTTGATGTTCCCGAGGGAAATCTAAAAAGCGCGATACAACCAAATTCCACGCGGGTGAAGCCGCGGACTGAAAGTTAGATATAAATATAGAAAATATTTAAGCGAATCTCTTTGAGGGGATATCTCTTCAAGGACAATAAAGTCTAGAATTGCGTATTTTCTTCATGAACCATAAAGACCTGTTGGTTCGGATTATAATCTTGAATCCCATTAAATAGGATACGATATGAGTCACATATTATCATAGGAAATTAATGAGCCTAGTTACGACGCTTGGCTAACATAAATGATGAGAAAGAACTCAATTAGATTTCAAATGATTTACACACATCACTTTTATTATCCTTGGTTTCTTAAACATATAAGGAGGGCATTGTAACTGAGTTACATACTAATCATCATAAATATTAAAAGTTGCTAAAACTGTTCCGGCTGAGTATTTTTTTTGATGAAACCTGCCGAAATACCTACTTCAGAAATTCTGAAACGCTTCAGAAATTATTTTTGTTTAAAAGTTTAAAGCCGGGTTTGGCAATCGCGGTATAATGTTAAAATAAAAATACAGGGTTCAGCACGCGAAGTGTTACTAATTTTACGTTGTTATAGCAACTAAACTGTTTACAATATGGCGCCCATTTTTTCACATTCCTTAGTGTATTGTATTGTTAATAAACTAACAAAAGCCTACTATTTTTCGTCGTTGTTAAAAAAAGTTTTGCAGATGGAAGTCAAACGAAACAGTGTCATTGCTTTCTTTGTATTTGGATGGAAAATCGCAGGCAGCCATCGTTAATGAGCTAGGACATTTACATTTGAACAAAATGTTTGTGTATCGGACCATCACGCGTTACAATGATACGGGTAGCATCAGAAAAGGCCATGGAGGTGGACATCCAACAACAGCAACATCATCAGCAATGGTTCGAAAGGTAAAGGCTAGAATTGAACGAAATCCACGACAAAGCGCAGTTAAATTGGCGAAAAGTCTTAATGTATCTGCCCGGAGCATAGGGCGCATATTAAAAAATAAACTTCAACTGAAGCCCTACAAATTACAAAAAGTGCAAGATCTGACACTTGCACAAAAGACAGTTCGTCTAGAAAGAGCTAAGAACTTAAAGCACTTGCACGTTAATAGCTTGCTTGAAAATTTGGTATTTTCCGATGAAAAAATTTTTACCGTTCAGCAATATGTGAACAAGCAAAATGATCGCGTATGGTTAAAGTGTAAATCAAATGATAATTTAGACCAACGAATTGCCTTGCGAAAGCAAGCACCAGCATCTGTGATGGTTTGGGCGGCGGTAACTGCCATGGGACGCTCATCTCTCGTTTTCATTGACCAGGGTGTAAAGATAAACCAGCAGATCTACCGTAAAAAGATTTTAAACGATGCTTTGTTACCTTGGGCACGTAAGCAATTTGGTAGAAATCATTGGACCTTTCAACAAGACTCGGCACCATCTCACAAAGCTCGTGAAACCCAAATTTTTTTACAAGAAAATGTTCCGAGCTTCATTTCTTCGCAACAATGGCCACCATATTCCCCGGACTTAAACCCAATGGATTTTTCCATATGGTCAATTCTAGAAGCCAAAGTGTCAACAAAAACATATGAGACGGTCGACGCCTTAAAGATTGCGCTTCGCCGCGAAAGGAACAAAATACCAGCAGACCACATTCGTGCAGCGTGTGAAGCCTTCTCGGTCAGACTCGATGCTGATATCAGCGCTAAAGGTGGCCATATCGAACAATAGCTTCTTTTTTTATTTATTGTGTATGTCTTTTTTCGATACTGAAGTTTTTAAATAAATATGCACATGTTTAACAGAATTATAGCATTTTGAATTGGTAACACTTCGAGTGCCGACCCCTGTATATAAAGCTGAAGAGTTTGTTTGTTTGTTTGAACGCACTAATCTCAGGAACTACAGGTCCGATTTGAAAAATTATTTTTGCGTAGCATAGCCTATTAATCTAGGAAGGCTTTAGGCTATATAACATCACACTGCGACCAATAGGAGCGCAGCATAACTAAACCACGCGAACGAAGTCGCTGGCGGCCGCTAATTTAAAATAAAAATATATAAAGCTAAAGAGTTTGTTTGTTTGTCTGAACGCGCTAATCTCAGGAACTACAGGTCCGATTTGAAAAATTATTTTTGCGTTGCATAGCTCATTAATCCAGGAAGGCTTTAGGCTATATAACATCACGCTGCGACCAATGCATATAAAAAAGGAGCAAGGCATATAAAAAACGCGGGTGAAAATAATTTTCTGTTCTTTGTAGCAATTTCAGCTATTCTCCAATAGAAGTTTTTAAAATTAAGATAAGAATATGTATGGGGCAAGAATGTTGGTAAATGTAGGTCACTTATAGGCTTAACGGAATGTTAATTTAATAAGGTAAATTTGATATGCAATTTCAATTAACTTGTCTAATTTATAAATTGGTTACGCAAGTACTAATGGCACGTAGTAATTAAAAGCAAACATAACCTACGAAGTGTTTAATCGGATGGCATTAATCGAAATTTTAGAGAAACATTATATAAGTACTAGCTGTCCGCCCACGGCTTCGCCCGCGTGGAATTCGGTTATATCGCGCTTTTTAGATTTCCCTCGGGAATATCAATTTCTTTTTTCAATAAAAGGTAGCCTATGTCCTTTCTCGGGGTCTTAACATTGTCTGTGCCAAATTTAATCAAAATCGGTTGAGAGGTTTAAGCGGAAAAGCGTAACAAACACACAGACAGACAGAATTACTTTCGCATTTATAATATTAGTATGGATGTACGTAGGATCCGTGGCTATAGCCGCACAAGTCAATCGATCTTGGTAAACTACACTTGGTGCTGTTGGTTTGTGGATGTGTTGGGTTTTGGTATGTGTTGTGGCCTTGTGGGTGTCCATCATACCACGATCGCTCCGTGCTTCGGAAAGCACGTGAAGCTGTTGGTCCCGACTGTTATTCGTAGATTTTTGAAAATCGTTACGAGTAGTCTGACAACTAATCTTACCAAGGCGTATCGTATTACCCAATCATTGGGTAAGCCGACCCCAACATAGTTGGAAAAAGGTTAGTCAGATTATGATGATTCTATACATATGTACATATGTCTCAAGACTAAAGTCTTTGACCAGTGTGTGTTGCCAGTGATGACTTACGGAACTGAAACGTGGTCGCTCACAATGGGCCTCATACGGAGGCTCAGTGTCACACAAAGGGCGATGGAAAGAGCTTGGTGTTTCTCTACACGATCGAATCAGAAATGTGGAGATCCGCAGAAGAACCAATTTCACCAACACAGATTTTCGAGTCGCTAAAATTAAGTGGCAATGGGCGGGGCACATTGCTTGTAGAAACGATAGCCGATGGGGCAGTAAGGTTCTGGAGTGGCGGCCACGTATCGGAAGACGCAGCGTACGGAGGCCCCCAACAAGGTGGACCGATGACCTGGTGAAGGTCGCGGGAAGCCGATGGATGCGGGCAGCACAAGACCTGTCATCGTGGAAAACCTTGGGGAAGGCCTTTGTTTAGCAGTGGACCTCTATAGGCTGAAGAAGAAGAAGAAGGGTTGTGGAGGTCAGATAGGCAGTAACTCCATGTAAAATACTGGTATTAAGCTGAATCCGGTCAGACTGGAAGCTAACCCTCACATACATACGTACATATGTACGTATGTATGTGAGGTTATATATTTGAGGTTAGTATTTAGGTTATATGCATTAGGCTTCATGATCATGCTAATGTGAATAATAACTATGTAAATATCCATGGCTATCTTGTAGATACAAGATAAGGGTAGGGTAGAAGTGAATTCCTCGGTGTTGGTCCATCTACCACAGACTATTAACTAACTGTTCTATGTTAATAAGACGAGTTTCCTACTTGACACGAATGTTAAGTGCAGATATATGCGATGCCACGGTACTTGTTTTGTTTACTAGTATTAAACTTTAGACGTAAATAAGTTTGGTTGCATATGCTTAAACTAATAAACGTTATAAAGAAAAACCAATTGATTTTATGTATGCTTGTTAACAAACAAGCATACATAAAATCAATTGGTTGGTTGGAAATTCATCCGAATCTGTTCACCATTTTAACATGAAAGCATAACAATGCTTTCATGTTAAAATGGTGAACAGATTCGGATGAATTTCACGGTAAAAAGTGAAGAGAGCTGTTAATAGAATGACAAAAATGTCAATGCATCAAATGGATCTCATGCTAGGTATTGACACTATTGCCAGTAAGGAAGTTATCGAGAGTAATGCGGCTGAAACCACAGGGTAGGTACAGCTAGTTTCCAATAAAATGATCCCATACATTGGGTAGGCTAGTACATAGTGATGTGCTAGCCTACCCAAACAACCTACCCTAAATCTCGCTAAAAGTCCCATCACTTAATTGGATCACTATCCAATTGATGATGGAACTTTTAGCAAGGTTTACGAGATGGCCTGCAGCCGTTAGATGTAGATGCTGATGGCACAAGTGTGACTACAGCTAATGATTAATAAACAGCATTATGTAGGTAGGTACAATCTGTGACTACTAATGCGTTTAACAGGTGGTATGATTAAGGCCATAGAATACAATGTAGCCAACTCTGGCCGTTTTTCGGAACAGCAGCCATTAGGCGAACGGCGAACAAATTTTTGTCAAATGATTGCGACTAGTTGGGATCGTTTGGACCGCAGTTGATAGTATTTTACTGTAAATCTATATGGTCTTTTACAGCTAATGAATATTATCGAAGATAATGAAGATTTAAAAATTGCGGGACGTTTGCGGCGGTGCCAACCGGCCGGGTGGCGTTAGCGGGCTGCTGTTTTTATATACAATGTTCACAGTTTTTCTGTAGTGTAATTAGTATCATTATTGCATCCGTCCGATGCAGGGCGGGTCGCTAGTGTTAAATAATAAAAAATACCTTTTTATAATTCAGAAAACATTACACAGAACACTGTGTTGCAAAGACTATCGTATCTTGGCGAGACGACACGGTCGGCATGCGCAGGAGTTGCGAAACACTCCCGCGTTGCTTCGCCTTCGGGAAACGGATGTTTTACGCCTTATGGTGCACTCAGTTCAGCCACTAATTAAATAATAAACTGCTCGCGATAATCCGAGATTGTATGTCTTGCGTAACAAACCCACTGAGTGTGAAATACGGACCAAATCGCGTTCAGTAAAAGCTGCAAGGACTACGATTGTGTGATTCGTATGCAGACGGCCATTTCAGCAATGTATCTGCATTTTGTTAAAGAGTTGCATCGAGAAACAGTTTGGGTTTTTCCTCCTTCACTACCGTTGATAAAAATTATTCAACGTTGGAAGAATTGAAAACTTGAAGAATAATTAGGAAACTTGTCAATGCCTTTTCGGTGCACAGACCTCTTTTTGGTGAGAAAGAGTGGATCGTACATCACGCGGGACCAGGGCGGGTTGATAGATGTCACATGTCTTCGAATCTTTGATTTTGAAACATATCGGTTTCTTCATGATGATGACTTTACTGTTTTGAGAGCGTTGGTGATGAAATAGGTTACACAAAGTGAAGTGACTACTTGAGTTCAAACCCGCGACCTACAACTTGCAAGTCGCGGCCATAATCACTAGGCCACCACGGCGCCTCAGGAAGCAATAATTGGTATCTACAGTCATAAAAACTATCAACGAATACACTTATCTTTCGTTAAGGTTGTACTTGGCTTCGATTGCCATTTCTACCCGAGACGGGTTCAATGACATCTAGTAATGGTACTACTCGAGTCCTATTCGTTTTATAAGGCGAATGGAATACATACTTACGTCCTTTGTTCTTTTAACATCATTTAGTACTGACAGACATAAGCCAGCCATTGTACCTTAAAGGTCTTCAGACCCTTGAACTTAAGGTAGGTGTCGGAAAATTCTTAAAAATTTAATTGATATTTAATAATAGTTTAAAATTGACTACAATCAAAAGTTCAATCAATAAAAAACTACTGACATTGTATCGAGATAAAATTCTTGACACAAATTAAGGTACATGGAGTGGTTTGTCGGAAGTGTTGATCGATGATAAGAACTTTGCAGTGGGTGCGTACCGGAAGAAATGTATCTGAAGTATTCCATCGAGGTTGGTTCACTTGTTATTTACAGAACATATTTAACCTTCGTAGAGGCGAACTGGTTACGATTAAGGCCCTATTTGCCAACTTCTCTGATACATACTTAAGCAATGTGAAATTGTATTCGAGTCTGTAGATGTCTTACATGATGACAAAGAATTTATTTTAGTCTATTGATTTATAGTCCATCTATCCCCAATCACACATGAATAAACAGATATACAATCTCAAGATTGAAATTTTATTTTAATGGAAAATAATTTATTTTACTTACAATTGATTAATAGTCCATCTATCCTCAATCACACATGAATAAACAGATATACAATCTCAAGACTGAAATTTTATTTTAACGAAAAGTCATTTATTTTACTTACATTTGATTAATAATCAATCTATCCTAAATCACAAACGAAAAAACAGATATACAATCTCAAGATTTACATTTCATTTTAACGGAAAATAATTTATTTTACTTACATTTGATTAATAATCAATCCATCATAAATCACAAACGAAAAAACAGACATACAATCTCAAGACTGAAATTTTATTTTAACGGAAAATAATTTATTTTGGTTACAATTGATTAATAGTCCATCTATCCTCAATCACACATGAATAAATAGACATACAATCTCAAGATTGAAATATATTTAACGGAAAATTAATAAGTTCAAGAACGAATTTAACACGATACTATTTATTTCGTGTTTTGTGAATACAATTTGAGTACTATGTGTGATGCTTAATTATTTTTGAACCTTCTTCTTTTTCAACCTTCATGTCTAATGGAAAACTTATTCAAAATAATGTTACAATTATATGATGATTAATTATTATTATGTAAATGTTTAACAACTTTGAAATTTGTTTTTGTCCAGTTATATCTCGATAGTCTATACTCGATATTCTTATTAGCAAAAATGTAGCGGCCGTTTTGTTTCAATTCTCAAATAAGTTATCTGTGGCAATTCGTTTATAAAATGAGGAGGAATACGAATGAATTAATTTAAATTTAGCAAAAAACTAGTAGTAATAATAGTGTAGTAGATTCGATCAAGTTTAATTTGTAGTAGAATGTTGGCTAGGAACAACAGTTTTTGTAATTTTTAAATTAAGAGTGGAAAAGAATACTCTTACCATAGATACAAAAGGCATATTACAAAGGGTCGATATAATGAGATGTCTTATCGATAAGTGCAATCTTTTTAAGACTAACTTTGGATGGATTAAAAAAGGGAAGGAGAAACAATAGTGTTGCTAGGGTCTCGTGTATCATTTACATAATACCATAAATATATACGAAACACATATGATACTAATTTATATAAATATGTATGTAAGCATGAAACAGGATCAAAGAAAATGTGATGATGATGGAAATGGATCACTATTTAAGATTAAAAAAATACCTCGTTTGATATTCTGAACCGGATTAACTAAAGTAATGAATTCACAGACGGACCCGAATTTTTGTTGGAATATCTGTGATCGTCATTTTGTTAGTTTGGTTCGCCATAGAAATACCGGTTCGACCATACGGCATTGAATTCTAATCTTGCGATTTTCCATGTTTCTTACGCACACAAAAAATATGAAAAGTTAACATGCAATATGTTATGTTTCATATGCTGTTAGGTATGTCGGTATACAACGTGTAACATAAAGGGTATATACATAACAAAGGCATGGCATCTTTACATGATATCAAACGATATTGGAAGGGTTTTTAATCCTATCTCTTTATGTTAGGAAGTTATGAGGAAAAACACCGCCTGTGATAGGCTACTATCATACTAGTCGCACAGAGATATTGAAGACATTTATCGGATTTTGGCGAGTAACGAGACGGGTAACGAGTAGTTATTAACGTAGGTATGTAGTGTGCTGCCACGTTTGTTATAATTTTATTTTAAGAAACACACGAAACCGAAAATTTGGTACTAATTTTTTGAGTATTTTATTTTGAGTTGAAACCGTTCCGATATCGTTTGATATCATCTAAAGATGCCATGCCCTTGGTATGTATAATATTTATATACCCTTTTTGTTACACGTTGTATATGTACATATATGCCGTTGCTAATGGCTTGCAAACTTCAAGGGTGAACGCTTGAATATTAAATTACATATATTATTTAGCTTATTATCATTTAATATAAATTGTCACTTAATTCTTGTTAATAACCCGTTGGCCTATAAATGGCATAATAATGATCTTGTACATAAAAAGTTCATTACCGCCTCAACAGATAATTGTACCTACCAACATTGTGCATAATCCATACTAATATTATAAATGCGAAAGTAACTCTGTCTGTTACGCTTTCCCGCTTAAACCTCTCAACCGATTTTGATGAAATTTAGCACAGACAATCTATAGACCCTGAGAAAGGACATAGGCTACCTTTTATTGAAATGAAGCTAATAAAAAGCATGTAAAAATTGATATTCCCGAGGGAAATCAAGAAGCGCGATATAACTGAATTTCACGCGGGCGAAGCCGCGGGCGGGAAGCTAGTAATTGTATGTTTAAACAATGGTTACATATGTAGTTTTAAGTTTATTGTTCTACAAATAGCTGTTTCTTTATCTATGTTATAGTGATTAAATAAAGCAGTTTGGGTTTTTAATGTGGACTGTTTCAAAAAATATTAGTGGGATGTTATGTTGTCAATGGTTACATTGTACGTATGTACATTGTAGCTTGGCTTTCTCTTTGTTCAGTCGAGTGATGTACGATGTTGAGGTACTCGAGTGCGAGAAGAATAATTTATTTATTTTATTATACACACAATACAATACATAAGGATATGTCAAAATTAAGATCTGAGTACAAAGGTGCCGCTTATGTCTTAAGAAATTTCTTCCAGCAGACCTGCAAAAGGAGAAGTAAAACAGAAATGTAGACAATAGTGTGTAAGAACAAGGAGAGAAAAAACGACGAATGTGATAAGTACAAAAGTAATAATATTAAATAAACCTAAACATATAATCCAAAAATAATTACACAAATATGCTTAAATAAATACATTTCTTAATCCTTATTGTTCATGTTGAGCCATTCCGTGTCCCATATTGGCATATTGTTTCGCAATAATTATATTTACGCTAAAGTTTATCATGTTCAGAATAAAGATTTACGAGTGTTAAGTTAGAGTAAATACTGGGGCATATATCTACTTGTAACCATTAATTTATTTATAAATATGTTAATCTTTGTATAATATTGATGATGGTCCTCTTAATATGGTTTAAAACGACGATTATTATAATTCTTATTATGGTCATTTTAGAAATATCGTAACATTAAAAGTTTACCTTTTATAGTTATGTCAGATATTATAAATCATAACTACATAGGTCACTTATATTGTATATTAATTGAAATAAAATTATGTTGTAGAGTTCATCTTTTATGGTCAAGGTTTAAAGTTGATATTGCGACCTTTATATAGTATAGGAAAATGCTACTTTTGTCTGGCAAATATAATACCTTTATACAACGTGTAACAAAAAGGGTATATACATACCAAGGGCATGGCGTCTTTAGATGATATCAAACGATATCGGAAGGGTTTTAACTCAAAATAAAATTCTCAAAAAATTGGTACCAAATTTTCGGTTTCGTGTGTTTCTTAAAATCAAATCATAACAAACGTGGCAGCACACTACATACGTTAATAACTACTCGTTACCCGTCACGTTACTTGCCAAAATCCGGTAAATGTCTTCAATATCTCTCTGCGACTAGTATGATAGTAGCCTATCACAGGCGGTGTTTTTCCTCATAACTTCCTAACATAAAGAGATAGGATTAAAAAACCCTTCCAATATCGTTTGATATCATGTAAAGATGCCATGCCTTTGTTATGTATACATATACCCTTTATGTTACACGTTGTATAGTATAGGAAAATGCTACTTTACTTTTAAACCAAAAAGGAATTGCTTGAGACGAGTGTCTACACTTGGACATTTTACAGTTTCTTTGAAACTTTTCCATATTAATATGAGAATCGAACTCAAAAAAGTAATATTTCCATTGGACAGTAAAAATTTTGAAATGAGAATTGGAGTATAATAGGAGAATAGGTATTTGACTAAAAAAAACTAATTAGTCCGTCAGACAGATTTTCAAAAAACTAGACACATATTTTTCCTTTTTTCATATAAACAAAAAAACGAAGACGACACAGCGCGTTGAAAACTCGTGTGACGTCACTGCACGCTACACTTTTTAGCGACTAGTGACGTCACCAGCCTCCACTCCTGATCTTTGCCGCCTTTTATATTTGTCAATTTTTATTGATTTGATAAAACAAAATATACGTAAAATGTTTTTCTACGGACTAAATATAATCATTTTTTTTTACCCAGGAAACATCTTTATTGACCGATTGCCGTTCAGATTTTGTCTGGGAAGCGAAGTAATTATGAAAAGAATGAAATACAAACTAAATAACAGTCTTCACGTATCTACAGGCATGTCTAAATGTCACTTGTCCGCCTACACCACGCACAAACAGTATCATTAACAATAATTTGTAAAGAATTTAAGCTCCTATTAAACCTTGCCCTGCAACTCCCGGAAACCAAGTTTGGGTCATTGTGCTCGGAGGAAGGTCGCCCCAATAACCTTGTATGTCCATCGGTGATAGCAAGGGCGATCGTAAACGTCAGATTACGCGAACGTATATGATATGATATATTAGTGACTACAAGTCTACAACATGCAATTAATGTATGTATGGTACTTCCAATTTGTTTATTTTGCAAAGCCTATGTTGAGTTATTTCTAATTAATAAATACAATTGCGAAGTTTGTGACCAATTGATTTATTTTCAATCATTAGACGACTGCACCTAATCGTTTTTGGAATATTGCGTATACCTACCTATTTGATCTTTAGATGTTAAACATGTATATATGACATAGAAATCTTTATAACTAGCGGCCGCCAGCGACTTTGTTCGTGTGGATTTAGTCATGCTCCGCTTCTATTGGTCACAGCGTGATGGTATATAGCCTAAAGCCTTTCTGGATTAATGGGTTATCCAACGCAAAAAGAAGTTTTGAAATCGGACCAGTAGTTCCTGAGATTAGCGCGTTCAAACAAACAAACTCTTCAGCTTTATATATTAGTATAGATAACAATGCCTGCAAATGTTACACACACTATTACGCGCCCCGTAAGTGGATGTAGGAACCATTGTTTATGTTGCGCATAAAAAATACACAGTTATACACGTGACGTATTGGAGTTTGTGATCCGACTCAAATAAAACTTTACTCAAATAAAATCAACAGGAAAAAAAAAACAATTACCTTGACCATATCTACAATAAATGTTTAAAACTTTAAACGATTAATTACATAGTGTTTATAATTTAAATAAAAACTCAATTTTCCTTGGAACAAACAGCATTGTTTAGAGAACAAATCAAGGAACAGTACGTGCACGTAACATTAATCTCTTGCTCTCGGATCAGGAAAACGCCTCTTTGTCTATATCAGATGACTTCCAAGTGTGGTCATGGACCTGTCACGGTCGTTCGAAGTCGAGGGCATTGGGGACGAAGCACCTCGCCTCCATCAGTGACTCAGCCTTGCTCCTTAAGAAGATTATGAGCCCATAATAGATGCGTGTCACGTATTGTCATAATAATATGACAAAGGCAGGTATGTATAGTACGATATACTCTTAGGCTGAAGGTTTTGTAAGGGCAATGGAAAAGGCTATGCTTGGGGTATCACTACGTAATCAAATCAGAAATGAGGAGATCCGCAGAAGAACGAGGGTAACTGACATAACCTCAAGAATTGCAACACTTAAGTGGCTGTGGGCCGGGCAAATTGCCCGTAGGACCGAAGCCCGATAGGGCCAATGGGTTCTCGAGTGGCAATCACGCATCGGAAAACGCAGCGTGAGTAGGCCTCCGATAAGGTGGGCGGACGACCTGATGAAGGAACCGGGAAACTGCTAGATGCGGGAGGCGCAGGACCGGTCGTCGTGGAGATACTTGGAGGATGCCTATACCCAGCAGTGGACGTCTTTCTTGGGCTGAGACGATGATGATGATGATGAAGGTTTTATGTGTGGAGGTTAATCTGCGAATGGATAGTTCAGGTCATTCTATTAGGAACATCCAATAGAATGACCTGAACTATCCATTCGCAGATTAACCTCCACTCATGATTATATTTCATTGGTTCTTTTTCTGGTTCTACTTATAAACAACACTTGTCCATCGCTCCTTGATGGTTTTTGTCCAACTGCCGGCGTTGCCCTCCTGATGACCATTTTTTGAGTACCTTAATGTGGAACATTAAACATTTTAATGTGTTCTGTCGTACAATTTATTACGGGCTTGCGAAATGTGATGCTATGGCAATAAAGGGCAGAGGTAAGTCATTCAACTTGCAATCTTTGTGATTTTGACATTTCAAGCATTGAGAAATGTATATCACGTGGAAATGGTGGGTTTTATAGTCTTACTAAGCTGCGTCCCCCGGTTTTACCCGCGTAAGTTTCGATCCCTTGGGAATTTCGGGATAAAAGTATCCCATGTGTTATAAAATATTTGTGTGCCAAATTTCATCCGAATCCATTCGGTACTTTTTAGGTGAATGAGTAACAAGCATTCATTCATACATTCTCACATCTTCTTCATTCTCATCTTTATAATATTAGTATGGATAATATTAGTTGATAGGGTATTGACAGCCACCGTGGCGTAGAGGTACCGAAAGCGGCCGCTGCGTAAGAAGGCGCGGGTTCGATCCCTGCGCAGTGCAAATATTTGTATGCATGAATACGAATATCTACACTGGTCTGGTCGTGCTTCGGGAAGCACGTTAAGCCCTTGTTTCCGGTTGCCATACGAACATCGCGGCAGTCGTTATGGGTTGTTGGAGCCCTCAAATGTCCAGCAATTGGTCTAGCTACAATGCTTCGATTTCGCCTTCGGGTTGTGGAGGTCAGACGGCAGTTGCTTCACGGAAAATATCGAAGTTTAGCCAAAACAATAGTTAGACTGGTAAAGCGGACCCCAGACTCCAAAGCTCAAAAAGCTTCGGATGCGACTGGGATTAAAGCTGAAATGATGATGAGTTGATAGGATATACGAGTTGTAGAAATATGGGATATGACAAAAAAAAAACACATTGTTTATATACATGAGAAATTATAATTACATGGGCCCCTTATAAATAATTATCTACTCGAATTGTAACACTTCCTATTAATTTATTATACTTTATAGATACCACAATAAAACGGGCTTATAAGTGAAGCTTCAAGTGCGAAACACGTAGTTAAGTTACGAAGTAACCTTGCGACGACACTTAATAACTTGATTGCACCGACAGCTAATTGTTCTTTACCAATATTCTTGTTAAACTATAATGGTTGGGCAAATAGCTTACACAAGCTGTACAAGTGGACATAGGGATAGTTTCGTAACACATTATCTATGCTAAAGAATTGTTTAGTGATAATATTTAATGAGCAGTACTTGCTTAAGAGGGGACTCTAGTGCCAAGGAATTTGGAAAATAGGTATTTGAAGAAACTATTTCCGTCGCGCTGCTTCCAACCTCTCCCGGTAAAGTGCGAAAAGGACAGTTGCAGCTCAGGCTGATTTTACCTACAAAAACGTTGACTAAAAGATGTTTCATATTCCGCTGTTTTCTTTTTCAAAACACGTCGATCTCAATTATTTTTATATGAAAATTTAGAGAAAAAGTATACCTATGCTTATTTTTTGTCAAAAACTCTTCTCGTTTGTTTAATAGTCATCTGAACATCACGGTAAAAATAAGTTATTTTTCGCGATTTCGAAGTATCGTATTTCTTTTATTAATTAATTTTCGGAAAAATCAAATGATAGGGGCACGTATAATCACGGTGTTTATTGTAGAAAAAATATAAATGCTCTAAAAGCATTACCAACGAAGAAAACCGCGTAATCCGTTTGTATAGAGAAATCATCACTAGAGTTCCCTCTTAAACTTGACGTCTTATGAAAATGTTACGTGGGTAACAAATGTCTTGGCATCGCGCTTCCACCAGGCCGGAGCAAGTGAGAGAGACCAAAGAAATGCTGGTTTGACGTTATAAGAGATTACACGCGTGCCAACAATCTTTTAACACAGAATGCTAAGGATCGCGCGAAATGGAGCAGAATGAGCAGGAAAGCGGACACCGGGCTTCAACGCGAAGGCCGCGGATGCAACCGGGATTGAACGCTGGGATGATGATGGTTTGCTTAAACTTGAGCATTATTCAGAAATATCTGATATGAAGACATATCACCATCCATCCGAATCATCATTCATCATTCTCCTGCCCTTATCCCAATTTATTTAGGGTCGGCTCAACATGCCTTTTTCTTCCATACATCCCTATCAGAAGCCATCTTGGCAGTCACCCCCTTCTTAGCCATATCATCCTTCACACATTCCATCCATCGTTTCTTTGGTCTTCCCCTACTCTTATAGCCATCAACATTCATAATTAAAACTCTCCTCTCGACATTCTCCTCACTTCTCCGTAGCACATGCCCGTACCATGACAACCGATTTCCACACAACTTCCAACAACCATCCATCCGAATATTGTAGTGAAAATGTCAAAAACGTAGTCATAAAAAAATCTTTAAAGGTAGTTTAAATGATCGCAGACGAAGCCAAAGAAGACGTTTACGTAAGAAGACGGTCATTCACACACTTGTGCATCTTCGTTTCTGCCATTTCCATAGAAAAAAAGTGTTAATTTATGTACAATGTGATCTCACTCTATTTAATTTGACTAGACGTGGTTCGTTTATAGGGCTTAAGTAAGAACAATGAGCTACGATAATCACTCCAATTTCGAACAATTGTATGTTAATTAGAACAACTTAACATGTAAAGTAATCAGTAGTTGTTGTTAAATATTCCCTTATTTCCATCGTTCCACTTTTAGATAATTACCACGACTTAGCATAGGAAAATGTACTTGGCTCAAGAAAACATGCGATCAAGCTCCTTTCAGCTTTTAAATGGGCATTGTGTTCGAAAGGTCGCAGATCATTATCAGGAGCCAGTTAACATTTCCTATTAGGCAAAGTAGGATGCTAGTAGAACAGATTTATCTGAGGGATTCAATGACCTATTGAATTTTAAGACTCGTCTTTAAAAGCAGTACTGTATGGAAGATATTTCGGTCTAAAATGTTCCTACCTACTGTTGCGACACAGGTCTCTTGTCTGTGAGCTGAAGGCTTGATATGAAATGAAATGAAATCGTTTATTAAGCAAGTAGGATCACTGATCACTTTTACACGTCATATTTTTTTAAACTAGGTGGAGCCGGCATTTCCTAACATAATTCACCACGTGAGCCCAGAGCGTGTTGGCCGATGTCACATGGCTTCGAATTTTTGATTTTAGAACATGACAGTTTCCTAACGATGTTTTCCTTCATTGTTGAATGAAGATCATCCTTCATGTGATGGAATAATCCAAAAACACAAAGTAAAACCAGCACCCTAATGGGGTGACACACACACACACACACACACACACACACACACTATTGCTATCAGTTGGAATCATTTTGAAGCATATTGCTAATCCATTGCTCGAAAATGTGTCGGCTCAACAATTTAAATAACGCAATTAATGCTATTGAGCTGTCGTATTAAACCCATTGCTACTGATAGTGTGCTATGCAATTACCCTGCTGCTTGGATTTGAGCCACGACTTGCAATTGGTAAGTTACAAATCTTGTCACTCTTCGGGTTTGTTGACCACGCCGACTCAGATGGGCCAGTTCAGGTAGATTGCTAGCCTCTCCATGTAGGTATAGATAAGCAGGTAGTATCTTTAAAGGATTACCGATCGTTTTGTCTAACTAGTATTACTGCACAAGGCGGTACGATGCATACCTGCAGTTAATAACTACGGTAATTTGTACTTGCGATGTAATTATAGTGTTGTCTGAGTGTTCACGGCGACTACAAAGAGCAGAAATACACAATGTATACATCTACTGCCGTAAAGTCGGATGTCCGTCCTTGCGAATAATAATATATTTACTCGCAGAACAAACTTGCAGTTAAATTTATTGCAGTTCACCTTTGATCTGGCTTTTGAAGGTTTAAACGGTGTTAGATGAAACAATATGATATGGTTTTGTGGAGTTTTGAGAAACAGGGAGTAAAGTTCATTCATCGAAAAGGATGGATTCTCCCATCAGATAGGTGCACTTGCCCAATGGTTGATATCGGGGAGTTGTGTGTTGCTAGTTGCCCTGTAAACTTTGCTTGCGAGATGCAGATATTTGCGTTACGTTAATATGACGTTGATGACGTTGTTGATACTGCTATAGTTTTATACTAAAATCCCAGAACACATTTCCAGCACGCACTATGTGCGAAATACCTACTAATTTCCGATACGTTTAAGATTTTGAGATATTTGAGGAGAGAAACGCTTGTTTTGAGTTTTTGTTTTTGTAAAAAATATAGTTAGTTCGGGTTACCAAACAATTAATTCATATGACCGGTAGAACGGTGTTTTCCGCAGGAAAATGTAAAGTTGCTAAATCTCAAACAAAAAAGCCAAGGGAAATTATTAAGAGAAAAATATCGTATAAAAATATCAAAATATCTTAACAGAAGATATTATGTACCTAGAAAAAACTGCCCCTATTATGTAAATAGGGGCAGTGGTGTTTCAAAACTTTTTTAATACTAATATTATTATATGTACTACTATTATCTATTAATGACTTTAAGCCAACTGCTGTAGGTATATTCTATGTACGTGAATTAGTGTGTCAGTGTACGTGACTGCAGGCAGCGTTCATTCAGCACGCATGCGTGACTTTTGGCACGCTTGGAAGATCTGCGCGCACGCATGGCCCTTTGATCGGCACAATATGACGGCACATCCTCAAAATATTTTGTAATAGATAGTCATTCAAAATTTGTCATACTTTGACTATTTAGTTTGAAATGTTTTAGGGGAAATATTGCACAAAATGTGCAAAAAACCAATCACATAATTTTGATCAAGTATGTTCTACAGATCGCAACATCAAAAAGGATGGTGAAATTTGACTAACTTTGATACTGACTAACATAGGCCTGCAATACTGTTATTCATTTCCTGAGTTTGAATTTTATAACTAGTCACTACTGATCCACTTTTAAGCAAAGGCTAAACACAAGGCCAAGTCTTTCCCGGTACTCTTCTCTCCCCGTCATCTCAAACCTTTACTGCAGCTAATTCCATCTTGCACACAGTTAACACAAAAAACTGCTACTTATATGTACTTATATTCGGTGTTTGAATACTTAATGTCACCTAACTTGGAATTTACATTGCCTTTGAAAATTATTTACTAAGTAAATAGTGGTTGTCACATAACAAGTGTTTGATTGAATCGTTATGAACTTACATATGTATATGTATTTTCAAAATCCAAAGTCAAGAGAGTATTTTTGTTTTAGCTAAGTATACATTTTGTGTAAATCTTATACAAGTGTCAAAATTGGAAGAACTCCTACATAAAATACAATATGATGTATGCTTTTTTTGCAGTCGCAGAAAGGTAGTTTTGCTCCTTGTTGCAGTGATTAACTTAGCAAGTGGTCATTATTTCGAGATACTATGGTATTTATACCATTTTTAGAACTCTAAAGGGTGCCAATGAACCCTATTAAAGTCTCTGCTGTCTCTTGGTACCGCCTGAACTGTAAGATGTAGACAATAGGTATTTCTACAGAAACAGTTTTTCGCCACAAACTATGCCTATCAACAAAAACAATTAAAACGAAATTGGATATTTAAGGGGATATACCCCATATCAGCACATAAAAAATAGTAAAGAAACCATTGTTTGCCACTTGAACTCGCAATTTGAAAACTTTATATGTCTGTCAAAATTAGCAGAATCGATCACTCAAAATATAGTACCTATGCAAAATTTGTGAATAGTGCAAGAGATCGATATAATTTGGTGGTCATAAAGAAAGGCGTACGGTTCTTATTTTTGTGACTAACTATTAGGTTGTGGTTATTACTTGCAGGTAACGGGTATATTGCGGTTTAATTTTTTTTTGCTTTGTTAATAATTTTTCGTGTAGTGAACAAGCTGAATAAGCAACATTACGATATTACAGTAACGGTTTGTGCTTTTCCAAGTCCATTGAAAACCACAAACAAACATGATTTCTGTGGTTCTTTACGTACGTGTCATAATATTCCTCAACTCATTGCACAGTTCCCTAAACAAAAACCACCTTTTCTCTTTCATTGTTTTGCCGTATCCCTTTACTTAAAACCAAACAAATGAAGAAATTGTGTCTTATTAATGTTCAAAACATAGTGATAATAATATAATTATTGTTGTCAGTCTTGCTTGTGTACATAGTGAGAGAGTGTAAATAATAACAACAGATGATCACTAGTTTAATTTAACCCTCCATGGTGGCGCCACTTGCAAAGCAGAATTGTAAAATGCTGTACATATTATAAGTTAAACTTTTTTAACCGTCTGCCAACATATAGTGGCCAGTCTGCAGTAGTTTTTACACTAATTGTCGGTTAAAAGTAGATCAATCAACGGTTGTTAGTACGTGAGTGCGGCCGGTTGCTGAGGTTACATAACCCGACGTGTGGCCACTGGCCAGAGCCAAGTGCTCGGATCTTGACCTTGACTTGTTCCACAAACAATTTAATGCCCATCACTACGGTCTACATACTTGTGTTAAATAGGTTTTTTTACGTCACACTGCTTTTATTTTGCTGTGTGCCTTATTTATTGTAATAGATAATGTGACATAGGATTTGTTAAAATATTACCTATGCAACGTTATTTTTTCTTTTTACGAAACCTGAATACAATTTGTTCAGAATAAACAACTGAATCGATTCCTATCATTTTTTACACCATATTATATTTTTCCACAAATACATTTAGAAATTGTTGCAGTTCGGTTAGTGAGCGCGCAACACAGCTGACGGATCACACAGCTGAGACAGGTCAACGCACAGCCCCCAGCGCCGCGCGCCGCAGCAGGCGCGGGCGGGCGAGCGGTGCGTAAGGTACCAAGTAAGATAACAAGCTTATAACTTTGGGGGCTTTCATGATATCTTTTTGAAATTTTGTACACAGATTCTTTAGTTAAAATACTGGACACGTGTTTAGGTTTCGCATAAACACAAAACAACGTTGTATATTTTCACGACAGGTGCTGTTTAGTAAATTTAACAAAAGGAACTTGTAGAATTGTCACCTGTCTGACTCGTCACTTGATGTTAAATAGTTCGGCCCCTGGCGTTATGTTACAAGTTGGGGCTTGGGTTTTACTAAGTAAGTACAAAATCGGCCACAATTTAAGGTTCAGCAGGGTCATAAGAAGATGAAAGATAAAATTATTCCAATAAGCTGAGCCTTGTCATTTCGTTCATAGAATACGGCTCAGAGTACAGGAATGTTTAAACCAAATAGTAGCTTTGTGGATTGCACAATCAATCTGCTAACACACATACATATAGATAGCTTCGTCATGTTCTGGAGCCCCAAAGTTATACTAATACGTAAAAGCTGTGAATTTTAACATCAAACAAGAAGTGCAACTGTTTAACCTTTGGTATACATTTTTGGAGATAAAGAACCGAATTCCTTCATTACATGCTTTTTATTAGCTTCACTTGTATGTTTGCTTGCTTGCTTGTTTGCTTGCTTGTTTGCTTGTTTGCTTGCTTGTTTGTTTGTTTGTCCGTCTCTAACTCTTTGGACTACAAGTGAGCGGCTCATAACTGTAAAATGTCCCACCGTTTTCAATACGTCCGTTCGTTCGTTTTTTTTTTTAAAGAATATCGAAGTACAAAGTTGAAAATAAATATAGTTTAAAAAAACTAAAAAAACATGCTTTTCAAAAATATGAAACTAAAAATTAAAAATTTTTTTTTAAAAAAGCGTGCGGCGCTTAATACCTATACAAAAATTATGGCACAAAGCGCCTCACGTTTTTTTAAAAAATATTTTTAAATTTTGTAGTTTGATATTTTTTAAAAGCATGTTTTTTTAACTATATTTTTTACAAAGTTTGGTTAGGTTGAATTGTAATCAGCGTTTGTCGAATAAAATAGTTCGTGATGCCAATGTTTGCTAACCTTGATCACGAAGCTTCGACGTTGCTTAGACCGCTTGAATCAGGTGTTAATTTGTTTCTTGTCTACATTTTAAGTATAACAGAGTAGGCGGCTTCTGCTCACTATGAGACTATTTACTTCTCAATCAGTGTGTGTTCGTTATTTAGCAATTTGCGTAAACGTGACGTGGTCACGACTTAATAGTTAGTTGCAACGTCTGGCGGCCTCCGCCGGCATCTAATGCGCGATGCATTATATTTCGCGCGTAGATAAAAAACAAATTCAACAATATTTTTTAACATGCTGCTGAATAACAATTCATTGCTTTTTGTTGTTATCTAGATCAAAGATCAATGCTACATAATAAATTATCAGCCAATTGTATGCACGATCAAAAAAATGTTCAAGGTGCTTGGGCGTTTAAGGCCTGATGATAAATTACCCGGACAAGTATTCATTCATTTTTCATTATTTTGTGCAGAGAATTAAATAGTTCATCTAACCACTGAGAGTAATTTTTCAAGTGACGGGTGCGAACATGAGACGTGTGCATCGAACAACACTAGAACATGTTTGCATTGAGTGCTCCGGTACAACCTTCTCAAATGACAGCAGCGCATAAAAACAACGGACAGTTGGTATTCGAGCCAAGGTCCTGTAATGAGATATGTTGGTAGATAGCTGTGGTAAAAGAATTAAAACAATTCCGCCGGCGAGCAGATAAAGCTTCGCCGGGTTTAATAAATAATTAATATTGTGCGGCGCAGGCGCAGGGTGCTATTACCGAGATGCGTAAGCGCACATGCCGCGGGAACAGCATTGTGCCGGTTCTGAAGGAACCTCCGACAGTTACTCATTACAATGAATGGTAAAGGCCGCAGCTTAATGACGGGATTAATATCAGAGTTTTTTATTATACGTATACCCGTATACCCCCTTTGTTTTTTTCTACAATAGAATTTAAGACTATTGAATTAGTGTTTAATTATCTTTTTACTGCCAGGTATCCTAATGATTGATATCGCTATAAATATTAATAATAATAATAATAATAAAGCCTTGTTTATTCCTTAGAATCAAAATTTTTTTTACATATGATTAAACTTACACTTAAGGCATTCGGTTACCTTATACATTTTTCTAATACTTAAAAACTATTAAATGATACTTATTTTGCATGCTTATGTTACTAAGGACCTCTCTACTGAGTGAAGGCCTCCTCCATTTTTCTCCATTTTACTCTATCTTTTGCCTTTTCTATCCAGTTTCTCCCCGCTGTTTTCAGAATTTCATCGACCCATCTCTCCATTGGTCTTCCTCTACTTCTCTTACCTGATGGTCCTTTCCATAATGTTATCTTGTTTGTCCATCTTTCACCATCCATGCGAGCAACATGGCCGGCCCACTGCCATTTTAGCTTCATGCAGTGTTGTAAAGCATCAATTACTTTTGTAGTATTTCTAATATCAGTATTTTTTCTTTTATGTTTAAGTTTTATTTTCAGAGTGCTCCGTTCCATGGCTCTTTGGGTTGTTAATATTTTGTTACAGGTAAATTTGTTGAATATCCATGTTTGTGATGCGTAAGAGAGAGTAGGTAGAATACAAGAATCTAGGACTTTTTTCTTTAGTCTCATTGGTATATTTGACTTGAGAACTTCTTTAAGACTCCAAAACTTGTTCCAAGCCATGTTTACTCGCCTGTTTAGTTCATTTCTGTGCCTAGTCTTTTTAAATGATATTTGTTTGCCCAGATAAATATATTCTTGAACATATTCTATTGGAGAATTGTCAACAATAATAGGGATATTTCTACTATTTGTCATTATTTTAGTTTTAGTAGTGTTTAGTTCTAAACCGATTTCAAGGCTGACATTTTTTATATCTTCTATCATAGATTTTAGTTGTGATGCACTTTCCGCAAACAGAACTATATCATCTGCGAACCTGAGGTTGCTCAAGTATTTGCCCTTTATGTGTATACCTTTATTTTTCCATTTCAAATTCTTCATAATATTTTGAAGCACGGTTATAAATATTCTGGGTGACAGGGGGTCACCTTGCCGGACACCTCTACAAATGTCTATTTCAGATCCTGACTTATCTAGTATAACTTTACTTTTACTCTTTTTATATATATCCTGTATAAGTTCAATGGTTTCTGAGGGTACATCACATTCTTTCAAAGCTCTCCATATACTATTGTGTGAAATAGAGTCGAATGCTTTGGCGTAGTCTATAAACGCTAGGTAGAGCGGGCGGTTCATTTCTTCGTACTTCTCTATAACAAGATCTAGAGAGTGTATGTGGTCTATTGTGGAGTAATTTCTTCTGAAACCCGCCTGCTCTACCGGTTGCTCCTTTTCAGTATAGTTCGCGAGACGTTCCTCCACACAAGAAGCAAATAACTTATAGATGTTAGGTTGTAAGCTAATTGGTCTGTAGTTACCTATATCAGCAGGGTTTCCTTTTTTATACAGAAGTACTATGTCTGACTTTGCCCAATCGGCAGGAATCTTTTTTTCATCTAATATCTTGTTGAATAATGTGGTTAAAGGGTGTACTAAAACATTGTTTCCAATTTTTATTGCCTCATTTGATATGCCATCTGGTCCGCTGCTCTTGCCATTTTTCAAAGATTTTATTTTTGTAAAGATTTCTTGACATGTGAATCTTTGTAGTGTGGTGGTGTTCACCTTTTGCTGTAGAGGTTCGCTATGTGCCGAGTCCTTGACTGAGTAAAGATCTTTATAAAAATCGGTTGCTATTTTTATTATTTCTGACCTGGAGAATGTTTTTGTATTTTTTGTAGAGTTCTTCTGTAAGCAGGGGATCCATTGTTTAGACATTCTCAATTCTTTTTTACCTTTCTTCATACTACCTGCCTCGTTTAAATATCTTTCAATAATTGTTAGTCTAAAATCTTGATATTCTTTCTTGATAATTTTATGAACGTTTTTGTATAAATAACTTTTCTCTTTCTTTTCTTCAAATGTTAGTTGTTTTTTGCTTGTTAATTCGTTTCTTCTGTTTATGAGCATTCTTGTGTTTTCTGAAATAATGGGTTGTCTTTTTTGTTTTTTATGATTCTTCATAGTCGATTTACAGCTTTCCTCGATAGCTCTTTTAATTTTCCCATAATATGACTCTACGTCGTCATTGTCTTCGAGTTTGAAGTTTGAACAGTATAATCCTAAGGCTTCTCTCAAGTGTTGCTCTTCGTCTACGGTGGTCATGTTGCACTTTTTGGCTTTGTATTTGGCTCTAGATTTTTTTTATATTTGTTAGTGTAATCGTGCCTCTTACAAGTCTATGGTCACTTGGGAAAGAAAACTTATGCAATACTTCAATGTTCATGAATTTCTGCTTTATGTTCGATAAGATGTAGTCTATCTGGCTTTTCTTGTTCATAGGTGATATCCACGTCCACAAATTCTCTACCTTTTTGTGGAATAAACTATTGATTACAAACAAATTATTTTCCCAGCAGAACTCTAGTAAAGTTTCACCTCTTTTATCTCTATTTCCGAAGCATGAATCGCCAAGTATTCTGTCTTCGCCTTTTAACTTGCCACCGACTCTGGCATTGAAATCGCCTGCAATAATAACATTTTTACTACATTTTAAAAGGCATTCTTGCAATTGGCTATAGAAAACCTTTATTTCAGGTTCTTTTGCATCCGACGTAGGGGCATAAACTTGAATAATAGATAAGCTTGTTTTTTCGAAATTCAGGTGTAAAATACAGATCCTTTCAGAGACTGCAATGAAGCTTTCTATATTTTCTTTGAGGCGTTTTTTTATAAGGAAGCCTACACCATAAAGCCCTTTTGTCTCACCAAAGCAACAGAATATGTGGTCTTCGTCTTCCTCTATAATATATCCTGTTCGTCTGATCTCTGCCAAACCAATTATATCATATTTAATAGTGAGTAAAGCTTGTTTAAATTCCAGTAGTCTCTCGTCTGATAATAAGGATCGTGCATTATATGTGCATATGTGTAGGGAGTGGAGTGGAGGGTTGTGGTCTTTTGCCCCCTCGGTGACCGGCCGTGTTGGGGGAAGCAGAGAGGTGGCTGGCTCATGTCAAATACTGGATGTTGAAGGACCTTTATCTTTTTGCAAAGGAGATCTGGTTGTTTTATCGACATCCTTATTTTTTGTTAGGTAATGATTAATTTTATTTTTCTTCGTCGGGTTTTTCGGCAACTTTTCTTGTCTATCATCACTGCAGTTTACTGTTCCCGGTGACTGTGATAAAACTCTCTTTTGTCGGTCTTGATGTATTATTTGTTGTTCATTATTTTCTTTTTCTGACAGAAATATTAATTTGTTATATTTTATGTATCCTTTCTTTCCCCGTTCTTTTTCTTTTTGTAACTGTGCATTTAATTTTTTTCTTTCTTCCAGTACTTCAGGCGGATAGTCCTGTTTAATATAGTAAGAAGTTGTATCTTGAAGTATTTTTTTGTTCTTGAGTATTTCAATCTTCTTACCCATTGAAGTGAAGGTGACAATAATTGGCCTAGTTTTATCTGACTTCCTTCCCATTCTGGTGACATATTCAATATCTCCTATGTGACAGTCCACTTTCATGTTGTGTACTATAATATGTAAAATTTCATTTTGTAAGCTGTAATATGAGTTTTCAGTTTCTTCAACGCCAAAAAATAACAAATTCTTTCTTCTTATTATATTTTCAAGTCTCTGGATTTTCTTTCCTTGCTCTTCTATTACTTTTTCCAGTTGTTGTTGTCTGGTATGCAGAATTAGAAATTTTTCGTCTATATTTTTGTTTATACTTTTTGGAATATTGTCTTTTATTTCTTTAAGTTCATTGGCTTGTTCATCTAATTTTTTTTGAAGCGATTTTAATATTTCTGTGATTTCTTCCATATTCTTTGTGTATTATTTGCGTATTATTTGTCACGAAAATATTGTAGGACGAATAAACGTCCTCTAGCGGTTATTTCGTAAACTACTTTACTATGGTTAACAGCGTAGATATAATGATAGTTTAGCTGTTGCGCGACAGATGTCGCTGTAATAACTTTCGGCCGGGTGACTTGTCATAAATGACTATGGTGTTTTAGGTTATCTGATTATTGTTACAGCCAAATCACCACTGTTTGCTTTGCAATATACACAGTTCTTTTCTACACACCTGAAAACTTATGGTGACAGCAGCTTTTTAGATATTTATTTGCATTTATCATGAGTAATCTTGCAAAGTTGTCGTTGTTTGTAACACTTTTTTGATCACATCCGCGTATGTTTGCGTAGTTTGTTATATTTCTGGTGATAAGTCTTACACTTCTTCACTTTGATAAATAAAATTAGCACTGTTTTAGCATGACTAACTATTTTTATTGTCACAAAACGTACAGAGCCACAGAAAAGATGTTGACACCAGCACAGCAGCGCCCTCTCTCCTATAAAATATTAATAGGTAATATTAATTCATTGTATAATTCGAGGTTGATGTGAGCTGTAGATAGTTTACCGGGGGTTGTCTGTTGATCCGAAACAATAAAATGATTGCGACACGCAGGCGGCCACGGTGCACTCAATTAGCGTGGGAAATTATTATTTTTATCTCAACCGTCCATCGGAGTCATGAGCAGTGAGGCAGCCTGTCCAATAAAACTGCGAGGAACATTGTTACCGACTAATTCCTTTGTTGTTGTTTAATTTTATGTAGAGTTATACACTCTTGTTTTACAACCGTGCTCCAATTATGTTTATTACGTTTAGGATATAATCAAATTGTTGAATATATTGTGCAAAAGGATTCTTTCTCCTAGGCAAGCGGCACGACTGTCTTGACGGATATTATGAGATTTCTAAAAAACATGGAATGTTATGACAGCGGCATCAATTGCCGGCAAGTAAGCAAAATCAATGCATGTAAGCAAACTATGTGCTTATTTTTAAGTTGAATGAATTAAAAGTGATATATTTAGCTTTTTTTTGGCTAAACCTACTTTGTGTTCCATTGCTGGGGCTTTTCTTTGTTTGTTCCAAAAAAATACTTCCACCCTGACTTATACGATATCTGGCCATGGCCCTATAAACTTTATCAGATTTCAGATATCGTTAGACGCATGCGGCCCATTCCCACTTGAACCTGGTGGTTTTTTCACCAATCGGTACTGAGTTATGTGGCGCAGAATGGTGTTTCTAACTCCATCTGCAAGTTTGGCATCTATTATGCTGCGCAAGCAGCCGGCCAGTTGGCAAATATTGAGACTGATTGATGATTTCTGTTGTTCAGTAAGTCTTCAGCTTTATAGTATGCATGTATAAGAGGTGACGGCTAGATAATTTTCCTCTTCCTACTTGGTCAAGATTGTACTGTGTGATGCTGCGTCATGTTAGCCGAGGTCGCGGGGAGGTCGTGCTGTGCTTCAGTAAACTATAAAGATTTGCATATTCGTACGTTAACTGACCATTGTCTTGTTATGTTATTTTATAAAAGAGTTTTACATATTCTTTTTTTCTTCGTGACATAACGCTCGTAACTGTTACTTCATATTCCCACAATAAATGCATAACGAATAGTTTTACGAAGTAATGCATCCTTTTGTAGTAAAAGTTAGTAATTCAGAGTTACTTATTTCAATGTTCTTGTGTTTTGGCATTGTGTGGGATATCCCGTCGTTAAGGTTATTTCATACTATGGGATGTGTATTGCAAGTTGCATTTATCTGACCTAGATTTCTCTTTCCAGGTGACCTAGAACGGTTTCCTAATATGTTTTACGGCCGAATCCAATAACTTATTGACATATAGCAATTGATTGACAGGTAGCCAGTACAATTATCACTGTCAGTCAATATAATTGCTACTGTTATAGTTTATTGAGACGTTAAAATCAGAGATAGATAGGTTTTTCTGCTGGTTTGGTCATTAGTGGTTGTATAATTGTATTATAGACATTATGACGTTTTTGTCAAAGGATCCAAAGGGTATCCTTATTCATACTATTGACAATAGTGTGTGAGTTTTGAGTTAATTAGACGCATACTTTCACCAACTTGTTCATGGTTGTTGTTGTTTTGTCTCTTTTTTTTTTTGGTAATAAATCTTAATAGTCATAAATTCGCTCGAGTAGCTAAGTATGATGAATATAACAACGTTAGATAGCTCAAAGGAGGTTACGTATTGCAGCGAATTAAATTCAAACGACAATATATTCACAAAATACATTAAACTTTATTGTGGAGCGAATCCCCCAATGTAAAAGTTAACTAAATTATTTATGATTAGGAAACTGTAGCTACGTGGAAGCAAATAGCAAACATTGCCAAAGATTAGTCACAACGTCGTAATTCTAAATAAAACTGAATCAATATTCTTGTCTTTAGTTTTATTTATGAAGTTACGAGGAACTATTCGGTCGTGGCTAAGAACTAACAGTCGCATGGGTTCATCGATCAGGTTAAGCAAAGCTTGCCACCTTGGGTCCGAGGAAGGGTAACCATTTTTTTCCGTGTTTCCGAAAGTTGGCCCAAATTCTCATTCGTGGATATTTAATGTTACTGGTTGTCAGACGCCCAAAACAAGGTATTTATAGTACTGTTTAAGATAGTTTTGGCTCTAGCTAGGATATAAGTTATTGTAAAAAGCAGGAACAACAATTAATGAAGCTTGGGCAGAGTGAGCCGGGAACACCCCAGAATGCTGTGAGCCCACCTTAGTAAAAAACTTAACTTCAAGACTTGCGCTCTAGATGGCGGGATTGGCCGCTTCATAGCAGTCATACTCTCCTCTAAGAAAAATCACTAGCTATGCCAATGTGCAGAGATTTTAAATACTTTATCTGTTGTAGCTACTCGTGTACTTACACGTAAATGAACTAGTCACTGCACTGCAAACGAGTTAACACCTACACAATAGATGAGCCTCATTTTCTCGAATGACAAAGCACTACATTATTAACTAAGTCATCTATCACGTCGATAATTGAATATAAACTACATGAAGGTCGCTGAGACGTCTGCTAATTAAACATCATTTATACCGGGTTCAATGCTTCTTACTAACGATCAATTAGGTACGAACATTAGGCTCAGTTTGCGCTGATTTTGTAATTAATAACGTTTTTTTTGGTCGTGAGGCGATTTATTACGTCAATCACCATCCAAATTTTATGGCAAGGGCAAAAAACCTACTCGTGTCTTCTCCGAAACAATATGGACGTGATAAAACACTTAATGTGGCTGGAAATTTTTATTTTCATGTGTAAAAAAGCCAATAAAGTTTAGATGCCAGACGAGAAAATGACTCACGATTAAAATATTTTTGATATATTCCTGGAACTTATAAGTCATCATGTCTAAGTAAATAGTTTTTGCGGAAGTGTACAGAAGTGTGAATTTTGACTCAATTTGTCAGAATTTTTTGTTTGTACGCACGACGAGATACATACCTATGTATAGCAATACATATCCAGTTTTAGCCGACCTCGGTTCGTACAGGCTTTTTGTACAACGAGATGTTAGCTTATACTGGAAATGTTACTAATCTATTTACTAATATATAAAACTGAAGAGTTTGTTTGTTTGTTTGTGCGCGCTAATCTCAGGAACTACTGGTCCGATTTGAAAAATTCTTTTTGCATTGGAAAGCCCATTAATCCAGGAAGGCTTTAGGCGATATAACATCAAGCTACGACCAATAGGAGCGGAGCATAACTAACACTACGCGAACGAAGTCGCTGGCGGCCGCTAGTGATAGATACATATGTTGAGGTCTGATGAGACTCAATCACGAATGATATCCATTGGTATGATATATAAATAGTTTACAATTAAGTTTGTCAGTTAATAAGTCTGCAGGTTACGGGTTCCTCGACTGCTATTTTATTTCATACTAGCGGCCGCCAGCGACTTCCTTCGCATGAAGTTAGTCACGCTATGCTCCTATTGGACGCAGCGTGATGTTATATAGCCTAAAGCCTTCCTGGTTTATTAGTGGGCTATATAACGCATAAAGAATTTTTCAAATCGGACCTGTAGTTCCTGAGATTAGCGTGTTCAAACAAACAAACAAAGAAACTCTTCAGCTTTCTATCCATACTAATATTATCAATGCGAAAGTAACTCTGTCTGTCTGTCTGTTACGCTCAATAACCGATTTCTCAACCGATTTTGATGAAATTTGGCACAGACAATCTTTAGACCCTGAGAAAGGATATAGGCTACCTTTTATCCCGGAATAATTTGATATTCCCGAGGGAAATCTAAAAAGCGCGATATAACCGAAGTCCACGCGGGCGAAGCCGCGGGCGGAAAGCTAGTATTAGTATAAATAACAGATAAGTGTCGAAGTTTTCCATCTATGCTCTTGATATGTTGGGATGAGGACCTAAATTGTATTTCTACTTGCGACTTAATCAAGAATAATATCCGTTCGTGGTGGTACCGTCAATCATTTATGACAGACTACATAAGTAGGTAAGTATGCAGGTAGGTATACCTATAAGTCTGCAGGTTCCGGAATCCTCGTCAAGTTTTTTGTTTCATATCGCAGATGAGTGCCAAATTTTGCCATTGCGGTTATTAAACTGTATAACGTTGTTCGTGATACCTACCAATTATTAATTTTCTACACTCGACTAAACACATTTTGTAAATTGCTTAGCATGATTATTTAAGTTTTAAACCAGTTTTTAATAGGTAATCATTTTAAAGAGGATCTTTCAACCTTAACGGATTCATTCTATGCTTATTATTTCTATAATACTTTACCGATTTCTTTAATATTAGCTTATCACTGTCGAAATCTGTATAAAGGAAAGTTGATTTCATCATTAATTAGCCTTAAAATCAAATTATCATCAAAGCGAGAAAAGTATAGTTAATTGATCACACGAAAACTCCTGAGAATTATCATGAAACTACAAAATATAAGGTGGCTTGAGTAATTAGATTTGACGCAATGAGAAGTACCTCGGGTGTCTATTTGTTGATAGTTCTGTGTGAATTTGAAGTTGATGTTTTAGTATAATTTGAAGGGACACACGAATGTGTAGGAAGAGTGCCACAACAATAAGAACAATGGTTGGGAATGGTTTGTGCTGTGATTGTGAACGCGTAATGAAGACTACTTGATACAGATAAATGTATTATAATTAGCGATCTAAATTTTAATGTGAATGGGTGACGATTAGAGATACTTTTGAGGATGTATAGAACATAATAGACCGAAATAAAATCCAGTATCATTTATTGTTCATACAAGGGGTTAGTAAATAAAGTAAGTACATAAAATAGTACCTATGCAGCCACTACCACTAGGGAATAGAAGAAAATAAATAATAATACTATTGTAACACGGATATAGAGAATTTTAAGTAGGTACCTGAGAAAATAAATATTAATTTTGAGAAAGATAACATTATTTGTGCCTACAGAACTTACTAGCTAAGACATGTATCTGCACTTATAATTAACATACAACTGAGTCAGTATAATATTCGAATTATGTAAAGATAAATGCTTTATTATGCCAAGTAATAAGTTAAGCATTAAAATATGATTTTGATTTTTGCGATTTTTTTGTTTTTAAGATAAATTATATTTCATCTATTGGTTACAATAGTAGTTCGTAGTCAGGAAGTTGAGCCGGAAGTCGCCGAAATTATTCTATCTTTGTATTTCCCGGTACATAACGGAAGTTGCTCTTGTAGATTTTTTTATAATTAATTATAAATTGTTTGAGTATAGTTTACTGTATAAAACATATACATACGAAACCTACATAATAATCCAAAAATCCATGACCTTTTCATTTGTATTCATCCAAATTTTAATTAATCCAACCGATTTATTTTCTACTAGCGGCTGCCAGCGACTTCGTTCGCGTGGAGTTAGTTATGCTCCGCTCCTATTAGTCGTAGCGTGATGTTATATAGCCTAAAGCCTTCCTAGAATAATGGGCTATCCAACGCAAGAATTTTTCAAATCGGACCAGTACTTCCTGAGATTAGCGCGTTCAAACAAACAAATAAACTCTTCAGCTATACATATTAGTATCTATAGATAGTTAAAATTCAGTTTGTGTCAAATTTGTATGTGTTGTAACAAAACTACTCGGGTTGGTCACAATAATTGTTTATGTTGACAATTTTTACAAATCGTCGATAAGTGGGAGCGGTCGAATGCCTGCTCATTGGAACCCACTGCCCAGCGCACTTGTAATAATAGCTTGGTTTGGAAACAATCTGGAATTACCGAGCACTTTCATGTTTTACCAACAGACCAGTTTTATTACGACCGGTAAATTGTCGAAACCTGAACACTAAGTTTATCAAACAAGTAGCAACCAATAATGTAAAGTTTGAATGTCAAAATGTTTCTCCAAACTTAAAATTTTTATATATGTGTACTAACGATACAAGGAGGAAAATTCCTCAAACAATTTATAAAAAATTACAAACAGTCAATGCCAACAAGGGTCACTGTACAAAAATTACATTGTGATTATGAATCCATACTATCCATACTAATATTATAAATGCGAAAGTATCTCTGTCTGTCTGTCTGTCCGGCTTTCACGCCAAAACTACTGAAATTGTAATGAAATTTGGTACACAGATAGTCTAGAGTCCGAGAAAAGACATAGGCTATATGTATAACATCTCGCTACGACTAATAGCCTACCAATTAGGAGCAGAGCAGTAACAAAAAATGTTGCGAAAACAGGAGCTAACGCAGACGTACATATTACTCCTATTATTTTAACAGGCGCTTATTTTATATCTGAGCTTCTGTAAACTGAAGTCCACCCGGACGAAGTCGCGGGCAGCAGCTAGTAGTCGATAAATGATACGACACTCATATGCAATGATATCGTTAAGTTAGTATCAATAAATTTTTTTGGCATGACCATCAATCATTCACCTGGAAATCCTACATGTAGGTATATGGTTGATGATGTTATCCTCGCTTTCCATTACATGGGACTTTTAGGTAGGTACATCACGAGCATGCGCACATAGCCACATGCGGTTAGTAGGTACTATAGGTACCTACACTTCTACTTAACTCCTAAGAACACATCTGGGCCTGTAGATTGGCTACATAACATAGCTTCCTAGCGAAGCGAAATCGAATACCAAACCAACCAATGGCGGGAACGATTGACCACATGATTTATCGCGTCGCGTGGTCAATCGTTTTCGTAATGTAGCGATGTTACATTGGCTACAGGCCCCTGTGATGTTTAGAAGCGCAATTAAGCGCTGTCAATAAAAATAAAATTTTGCTTAGAATTTATTTATTGTTCACAAAGAAAGCATTTTGGGTAGAAAAATTACGTTTGTATAATCGCAGGCGCATGAATCGTTTTTATGAAATAAATAGTGCAATCAAGACAATTACAATTGTAAAATGTAGACCATTTTGTAAAAAAATATAAAAATATTAATATATTTTTTATCGTTTAGCAAATCTTTCCTAATTTTTGACCTTCACACCACAGAATAATAAAGTAAGTTAATATTTCAACGTTGCGGAATTAAATGGCGCTGATTCAGTAATTTTGTAAACTAGATTAAATAGGCGTTGTTTAGAGATAGCTACGGATAAAGTGTTAACAATTAGCGCGTTAAACATTTGCAAATTATTTTGCAAACCAGGGTATGCAATACCACGCTTGTATTCTTGAAACGGTAGGCAGAGGTAATTAGTAGCGAATGCATTTCTCAGGTAAGTTTACCTCCTTTCTACAAAACTCATGTATAGATACTTACTATGCTTTATAGTAGTACCTACTGCGGGTAATCCGAGTAAAAGTCAATTCTTTTGCCCATTTCTATTAATACTAGACGACATCTAAATTAATGCCAAGCATGTTCAACACTTAGGTGTTCACATTTTCAACGCTTGGATCTGTACCGAAAGAAGAAAATTCAATAGCGCGCTTGTATTGAGCCATTAATTTTGCTAATGGGAGCGGGCATTTGCCTTATTTGGGAAATGAACGACTCAGCATCCTATAGAATAGAAAAGTTGTATTTCAAATGTCAGTAATTCATAGAATTCGTAATACCTTTGATTTGCGAGTTGATTAAGCCGTGGTGGCTTAGTGGTTAAAACACCAGCTTCTCAAGTATGAGTGCGCGGTTTCGATTCCAGGTCAGGCAAGTACCAATGTAATTTTTCTAAAGTTATATGTACTTTCTAAGTATATCTTGGACACCAATGACTGAAGGTGAAAGAAAACATCTTGAGGAAACCTGGACTTTAAGTCTGAAATCGCTAACCCGCATTGAGCAAGCGTGGTGATTACGCTCAATCCTTCTCTGTATGAGAGGAGATCTGTGCCCAGCAGTGGGACAATAAAAAGGTTGGTGATGATGATACCTTGATTCAGTTACAGACACAGGTCATCATCATCATCATCTCAGCGTTAATCCCAGTCGCATCCGTAGCTTTTTCAGCTTTAGAGTCTGGGGTCCGCTTTACCAGTCTAGCTGCTGATTTTGGCTAAACTTCGATATTTTTCGTGAAGCGACTGCCGTCTGACCTCCACAACCCGAAGGCGATATCGAAGCATTGCAGTTAGACCAATTGTTAGACTTTTGAGGGCTCCAATAACCCGTAAACACTGCCACTAGATGTTCATATGGCTACCGGGATCAACGGCTTAACGTGCTTTCCGCACGACCAGACCAGTGCAAATATTCATATTCATGCATACAAATATTTGCACTGTGCGGGGATCGAACCCGCGCCACCTTGTGCAACGGCCGCGTTCGCTACCGCTAGGCCACGGAGGCTGTCAGTTACAGACACAGGTACACAATTAAAATTCAGCATGGAGTCGCCCTTACAACCACACGATACAACCATGCACATAACATAACATAGTCATACAATGCACATTTGAAAAGAAAACTGATAAATAGATATGCTGTCACCACGTACACATTAACGAGAATTAAATGCGTGTTTCCTCATGGAACATGATTAATCACGCGCAAAATAATCTTATGGCTGCCCATTATGAAATTCAAATAGTTGATTAGAGTTACATAATTTATGAAAATATTGTACGTTGTGATTGATGTCATGCGTATATGTAAATAAAGTTCTGAGTAGGTTGTTTTAATTGTTGTTGTCAGCAATATTGTCTTCCCATACGGAACTGAAACGTGGTCGCTCACGATGGGCCTCATACGAAGGCTCAGAGTCACACAAAGGGCAATGGAAAGAGCTATGCTCGGCTCTGCGCGATCGAATCAGAAATGAGGAGATCCGCAGAAGAACCAAAGTCACCGACATAGCTCTTTTAGCGACTAAACTTAAATGGCAGTGGGCAGGGCACATTGCTCTAAGAACCGATGGCCGATGGGGCAATAAGGTTCTGGAATGGCGGCCACGTACTGGAAGACGCAGCGTAGGGAGGCCCCCAATTAGGTGGACCGATGACCATCGGCGAACACAGTTTCGTCAAATGATTGCGACTAGTTGGGATCGTTTGTACCAAACGGACCAATGGGCGGTCCGAACGATCCCAACTGATACCAACTAGTCGCAATCATTTGACAAAAATGTGTTCGCCGATTAGGGGGCTGGTGAAGGTCGCGGGAAGCCGATGGATGCGGGCAGCACAAGACCGGTCATCGTAGAAAGCCTTGGGGGAGGCCTTTGTCCAACAGTGGACATCTATAGGCTGAAGAAGAAGAAGATTGTCTTCCCATTGACTGGCGAAATCTAACCACGAGCAAACCACCTCAATGGCCCCGATTCCCTAATTCACAAACTATATTAAATTTAAGTTTAGTGCATCCTTTTCTGTCATTTCATTAGGAAAAGGACAGATGATAAAATGTTAATTTAGACCTGTCGAATTAGTCCGCTCCTGACGTAAATTTAGACCTGTCGATTTAGTCCGCTCCTGACGTAAATTTAGACCTGTCGATTTAGTCCGCTCCTGACGTAAATTTAGACCTGTCGATTTAGTCCGCTCCTGACGTAAATTTAGACTGTCGATTTAGTCCGCTCCTGACGTAAATTTAGACCTGTCGATTTAGTCCGCTCCTGACGTAAATTTAGACCTGTCGATTTAGTCCGCTCCTGACGTAAATTTAGACCTGTCGATTTAGTCCGCTCCTGACGTAAATTTAGACCTGTCGATTAGTCCGCTCCTGACGTAAATTTAGACCTGTCGATTTAGTCCGCTCCTGACGTAAATTTAGACCTGTCGATTTAGTCCGCTCCTGACGTAAATTTAGACCTGTCGATTTAGTCCGCTCCTGACGTAAATTTAGACCTATCGATTTAGTCCGCTCCTGACGTAAATTTAGACCTGTCGATTTAGTCCGCTCCTGACGTAAATTTAGACCTGTCGATTTAGTCCGCTCCTGACGTAAATTTAGACCTGTCGATTTAGTCCGCTCCTGACGTAAATTTAGACCTGTCGATTTAGTCCGCACCTGACGTAAATTTAGATCTGTCGATTTAGTCCGCTCCTGACGTAAATTTAGACCTGTCGATTTAGTCCGCTCCTGACGTAAATTTAGACCTGTCGATTTAGTCCGCTCCTGACGTAAATTTAGACCTGTCGATTTAGTCCGCTCCTGACGTAAATTTAGACCTGCCGATTTAGTCCGCTCCTGACGTAAATTCTCCATGCTTATTATGGCGTTTAAACTGTCTATGGAGTAACTTAATTTGACAGGATTAAACTAAAATGTTATCTTCTATCCTTTTCTTAACGAAATGAAAAGAAACAGATGCATATAACTTAAAATTAGTTTCCTTTGTGAACGACAGGATTGGCGCCACTATCGTGTATTTTTAGTGGCTAGGAATCCAAATGTCAACTATACGGACATCATGCATTTTGACAGTTGAAATCAGACTACGCCATGCTATTGTGTCATAGAGAATACATCCGTTTTAAGCAGTTGTCGTGGATAGATCTTGAACTAACGTAATTTTGATGCTAGCATTCTTTAAGTGGATATAGTGTTTTTTTTTAATAATTATAATCTAGTGCTTGACTGCAATCCCGCCTGATGGTAAGCATTGATGCAATCGTTGATGGTAAAGCGCACTAGTTTATTAAGCCTATTCACTTAAAAAAACTTAGGAATATGAAGGATGACGGCAGTTGATGCAATGTTAAACCCAAGACCAACACGACCAACGATGCTGCGCCAGAGGGAGATTGATCTGGAGACTCTCCACGGCCAAACTCCTGACACAACATCCTGGCGCATCGTACCCGGCGCACATCGCAACACAACTGCTCAGACCCCGTCCTCCGTACGGCTTCACCAGACATCATGCCGGAACACGACGAATCGCTTGGCGGCAAGACTTTGTCTGGTGGGTGGTAACTTCTGCCGGCAGCCGAATTTGGAAAACAATAGTAACTGAGTAGCTATATTTTGTGTCTTCCGGCACATTAATAATTTATCTACATCGGTCTTCCTGTCAGATTATAATTTAAGTGTCTTCAAGGCTAGAGTGAGCTCATAGGAAATTAGTGCGCTTTACCGTCAACGATTTCATAACTGCTTACCATTAGCCAGGATCAAAGTCAAGTACTACTTTATAATATACTAGCTTTCTGCCCGCGGCTTCGCCCGCGTGGAGTTCGGTTATATCGCGCTTTTTTGATTTCCCTCGGGAGCATCAATTTTTCTGGGATGAAAGGTAGCCTATGTTCTTCCTCAGGGTCTAAAGATTGTCTGTGCTAAATTTCATCAAAATCGGTTGAGAGGTTGAAGCGGGAAGGCGTAACAGACAGACAGACAGACAGAAAGAGTTACTTTCGCATTTATAATATTAGTATGGATTAAAAATAATACTACCACACACACAAAAACACTATTACTACCAAATGGAACAATTCTGAAGCATATTGTTAATCCACTGCTCCCTGTGTTCGAAAGACATGCCTGCTCACCAATATAAATAACACAATGAATATTGTTAAACCGTCAAATTGAAACTCATTACTACTGATAGCCTCATACGAAGGCTCAGAGTCACACAAAGGGTAATGGAAAGAGCTATGCACGGAGTTTCTCTGCGTGATCCAATCAGAAATGAGGAGATCCGCAGAATAATCAAAGTCACCGACATAGCTCTTCGAGTCGCTAAACTTAAGTGGCAGTGGGCAGGGCACATTCCTCGTAGAACCGATGGCCGATGGGGCAGTAAGGTTCTGGAGTGGCGGCCACGTACCGGAAGACGCAGCGTAGGCCCCAACAAGGTGGACCGATGACCTGGTGAAGGTCGCGGGAAGCCGATGGATGCGGGCAGCACAAGATCGGTCATTGTGGAAAGCCTTGAGGAGGCCATTGTCCAGCAGTGGACCTCTATAGGCTGAAGAAGAAGAAGACTACTGATAGTGTGTTACGCAATGAGGTACCATGTTGAATTGTGTTTATATTTTGTAAAATTGCAACATTGTCGTTGACCTGGAACAGTGCCCACCCCTTGCCAAATGAAACATAACATTGGCGTCACTAACGGGTGTGTCAGTTAGCTGTGGGTGTGTCATAGTGTTTCAATGTTGGAAATGCTGGTGTAATGGCAATGTTATGTCACTTCGGAAAGAAAGAAATCGCACTGCCACAACAAACGCCCGATTGATGTCTCTATTGGAATATTTTTATATAAAAAACTATGATAAAGAAGCACATTCTCTCTATTTAAACATATTATTTATTTTGTTGGCTCTTGTATGATAGTTATTAATTAGATGGAATCCCATTACATTTATTAAACTAGTATGATACACTTAACGTATATATTTATTGTATAATCTATGTAAATAGTACACTGTAGACATACATTATTTCTCTCTCCTTCCCCTTAGTATTTCATCCACAGGTTGTCTGTAAAAGATCACTCTTAGCGATAAGACCGCCCATTGAGTCACCCTTTGTAAAATCTTTTTATTTATGTTCTGTAATCTATATGGTGTACATAATAAAGGTTCTCTTCTTCTAAGGGTTCTCTTCTATAAACTGTTCAAGTACATATCTTTCAGGAATAAGACTCACGATAACTACTTCTTACCTCAATGCGTCTTTAAAAAAGATAAAACATACACAAAAAACTAAATTAACGAAGTAGATAAAAGGTTGAATAATGAAAGAGAAAAAAGAGAGAAGTGAAAATAGAAAACTACATACAGGTTATAATCTATATGCATTTATGCATCGGTACTACATTATTAGAAACACTGACCTGTGTTGCCATTACTCGGATTGTTGAATGATTCAACGAGCTATGTTTGTTCTTCACTATATCAACACATCAAGCTATTACAAACTGACAGATTTCTTTATTAGATTTCCAACTTTATCTCTAAAACATTAAGGCTCAAATTTGATTGGGAATATTTGACAGTTTCGGGTAGCTTGACCTGCTGTCGTCCGTACAAACGCTGTATGTGATCCCGATACAATGTGTGCGCTACGATACAACGACACTTACAATAGGAATATTTTCGCACTTAGCGATGTAAGTATCAAAAAAAGAATGTTTATAGTTCTATACCCTGATGAGGTATTAATTAAAATAATTGTAGTTTACTTTTAAATATCTGACCTGAACCTCCTCTTCGAACAAATTATAATATAATAGAAGAATAATTACTCACCATGCATATTATATGTGTAAAGCATGGTAGTATTCTAAATAAATAAGTACCTAATACTTCAGCACATGTTTGACGTTAAACTTAAACCATATGACACATAATATCAGTCTCATCACATAAACTAAACTTAGATCTAAACAGCGATGTAGCTCACTCAAAACAATAGCAATTTCGCTTTGTAATTACAGATACCCACTCACCTAATACAACTGCACTTGCGAACACAATTAACACCTCCTAATATGGCACAAGGAGCTTTGGCACAAAACATCACAATATACACTATTCGTATACTAGGTTTGTCACTGGACAGGGGTGCACTGAGTAAAATACGTCACTAGGGGTCGTTATATCGCGTCGTATGAAGTTGTGTCGGAGAACTTGTTACAGATATCGGTCGTGTTGTATCGTTAAAGGCTCGGGCCGGACTGAGCAGTTTATTATTATATCGCGGCAAGGAGCGCGGCTGTATTCAAGGTTCCGGCCGCGGTCTGCGCAGGCGCACGCAGCACGTAGCGACGCTTATCCGCCGTCGACTTTGTCGCTCACGACTCGCTCGTTGGCGTCTCGTTTCGTTCGCGTATCGCGAGGAAATCTTCACGCTGTACTATTTTGGCAAATGACTGTTTTGTTACGTGTCTGGAGATCATGATGGGTTCTTTGATCTTTACGTCACATGTGGGATGAAAAGCTGTTCGGAACGGTAGCAGTGATTATGGGATATTCACATCTTAGAACTCTTAAATCTTGTAGTTGTAGTCTTTAAACGTCCAATTTTATAAGCTACAGAAAAGGTTGAAAAATCTGTTTATTAAAATACATATTTTGAATAAAATTCGGTTATCGTTAAACTGCGGTTATGTGTAAAAATGTTAATGACACATAACTTTTCAGAAAATTCTGCTTTTATTCCTCGAAGGTTAGGTATGTTAAAACTCTCTAGCAATTAAAGAGTATTATTTATTTCACTCAGACTACATGACAACATTAACTCACACACAGAAAATATGTTAGTAATTAAGGCTTAAAAATAATACTAATACATGTAAGAAAACAAAAATTAAATAACCGGAATACTTAAAATCAATTTACGAAATTAATTCATTAGCATCATCTCTAAATTCATTAAAATCATTTACATATTTAAATCAGATAATTAAAATCCTTACACAAATCTAGAATCCGGGCTGTTACTGAGAATTTCCTGATGTAATAACCCAATAATACTGCCCGGCTTCAGCAGCCGCCGGCTCCCGTGGTTCGGCTACCGTGCTCAGTAGTCACGGTTACGATAAATAGATCACTTAGGCACTTATTTACTTCTATATAAACTATCGTTTTGGATGGTTATCAAATTCAAGGAGGTACCTGTGCTAGTGATTCTGAAAACGCATCAAAATAAAATAAGTACGTACGTGCGGCACTCACTGCCAACCACATACTCAACGAGGCGATTCTCTGAAAATGAAGTATACATACCTATATTAATTAATAGGGGTCGCGATGTTATATAGCCTAAAGCCTTCCTGGATTAATGGGCTATCCAACGCAAAAATAATTTTTCGAATCGATCCCGTAGTTCCTGAGATTAGCAGGTTCAAACAAACAAACTCTTTAGCTTTATAGATTAAAGTAGGATAGATTGACCAGTGTAATTATTAATTTGATTTGATTATTTATGCCTTTCGTAACAGCCTTCCGTTTGACGAAGATGCACTTTGTGTAACAGTTCTCGACGACATGGTCAAATAAAATGATTGAATGATGAGATTTACAGACTGAGATTGCACCGAGGTAATTAGTAAAAGGGGTTGTTCCACCCTCTCCCTGTAAAGTGCGAAAAGGACAACAGGATTATTTTATATCAAAATTTAGAGGAAAGTATACATATGCTTCTATTATTTTCTTTTTTGTCCAAAATTTATCACGTTTGTCTAATAGTCATATGAAAATCACGGTAAAAATGGGCAATTTTTGGCGATTTTGAAGTGTGGTAGTAGTAAGTAAGTAAGTCGTGGTGGCCTAGTGGTTAAAACTCCAACCTTTCAAGTATGAGTGCGCGGGTTGATCCCAGGTCAGGCAAGTACCAATGTAACTTTTCTAAAGTTATATGTACTTTCTAAGTATTTGGACACCAATGACTGAAGGTGAAGGAAAACATCTTGAGGAAACGAAGAAAACAGCGGAATACGTTTTTATAGAGAGAGAACCACTAGAGTTCCCTCTTAATAACACATACTATATGGGTTTTAAAATAATGACAAAGTAAAATCTAAGAATGTTTAATAATATTATCGTAAAATATTACTTACAATGCTATTGTGTTAAGTGTATATTTGATTGTAAATAGTAGGTACTACATTCTGCCACATGAAGCGACACTGCTGTCTTTTAGTAAGTACCTACATACAATCTACGCTTACATCATTGTAGGTACTAGGCGTCTACAGTTTTTCTTAAAAAAAAAGTTTTTCATAAAATACTGATCGAATATTTCCATTGATTTCACGACAATTTTAAGGAAGACAAACACTCAAAATGACAGGGGTTTTTCTATAATACAGGGTTACATTACAATTTTATACACATTCTGATATCATTTCCTATAAATTACACTATTAGGTTAGTATTTTAAATCCTATCCCGTTTTCGTAGCATCTCGTAGCTCGTAGCGCGTAGAAGGAGAAAGATAAATGCTACGAAGGGATCTACGCCCTTAGGGACTACGCGGAAATGTGAAGCATAGAAGTTTTTAAGTAAATATTATAATACTCTGAGTCTTGTTACATCGTGAGTATACTTACAAAATTATGAGGTTCATATTAAAACGACAAACAAACTCGCAGCCCAATACAGTAAATAATACAATATTCGCTGTTACAACATCTCGTCAAATTACTTTTCAAACAACATTAAATAATGTATCATTAAAGCTATTGATTTTGATGGTGAGATAATAAGCAGATAATAGATTTAAGATAGCAAGTATCGGAAATGAATTATAACTGGCTGGTTGACCTTTCTATTTGGCATGTTCAATAGCAACTTGTAAAGAAGTAAATAGGAATCAGAAATCACTTCCTACTCGCACAAGGTTACTGTGTATATTTCCTCTATGTATTAGTTTGTAGTTATTAATAGAGAAACAAAATATGTAGATGTGTTCACAGATAATAACAAGAGCTATTAGAATAATTTGTAGTCTTTGGTTCCGTTTCTATATTTAAAACTAGCGGCCGCCAGCGACTTTGTTCGCGTGAAGTTAGTTATACTCCGCTCCTATTGGTCGCAGCGTGATGTTATATAGCCTATAGCCTTCCTGGATTAATGGGCTACCCAACGCAAAAAGAATTTTTGAAATCGGACCAGTAGTTCCTGAGATTAGCGCGTTCAAACAAACAAACTCTTCAGCTTTATATATTAATATAGATAATCGTTTTATTTGCTAATGGAAATGTTAGCAACTAAAGTGAACTCGGAATAGATTTGCAGAATAGGCAAATGATGGTTAAGGATGCTTCTGTCATTTGCTTGAAAGACTCTTAAAGTTTTTAAGCATAATTTATTTCTAAAATGGACAGAACTACACCATGGATAGTCATTCTCGCTACTGCATAACCCTCAGTTGAGGAAGTAAGGTGTCCACCACCCTCGTAAAAACCCAAGCTAACCGAACCCAACGTACCTTCCCTCATTGATTGGATGGCTTACCCAAGTAGGTCGCTGCAATATGTAAGGTAGCGAAATGCGGTACTCCTGAAAATCTTATGTATATACGTTATATACGTTAGTGGCCTAATTGTCCGGTTTCCTGCACCCTCCACAACTTGAACAAAGTCTGTTACACATGTTAGAAGTTTGTCATGTATATGATAGATGTAGTCACGTACTGGGCTCAAAGAATATAAGCTACATTGTTGCACCATCGAAACGAAAAAACAGTGTCCTGCTGATTGGACTGGATATTGATATGGGAAGAAGGGAACTCCCATCTTGCTACTTCGTTTCAAGATCAAAGAAAAGTAATCAAAATCAGTAGGTTATAGGAACAGAGTATTCAGCCCTGTTTACCTACTTTTTTTTTGTTTTTTTTAAGTAATTATAAACTAGTACTTGACTGCAATCCCGCCTGATGGTAAGCAGTGATGCAATCGCTGATGGTAAAGCGCACTAGTTTATTAAGCCTATTCACTTAAAAAACTAAGGAATAGGAAGGATGACGGCAGTTGAGCGAGATGATGCAATGTTAAAGCCAAGACCAACACGGCCAAACGATGCTGCGCTAGAGGGAGATTGATCTGGTGACTCTCCACAACCAAACCAGCACAACAACATTTGGCGGATCGTACCCGCCACACATCGCAACACCACTGCTCAGACCCGTCCTCCGTACGGCTTCACCAGACATCATACCGGAACACGACGAATCGCTTGGCGCCAAGACTTTGTCTGGTGCATGGTAACTTCTGCCGGCAGCCGATGTTATGGCCTACCACCGAGACCTACCTAACCTACTGACTTTGTAACGAATTCCACAACAGAATATCTTGTCTTACTAAATATTAAATTACTCCCGGTACAATGACGGATAAATGAGTATGATGAAACAGTGATACATGTGTCATTTGTGTCTTATAATGAAATTAGACGCGGTATTGTGATGGTAACATGAGAGATATTCTTTTGAAATTTATATTAACAAACATACTGACTGCATGCATCGCGAGGCTCTTTGTTAGTCGCTCTTAGTTTTGCATAATGTTCTAATGTTTTGCGGGGATGGTAGACAAAAAAATAGCAGTTTCATTAGACATGCGTTATGTATATGAACTTCTGTGAAAACAAAGTTAAAGGAAATTATTAAACATGTATTTTATTATGACAGCGGTGGTGGCTCAGTGTGCAGTGATAAAGATGCTGAGAGAGATTAGAGATTAGCGTGTTCAAACAAACAAACATTGTTTATGCAAAACCTGAATATAGTTTGTTGAGAATAAAAATGTTTGTGGACAGAATTTCCTCTCGAACGCAATCCGTAGTTATCTCTCATTTTAAATGAAAATTTGAACAAAGTAAAAATAACGTTGTATAAAGGCATCCTATTAGCCTTTATACAACGTTATTTATACTTTTAAATACGAAACCTGAATATAGTTTGTTGAAAATAAGCAACTGAATCGATTCCAATCATTTTTTACACCATTTTATATTTTATACCAGATATATTTTTAGAAATTATTGCAGAGTGGTTACCGAGCTGTTACGATAGATCATAGTAGTTGCGGGCGCGCCACAGCTGACGCCAGAGGTCAACGCCCCTCGCTCGCCCGCCCGATCGGAGCTTTGATCGTATTGTTGTTGGGACAACCAAGTAGAATGGCAAGCTCATAACTTTGTGGATTTTCATTATATCTTTTTGAAATTTTGTATATATATTCTTTACTTAAAAATACTGGACACGTGTTTCGGGTTTCGCGTAAACAAATCAAACCAAATCAAAAGTCATTTATTCAAATTAGGCTGAGAATCAGTACTTTCTGAACGTCAATATTACATAAGAGAGGGTCCCTGAAAACGCCCATCCATCGAAAATTCCTAGTGCTTTCGCTGGTAAGAAGAAGTGGCGGAACAAACTCCCCAGCAGCACAGCTGTCTGTTCATTAAAAAAAAAACTTGACGTTATACAAAAAATAATGTATATTATATTATCATAGTCTATACTATAGACTATAGGCGTCTCTCTCCGACAAAGTGGTCTATAGAGTCTATAGACCACTTTGTCGGAGAGAGACGCCTGTATCCCATGAGTGGGAACTAATAAGCTTATTATGTACATTTCATGTATCCAAGTATTTGAAAAAGCTGTAAGCCGCGGTTTCAAAGTAAGAACTTTACTTATCATCATATTGTTCACAATGCACAAATTCTTCGTTGTCAACCTGCACAGTAAACTTCTTTTGCTGTCTATACCTTGTACCGAAAATTTGTTTATATAATGCGGGCACTAATAGTATTTCGTTCTGTGTCGCATACACTATGTCTAATTCAATTTAGCGTCCCAGTTACGGTGTGAATTGTTACGCGTTCTCCCAATAGTAGCTACTTAAGCCTGGTTGTTAACAATGTTATGTTATGATTTCATAATTTTCTTTATGCAATTTTTTTTTATTTCATTGAAGATTTCTAAAGAAATCGTACAGTACGATCATAGTTAAGTTATTCTACTTCTGCAGCAGCAACCTATCACGCAGTTGCTGCAATCTAACAGCTACCTTATCGTACCGATAATAAGGATCAGTATGACATTGATAGTGATACCACAGTATAAAAATCATACAGTAGGTCGACGCCTTTGATCTCGTGTAAAATGCCGACATCGTCTAGAGAGTAACGCATCGGCCAGGGTTGTCACAAATAAACAATGTTTATGAAATTATTTATCTGATCAACATCGATAGCTGTATTATATTTAATTAATTTGCTATTTTTACTAAGGGAACTCGAGACAGATTTAAGTTATTTAGATGACATTTTCGTAACGAGCACCCCAATCCACCTTGGAATTAACACCCATATCATATTTAATATACATTTCAATTGACGCCCGCCATCTTGGATTTCAAAATGGGTGGCTTTTTCGTAACAAGCATCCCAATTAAACTCAAAATAGGCACTCATATCAAATTATAAAAAAAATTACGTCCGCCATTTTGGATGTCAAAAAGGATGGCTTTTTCGTAACAAGCATCCCAATTATACTCAAAATTGACACTCATATCAAATTATAAAACAAATAAATAAAAAAACAAGCACGCGTTAGCCCTTAATGATAGATACCGAGCTACGAACATCGTTTTGTTCGCAGCTCGGGTGCCGCTTACCCGCGTCTCGCCCCTCACACCCCGCACGATTACTCTGTCTAGACGCCTTCGTCGGACGACTGTATGATTTTTAGACTGTGGTGATACCAAATCAGAAAGGACTGTTTTTCACTCAGCTGCATCAAAAGATTGCCGAGTTACATTGTGACACTTTTCACACCTAACACGCTAAATGTTTTAGATATAAACTCACTTTCCATAGTATTTTCGACTTAGTACTGTTAGCAACAAAACTCGATTAACATGATATGATTCCATAATTGATTTGGCATTTTATTTTGTTGGGGTAACTCGAATAATTTAAATCTTTGATTTTCGCATATATGATGTAGCTGATAGATAGCAAATAAGCAGCTATTTTAACACACAGGGAACTTCTCATCATCCCGTATTTAAATCGTCAAGGCCTAAATTCAAAATATTTTACTGATGCAAACATGAGTATAGTGGGGATGGTAAGAGAATAAAATTTCTGTCACGTTTAGCCTTTCAGCAGTACAAATATAAAGTCAAAAAAATAAGTATTGAATGAATTATATATGCAAACAAAACAAGAATTTAAAAAATCAATAGGTACCTATTGATTTTTTAAATTCTTGTTTTGTTTGTTGTTTTGTTTTGTTATGCAATTACAGTAGAATATAGAAGTGGCTCTGATAAGCCTGGTAATAGGTATTTATTATGTATCACAAACATGGTTACATCTTTCTACACGATACGACGATGGCACCATAATTTTTATGGTTCCGTTGTCAAATGGCAAAAAACGGAACCCTGATAGATTCGTCATGTCTGTCTGTCCGTCAGTCCGTCCGTATGTCACAGCCATTTTTTCCGAAACTATAAGAGCTAAACTGTTGAACTTGGTAGGTAGATGTATTCTGTGAACCGCATTAAGATTTTGATGCAAAAATAAAAGGCTTGGCCGGTTTGCAGTTTTCAGTAATTTATATTTCTCTGAATACATCAGCTTTTGCGCTTTGAAAGCTGTTTCCTTAATTCCAGAACCTTTAAAGTCAACGTTTAATTACATAAACTGTGATAACTTTTAGCGATAACACCGTCCGCAGTTACACACCTTGTACAATTTCAACATTTAAATCTGTAATATTTGCGTAGGTACATAATAAAGATTGCCTATTCTATTCAATTGTGGTTGTGGTTCAAATAGCTTTCCGGATATCTTATTGTCTATTATAAATAATGTATGTATTGGAGTAAAATATAACAAATCATTTAAACCGCAAATACTAGAGGAGTAGTCGGTTTACATTTATTTGTTGGAATTCTAAAGTTACGAAAGTTATTTCATTTCAAGCTTGATGCCGTTAGGCGTTGATGTTGCATTTGGTCTTCAAATCCAGTCTTCGGGCCGGTTTATCTCACATGTGTGTGCGCGCCCCAGAATGTCAAATGTCAATCCAACCTGTCCTTCCACATTCGGATAATAGGGAACTAAGATTGAAAAAGAATGCGATGATCAATCGTTGTCATTGCTAAATTACTTAAAATTTATTGGAATTCTGTTAATAGAAACACATTTACTGTAGTATAACTTATTTGTGATTGAAAATAATTGGAAACGTTAGTTTGATTTTCTTTTTTATTATTATTTCCTTTAGTTTAGCATAAAACAAGTAGGTAAGCTATGGAAGTCTCCTAGCACAGGCATTTCTGCTTAAAAGAAGGCTAAAATCACTAAATTTTAAGTAGATGTTCCATGTTAAAATAATAAACTATCATTATGACTTCATTCCAGATGTTGTAAAGGTATTATAAACTTGAACCTTACCTAGTTATCATGTTAATAACAGTCCCAGATAAAAATCAATAGGTTAAAAAAATGTTAACAATTCTATACCAATTTAGCGAGTAAAAATTTGATCTTGATGAACCGTAGTCCCAAAGTGATTGAAACGCTCGCTTTGCAAATACTATCTATAATTAGTAATCTCATGGTTTATCAAGTGTTCCTGTATTCCCAGTCTCACGGTATTCGAAAATTAGTCGAGATAGTATACACTATTCTTTAAACGGATAAACCTATAAACGTCACATGATCGCTTGCACATAAATACATCGGAGGCCAAACTGAACATTAACCGATTCAAATGATATTTTCATTGAATGTACAATCGCTCATAATAATGGCTTATGAGTTAAATACATTACTATTATTTGAATTCACAATTATAAAATACTTAGTCTTTCATCAAGGTAGTTGTCTTTTGTTTTTATTCTGTTCGTGTCGCGTTAGTTGCAAGTACTTTCAAGTAATAGACCAATTAGTTTGAAGGATCCCGCGGTATCTTACTACGACGAGTGGAGTACTTTGAGTGCCATTAAGTACGCACTTCCATAGCAGCTTAAAAACACCATAGAATTGAGTAAAACACCGTATAAATTGTCATAGAAAATGCATGCGATACTCTGGTGTTTTTTCCTTAGCAATATAACAGTGGAATTTAATCACAAAATGAATGACTAAAAACCGTTTCTTTTGCCTATGCAATGCTGCTATTGTAGCAGTGCTGCAAACCTTTGGGGCACTTTTTTATTGACTGTGATGCGGAAGAATGTTTTGATGCCTTATAATTCCTTCCTCTCCTTTTTTATTTACATAAAATTATTTTAAATCAATTAGGTTAAGAGGGCACTCTAGTGGTGCTTTCTCTATACAAACGTATTCCGCTGTTTTCTTCGTGGATAATGCTTTTAGAGCAATTTTTTTTCTATAATTTTACACCGTGATTATACTTGCCCCTATCATTTGAATTTTTCCGAAACTCAATTAATAAAAGAAATACGATACTTCAATAACCCATTTTTACCGTGATGTTCAGATGACTATTAGATAAACGTAATAAGTTTTTGACAAAAAAGAAAACAATAGAAGCATAGGTTTACTTTTCTCTAAATTTTGATATAAAAATAATTGAGATCTGTCGTGTTTTGAAAAAGAAAACAGCGGAATACGAAATGTCTTTTAATCAACGTTTTTGTAGGTAAAATCAGCCTGAGCTGCAACTGTCCTTTTCGCACTTTACCGGGAGAGGCTGGAAGCAGCGCAACGGCAATAGGGTCTTCAAATACCTATTCCCCAAATTCCTGGCCACTAGAGTCCCCTCTTAAGTAAAATACTCGCATGACTAATACATGAATAATCCCGGTTTAAATGTTCGTGTTTCTTCCTACCCGGCAGCTAAATTTCGTCATCAAAAATACGTCGATAATTTTATAATCATATTGTATCGCCTTTGACATGGAAAATTTAATGAAATGCATTACAATCCCGCATATCGGAAGGCGTTGAACAATCGACTGCTAAAAGTGCATGTCGCTGAGTTGACTCACTGCACCGGCTCGAGGTTGCTGTTGTGAAACCACGCTCAACAAACTCAGCCTCTAGCTAAAAATAAGATAATACGTGAGCATTAAAATATATTGGGTAGCAGTCAATATAATCTCAGCAACAATGTTGTTGTATTGCTTTAAATTTTGATTTTACAGGCAGTATAACTGGATGTAGTGGTGCCTCATTGGGTGTTAATTTTTTTTTTCAGATTTAAATCTCAGTAGCAGTTTGGATCTTTTATATCAATGTGCAAATGTTAAGAGGCTCATTACCCGACTACGGCAAAGCAAAAGGTGGGTTATGATTTTGACAGGCTATGTATGTATGTATGTATGTATGTATGTATGTATGTATGTATGTATGTATGTATGTATGTATGTATGTATGTTCATCTGTTCCCTCGTAACTTCTTAACTACTTATCAGAATTCGACAAATGACATATCATTAGAAGCGTCTTAATTGTCCGCTGGTTATAGGCTATATTATTGTCAAGGTGCTACGGTAGGTAGGTATATGTAACGTGTGACTACGCCTTTTCAAACATGAAAATTTATCTCTACATAGTGAATATTGCATACTTCAGAATAGTATTGTGTGACATTACTACTGTGTCCATTTACTTGCAACTACATTAGCAACTTTGTTCAGTTCAGTATTCTGAAAATCTTGTTTTATACTTTTTCAGGGTCGTTTTTTGTCGTAGTTGGGTTTTAGTTTTTCTACTTTTTTTTTCTTATAAGGAATTTAAATCACCTTTTGACCATAACATCGGGCATTAGGCCTAGGGGCCGTTCAAATATTACGTAAGCAAATTTATTACAATTATTTACCCCCCCATACCCCTTGTCAGCAAAAGTAAGCAAAGCTCTTACCCCCTCCCCCTATGCTTACGTAAACATTTTTCAATTATAAATATATCTTTTTTATTTATAATTATAATTTTAAAAATAAGAAAATAGATTTAGGATAGAGATTAGATTTAACTGATACAGTACTCAACATAGATTAAGGGACAAAAATATTGTGTGAGGGTTGCCATTCGTGTAAAAAAGTAAATAACTACCGATGACGTAATCATCATCTAGACTCCCCTACCCAGGTCATCCAAAATAAGCAAAACAAAGACCCCTCCGGCCCCCAATAGTGCTTACGTAATACTTGAACGACCCCCTACGTTAATCTACCTTTGTCTTTTCAGAAAAAAAAAGCTTTTAGTTTATGCTACATAAATGTGTTTTTTCCTTTATTGTATATACATCATATGTAAAAAAAAAATATACACATAATAATACACATACCTATCACAACCTTAATTATCGTCTCAAAGAAAAATAAACCTTAATAAACCTTAGTTGTTCGATCATAACAGTAAAGATATTTTGATACATTGTAAATTGATATTCTTGCACAAGTTTATTTGAATAGCCAGAAGACTATGATTAAACACTATCATTAATAACATAAATGAGGCTTAATGAGGACGTGTTTTATTTTTCTAAGGTAGGCACCTTAGAAAAATAAAACACGTCCTCATTTATACGTTTGGTTTTTTTTTTACTCAATTTTTATTACACTTGGATGCATCACTCGGCGCTGATACAATGTCTTTAAATAAAACTAATTATTTATTTTCTTGAAGTGAATTTAACTAGGTATACAAATCAGAAATTTCGCTGCGAGCATATTGCCTGCGAATTTAAATACAAAAGCGCCAATCTAATGAGTAATTGCTAATTTTTTGATTACATACCTATACTGTATCCTCGATATTTGTCAATACATGCCATCAAGCATTGTCACGATATCAATACGTTTCGCAAGTAGTGTGAAACGCGGCATATATTCACAGATGAAGTAAATGTTAAGCCTATAAACTATGCAGGTACGGTTGCTGTTTATGATGCGTGGTATAGGTATGCAAATTTTCACAAAGTACTAAGAACGTCGCCACGGTAAAACTGTCGTCGTAATTTTTCTACTCATAGGTTGGTATTAAGTATCGAGGGATTACAGAATTGCAGGATTACCTACCTTGAAATACCGTCAGGAAATTATTAAATTATCGTGCCTCGGAAAGCACTTTAAGCCGTTGGTCCCGGTTGCCATACGACCATCTAGTGGCAGTCGTTACGGGTTGTTGGAGCCCTCAAAAGTTCAACAATTGGGCTACCTGCAATGCTTCGATGTCGCCTTCGGGTTGTGGAGGTCAGACGGCAGTCGCTTCACGGAAAATATCGAAGTTTAGCCAAAATCAGCAGTTAGACTGGTATAGCGGACCCCAGACTCCAAAGCTGAAAAAGCTTCGGATGCGACTGGGATTAACGCTGAGATGATGATAATGATGACTAGGTGCCATGTGCGAAGTATTAGCACATCCCTGATTTTCAATCGTAAATTTTGAAAAACCACTGTTATGTGAGTAATTTTATATGTACTATACTATATGGTATGGTACTACGGTATATTATTCCGGTGTAGCGGTCCAGAAAAGCTTTAAAATGATGCCTCATTTATGTATATTGATAAAGTATGAAGGAAGTTATGACGTAGCTATTACAAAAAAAAAAAAAAAACATTGAGAAATAATATATATGATACTTCAAGAGCCTGTTAATATTTTCTGCAATACACGTGTTAAAGTCTTCGACAATAAAAGCACAAATTCAAGGATTCTTAATGAACAAAGAGACAAAAAACTAACTAAATTTTAAACTAACTGAAATATACTGTTTGAAACACAATACTGTGACAAAAAACTAATGCAGATGAAGTGGCTCAAATAGCACAGAAAATGTGCCCTGTGTAATTCCCAAACTATTATAGTCTCAAAGTATCAGATTCTCAATGGCTAACTGGCTAGAATCCATCAAAGCTGATGGAATCTGAAGACAGCACAGTATTCTTGGGTATAACTCTGGATGCTAAGCTTCAATGGGGTCCACATATAGAAAAATTGTCAAGAAAACTAAGTTCTGCTGCATACGCAGTTAGAACAATTCGTAATTTGATTGATGTTGAGACGGCCCGTTTAGTGTACTTTGGCTATTTCCATAGCGTAATGTCGTACGGCATTCTGTTGTGGGGAAATGCCGCCGATATTCAAACAATATTTATTTTGCAGAAACGAGCTGTTCGTGCAATTTATAAATTAAGTCCGAGACACTCTCTCAGAGAAAAATTTAAAGAGATTAATGTACTGACCGTGCCGTCTCAATATATTTATGAAAATCTTTTGTATGCTCATAAAAATATAAAATTGTTTAAAAAATACAGTGATGTCCATAATATAAATACTAGGAACAGGCACAAATTTATTGTACCTACAACAAGGCTTAAGAAAATAGGTGGCTCTTTCAGATGCCAATGTATACATTTTTACAATGGACTTCCAGAGGTGGTTCAAGATCTGAGCCTGAATAAATTCAAATCCTTCATTAAACGTAAGTTGTGTCAGAAAGCATTTTATAGTGTGAAGGATTATATTGAGGACAAAAAGGCTTGGGCTTGAGCTGCGTCCGATTATATACACTGATTGTTCTCTGATTTTTCCTCTTGTAGTTTTAACATGTAATTGTTTATGTTATTAATTCAAAGCCTCTATTACACACTATGTAGCCAAGCATATTGTACGTTACGGAATTGTATCGCTGACAGAGGTGTTCGGCACTTGTACAGCTACAAAGGAGCTAAACTTTCCACAGATTCGGGAACACTGTTGGAGCTGCTGAACCTTGGACAAAACTATCTTAGCATTGTGTAGATTCAATTTCTTAGTATTGTATAATTGCATGGCAAACGTGTGAGCACAATGTACGAATGTGCTGTAAGGCATTTTTTTGTTGGGTTAGTCTTTTTTATTGACTTGATAGTGCTCTGGCTGTTGAGAGTATGTCATGCTCACTCAAATGTCTCGCTGATGGTGGCGTGTGTGTTGGGTCATTAGGTTCCCTTCAATATGGTTGAGCTGAATGATGCTGATCCATTCGTCATGTTCGTGAACGGACGCCGTCGGAGGGGACTGGTCATCTCTTAGCTGCCACGGCGTATTTTAATTTCTGAATTGATTTTTGTGTGTTTTCCATAATGGACGCTCTCGGCGTACAATTTATTTCTGCATCGTTCTCACACGGTTGATTTCAACATGAATGATGTAATCAAATATTTGTAAAATTAGCTTGAAAATTTAAAGAATGTCCATGGAGTTTCTTGCCCGTTCTTCTCCATAGGTACCAACTCTTTGGAATGGGCGACTAGCTTCATCTTATTGACTGACCGACCTTCTGACAATTCAAAAGTGCCTGTAACTGGTTTATTTGAAATAAATGCTTTGATTTTGATTTTGGGCGGGTTTGCGAAAGATGGAAGGAGTTGAGAGAACAGGCTAGGAATAAAAAATATTGTGAATAATAAATGGGTAGAAAAACTAAAGGATTACGACATTGCAAACTAAGTAATAATGCATTCTTATAGTTACAACTGATTAATCCTACTTAACTACTACTGTTACTCTTACATGCAAGAATTACTTAACGAATTTAGATGAAATATGGCACACAGATGGTAATAACTAGAATTTGCATATAGGATAGTATTTATTTATACAACATTCTTTATTGTTTTTTGCGAAACCCGAAACACGTGTCCGGTATTGTTAAGTAAAGACATTATGTACAAAATTTCAATAATAAAAACTGACTGAATAATGAAAAACCATCAAGTTATGAGCTTGCTATTCTACTTGGTTGTCCCAACAAAAATATGGTCAAAGGTCCGTACGGGCGGGCTAGCGCGGTCGTTGACTTCTGGCGTCAGCTGGGATCTATCGTAACCGCTCAGTAACCACTCTGCGGTCTCACTCTAAATGTATTTGGGAAAAAATATAACATGGTTTTACACCATGTTATATTTTTTCCTGATTACTGATTGGAATCGATTCTGTTGCTTATTCTGAACAAACTATATTCAGGTTTCGCATAAACAAAAAATAACACATATTCCCACGCGATTGAAACATATGCCCATGAAACCGCAGGGCACAGTTAGTTATTCAATATAAAAATGGGACATATCAATCGCATAACCTAAACTTAGTTAAAATTATTTTATAATTGTCACATGTAAGTGTAATATCTAAGCAAGTAATTATGTTCTGCATCCGGTTGACATTTATAAATTATACATTTGCACATGTAATAAAAAATATAAAGGTCAAAGGGACAATTATTGATATTAATTACATGTCAACTGACTCCGTCGCTATACTTAATGCTGCCAGCTGCAAGTTGCAAGACTATGCATATTATGTGGGGTAACGCTAAACTCACTGAATTGGCCTTTATTAATTATTGATTAGCTCGCATACATGGTTGTATCATTTTTATCTTTGTCAAATTGTAACACAGGGTATTGCCAGAGCAAAATTATGAACTAGTTCAGGGATTGCCAACCTTTTCGCAAATTTCATACAAATTAAACATTTTCCAAAGTTTGCTTTCAGATACTGAATCTGAGATAGGAGAGGTAAAATTAAAATAAAAATGAAACACAAGTTCTTAAATAATGACATACTTATAGATTGTTTTAAAAAATAAGTAACAAAATTGTCTATTACAATAAAAAAAAAATGCAAATTAATTTCCGACTCCAATCCTTGTCCAGAATTTACCGAAGGTTGCGTTAGGTTCATCATCCCTGTCCTAGATCGTTTGCCTTGAGTGCGCAGGCGCAGATCGGCCTTCGTGTCGTGGCCTCATACACCATAATGTACAGGAAAATGTCTGCTTCCGTAACCTGAAATATTATGTCTAATGACCGTCACTAATGGGTTTAGTCGTTTACTTTTTCCTTGAGTTTATGAGATACTTTAGCTGCCATATCATCTGCCTAGCCTCCTCCCATCTAGTTTGGGGATGCCATCCAGTCTAACCGGTTTTTGCTGGGTACCAGAAATTTAGCTGCCTTCTTAGCGAAAGATTAAGATTTTTTTTTTCAATCAATTTATCCTGTTGACGATTACACCGAATTGTAATCAAATTACAACAATTTTAACCACATTGATGGGTTTTACGAGGGCTAAATATTTTAACAGTAAAAGCGCCGTTAGTTTTCGTTCATTGGTTTAAAATATTTAAATACTATTTAAAATTATACACATCAAAAAAATATTGAATTAAACCCGTGAAATGTAGTTCCTTAAACACAAAAAAGTTGAAAAGAACGACCATAATAACGAGCTATAAATAAACTTGAATAAAGAAAAGGTCACAGCTATACAAAGTTAACGACACTGTTCCTAGAATTGGACGAATGACAGAAGCTCAAGCTACCCGAAATTGTCAAAATTAAAAAAAGCTTTAAGGCTTTATTAATAAAATTGAAAATCCAATAAAAAAATCTGACAGATTCTAGTAGCTTGATGTGCTGTCGTCCCTACAATCATTTTATCGACGCTGTAGATTAAATTTTTTGTCTTACTAACCCATGTGCTTGTCCTTGCAGCTACACTAACACCTACCACGAAGGGAAAAGTTCGACGGCCTGCCTTTATTTGCTGCCGTCATCACGTGACACTGGCAGAATAGTCGAAACCGGCTCAGTTGCCAAAGAAGGAAAAAAAAAATCATTATCGAACATGACAATATAAATCTTACTTTTTATTCAGTAGGTACTATAAGTACTATTTCTTCGAACACCTTCAGCTGCGTCAGTCATGGTCCGGTCACGTACTATGATATCATACCATCTCACATGGGTGCGTATGACAGGCAGTCGATAATAAAACGATCATCAATAAAACGAAGAATATTTTCCTGATTCAAATGCCATGCGTGACTGCGATCACGATAGTCACTTGTCTATTAGAACTTAGAGGTAAAGGCAGTCAGTGATTGATTATGAAAGATGATGCCCTACCTTGTGAGTTCGAGACACCGCCGATATCGCAAAGAAAATCTTTTTAAAGGGCATCGTTCATCAAAGAAACAAACAGAGAGGCCATTCCCGTAATTCCTGTCGTTAACGTTCACAGCCTGACAGTCCTATTCCGTCAAAAAAAAATTTTTTTTTCTAACTGAACTTTTAAGCCACTGACGTAAATAACGGGCCCAACTTTAGTAGAAGTAAGGTAGTTACTAAAAAAAATATTTATTTAAATTAAACAGCAATATGATTTCTTTACATTCATTTTAAGATTAATATATGGTTTTTTGTTTAATTATTTATATTATGCTTTTCATTACCGCTATTTTAACAATTTTCTTCTAAAACCAAAAACTGCTTACAAATATTTGACATATCATTCTAAATTCGCTTGAATTTTCAAATGCACCTAGACTTAATATATTACCAGCCTGCATTATATAAGGTCGACTTTAGCAGATAACCTCTATACTGCCCTACCTTCTATCGATAAGACAAAAAAAAAAAAAAAACGATTCGGACAACTGTTAGTCCGTCCGACTTTCATTAAATTAAATCAATCGTAGGTTTATTCACGAATTTAGTAACTTTTTCATAGCACGACGAAACTTCTAGCAAGAAAATAAGGTGATTTTATTGAGAAATTTAATTAGAATACTTATCTACAAACAGGCATTGATAACAATTTATTAACAAATATTTAGGGACAGGTTCTTGCTGTTAAAGGGCGTCTTAGGAAATATTATTTCCAAAATATATTTGTGATTCAAAGGAGGGTCATTTAAGCATACATTTACGAAACTTTCATGTTACCACATTGACATGACATTATTGTGGAATACGGTGTTATATTGTTTTAATGGTCGAGCTGTCAATTTGATTGAACAGACATAAATTACTGTTGAGATAAACAATATTATTAATATTATGTCCGATAATTATGATATGTCCTTTAAATGATTATATTATATTATGATTGTACTTGACGTTTAAATATTACTTTACTAAAACTCTTGTTTATAAATTAATCCCTTAATTAAAAGAATGTTTCCAATAGTTTTTTTTTCAAAAATAAATACTTAGGTAACCTATGTGATATTTTTGATTAACTTTCAACGATGCACTTTGCACCTAATGCATGGCTGCTTTTCAGCGGTTTACATTGCCTATACGCAAGTCGACTTTGATTGTCTAGATAAGCAAAGACTTTTGACCCCCTTCTACCACAAACCTAACCTAACCGGTGCCTCCGTCTGCAGTCTTATTTATATGGTCAAATTTACATTAATGTTACGTAAAGGAAGACAAAGGCACAACCGATCTAAAATAGAGGTGGGAAATTCATTCATCTACGTTTGTCCCAGAATCAAGCAAGTTGTACACATCAAGTTACCCAAAATTGTAAAATTTTCGCAATCAACCTTTAACCTAATGCTTTAGCGATAATGTTGTAAATCTATTAAAGAGTTTGGAAAGATTGTAATAGTTTAATATGCTGGCGTCTGTACTTATCCTAACAATATAAATATCTGATAGTTTTACACACTCTTCAAAATGCATCCTATAGAACATCGATCGACATAACTTCTTTTGATACTAGTCTTATCCCAAGTACCTACTTTGGTTTCCAGTAGCTAGCAAGATGTGGCTAACTATAGGTACTATTAGTACCTTATAACCAGAAGCAACTGTCATAACCTCGGTAACCCAACAATGGGAATGGTCTAATATAATGGACTACAGACTTTAGGTATTTAGTTCCTAGCATCTGCATAAAGAAAGTGCAACAAACAAATATACGGGCCGCGCTTGCGCAAGTTACGCGAGTTTCTCCGACTAGCACCAGATTCGCAGACTACCAAGTAATCACGGGGTGTAAATGTAAATTGCTTTTTTGTTCGCTAAATCACTGTATTTAGATCATTTCAGTGTTTACAAAGCATCTCAATATGTTTTACATAACATAAGAATGAAGACTAATGCGAAAATAAAGGAGGTTGTATGTGTTTGAAGTTAGGTCGACAAAAATCCGCTAAGGTAACAACCGAGAAACTTTTGGACTTGTACTCTTGTTAGATGTTGATGACATAACACCCAAACTAGTTCAATATTTATGCAATTTCCTTCCAATAACGCGTATACTGAGTGCTGAGTCATATTTCAAATATGTATAGGCAAGGAAAACTTTCCGAAAATGACTTCCCGCGTCATTATTTTTCGGCAAGCACTAAGTAACGTGTCGAAATTTAATTTCCCATTCTTTCAACTTAGTCGGCTGTAGGATACTCACTAAATAGGTATTGATGTACAGTGGCGGAATTTCTGTTATTTGTAGGAAATAGGAAAGCCTTGAGACTTAATATGTAAGGAAGATTGTCTGTAAGTACTGACATTGAATACTAATCATTGGTTTCTAGAATTTCTTACGGATACAAAGGTGATTCTAATCGACTAGTGAAAAGGTTGCATTAGGATTAGTTATAACTATACGAAAAGGATTTCGGTTTCTATGTCATGAAATATGAGGGTTGCTATCCATACTATATTAATATTATAAATGCAAAAGTGTCTCTGTCTGTCTGTCTGTCCGGCTTTCACGCCAAAACTACTGAACAGATTGTAATGAAATTTGGTACACAGATAATCTAGAGCCTGAGAGAGGACATAGGCTATATAACATCCCGCTATGACAAATAGGAGCAGAGCAGTAACAAAAAACGTTGCGAAAACGGGAGCTAACGCAGACGTACTACATATTGCTCCCATTATTTTAACAGGCGCTTATTTTATATCAACTGAGATCTTTTAAATTTACGGGAACCACCGCACGCTGTAAACTAAAGTCCACGTGGACGGAGTCGTGGGCAACAGCTAGTAGGGTATAAGGAAGAGGAGGTCCTTTATAGAAAAGGGAGAATCCTCCAACTAAACAGGTGTTATGTCTGGCGGGCAACTGTCCTACCACTGACGTCGGAAAGTTAGTATAGATATCTATTATATTATAGACTAGCGGCCGTGTGCGACTTCGTCCGCGTTTTTATATGCTCCGCTCCTGTTGATCGCAGCGTGATGTTATATAGCCTAAAGCCTTCCTGGATTACTGGGCTATCCAAGGCAAAAATAATGTTTCAAATCAGGCCAGTATTTCCTGAGATTAGCGCGTTCAAAAAAACAAACTTTTCAGCTTTATATAGATGTACAGATGCGCAGTAAACTCCGATTACGCGATGCAGATTTTTTGTGACGTCAGTATGTTGTCATCGTGTGCTGTTCACATATGGTGCTGTAGATACCGTTACAGTGCGAATTAAAGTAATCTACTACTTCTTCCTCGTGTGGATGATGCCAAAATCTAAGATTCTGCTAATCTTTTCACCACAATGGTTTGAGGTTAACCATTGACACTGTGCAGCATATTTACATTAAGATCCGGTTTAAAAGGTTTTGGTTAAAAAGATGAATGCCGCATAAATAAACATATAACTCGATACTGTAAAATATTATGGTGGTGATATAATAAATATCACCTGATCTTTGGATTGGCTGTCACATTACTCATTCGCTGCGAGGTGTCTATATGACGGTAGTCGGTATTACCTACAGCTGACCTTTGTCTAAACAGGTCCCATATTAACTGGCTGAGCCGCATATACATATGTATAATAATATAATTTATTGAGAACGCGTTTAATAATCTTGCTGAACTTGCTATTGGCGCGTGGGAGTAGCTTTGTATGGTCCACAGTTATACATCCAGTAAACTTGTAGGATAAGCCGCATTGCTGAGGGATTTCGTCATGTAGTTCTATATAAATTGGTAAATGTTGAACAGAAGATCAAATTAATCCACTCGAATGTCGTAAGTTGTAATGACTTGCGTTGTTCACTTCAAATAGTAAAAGGCGCATATTTCAAAGAATTGCCACAGAAATCAAATTATCTTGTAGTGAATCACAACACACGTTTTAATAAAAAATAATGAAATTAGACCATATCTCCGCGGCGATTTACATATCTTGATCTAGTTTTAAAAGTCATTGGGAGGAAATGCATAAGTTAAGCTGATCGACGGCATTGAGCAAGCGGCTGTAGCCTGTCATTACTAACTATTGCAAATAATCCATTAAAAAAGATTCTAAAAAAAAAAAATAATAATTTGTGTATTTTGAGCAGTTACGGAAAGTTTCTGACTGAAAAAACAGTAAGTAAGTATTATAATATATTTTTATAGACACTATAAAAATACTTAAAACTTTTTATACTGCATAATAAGTTTTAAGTAATTTTTATAGTTTATTCAGTCATGTCCGAAACTAATGAATTTTGATCAGTTACGGAGAATGTCCGACAGAAAGTAAGACGAAAATGTTTTCACAATTTGATCAATTTTATGTGGTGGCAAATCTATATTCCTATTTTTATAGGCCTCCTCCACTACCCAATATAAAATGCATCAAAGATCAGGAGCAAAGGCAAATATAAAAGGCATCAAAGATCAGGAGTGGTGACTGGTGACGTCACTGGCCGCTAAAAAGTGTAGCGTGCAGTGACGTCACACGAGTTTTCAACGCGCTGTGTCGTCTTCATTTTTTGTTTATATGAAAAAAGAAAAAATATCTGTCTAGTATTTTTTGGAAATCTGACTAACGGACTAATTAGTTTTTTTAGTCAAATACCCTATTATGATAAGGTGAAGTAACTCCTGAAAACTATTAAAACTAATCCTGCTACAATACATCCTAACCGATATCCATACTAATATTATAAATGCGAAAGTAACTCTGTCTGTCTGTCTGTTTGTCTGTCTGTCTGTTACGCTTTCCCGCCTAAACCTCCCAACCGATTTTGATGAAATTTGGCACAGACATTCTTTAGACCCCGAGAAAAAACATAGGCTACCTTTTATCCCGGAAAAATTTGATATTCCCGAGGGAAATCTAAAAAGCGCGATATAACCGAACTCCACGCGGGCGAAGACGGCGGAAAGCACACAATCTTTAGACCCTGAGAAAGGACATAGGCTACCTTTTATCCCGGAAAAATTTGATGTTCCCGAGGGAAATCTAAAAAGCGCGATATAACCGAAATTTACGCGGGCGAAGCCGCGGGCGGAAAGCTAGTTAATATTATAAATGCGAAAGTAACTCTGTCTGTCTGTCTGTCTGTCTGTTACGCTTTCCCGCTTAAACCTCTCAACTGATTTTGATGAAATTTGGCACAGACAATCTTTACACCCTGAGAAAGAACATAGGCTACCTTTTATCCCGGAAAATTTTGATGTTCCCGAGGGAAATCTAAAAAGCGCGATATAACCGAACTCCACGCGGGCGAAGCCGCGGGCGGAAAGCTAGTGTGTCCATATGTGGCTGCCGCTTATACTTTGGTTTTCGTTTGAATCCTTCACTATACAGTACACATTCTAATCTGGAGTCACGAGAGCGTGACCGTTTCAAAATTTTCAGATAAATTGCTACGTGGATGAGCACATCACTAACTATATTTGTAACTATGAGAATAGATAGAGACATTTGAGTAACCTCTTGTAAAGAATGTAAGGAAAAATCGTGTCGATGCTAAGTAATATATGTACGATTTTTTAAGAAAACGTTCAATTATAAAATAGGTATGTATGTATTACGTAAATAAATTATAAAGAGATTGTGACGTCCTCCGTGGCGCAGCGGTCAACACGCCTGCCTGCGACGTGGAGGCCCCGGGTTCGATCCCCGGTCAGGTCATGATGGAAAACAATCTTTTCCTGATTGGCCTGGGTCTTGGATGTTTATCTATATATGTATCTATTATAAATATAGTATCGTTGAGTTAGTGTCCCATAATACAAGTCTCGAACTTACTTTGGGGCTGGCTGTGTGATTTGTCCGTATATATTTATTTATCCATTGGAGCCAATCGCTGTTTGAGATACAAAATCGATTGCTCACGCGCAGGAATGTGCGTTTTTGATTATATACTCGTTCTTCACAGGTTAATCACCGAACACACCGGTGTATATCTCACGCCTACACTACACCACTAAGGAGGAGGACATCGTGGAGTACGTACGCCAGAAGACAAGATACTCACCGAGGGTACAGTTACTGGAGTCGCGCCGCAACGTTAACTTCAAGGCTTTCGTGGTGCGCATACCGAATTGTTTTCTGCCCATTGTGATGGAAGAGGACTTCTGGCCGCAAGACGTGGTTTTCCGTCGCTTCCGCGGACAAATACCACAGAACAGCATAAGAACATGCTAGTAGTAGCGAAGCACTATTTTATTTTATAATATAAAGATATGTATGTTTAGGTTAAGGTATTTATGTATGGGCCTGCGTCGCCTGAAATAAACAAATAAATAAATAATAATAATAATAATAATAATAATAATAATAATAATTTATTTCAAAAATACAAAATTTACAAGAGAGTTACATATATTTAGGAAAGGTAAAATGTACAGCAAATAAATTTGAGACAAACGACTCCCAAACTGAGACATGCTCGTATCTTGGGTAGTCGGCGGTCGGCCGTTTTAAATGTCAATATACATATACATATCACCGCCTTTTTGAATTTCATTAAAGTTTACAATTTAAAAATAAAAATAACAGTTTTACAAAATTCAGACACTAATCCTTTCATTTTACTATTTCCAAAAGTTTCTCAGTTTCGTCATAACGACATCAACCAATTATTTAATTTATTTTTAAGATTATACTTATTAAGTTTGTATAGTGAGATCGTTTTGTTAACTTTGTTGTAAAGCCTGGAGCTTAATGCATTGTATTGTCGCTGTGCGAAAGCTGTTTTACATTGCACAGAGGGGCAAACAAGAGCACCACTTCGCTTATTTAAACTTTCCTTATTTAAGGGAAGTAGTGAATGTCTTCGGAGTATCGTGCGGAGAATAAACAGCTGTCGCACCGTCAAAACCTTGGCCTCCTTGTATAGTTCAGCGGTAGAATAATATCGTGGCTTACCATGTATAATCTTGAGAATAGACCTCTGTGCCCTCTCCAATTTTAGAAGCAAAGTTTTGTAGGTTCCACCCCACGCAGGAATGCAATAACCCAAAATTGATTGACCCAATGCTATATAGATTGCACTCAATAGCATACGGTCAGCAGAGTGTCGAAGGTTCTTAAACACGTATATTAGTTTCCTGACACGTCCGGTGAGGGTCTCAACTTGTGGACGCCAGTCTAATCGTTCATCAACGACAACGCCAAGATACTTTATACTGGTCACATTCGTAATGGGTAGACAACAACAAGTTACTGTTGACCTAGCACAACTGTGGGCTTTAAGGGTTACCGTTTCTACTGAGGGTTTTGTGGTATTGGGGAGATAAAAACGAATATATTTAGTTTTATCCACATTCAGCGTAAGTAGATTTGAGGTTAACCACAACATGACTTCCCTCATATTACTCTCGGTATATATCTTAGCTTCATCCCAGGTATTCCCATACACTAAGAGTGCTGTATCATCTGCATATGTAAAAATGTCACAGTTCTTCAATTTAATCTTACATAGGTCATTGATGTAGACTATAAACAATGTGGGTCCGAGAATACTCCCTTGCGGGACTCCAAATTTTATTTCCTCGTCATCACTCACCACTGTATCAATTTTAACTGCCTGGGTACGACTTGTCAGGTAATCTATAAATATATCCAATGCCAAACCGCGGACTCCAATGTGCTGTAGTTTAGATATAAGGATTGGGACAGAAACCGTATCGAAAGCTTTTGATACGTCCAGAAATACACCATAGCACTTGTAGCTCTTGTCCAATTTATTGGCAACCATGGAACTGAAATTGGTTACAGCATCCTCAGTTGACACACCCGGCCTAAATCCATACTGGTTTTCTGAGATTATTTTAAATTTGGTGAGATAATTTGTCAAACAGTTATTAAGAATTTTTTCTAGTATCTTCGATAATGTACTCAGTACAGAAATAGGCCTATAATTCGTAAGCTGATCTCTGTCCCCACCCTTATATACAGGGGTCACTATTGCCCTTTTTAGCCCGTTGGGAAAAACGCCAGTGGCAATCGAGACATTGCAAATGTGCGCAATAGGCGGCACCAGGACTTCCCGTGAGAGCTTAATTACCAAGGCTGGAATTTTATCCCAGCCCGTTGCACAGTTATTACGAAGAGTATTTATAATAGATGAAACTTGTTCATGACTCACCGACGGTATCCAGAGAGAGTTGCACTGTGAAGTATTTTCCTTGACTTGGCAGGATTCTGGACAATTTTCAGGGGGGACCAGCTTCGCGGCCAGGTCCTTCCCAATATTGACAAAATATTTGTTGACACTATTCGCTGACAATTTAGCTTCCGCTGATAGTTTAAATAGTTCCCTTGCAGGGCCTGAGTGACACTTCCTGCCTGAGAGTCGGTTTACAATATCCCATATTGCTTTTGGATTAGATTGAGCCTTAGTAAACAGATCTTTTTCATATTCCAGTTTTAACTTTCTGAGTAGTGAATCACAAAAGTTTCGGTACCTTTTATATGTCGTTTGAAGAATTACGTTATCACGATTTTTCCTCAATTTAAGGTGCATCCTATCGCGGTTCCATATACACCGAAGCAATCCTCGAGTGATCCACGGTTTCAGAATACGGTTTCGTCTACCAGTTTGTTTCTGAGTTGTGTGCTTTATAACTATATTACTAATTACCGAGATCAAATTATCAGTCGCAATATTCGCGTCAGTTTCATTCAAAACAAAGTTAAAATCACTTTGGTCAATTTCTGCTTTGATAGAGGAATAGTCTAGGCGCGTTATGATCCTATTGGTGTACGGATACAGTTTCTTGCTTTCTTTTACACATATAATGACAGGAAAATGGTCAGTTATATAGGTGTCTAATATGATAACTTCTGCCGAATTGTTGGATTTCACTAGAACATGATCAAGGCAGTTCCCAAGTCTTGTAGGATACACGTGTGCCGGCAGCAGGCCTAATGAAGCTGTTAATAATAGATAATCACTACAGTTTCGATCAATATTATTGCTCTCTTTTATATCAACATTAAGATCTCCTATCACAGCTATGTTTTTGAATAATTTTAGATTAGATACTTGTATTTCTAGACTATGATAAAATTTTGTTAGGTCTGAATGAGATGGTGACCGATAAAGCCCAATTATAGCAGTATTCTTTAAACAGCAGATTAAGCAATTAGCACCTGAAAACGATGGTTCAGATATAGTACATTCAAGTCCGTTCCTAGAGTACATTACAACTCCATCGTTTTGTGTCAGATTGTTGGTTGTAGCATGAGATGTGTAATTATCAAGATAAGGTGGTGGGCCTGTTCCTTTTAGCCAGCACTCGGAGAGTATAATAAGGTCAAACTCAAACTTGATTACTGACAGCATGGATATAAACTGGTCTAGGTTTTTATTTATACTTCTAATATTTATGTGTATGATTTTAAGATAGGTATTAGGTTCCACAATAAGCCCTGTGCATTGATCCGGTGTACACATATGGGAATTAGCAACTTTAAACTTATCAATCTCATTGCTAGCATGATTTATATTATCCGTCATTTTTAAACAGTTTAACGACATAAGGAATCAACGTGCCCAATTTAGTGCAATAATAAAGTAGAGCTCTTATCGGTTGACGTTGCAGTTTCAATAAAAAGAAAATGTCAGCCATAGGATAGATCTCACTATTACCACATAAAAGTATTTTTTTTACGGATTTGGAATTTAATTGGTTAAGGTTAACTTGAGTTTCAAATACAAATGATTGTGTCTTGTCATTGTACAATTGGCAATAATATATAAAAAATATGGTAGGATAATTAAACAAAATTCTAAAGGATAAAGAAATAAAATAACAAAGCAAGTAATAGAGTAACAAAATACGTGATAGCGTGATAGTCACTTCATCGATTCTAAATCTAATAAACACTGTTCGGTTTTTATCAAGTGTGTTTCCTTTGTATCAGAGTTTTTACGTAAAAGGATTTTTCCGTTTGAAATCCAGCAGAAAGTATAGCTATGTCGTTTAGCAAAGTCCCGGGCAAGGTAAAACAGCCTTTTGAGTGTCGGGGACAAATGTTCTTCTACATAAATTGGTTTTCGCACTCCCACTTCACCCAGGCTCTCCGTATTTAATTTCTCCTCAACAGAACGCCCCTTATTGTATTTACGTATTGCTAATAAAAAATTATTTTTATAACAAACAGTAGAAAATTCAACAAATATAGATCTTGTTTGACTAGGCTTACCAGGTAGTCGATAAATATCGCGTATGTTGGAGGGAGATATCTCCATCTGAACAACTCGACCCAATCTCTCAACAAGCCGCAGAAGGTCATCCATTTTCTCATTTTGCTTCGCAGGCACGTTCCTTATCTCAATTGCTGAAGGGCGAGACTTCTGTTGAAGTTCTAGAATTTGTTTTTCCAATAATAAATAATCGATGTTCAACCTAAACATTATTGCAAGTGTCATGGATTATATAAGATATCTCGAAATTTGATACTTTTGACGTTTCTGTACTTGTTTTGTAGAATTATTTTGACCTATGTTTGAAGTGTATACAAAAACCGGTTTCGGCTTTTCTGAAATCCGATAAAAATTATTTCAGTGTTTCGCCATTATAAGCGGACAGGATATTTTCGGGGCAATAAGATAGACACTGACCTAATAATTTTCTTACCATAAGACATATAGGTTACATCTTTTTGTCAATATAATTACTTAATAAACGGAGAGAGTCTGTGTTCCACCGAAGACCTGAATTTCAATTACTGTGACTAAAAACGTTCAATATCTAGTCGCTATCTCATCTAGCGACAATCAATGCCAAAAACATGTACAATTAGAGGCATTTTTGACAGACTGAAACTGTGAACTTTCATAAAATTACAAGAATTGCCCTCAGGTGACTTAGAAGAGAAACCGTGGCCCTGGCGTACAGGCAAGTGAAGAAACACGGGTGGGTTTTAGTCTGACATGCCCTTTCGCTCGGCTCAGAGCGATTTCAGCTCAGAGAGGTCATTTGATGATTTCCCACCCAGAATAAAAAAAGGTGACGTAGAAGAGAGACGTTATAACGAAGTAGTAGTACTTAGCTTTCTTCTCTCGTTCCTGTACCAGTGTGGAAACTATTTTAAATTAAGGCGTCATGTAATGCGCCAGTCGGCATGCCGCTGACGGTAACCATACGGGTCGGCACGTTGACAACACTTTCTTCGTAAATACCTTATTACATAAACGTGAGGGTACCGCCTGCCGGCGGCATTCCGAGCTGTGGTGCGAATGGCTAATACTGAGTGACTTACCACACCGTATATTGTAATTTGTAATGATTTTGGTTTAAACCGTCTTTGGTATACACAATTTTGCCAATAACACGTGTAAAAAATTCTTTGAAAATTTGATTTCACAATAATGGCGGATATCGCCAATGACAGTTGAAAAAGACTGCCGCGTGAACCGTCTATGAGGAAGGTTTGAGACAAAGTCATGTTGTGGCCACTATGCTGCGATATATCAATGTTCTTTATGAATAATTTACTGAATGCACCGTTTGCTAAATAAATCACGCGCTTTTATTTAGTAAACGACACTATAATTAATTTTAAAAGTCCAATAAAAAATGCGCGTGATACTCATCTTAGTCATAGAATAAAGAGAGGGAAGTACGTTATCTTCATACAAACGGACCGCGCGCGGCTTGTATGTGTGCGCCATAGTATCTATGCGTCGCCGCACGCACACCTAAACACAATATTAGAGTGCCTATGACTGCGCTAGTCGCGGCTAGCACGGAACGAGGTTCGCGCGTCACGGCTTTTCGGCACATTAGCTTTTAAAAAATGATCACATAAACTGCAAAGTTGGTATGTCTATTTATGAACAAATAAAAGACTTATTTTTCAAATTATATTTCTAAAAGTTATTTACAAGGATACGGATATATTACACATTAAAGTTTAATAACAACGCGTTTCGTAATAGTCGAAACCGAAGAAAGTAGGTATTTTTCTGTAGCTAATTTGTAATTTTGTATTAAATGTGTGATTCAATAGATGTTATGTTTGTATTATTTATATTTGTATTAATTAAAAATAAAAATAAATATGGTTCTTTATGTGTACAAAACTAAAAATAAAAATTACAAAAAAAAAACTGACTAGTATATGTAAACTAAATACTAAGCAAATAATTGAAACATAAGCTCTTAGTCTATAAATATTTGTTAGCGGTTTGGGCGACAACCGTAACCGACGAAGCGCGGACAGTCGTCAACCCTAAGACAGTAGGCAATTAAATCGCGGATTGGGTCGCAGATAACCTACTTCCCCTCTTTATTCTATGTCTTAGTTTTCCCTTCAAACAACCTATACCGTCTCTATACAGTTAACTTGTAATTTGGCGTTTGCCTGTCACCAATGACCAAACCCTAATTCACTATGACCATTTAAAGATTCATTACGCCAAAACTATGTCCATTCCTCACCTATCTCTATGATACAACTACGTGGTTTGAACTGTCAAAATACATGTCTTAAGTTTGACATGTCGATTCCTGCCATATACATAATCATATGATATTGACGTGGTTTGAATATGGTAATATTTTTCGCGGAATAATATAGAAATGGAGACCAAGCCGTGATAGAGTACGTAACAATGTTTGAAAAATTAAAGCCATGTCGAAAATTCATGTAAGAATACCCAAATTTTATGTAAGTATTTTTGAAGTTTTTCCAATACTTGTCCTTGATTTTCTCTACTCTGTGAACTCTCAAATTGTATGACCTTCATTGCTTCATTGCTATTCAATTTTATACTTACCTATTACTTCAAAACGTCTCGATGAAATCACATTTTGTAAAACATCAACCAGTTAAAAGTTATAGGGAGAAATTCACTAAGTATTTCAAAAAATCATCTACTTTAGATACTATCGGCATTGAGTGTAAATTATGAGGAAGACATTTTTATTAATGTATATAACGAGTGACAAAAGTAAAACAATAAGATTTAACAATGGTGGCGAAACAGTGAATTCAAAATTCACTGTTTCGTCGACATTGTTAAATCAAAAATGGGGTCAAAATTGATTTAATAAACAGATTTATGGCATCCCACTACTTTCTATCCTTGGAGCAATAAATCAGTCGTTAGGCACCCTGGTCATCATGACCGGGTCACATTTTTGAGCTTTTAACATGACTCATAGTCTGCCAGCCGTTGGTTGCACTAAGTACACTCGTTTGTTTAACTTATTCGGTTTTCTAATCTTTCAACGCTTTGCAAATACGATCTTCTGTCAGCATTGCAGCAGCATATTCGGCCCCGGTAATTTTGTTTAAGCTTTTGTTCTTTGTTAATTAATTATTGAAGATATCTTGTACCTACGTTTAATGCAATAATAAAACATTGAAATAACTGTGTTAAAATTCATGTACGACAGCAGATCAAGCTACCTGAAACTGTCAAATATTCCCAATCAACCTTGAATAATCTATTAATCTATTTAAAAAATTTGACAAGATTGTAGTAGCTTGATGTGCTGTCGTCTGTACATAATTAGTAAATTATATTATACTCTTGTCATAGGTATTAACGAGCAAAATATGACATTAAGTTTATAGGTTTGATATATTATGATACCTTTGACATGATTTAGAAAATAAAATCATACAACAATATTAAATAAATAAAATAAAATAAATACATATATACTACCCGTGCGCGATAAGTTGGAACCTGAGTGCGGTGACGTTGAGAGATGAGATAATGTAAATAATAGATAAAATAAATGTATAAAACTAAACATTGTATTTTTATTCATTACAAAACCATAGTCAACACTTTCGGTGATACATAATTAAATACCTAGGGTCCTATTTTATTCAAATAGTGTGCACTCAGGTCCCAACTTATCGCGCACGGGTAGTACATATATACGGACAAATCACACAGATTGAGCTAGCCCCAAAGTAAGTTCGAGACTTTTGTTATGGGATACTAACTCAACGATACTATATTCATAATAGATACATATATAGATAAATATCCGAGACCCAGGCCAATCAGGAAAAGATCGTTTTTCCATCATGACCTGGCCGGGGATCGAACCCAGGGCCTCCACGTCGCAGGCAGGCGTGTTCACCGCTGCGCCACGGAGGACGACGAATTAAATGAATCCTATTGTTTAAATAGTACTTATTTTAAACCGAATAGTTTACACCCTTACAGCTTAAGTATGAAATACTTTACAAAGATCCCTTTTTTTTACTGCCAAACCCAGAATAGCTCACAAAATAATTACGACTATAAATAATCACGAATTATAATAAAGTTGTGTATACGACATTATAATAAATTAAGTACATGTTTGTCAAACTTTGTATTAATTTTTGGTTGTGACATTCAAATACTTCCTGCTTCTTTGTTTAGAGGCTCAGGGGAATAACTCGTCCGCGGTTGGGTTTCCACAGCAAAAAAATGTATAATCCCATGTACCTTAAATTTGTATAAAACAATTTACATCATGAATAACACCATGTCTTGAGACATTATGTCATGAAGTGGAATTGCCATCAGTAATGGAAAGGCAAATTCTTAATACATTTTCATGTATCCGACGATTGTTTTCATAAAACAACTGAAATCAAATCTCAACAAAGCGACAACTGCATGTAACCTCCATCATAAAAGGTGTGATTATGAGGTGGTCGCAGGATGTTCAATTGCTTTGATTGTTCGTCCGTGTTCGTTGATGAATGTTAATGTCAGTAATACAGCTCGATGATTATCTGTGATTGCTTCCTGCGTAGGGCGAGGCGGCGCGCGCGGAGGCGCCTCACTGCGCATCGAGGCGCACCTCTCAAGAAGGCCGGCGCACACGCAGAGCCCACGGCCGCAGCGTTCGTGTGAAGCACGCTTAATGACCACTGTTCCGGATCCGGTAGGCAAAACCCAAGTAATAACAATAATGAGCCTCATTTCAACTGAGGACATATCAAATTAGGATGTAATTGTTCCGTAATTTTTTTCATATTGAATTCCATGAACCCGGCTGTGAACAGGATATACTTTGAGAATAGAGGTGATAAAACCACCTTCGATGTATCTGTGTAAGTATTTTCCTCTAGTTTATATCAAATGTCATTGGTAAGGCTATAGTGCGTTCCGTTGACTGATTAAAACGGTCACGACTGATGCGGCTCTGGTGCGAATCACTGCTAAAGTTCACTTTCGAATTATTATTTCTATCTGCTTTCGGATTACAGTCTAGATATTACACAATACTTGATTAATTAGTATGTAAATTATCATCATAGTATTAAAAAACGGCGGCGTCTTCAAATTGCTTCGCAGTAAAAAAATAATAGTATTTAAATTCATACTTTGAGGTTGGAGTATAATTTAGTTATGGTCATGACCACTCGGCTGCGGCTTCGCGCAATTCACGGCGAAAATAAAACAAAGGTGCGTCAACAATGACGACCTTGCTGTGCCCGCAGCCACGGCGAGCCGTGAAGTAGCGTCGCTGTCGGTTGTGTTGTGCAATACACTACCTCACTGGAAAGCGCACTTTCTTCCACGCACATGCAAGGACTTATCGGCGAGTCAAAAATGGCAATTTGTTTTTCGGTGTAGCCCGAAAAGGTTATGCCTGACTCACATTGAAAAATCCGATTAAAAACTTCCGCGTCGCGGACCGGTTTGGATGACGATAAAACTCTCTCGCAACCTAGCTCGCTTTTGATTGAATGTTGACCATAAAGGGCATGTGCAAGAGCAGTAATTTAATATGTGGTTGAGTGCGATCGGCGCGGTGTCAGGGTTCCGAGGTGGCGGTCCGCGGCTATTTACACTTTCACCTCACTCCGGGCTTTACCAGAATTTACGTCACCGCTGCGCCGGCGCAATTATATCATCACGAAATCAGCTGAGTAAGTGGCACAGTGGCACACTGGGCTTTGAACACAAGTCTCAATTTTTGTTTAGTTATTGTATTTTGGAGAGTTGCGATGCTCGTTGTCGGTCATTAAGTTTCATAAAGAATAGGAAAGCGATTTACATTGTCAATTACGTTTTCATTCTACGGTACGTAAGCAATACTGAGGAGGGGATTTCATTATGAATGACGTATTAATTCACCACAGAAGAGAATGGAAACTAGATAGACTCTCCCATATCTACAACTTACGCACTAAACGATATGAGAGACTAGCTGCGCCACACGGTTTCACTCGGGTTTTTTTTACATACCCCGCTCCATTGGTCACAGCGTGATGTTATATAGCTTATAGCCTTCTTGGATTAATGCGCTATCCAACGCAAAAATATTTTTTCAAATCGCACCAGTAGTTCCTGAGATTAGCGCGTTCAAACAAACAAACTCTTCAGCTTTATAAATATTAGTATAGATTTTAACTCTATTTAACCTTATTACTGAAGGGAGTTACGGAAGGGCCATTTTGTGTTTTAAGTTTCCTTTAGCAAAAACTGGTTCTGGTAAATGAAGAAACTGACTAAAACCTAAACTTGAGGACTCTGAAACTCCCTTCTACTCCGCCCAGAGCGGGAGAAGTCATCATCATCATATCAGCGTTTATCTCAGTCGCATCTGAAGCTTTCAGCTTTGGCGTCTGGGGTCCGCTAGACCGGGAGAAGTCATTTGATGAAATTCCACCCAAGAAAGGAGGTCCCCTGTCCCGCAGCAGGCGTGATTTTTATATATAATGGTACGGAACCCTTCGTATACAAGTCCAACTCGCATTTGAGCGGTCTTTTTAGCAATCATATTATGTCACTATGTATTTATTTGTGTCCATTCATTGCAATGACTTTTTGCACGTAATGTCTTGTATATCATTGAAGTCATGCGGAGTCATTGTCTTGTAAACACTTGAATGGTGGTCAAAATCTGTTCTAATGCATTTGCATAGGTTTTTTTTAAGTCCGTAACCTAGAACCGTAATGTGTTATGACACTCACGCAAACATGTACTTCTACGATAACCTTACCATTTGCTCACGTTATTTCAAGTTATTTGCCAGCCGACTTGACATACGTAATTACAGAATACCTTAATGGTTCTTCAAGTATAAATGAATATAATAATTACCTATCAATATTTTATTGTAAATGAATGTTAAATATCCTATTCTTCGTACAACCATGAGCGGCGCAGGTCACGGTCAGTCTAAAGGGCTTACAGCATTTGAAAATATTTAAACAATATGCACAAAACAATAGTAAAGTTTACTAAACATATTTCATTATCCTAATGGTTATTACATACACAGGTGTTCGTATTGCGCGGCTACAGGTCTACAAAACCATTGTTTTTTCGCGGTTTCTCTTTACCTGGTCGTGCGTTACTTTTTGTCGTGAACTATATCGTAAGCTCCTAGGGTTACGTCACAAATCCATTACGTTACAGGCTTCAAACAATGTGTGGTTTTGCAATAATTACGCTCCAAACATGAAACATAATAAATTTTGATTCACGGAATATTACGCACATTATTTAATACTAGGTTTTCTTTATTGTCTGGTGGCGGTATGGCCCAGAATAAATGACAATTTAATGAACTTCGGCTTAGGTTTGTAAGAGTTTCTAGATGTAGAGAGCACTTGAGGAATCTCGGTGTTGTAACCTCGTTGAACGTTAGAATGAGTTAGTGTTGAACTTACCCGTGTTCCGGAATTGTGTTCTTGTACTTTTCTCTTTTCATTTCCACGTGTTTGTTCAAATATATGGGCGCGTTACGCTGTTCATGTCACAACACTCACGGCACACACTGTACAGTTCATTACATAAACACTGCTTATTATCACTTTGTTAGATACACAATTTTTTCCAGTCCCATGACTCTGCGGCCTGCAACAAAGATATTGTATATTAATGACGTGTAAATATTTCGTTATGTTTGGCTCGCGAAAGTGAGGTGAGGGCAACACTTTTGGTGGAATATTCAGAATTTGCGTATTGAATGGTGTAATTTCTTATATTATTGCTGATAGCGCAAATAATATTGGGTAATGTTGTACTTAGATAATGTTCTTATAGCACTATCCTTTGTTTCAAACATAAAATATATTTTAACAGTTTAGATTAGACATAAGATTTAGCTAAAGGTGATTATCATAAATTCATAAAATTTAGTTAAAGGCGATTATCATAAATCCATATTTTAGTTCTAGAATAGTGTTGAATCTAAAATTTTATATAATGTTCTAATTTCGAAATCATATGCTGATGTAGTTTAGAACTATTATTATATCTGATGACATGTCTCCAATCAACTCGTACATTATCAGATTGATCGATTGCTGATTCGGATAGTAAATTAATCGATTATCTTATTATATTGTGTTACATTTACCTAGGTTTCGAGAGGTTGTTAACGTAGATCATTGTCGTGCATTTTGCAATGTCTTATTTTTTCGCAACATGCTCCTATTATTTAGAAGGGTGATGAATTGCGAGAGTGTTCTGTATAATTAACTGAACATTATACAATCATATAATAGTTTTATGGCTCATTAATCAAACTCGCATGAAATGGAGAACCAGATGAGTTTAAAATTCTAAATCGGTTCATTGGATATGCAGGCTCTAGTGTCCTTCACATTTGGTCAAATATTTTATGCATGTAACGGGGTTGAAAAAAAAAAAACAGCCGAGTGTCAGTCAGATTCCTTCAAGTACATATCGTACCTTTAAAGTAAAACTTTAAAGTAAAATCGTTACAATACGAAATTATGAAATAATTTCGTTTTGTAACAATTTTATAGGGGAGCCAATATTACAAAATAGTCACTGATTTTTCTAAATAAAATCTAAGTACTGGGGTTTTTTAAGATTTAAGATAACGTAACTCAGATTTTATTTAGAAAACTCAGTGACTATTTTCTAATATTACTTTAAAGGTTGCACCTTTAAAGTAAAACCGTTACTATACAAAATTATGAAATTTTATAGGGGAGCCAATATTAGAAAATAGTCACCGAGTTTGTATCGATACGTATAGGTATATCGCTAACACACCTATGTTATATTATTTTATTATTAAAATATTTGTATTAATTTCGTAGGCTTCCGTATTAGATACCATTTTTTATAGGGATTTTATTTTTGTTTGTATTATAGCGGTCATGGCAGACCACCCTGAGAAAATTTCACGTGTTGTAGCTCACGGACAGACAGCTGAACCTAAGTAATAGGATTCCGTTGGCACGCTTTGTTTTGGTATGGAAAATGCCACTTGGCTAGTTTGGACTTAGTGGAGAGGCATGCGAAGATAATTAGCGATCCAAATTTAGCTCAAAATGGTCTCCAAAGCCTGGAGCACAGGCGAAGAGTAGCCACCCTGTCGGTGTAAAATTTAGGAATTCGTAATATTTAGGATATCCGATACTCGGGGTTCTCGTGTTTTTTTCCCCCCCACGTTCTTAGCTTGTTTCTCCATTAAGAATAGCCACCGTGACTGAAATCGTTCGGGAGCTTGTTTTATGTCTGTTCGCAATTTTTTTTATCGAACATTCTAGATCATGACGAGCAAAACACGTCGCCGCTGACGTTCGAGACTGGATCGTGAGAAATGTGTGCTTGTTGCATAGACAACAGGAATACTTACAACGCTAATATAATTACCAAAAGGCGGAATGATATAGTGTGCAGCTCAACCTCTACCTCTAAATATGCATTTACACACAAATTCTATATGTTCTTAGGGCCCTTTTTATACAATAGGTTAAATAGAGTATTAAATATTTATAATTTGAATAATTTTAGCTGTAAGAATGTTGTTTTTAATTATCTACAAGGTTTATCATATGAGCAGACTGAAGACCTACTTACAGTATGTAAATAAATTTAGAAAATAATAATCATTGCATTAACTAATATTACTATGTAAGCAATAGGATATTAATAATAACACTGTATACTTCCGTTGTGTCCTAGATTTTTACCTACTACTTTTATTGTTAATTTATTGCGAAATAAAAATAAATACAATAAGCACTTTTACGCCTGAAGCACAGGTTCTACCTAGTTCAGGCAAATTATACATCAGTGCTACTTAGAGTTAAGAAAATTATTGTAAAAATTATGTACAAATGTGAGAAATAAACAATTATTTTTATTATTATTATTATTATTCGTTGTGGCTTTAGTTACAGAAAATATCATGTAAATCGAGAAATGAAAGGTAAAAGCAATTGAATAATATAGTGAAACTATAAAAAGATGGCTCCTTTTAATGACATAGATTATATCAACCTAAAACGTTCCCATCGCTGAGACACAAGCCTCTATTGTTGAGTTCTCTCGGTGGTAGGCCATAACATCGGCTGCCGGCAGAAGTTACCACCCACCAGACAAAGTCTTAGCAGGGACAGGGTCTGAGCAGTTGTGTTGCGATGTGTGCCGGGTACGATGCGCCAAATGTTGTTGTGTCGGAGGTTTGGTCGTGGAGAGTCTCCAGATCAATCTCCCTCTGGCGCAGCATCAATGGTCGTGTTGTTGGGTTTAACATTGCATCACCTCGCTCAACTGTCGTCATCCATACTATCTGCATACACTGCTTACCATCAGGCGGGATTGCAGTCAAGCACTAGTTTATAATTGTTAAAAAAAAAGTTGGCCATAATCCACGAAGCGTGCCAAAATGCCGAGAGATATGTCATTCATCAACCTTTGATGGATGTCACATGTCTTCGAATTTTTGTTTCTAAAACACTTCAGTTTCCCGAAGATCTCCCTCATTGTTTTGAGATTAATGGCACTGACATACCCACACAATGTAAAATGACTGCCTGGTTTCGTACTTACTACCAACAAGTAAGTTGGGACCGCTATACTGCTGCGACAGCACTTCAAGCGTCGATAAGATAAGATATATGTATTTCCTTACAATAATATAAGTATAAGTGTACAATAAATTATAAATGTATACAGTATAACTTTACAAAAGTTACATTGGTACTTGCCGGACCTGGAATCGAACCCACACACTCATACTTGAGAGGTTGATGTTTTAATGACTGATTACAAAGTGAAGGAAAACATCTTAAGGAAACCTGGACTTGTAAGTCTGAAATCGCCAAACCGCATTGAGCAAGCGTGGTGATTACGCTCAATCCTTCTCTGTATGAGAGGAGATCTGTGCCCAGCAGTGGGACGATAAAAAGGTTGAAGATACAGTATAACATAAAAAATGATCAGACATGTTTGCCACTTAGTATTGTGTGCAAATTTGCCCCCTTATTTATAAACGCTGCTTAAAGTTAACTAGTGATTAGAGACTCTTTAACCATACATTTTTGACCTTTTAACGTCACTTAACTTTAATCATCCTTGAATAAACACCATGGAGTTTAAGGATTTATTCATAAACCATGATTAAAGTTAAGTGAAGTACAAACGTCAAAAATGTATGTTTAAACAATCGCTAATCACTAGTTAACTTTAAGCAGCGCTTATGAATAAAGGGGGTTGTGAATAATACTGATTATATTAATAAATTTCAAGTAAAAAAAATTACAAATAAGATTTTGTATATGACTTCGAATAATTACAAAATTGCTTCGACTGAATGTCTGACTACGACTATTGTACTACATTTTGTTATATACAAATTAACAGATCCTCTCGATAGCCTCCGTGGCGTAGTGGAGGCACGGGTTCGATCGCCGCGCTGCGCTGTGCAAATATTTTTGTGCGTGAATATGAATATTTGCACTGGTCTGGTCGTGCCTCGCAAAGCACGTTAAGCCGTTGGTCCCGGTTGCCATACGAACATCTAATGACAGTCGTTACGCGTTGTTGGAGCCCTCAAAAGTCCAACAATTGGTCTAACTGCAATTCTTTGATGTCGCCTTCGGGTTAGGGAGTTCAGACGGCAGTCGCTTCACGGAAAATATCGAAATTTAGCCAAAATCAGCAGCTAGACTGTTAAAGCGAACCCCAGACTCCAAGGCTGAAAGAGTTTCGGATGCGACTGTAATTAACGCAGAGATGAAGAAGAAGAAGACAAATTAACAGATCCTCTCGCAGAATCCCACAATTACAAGTGCACAATAAAACAAAATATTTATAGCTACTCAAATAAACCCGTCGTATAAATTTTATAATACAGCATCAATTACAAAAATAATTAACCAAATAGAGTGTCGGTATTGTACCTATGTATTTTACGTTCTAATCCTTGACGCGTACCTAGATATATCCTTTATCCTAATTGCCGGTGTTATTTATAAGTCAAATGATATCGGCGATGTTGCAAGCATCGGCCTTCGGTTCTGGTCCTGTTGTGGACAATCACTCGATGTCTATAATTACTCATTACGCTAATGGATGTTCGATCGATGTGCTTTGTCACGACTTGATCACAAGTCACAACACATCATTTTACAAGTCTGCTTGTAATTTATTGAGGGAACCTGCGTTTGTATTATGCGGGAAGCTTGATTTATGTCTGCGTTATGTGGGGCACGAAGAATATGATAGCTTTTGTAGGTACTGCACGAAATGGGGATGATAAATAAAAAGGCATATACTACAGTAACTCCAGTTCCAGGTCGGGCATGTACCAATTTAACTTCTCTAAGTTATATGTACTTTCTAAGTATATCTTGGACAACAATGACTGATTACAAGGTGGAGGAAAACATCTTGAAGAAACTTTGACTTTAAGTCTGAAATCGCCATCCCGCATTGAGCAAGCGTGGTGATTACGCTCAATCCTTTTCTGTGTGAGAGGAGACCTGTGCCCAGCAGTGGGACGATAAAAAGGTTCATAATGATAATGATGACTACAGTAACTTAAAATGTGTACTTTATTGAGTATCTAAGTACGCCTACAAAAAAAAAACTTTATATAAAAAAAACTTTATATAACCTAATCCTTCTCTGTATGAGAGGAGACCTGTGCCCAGCAGTGGGAAGATAAAAAGGTTGATAATGATGAACACGCCTGCCTGCGACGTGGAGGCCCCGGGTTCGATCCCCGGCCAGGTCATGATGGAAAAACGATCTTTTCCTGATTGGCCTGGGTCTCGGATGTTTATCTATATATGTATCTATTATGAATATAGTATCGTTGAGTTTGTATCCCATAACACAAGTCTCGAACTTACGTTGGGGCTAGCTCAATCTGTGTGATTTGTCCGTATATAAAAAAAACAAGGTTTTTAGAGTTGTGCTGCGATGTGTGCCGGGTATGATGCGCCAAATGTTGTTGTGTCGAGATTTTGGTCGTGGAGGGTCTCCAGATCAATCTCCATCTGGCGTAACATCGTTGGTTTTACCATCAACGATTGCATAACTGCTTACCATCATTCTGGATTGCGGTCAAGCATTAGTTTATAATTCGCTCAATCCTGCTCTGTATGAGAGGAGACCTGTGCCCAGCAGTGGGACGATAAAAGGTTGTTGATGATGATGACGATTAGTTTATAAATAGTATTTAAAAAAAAGTCCTTTTCATTTCAGGTTTAAAAAATCCATCTAGTTTTTGAATTAAGATCCTCACTATTATAAAAATGTAGGTCTTTCTATAAAAATGTCAGCTTAGTTCATCTAATATGTCATTAGTCATTTTTGCATAAATAAAAATAAATTTGGAAATACAAATCAGGTAGTCAAGTCTCAAAAATACCAACACTTTTAGATAGTCGTTCAAACCACAATTCGATTAAATTTTGAACGTTTTTAGTTAGGGAAATTGACCTTCAGTCAGTCAGACCCTAGGCAAAAAAGCCTTTAGACGAAAATATTTGACAGTATCCCTTAGATAGTTAGGCGACTCTGTAATATTGAAGACTAGCTTTCCGCCCGCGGCTTCGCCCGCGTGGAGTTCGGTTATATCGCGCTTTTTAGATTTCCCTCGGGAACATCAATTTTTTCTGGGATAAAAGGTAGCCTATGTTCTTTCTCAGGGTCTAAAGATTGTCTGTGCCAAATTTCATCAAAATCGGTTAAAAGGTTTAAGCGGGAAAGCGTAACAGACAGACAGACAGACAGACACACAGAGTTACTTTCGCATTAAGTAGGTATAGTATGGATTAGTCACATTAAACCAGCTCCTTGTGTTAAACGACAGTTTAGAAACGGTATTATCATCAATCTTTTTTATCGTCCCACTGCTGCGCACAGGTCTCCTTTCATACAGAGAAGGATTGAGCGTAATCACCACGCTTGCTCAATGCGGGTTGGCGAATTCAGACTTAGAAGTCCAGGTTTCCTTAAGATGTTTTCCTTCACCTTCAGTCATTGGTCTCCAAGATATACTTAGAAAGTACATATAACTTTAGAAAAGTTACATTGGTACTTGCCTGGCCTGTAATCGAACCCGCGCACTCATACTTGAGAGGCTGGTGTTTTAACCATTTGGCCACCACGACGGTATAAACGGTATAGTGAAAAGTAATTAAAACATTTCCGCCATCTTTATAATTACATCCTACGTGTACTTTTGATTACTGTCATATGTTAGCTGTCTAGAAATAAAGCTCTGTACTATCTAAATGGTGTAACTTTATGGCTGCGAGAGATCTAAAAGCCTTAGCGCCGGTTCTAAGTGTCTCGGTAACTGACATTTCTAAATTATCTTATGCGAGCCAGTAAATTGCAGTAATAGCTGCAGAATAAATTGCTATGCGCTGTCTGTCCGTATGATTTAATGTAGCACTTTGAATGGTAAATGTATAAACAGCGTCTGCTGCAAAAAGGCTTATTTGTGTGTTGTTGAAAACAAAACATCTGTATTTGATCAGCGAGAAATAATTATGATACTTTCAATATCTGTTTGACTTTTTATAAGGAAGTCATAAGGATTGGAATCAAAATCGTCATTAATTTGAATTAGGCTGAGAAGCGGTACTTATCAAAAACTAGCTTTCCGCCTGCGGCTTCGCCCGCATGGTATTCGGTTATATCACGCTTTTTACATTTCCCTCGGGAGTATCAAATTTTTCCGCGATAAAAAGTACCCTATTATTTAATCCGGACTTCTAACTTTACGTCTGCAAAATTTCAACGCAATCGGTTCAGTAGTTACGGCGTGAAAGCGGAACAAAGAAACAAACTCATTTTCCCATTTATAACATACTAGCTTTCCGCCCGCGGCTTCGCCAGCGTGGGATTCGGTTATATCGCGCTTTTTAGATTTCCCTCGGGAATATCAATTTTTTTCAATAAAAGGTAGCCTACAGCCTTTCGCAGTCTAAAGATTGTCTGTACCAAATTTCATCAAAATCGTTTGAGAGGTTTAAGCGGGAAAGCGTAACAGACAGACAGACTCACTTTCGCATTTATAATATTAGTATGAATATGGATGTAAGGAAGTAAGGATTACAAAACACAGTCCCCTACATGATTGGTTTTACTTTTATTGAAGGCCGGAGCCTTCACTGAATGACAATAAAAACAAAACCAATCCTTGAATTACGGCTCTCAAGCTTTACTTGAGATAAACATTTATGGAGCTGACGACTGCGGAATAAATTACTAATCTTACGAAATACCTAACTACATAACATTTTAAGCAGAATCACTTACTTTAAACACGCTCTGTACGAAGAAGGACGTTGAAATTAACATGTGTTTAATGTAAATATAAGGAAAATGAAAATATAAACAAAGTGATAGTGACATCTCTGCTATGCCCGCACAACGCTAAGCGAGATATTTGCGCAAGATTTGGTCACAAACATCCATCAGGCGACCTTGCCCGAAATTCTTCTTTGACCGTTGGCGTCACCCTTTCCATTAGGCAGTAGGCAATATTGAAGTAAAACCACATTCCGTAGAGTGCGTATGTTGATATTCTAGTCATAAGGGGTTTAAGTCTTAGGTCAGGTATCAATATTATATTCGAATAAGTTATGGTTCTTGGTTCTATTAATTTTCGCATTTTAAGTAGCGCATCTGAAAAAAGAATCTAAAATACAGGCAAAATTCAAAGTGTAGGACTACGATTAAAAATAAACTGTTTCTAAATTTTTATCGTCTGTTAATTCCTGTTATGATTTCGAAGATGCTTTCGAGAGAAAGCCTCCGTGGCGTAGCTGTAGCGAGCGCGGCCGCTGCGCATGGAAGATCGGGTTCGATCCCCGCGCAGTACAAATATTTGTGTGTATGAATATGAATATTTGCACTGATCTGGTCGTACCTCGGAAAGCACGTTAAGCCGTTGGTCCCGGTTGCCATATGAACATCTAGTGGCAGTCTTTACGGGTTGTTGGAACCCTCAAGAGTCCAACAATTAGTCTAACTGCAATGCTTCGATATCGCCTTCAGGTTGTGGAGGTCAGACGGCAGTCGCTTCACGGAAAATGTCGAAGTTTCACCAAAATAATGCGGTTATGCTGGTAGAGCAGACCCCAGACTCCAAAGCTGAAAAAGCTGCGGATGCGACTGGGATTGACGCTGAGATGATAATGATTTCGAAGAATAGTATTGATAATTACTCATTTGGAAAATTCGATAACGTCACGCAGACTGACGATACACTATGACGTACGTACCTAATATACAAAGACGAATCATAGTGTTATAAGAACACGTGTGATACATTGACTCTATGCAAAAACTGAACCTTGACCACTGACATTGTCTGTACATCCTTACAATTACTGTTTTTATTATAATGTATTTATTATATTGTACCTTGGTGCATACAATCCTTCTTTCTCGTATTTTGGTTGCAATTCTAACCAATTTGTGCTGAGTTAAAAGATATAACTGAACCTGAGTGTCTTATCTATTTTATATGGCATAAGTAGATAACTTTTAATCCTTTAGAAATTTTCTAGCAACCAGATACTTTTCCAGCTTCCTATACGATAGAAGATCACAGAATTTTCGAGAATAATGCAAAATTTAGGTAAATTATCTGTGACACAACGCACAATGTTCACACAATATAATGTTCCCACTCCTGGGACACAGGCCTCCTCTTAGTGAGAGGGAGTGGACCGTAATGTACCACGCAGGCCCAGTGCAAATTGGTAGATGTCATATACATGTCTTCGGAGTCACACGTCCTTCACCGTTTTGAGAGCAGTGGTGATGAAATAATTTACACAAAGTAAAGCGCCTGATGAGGTTCTAATCTACGACTTAAACTTCTAAGTCGCAGCCTATACCACAAGGCCACCATTGTTATCTGTGAAAGGATTGTAAATATTTTAATGATTATGGATTCAAATTCCGAACAACCATTATTCTCCTGCCCATATTCAAAATTTAAATTATTCAATTTATCCAAAATTAAATTCGGATAAATGATAACGCTAAAATGATATGCAGACGTCAGATATAAAACAGTATAAAAACTTTTTTCTTTGAAATCCATTTTATTTTTTTGGGGTTTTATATTTTAGATGGTACTACTATTTCGGGTAAGACAGTCATGAATACTTGACTGTCTTGTCTGTATTTTAACAGGGGGCCTGTGGCGGGCCCTATTCCTACCCTTAAATTATGCCTATGATTATAGACCCGATAGTTTTAAAATGTATTTGCCTATAAAAAAAAAAAAACAATCAGCTGTTTAATAGAAAAGGGACAGCTACGCGGTCAAAATGTGTCTTTTTTGAAATAACTGATGTTTTATACCACCGACATAGCTCTGCGAGTCGCTAAACTTAAGTGGCAGTGGGCAGGGCACATTGCTCTAAGAACCGATGGCCGATGGGGCAGCAAAGTTCTGGAGTGGCGGCCACGTACTGGAAGACGCAGCGTAGGGAGACCCCCAACAAGGTGGACCGATGACCAGGTGAAGGTCGCGGGAAGCCGATGGATGCGGGCAGCACAAGACCGGTCATTGTGGAAAGCCTTGGGGGAGGCCTTTGTCCAGCAGTGGACATCTATAGGCTGAGGAAGGATGTTTTATCACGATATCCCTGCCAGCCCGTATTATATTTTCTCTTACTCTGTATTTAAAAAAAATGGTATAAAATGTGTACGACCACTTCTAGATTATCTTTATTTTGATGCAGTAGCACAAGCCAGTCATATTACCTACTGGACCATGAAGTTAAAAGTTTCAAAACAGTCGAATATTTTGCTAGCAATGTGGATAGTGTTCATTAGTTCCGTCGACAGTCTTTTATTTCAACCTTAGGCATGTAATACATTGTTGGTTTTAATAAAACGCCACTTTACTGCACTGACACGTGATGATAATGTGGAACACACACACGGATGAATGAAAACCATTTGATTTGCAACACAACTACCTCTAATGTAAATGAATCAGGTACCTCCGTAGATATTCGTCGCTAGTTGTGCGCGTACGTGTGAAACTGTACCACAATGTGTGTAAAACTAAGTAGGTATGTATGTACCTAGTGTGTATGCGGAGGTTCTGTGTGAACAGTCTGTCTGTGCTTGCGCCTGCACAATAGCTCGCTCGAGTCACGCGCTTCTCTCTACACTATTGTTTAGGAGATTTGATCATAAGAACAATTTACAATCAGCTGTCGAGGACGTCGAAGTATAGTTAGGTACGACTGGCGTGCCCTGTGACTACGTTCGTATTCTCAAAATATGACCTCCATTTGGGTTCTTATACTTTTATAGAGCTGAGAAAATATGTTTTGACGAACATTTATGATACAAATTTTGGACTTTCCATACTGACATATCTCAATGAATCGCGCTCAACAAACCAATCGTGGTTTGTTCTGTACTATAAATGTACCTAATGGTTATAATTTTTTTTGTAACTATAAACTAGCGCTTGACCGCAATCCCCCCTGATGGTAAGCAGTGATGCAATCGTTGATGGTAAATCGTGCTAGTTTATTATGAGCCTATTCACTGAAAAAAAGTGGTTTTTTTTTACATATTATAAACTAGCGCTTGACCGCAATCCTGCCTGATGGTAAGCAGTGACGCAGTCGTTGATGGTAAAGCGCACTAGTTTATTAAGAGCCTATTCACTCTAGCCTTGAAGACACTCAAATTGTAGTCCGACGGAAACACCGCCGCTGGCAAATTGTTCCAGTCCCTCGATGTACGCGGTATAAAGGAGGAGGCGAAACGCTTCGTCCGGGTGAGTGTCCGGGTAAGTGAGTGAATAGGCAGAAAAATATTAAACCCAACAACACGACCAACGATGCTGCGCCAGAGGGAGACTGATCTGGAGACCCTCCACGACCGACACAATAACATTTGGCGCATCGTACCCGGCACACTTCGCGACACAACTGCCGTCCTCCGTACGGCTTCAACAGACATCATGCCGGAATACGACTAATCACTTGGCGGCAAGACTGTCTGGTGGGTGGTAACTATTGCCGGCAGCCGATGTTATGGCCAACCAAAAAATTAATAATTAACCCTTTATCTTGTTTTGCAGATATTGTTATTTCATTTTATGAATGCGTTACATAAATCTAAGATGACAAACACACAGATAAGAAACAATTTATCCGTATCCAGATAGCTAAGCTCCGCTCAATATCCACTAACTAGTGGTCGTCAAAATGATTCACATTTGCAAATAACAGGGATGTTTCCTGGGTAAAAAAAAAATATTCTATTTAGTCCCTCATTCAGATTATGGAAAAATATTGGATACGTATATTTTGTTTTATCAAATCAATAAAAATTTAAAAATGTAAAAGGCATCAAAGATCAAGAGTGGTGGCTGGTGACGTCACTGTTCGCTAAAAAGTGTAGCGTGCAGTGACATCAGACGAGTTTTCAACGCACTGTGTCGTCTTAATTTTTTGTTTATATGGAAAAAGAAAAAATACGTGTCTAGTATTTTTTGGAAATCTGACTGACAGACTAATTAGTTTTTTTAGTCAACTACCCTATTATATTATTAATAGTGTAAATAACATCTGAAAAAAAAAACAATAATAAAATGATCTCCTAATTTAACTAAAACTATACACAAAATAAAATGTAGTGTTGTCATCAGCATCAATGTCGACTGGTAATGTACCCAAGTGACTGGTGGAATTACCAAGTTGTATGTAGTTAGATTTTTTGCTTATGACCTTCAGCAAAGGAAATCGTAGGACATTACAAACAAAACGCGTCCTTAAGCATTTAAATTGTTAATAGAGGCCATTAAAAGAACAAAAAGTTTTTATAACTTTTTTTTTTGGTTGGTACAGCAGCTACAAGCAGTAGGCGGACAGCTGATTTGTCAACCAAGTCACCAAAGAGTTTTAAATAGTTTATCTATTAAGAAGATTGTGGGTGTTCTAAATGTCCTATAACGATTGGATTATGAAATATTTAATGGACCTAGAAATATTTTAATTAATTGGTTTGTGATAAGAATGGCAAGAATGACAGACCAACTGGTCCCGTAGGCACTCTTTGGTTTGGTAGTACGGAACCATAAGAAACCATTGTCATTATAATAATATCCATAGAGAAATTTTAGAGGACATAGCATTTTATTACTACGGGCACTTGTATACTACATGTTACTCATTGTTATGGTTATTTCTAAAAAAAAAAACGTTATTGTTAGGGTTCCGTACCTCAAAAGGAAAAAACGGAACCTTATAAGATCACTTTGTTGTCCGTCTGTCTGTCTGTCTGTCTGTCAAGACCCTTTATCTCAAGAACGCGTGGACGTATCAAGCTGAAATTCACATGAAATACTCAAGTCTATTGTCCCTTTAAGCTGTGAAAATATCAAACTTCTAAGCCAAGCCAATCAAAAGATACAGCCGATTATGTCGATATTTTCAACAAATTTTCGACACTCGCAAAAGAATCAAAACCTACAGGATACTTCCCGTAAACTTATCTTACTTACTTAACTTAACTTACTTCTTACTTACTTCCTTATCTATCTTTGCCTCCAGATGGAAGTTGTTTATTTCATGCAATAGCGTTTTCTATTTACAATTCCACTAATTTGCACACAATTACTACGAACTTCAATAGTTAATTATATTTATGATAACTGGGACGAGTTTAATTTGTATACAAGCAATGCCCGGGGAGATCCCTTCACGACAAGAGTACAAAGCTACGATGCTCCAATCCTCCAGTTATGGCGGTACTGGTGAGGTGAAGGCAGCAGTTATAAATAACGTTTTTTCGAACTTTAATGTTCAATGTGATACAACTCACACCCTTTTCAGTCACCATTTACAGATTTGGTTCAAATTTAAGACATAATTAGTTATTTTCAATCAGATTTCTGAATGATGCATATAAAATGTTGTAAATAAATAACTTTATTAAAAGAACTTTTACAAGGTACTGGTCTACTATTTTAGTTATATAATAAAAAAAAAAAAAAAAAATAACTATGTTGACTCTCACGAAATTACCATAACTATGATTGTTCTAAACTGAACGGATTGCGCGAGAGTCACTTCCAAATTATTAAAATGTGTACCCTCTCTGTAAGTTCCAAAATAAGATAATATTAAAACTAAAAAAAATATATGATGTACATTACGCATTACCATGCAATTGGTTTCAACGATATCTAGTAAGTAATTTGATTTAATACGTCATAAATTGTAAACCGCTACGTTTGTACGGCGGAACCCTCGGTGTGCGAGTCCGACTCGCACTTGGCCGGTTTTTTTTGTAAGTATATGAAAAACCCGAAACACGTGTCAAGTATTTTTATGTAAAGAATTTATGTACAAAATTTCAAAAAGCTATCATCAAAAATCTCAAAATTATGAGCTTGTTATGTTACCTGCTTGTCCCAATAAAGATATGGTCAACGCGCCGCTCAACAACGATGCTGCGCCAGAGGGAGATTAATCTGGAGACCCTCCACGATCAAACTCCCGACATAATAAAATTTGGCGGATCGTACCCGGCACACATGGCAACACAACTGCTAGGACCCGTCCTCCGTACGGCTTCACCAGACATCATGCCGGAACACGACGAACACTTGGCGGCAAGACTTTGAAATATCATCATAAAAAAATCGCAAATACACACATCATCATCATCTCAGCTTTAATCCCAGTCGCATCAGAAGCTTTTCAGCTTTGGAGACTGGGGTCCGTTTTACCAGTCCAACTGCTGGTTTTGGCTAAACTTCGATGTTTTCCATAAATACATACATACATAAATATACATAAATAAATACATAGATATATAGAACCAAATCCATATACAAGGTAAAATTAAATTAGGTAGCTTTAAGTAGGTTTTTTCTAAAACTTTTCCGCTAGCTAAGAATTCGTGTCCGTAACATTGCAGACAAACTGCAGGAGGGTCGCCTATGCTGGTACGGCCACGTCTTACGCAAACCGGCATGTTACGTGGCTAACAAATGTCTTGCCATGGCGCCTCCGCCGGGCCGAAACAAGCGAGGTAGACCAAAGAAGTGCTGGCTTGACGTTGTAAGAGATGACATGCGTGCCAACAAGCTCTTGCCACAGGATGCTAAAGATCGTACGAAATGGAGGAGAATGTGCAGGAAAGCGGACCCCGGGCTCCAACGCGAAAGCCGCGGATGCAACCGGGATGGACGCTGAGATGATGATGATGAAGAATTACTCCTGTGGTGGTGTTTACAAATATTTAAACTCACACATACAAACAGCCAGACCCGGAACTACTAATATTTGTTCCGTGCGGGTATCGAACACGCGACACGCAGCGCAGCAGTTAATAGCTTAACCACTGCGCTAACCGTTCCCGAAAATGTCGTTTATGTATTTGAGTTTAAATGTTTGTAAACGCACCCACGATACAGGATTAACTTCTACCCCCTTATTCATAATAGTTGCTGAAAGTTAACTAGTTGTTTGTTTGTTCAATTTGCCAGTGCCTTACACTGAGCAGGCAAAGGTATCTCAGACCATGATAGCCTCGTCTTGAATTATTCTTTGAGCCATTTCTTCGTTAATCTTGTCTTCTTTTGTAACTTATCCTAACTAAACCTATCTCCTTTCGTCAACCGTGTGAATCGACCATAGATGTAGGATTTCATTTGCTTACTTCCTATATCTATGGAATCGACACTAGGAGGAAGATTTGTGACAAAGTCATGATGTGGCCACTATGCTGCAATATTTCAACATTCTTTATGAATTATTCACTGAATGCTCTTTTTACTACATGAATCACACGTTTTTATTTAGTAAACGACACTATAAATAATTTAAAAGTTCAATGAAAAAAGAGCGTGGCACTCATCTTGGCTTTCCCGCCAAAACTCCGAAAGTTAACTAGTGATTAGTGACTGTTTCACCTATATTTTTGTCATTTTAACGTCACTTATCATCGTTTATAAATAAACCCCTTAAACACTACGGTGTTTATTCATAAACGAAAAAAAGTTAAGTGACTTGCAAACATCAAAAATGTATGGTTAAACAAACGCTAATCACTTGTTAACTTTAAGCAACGTTTATGAATAAGGGGGAAAGTGTAAGGAAACGTTTTTCAAAAAAAGGATTATCATTAATGTGTACACCATATTATGACTTTCTTCCCAGAAGCCCAATAGCTATGTTAATGATATAATAAATATTTTTATTGCATCTTATTTTGATATTAATAACATTCATATACAACGTGTAATATAAAGGGTATATACATAACAAAGGCATGGCATCTTTACATGATATCAAACGATATTGGAAGGGTTTTTTAATTTTATCTCTTTATGTTAGGAAGTTATGAGGAAAAACATCGCCTGTGATAGGCTACTATCATACTAGTCGCACAGAGATATTGAAGACATTTATCGGATTTTGGCAAGTAACGTGACGGGTAACGAGTAGTTATTAACGTATGTAGTGTGCTGCCACGTTTGTTATGATTTTCTTTTAAGAAACACACGAAACCGAATATTTGGTACCAATTTTTTGAGTATTTTATTTTGTGTTGAAAACTTGAAACCCTTCCGATATCGTTTAATATCATCGAAAGATGCCATGCCCTTGGTATGTATATACTCTTTTTGTTACACGTTGTATAACGTTCAAATCAAATCCAAGCAGTTATTTCATATAAACCAATTACAAGCACTTTGACCTGTTATAGAAGAGTTCCGTTAGTTTATTTAATTTGACCAATTACAGTTGACTAGCTTTAAATGATTTTCTTCATTCGGATATACTACATTGAAGATGGTGACGACATACCTAGAAGAGAAATCTTCAACAACGCGCAAATGTCTCAAAACGGTCTCCAAAGACTGGAGCACACGCGAAGAGTAGCCAGTCTGTCATTGTTCTGTAGGATGCATTTTAGAGAGTGTGCGAAGGAATTGAATGATTTAGTTCCTCCAACTCGGTGCCATCATAGGACGATCCGTCGTACGGCGAGTTTCCACCCTTATGTTGTTGACACCACTGCGATCCGGAAGAACCGTTTCGCCTCCTCTTTTATACCGCGTACATCGGGGGACTAGAACAATTTGACAGGCGAAGAGTAGCCAGTCTGTCGATGTTCTATAGGATGCATTTTGGGGAGTGTGCGAGGGAATTGGATGATTTAATTCCCCCATCTCCGTTCCATCATCGGACGACCCGTCGTACGGATAGTTTCCACCCTTACACCCGACACTACTACGATCCGAACGAAGCGTTTCGCCTCTTCTTTTATATCGGATACATCAAGGAACTGGAACTACCTACTTGCCAGCGGAGGTGTTTCCATTGGACTACAATTTAAGTGTCTTTAAGGGTAGAGTGAATATGCTCGTAATAAACTAGCGCGCTTTACCATCAACGATTGCATCACTGGAATCACTAGTTTATAATTAAAATAAATGTTTATATTCCAGGATTTAACCAATAGTATCAGAGCGCTATCTTACGCTATCTCACCAAAATTACCATAGAATACATAAATGTATTGCGTTCTTCCCACGTTATCTTGGTCAGTGATTGATTTATGGAAAGGTAAGCAACTGTAGTCACGCTGATTTTCAATTTATTCGTATAGAAAGGTGTATGTAGTTAATAATAGCTTAAGATCAACTTTCACACGTGAAAATTGTGCGAATATGTTATTAAACATGATTTATTCATATATTCGCACAAGATTTTTCACGTGTGAATTTGAATTTGTATCGGTTAGGTAATTAGATAGCGCTATAATATGATTAACGAACTAATTTGTAACTAAAAACGAGATTGCTACCAACTAACAACAACTAAATACGAGTTGTTTGATTATGTTTGTAGCAAACAGAGTCCAAATCAAAATTAATTATTTGCATTAAATGTGGTAGGTACAAAAAGAAGTTCTTTTCTTAATCTGCAAACATAAAAGACTTTTAGGAACTTACGTTAGTCAATTGTGTATAAATTCAGCTTATTTGTTTACTGCTATTTATTAAAACTATGTACAAGTATCAAAAATACTGGACAAAGGCGGATTTAATGATTGAGGCATTTTACCAGTCTATCTTAGGCTGATGCAGAGACAAAACATGGCAGGAGCAACATAAGGAAAACTCCTAAAAATGATAAATTAATACCATTAACTATTACATGGGAAGGAGTCTTCATCTCCTTTTATGACACTCCTAACTTTTCTATGGTGTCTTCATTCTCCTACGCATATCGCAGTTTATTTGGAGTCGGCGCAATATGTCTTTTTCTTCCATACTTTTCTATTAGACGTCATCTCCTTAGTCAACCTCTTTTTAACCATATTAATCCACAAAGTTTTATACAGTGTAAGCATTATAAAGAGACCCGGAAAGCCTAGTAGAATCAAACTCAACTTAGCTTTCCATTATGAAGGTTAAATTCCCTTTCTATACACGAAACCGTATTTTTAGTTACAAAAAAATGAATTTTGCAAATACATAATACGTTTAGGAAGGATCGTACTTTACGTCCTCATGAAAAAGTTTATGCTGCGTGTGGGAATACATTGGTGTCTACAGACCTTACCCTCAGGACCCCAATTACGCATGGTAATTATAAATAATCGCCGTGTAATCTTACGCGGGACGTGACATTACAAGCGGAATTTGACATTACAAACCACGCCAATGACGCATTGATTTTGTCTAGTTCAATGAGTCAAAAACAAAGGAATACGTTATTGGCAGATGTCGTGATTAGCTTAGGAATTACCTTGGCTTTGGAGTAAGTTGTCAGAGTGAATTAGAGTTCATCCTAATTGCGCAACATAAATAATAGTTGTTGAACTGTCAAAATGAAAGCCATTGCTACTGATAGTATGTTAAGCATTAACCATCGTCGTCATGGAGTCCTCCATTTTAATCATTCATTACTAGCATAAGACTGACAGAAGACGAACGCGGCCGCTGCACAAGGAGGCGCGGTGCATTGCACTGGTCTGGTCGTGCCTTGGAAACCACGTTAAGCCGTTGGTCCCGGTTGCCATACGAACATCTAATGGCAGTCGTTACGGGTTGTTGGAGCCCTCAAAAGTCTAGCAATTGGTCTAACTGCAATGCTTCGATATCTCCTTCGGGTTGTGGAGGTTAGACGGAAGTCGCTTAACGGAAAACATCGAAATTTAGCCAAAATCAGCAGTTAGACTGGTAAAGCAGTCCCCGGACTCCAAAGCTGAAAAAGCTATGGATGCGACTGGGATTAACGCTGAGATGATGATGTTTACTAGCATAAGACTATCATTCACACGTCAAAAAATATGCGCATATCCCGTAGAAGAATACAATTTGGTAAAGAATGTATCGTACGTTTTAGCAATGTTTACGTTTTATACGTGTCTGGTATCCATTATCCGTCTCAAATAATTATCAGTTGCGTGAGGAAACGCCACGTAAACTGCTCACTTGGTTCAATAACGGTTTTTGTGTTATTACTGTTACGTGCTGTTATGTAATTTTAAATATAAATATACCGTTTGTGCATGCTATGTAAGAGTTATATGAAGCGACCTGTGATTAAGATGTGAAAAGAACTTTTGAAATAGGTAATGATCATCTTTATAATCCTTTAAAGGTTCGTGCAGCCTATACCTATGTATATTCGTACATACTACATACCTAGTTTAAATAACACTTCTACTTCAATTCAAATCGTTTTGATTTTGAAGTGTTATTCAAACATGTATTAGTCTAATTATATAGCTTGCTAAGTAGGTAGTTTTGCATAATAATAGCCCGTATGTTGGTATTAGGGACAAATGTTTTGTCAAACATAGCTATACTGCTTAATCAACTAACTCGTAAATGGTGCCCATTGACTTGTTCAGAAAAAACATTTGAATCTTTTTCATTTAATTTAATTAAGAAAAAGTATCAAGCTCCCTCTGGTGCAGCATCGTTGGTCGTATTTTTGGGTTTGACATTGCATCACCTCGCTCAAATGCCGTCTTCCTTCTTATTCTTTTTTTAGTGAATAGGCTCTTAATAAACAAGCGTGCTTTACCAACAACGATTGCATCTCTGCTAACCATCAGGCGGGATTGCAGTCAAGTACTAGTTTATAGTAATTAAATAAAAGTTTAGTCCTGTCAAATTGAGAAACGTCATAAACAACTTAGACAACATTAAAAACATAGCTACTAAAAAAAATACGTTAAAATTTACGTAGCGCTGACTAATTTGACAAGACTTTTATATTATTTTTATATTCATATTACCTTTTGTCCCCTTTTTAATAACCGACGTCCCGGACTGAAGAGAGCAATGTTATAAATATATCTTTTGCCATAAATAAGGTATACACCTCACTTTATTTTTTATTAACCTGAACAATACTGAGGAGGTTTTTAAGTTAATGCCTATTTTAACGTGTATCTATTTAAAGAGTAGTCCGATTTTAATAATACTCTTTTTTATTATTACTTTATTGCTGAACATATTGATCATCATATTAATAATACCTACCACTGATGATTTATTAGACACGATGAGTAGGATTACACAGAATACAGTACACAATAATTTGATAATCATCACGTTTCGTAAACGGAAGACGTTTTTACTTTCATCTTGATCATTATTTATCTGAAAGGCTGTGACATGCCATACGTACTTTTTTTTCGACTAACATAATTTCGTTATCTATTATGTATCCATAGCAGTGATAAAGTTTTTCTTGTAATTCAAAGACACTGTGAAACCGTAAGAAACAGTTTTCTGTGGTAAGGGTAAACGCAAATGTGAATTCAGCATAATTATGATTACAAGCACCCTTTTTTGTTGTGGATGGGAAATCATCAAATGACCTCTCTCGCTCTTTTTTTATTTTTTTTTTCGGGGTGGAAATCCTCATAGGATGTCCGCCGCCCTAGGGTGGGCGACGGGGTCTGTCAGACTTTTACTGACTAAAACCACCCCGGTGTCTCTTCTGTCACGAGCGCGCGTGGGGCCGCAGGAGTCTAAATTCTTCCGCAGCCCCACACTCTCGTGCTGGCCCGGTCTGTCCGGGCCTCGTCTCCGGCACGGGGTAGTGGGGTGTTAAGCTACCCCGTGCATCGCCTCAGAGGCGCGCGCTGACACTCGCGCGCGCCTCCGCCTCGGGGTCTATTGAATAGGGGGTGGGGACTTCCCCATGTCCCTCGCCCCTGAACCCATTCATGGGGGGCGGAAGAGGGCGTTATCCGCCCTTCTTCGCCGCCCGGTGCGTCTTCTGCGGCCCGGGAAGGGAGTTGAGATCTCTCTCTCCCGTTCCGCAGCTTCCTTCTGCGACATCACGTCCTCGCTCTGAACCAACCTAAAACCCACCCGTGTTCCTTCACTTGCCTGTGCGCCAGGGCTATGGTTTCTTTTTTAACTAACCCGCAACCCTGATCCCTGGGTCAGCGGGATGTCTCCTGAGACATTGTGGACCGTAACGATGCTGACATCTCTTTGAGGCACGCGTGAAACACAACGTGCCGTCGACCCGGGCCTGGTCCTCCACAAGCCCGTGCCTACAGTGACCGGGAGTTTGATTTTGTCTCCTGACCTGATCGTCTCCTGCGGAGGCTAGAGGTGTGAGGGCGCTGGGATACCCGCTCCCTCACGCGCTCCGCATCATCCTTTGCCAGCTTCACTGCTTTATAGAAGCAGGTAATGCTATGCACTCTCGTTCCGGACCATGGCCTGGACCAGGGCCGGGCGCGAGAGATCGCCACCAATCGTCCTCACGAGGACACGGCGGAGCTCTACCCAAGCCAGGCAGACCTCCACTGTATGCTTCAGCGTGTCTTCAGGATGATCCCCACAGTGGTGACACCCTGACGTTTCCTCCCGCCTGCTCCGGAACAGGAACCTCCCGGAACAGCCGTGTACGGTAAGGACTTGCGTCAGGCGGAAGGTGAGGGCTCCGTGGCGCCTCTTTAGCCACTCCTCAAAGAGGGGACTTACCGCCGCTATTATGGCGTGCCCAATTACAATCACCCTTAGCTAAGGGCTTAAGCTTAGGATTATTTTGTCAGTTATCAAAAAATATATCGACTTTTTCATAGAAATGCGTAATAAACCTAACCTGCACGGGGTCTAGAATCATTTATGTTAACAATACATGTTGCTCATCTATATAAAGCAGGGTAATTGCGTAACACTATCAGTAGCAATAAGTTTCATTGTGACAGTTTAACGATATTCATTGCGGTATCAACGTTGTTGAGCAAACATATTTAACGAATATACGGAGCAATGGATTACCGATATGCTTCAAAATGATTCAAATTGTTGACACATACTTAGGTAAAATATGTAGTACACAAACTATTCTTTTCCAGTTTTAGCTGAACTTCCATTGTAGGTATAGGAATTTCGTACAATCAGAAGTCAGCTTATAGTATTAATGTATAAACTTAATGTGTAGCCATTCGCATGATAAATATTTTCCCAACATATTTTCATGTAGATATTTCCACATCGTTCGTTACAACTGACATTTGTACATTATCTACAATTAGTTGTTCAAGGTGCATTGGGTAAACTAATGAGTTATGAACTTCACGTAATTCTGAAATGTTCCTTATCTTTTATCGTTCTATCATTGCTTAAATTTAAAACATTAAGTAGGTACCTATACCTCGCAATCACGCCCGCTCTTTTTGACGAATAGGGTCTTAGAAGTTCCAAAGAGTGAATTATCCAATGTTGTTTAGCAGCTGTTAAACTCGTAATTGTTTTTGAGATCATCATCATCATCATCTCAGCGTTAATCCCAGTCGCATCCGCAGCTTTTTCAGCTTTGGAGTCTGGGGTCCGCTTTACCAATCTAACTGCTAAGTTTGGCTAAACTTCGATATTTTCCGTAAAGCGACTGCCGTCTGACCTTCACAACCCGAAGGCGATATCTAAGTATTGCAGTTAGACCAATTGTTAGACTTTTGAGGGTTCCAACAACCCGTAACGACTGCCACTAGATGTTCGTATGGCAACCGGGACCAACGGCTGTCTTTCCGAGGCACGACCAGACAAGTGCTAATATTCATATTCATGCATACAAATATTTGCACTGTGCGGGGATCGAACCCGCAAAAAACCGCCGAATATCCTACATATTGATTGTTTAAATATATATTGATTTTTTTAAAGATTTATGTAGCGAACATGTGGTTATTTCTGAAAGCAATAGATAGCATTGACTTGCAGACCAGAAGACTAAAGACTAATTTACACGGTGCAATTAAATTGCCTATGGCATACAATAAAATTGATGCCACAAATGACTTGTATCGTCTAAATGGTGTTTAGACAATGCAATTTTTATTGTTCCTTCAACTTAACTAAAGACATAGGCAATTAAATTGCACCGTGTAAATCAGTCTTTAACCCCGAACCTAGTTGTTAGTATAAAGAAAAATAATACATTTAAAGTTAAATCTAAGCTTTTCTTCACTTATTTATTTAATTATTTTAACTTTTAGGTGTACGCAGTACTAAGGCGGTCATTAATTAAAGTCTCTTGTCGAAAACTAATTTATTGTTTCCTATGACTTGGGAATACAAAATTAGATTTAATTACAAACAAATTATTTCCTAAAATACGTAGTGTTTTTTTTTAAAGTTGAAAATTGCAATTGAAATAAACTTAAAATCACACTTTTCCCAGCGAGGTTGATCAATTTCAATAAGTGGACATAGAGCATGATATTTAAAGTTGAATATCAACTGTGTAGACAGACCTACGTACTAGACTACTACCGGTTGTCCTCGCTTTTTCTAGCCAAAATATTTTAAGTGATTCAGCAAAACACTTTCCGCGATCTAATCTCAGAGTTTTAGAAGCTTTATTGTACATATAGGAACTTATATTCATAGTGAATTAGGTGTCTGGTGGAAAAGTATTTCCTGTTTTGTCAACAACTAACTTAGTTGGCAAAAGATCTTATGGAAATGAAGTCTAATGATTTAAAAAAAATATTGTAATAGAAAACTCAATAGTATCCACAGAATCGAGTATTCTTGTGCAACTTCTTACAACTTAGTACATAGATATTCTAGTAGGTAATATACCCAATAATATTTTGCGATAAGTTTCGCTACAAATTGCAATATTCAATGTTCTAAATAAATACAATGTCTGACTGTCAGTGTTAGCGCTTGTTGTATTTCTCCCTGACAATCTTTACCGTTGCGTACTTACTGCAGTCCGTACACTGCCCGTAGGCCCAGTTACGACAGTGTCGAACTGATAGCATTCTTACAAAACAAACCACAGAGCAGATTTAATCTTGAGTCCGTCGCATAAGTTACAACATTACACTTAGATTAAATCATATTAGCTTCGGTTGTGGTGAGTTTGAGTTGCCACGGTATTGATGCGAAATAAATGAGATGTCTCCTCATACCGTGCGCAATTCTTGATTGATTTATTTAGGTATACCCTCGCAAGTAGCACTCGACAACATTCCATATTTAATGGAATTTATTTGATCGCATTTTTTATTGTGTAATGTCGTTCATATGGCGAACCATATATTATTTCTCCAAGGGTCTGAAACCGTTTTCTCCCTTTTTCTCTCTTTCTATCGAACCAATCTGAACGTCGGACCCACCAATCGACAGATATTCGTCCCTGGTACCATGGAATACTATTTTCAAATTATTAGTATAGTGCGAATTTTTCGCACGGGTCAGCTAGTATGGCGAAATTGTGCTAATCCTAATAATTAATACACACACATATTCGCACATATTAATAAGGCACATCGACCTTAAGTCAAATGGATATTCCTCGCTATATAAACCACTTTATTCCAAATCGACTCGTCTACAAGCTTAACGAATGCTCTCAAGAACTTCACAATTACTATAATTATCTCCTTTTAGGATTTGAGTGCAGTGTAATGCGTCAAAAATAAATACAGGTAACTCGCTTCCAGTATAAGTAATCGTAAATTACAAGCTTATTGCCACAATAATATAAATCGGGACAACAATTGTAAAATTCAAACAAGAACTGCCGTAAATTGTTTTAATTGAGGACAAGGATGTCGAGCTGGGGCCGTGCCGTGCGACTGCGGTCGCAGGCTCCATCCACAGTTTTAATTGATCGTATTCACCTGCCGAGATCGGCGAACCGATGCCCTTGCGGAGTCTCCCAGTGACGTCACTGCGGCACACGTTATATGGACTTCCGACCGGATAAGATTAGCACATCACTAGCACTAGGAAATGTGTCGAGTTGCGAAACTTCGGAGGTCGCCGGCAGAGAGCGCCGTCGCCGCGCGATCACTGAAAACTAAACCCGTGCACACTATCGCGCAGCTCGCCGCGTCGCCGACGCCGGCGCAGAGACGAAAGCGCGTTAGAAAGGGACGAATAGTCATTTCTTTCGTTTTAGTCGGGCATTGATAAATAAATAGCAGCTTTCATATTGATGCCTGATAGCCAATGAGCCGGCGAACACCTGCTGCTAGCTGGTTAAACATGTTTATTAAAACTAACATTTAAATTAACGGGATCGATTATTAAATTAATACAATTTAATTAAAAAAATTACCCTCACGATGTCCATTGTCCAATCCTAGGTCTGTTAAAAACTTTAGACAGTTAAATAATAATAATAATTATATATAAAAAGAAATTCAATTGACTGACTGAGAACACATTCACTGGAAGCATAATAACACTCCAGTGATCAGTAATCGGTAATTTGCAATTAACTGCCTCGCGAGAGAGCGTATAATCAGGAAACAGGCGAGGTTTATCAGCGCACGCGCACCCGTGCGGAACGAGCGTTGATTTTCCGCCAACTTTTCACCACACGTAACGGGTCGCGGATGTCAGACTTCGGTACAGTCTACCGCCATCGCCATTGTGCCGGTTATGTAAATAAGAGATTAAATATGGATTACGTCATTTTAATGTTCTTGTTTGATTTTTTAATCTCATTTTAAAGATAAAAAATAAGACATTTTGATTTTATATGTACATGGATTAAGCGGGCATTATCGCAAGAGGAGGAAATGTAAAAATATGAGTTGTTTTAATAACATCTGGCATAATTGCTATCACATTACCAACATATTAATTCTTTTTCCTTAGAATAAATAAAACGTTTAGACAGTTTAATCACAATAAAAAATCTCACGAAACCAAATCATTAAAATTTTATTACAGAAACAAATTCATTAAAAAAAATATTTATTTTGTCAAAGGTCACAACACAACCAAAACTAATTCATCATCATCATCATCACGGCGTTAATTCCAGTCGCATCCGTAGCTTTTCAGCTTTGGAGTCTGGGGTCCGCTTTACCAGTCTAACTGCTGATTTTTGGCTAAACTTCGACATTTTCCATGAAGCGACTGCCGTCTGACCTCCACAACCCGAAGGCGATATCAAAGCAATGCAGTTAGACCAATTTAGAGATCAATTGTTAGACTTTTGAAGGCTCCAACAACCCGTAATGATTGCCACTAGATGTTCGTTTGGCAACCGGGACCAACGGCTTAACGTGCTTTCCGAGGCACGACCAGACCAGTGTAAATATTCATATTCATGCATACAAATATTTGCACTGTGCGGGGATCGAACCCGCGCCTCCTTGCACAATGGCCGCGTTTGCTACTGCTACGCCACGGAGGCTGTCAACAACCAAAACTAATTGACCCGTTTTAATTTGCATCACTTTGGAGACAACACTAAATTATATAAGTATGAATGTAGGAAACAGAGCGTATGGCTTATGAGAAGATACGGACCGTTGACTTTGTTTGAACATTACATTAACCGAGTAAATTGTACCTCAGCGTGAATCCGAGAATAAGAGTGAGCTGATGAATTGGCTGAATTTATTACTTCGGCATAAAAGAATATTCGATATAAGAGTCGAATTGAGCGCTTTTGTCGGGGAAGTTTGCGTTCAGTTTGCCATTAACAACTCTTGCCCCAATGAAAGAAAACTCTAGTAAGAAAAATCTATGACCAATCGCCCGAGCCAAGATTTATTGTATCTGTAAACTGCTCAAAAAACGAATTCAATTACGTAACAAAGGAAAACGTGAAAGGAAACCATTTTTTCGGTGTTCGTTTAATTTATTATCCTTATCTTTTATTTGTTTGCTCTCGTTCACGTCTGTCGTAATCCGTAGCACATTTACGTGTTCAGTGTATTATTATGATTGATGTGAAACTACTAGCTTAGTCAAACAAATACCTGGTAAAGTACATACGTTGGGAAACTGTACTTTGGCATTGGTATGTTAAACCAAACGTCGTTCTATGTAGAAAGTATGGTAGGCCATAATATCGGCTGCCGGCAGAAGTTACCACCCACCATTCGTCGTGTTCTGGTATGATGTCTGGTGAAGCAGTACGGAGGACGGGTCTGAGCAGTTGTGTTGCGATGTGTCCCGGGTACGATGCTCCAAATGTTGTTGTGTCGGGAGTTTGGTCGTGGAGGGTCTCCAGATCAATCTCCCTCTGGCGCAGCATCGTTGGTCGTGTTGTTAGGTATAACATTGCATCACCTCGCTAAACTGCCGTCTTCCTTCCTATTCACTAAAGATTTTTAAGTGAATAGGTTTAATAAACTAGCGCGCTTTATTATCAACGATTCTATCACTGCTTACCAGCAGGCGGGATTGTAGTCAAGCACTAGTTTATTTTTTATTTAAAAAAATAATAATTCGTGGATGTAGCTGTCCCAGTTGCCTGCAACATTCGGATGTTCACGTCGATGGGTGAATGACAGTTTCAATTATCTGCACCATGTTCTATTTCTATACAAAACGAGAACTGTAATGGTTGGGGTCAAAGTGTTTATTGTTAAGATCAAAAACCTTGTGTTTGATTATTTTCATTACTAACCTTTTGTATGAGAAGCCGTAGGCTGTGAAAGTGAGTTAATTCATGCACCAATCATAATTGTGGTCATGATAGATTAAGTTAGTGAGCCCTCTAGGTGTGCTGTCGGGCTTATGGTGCGTTGTGTCAGTGTGGAGGTTAGGTAACTGCTGGACCGCGCACTCCATGACTCCCAGCGTAATTAACAACAATTATGTAGATATCGTCTGCATAACGCACCACTGACAACCTACACAGCCATAAATAATGAAGCAACGAGAATGAAATTGTGCATGTCATGTTAATTTACCAAGTTGTTATGCAGTGTTCTTGAGAATTTGCGAAGAGAAATCTTTATCAAGAAGCGAAGGGAGAGCTTTGCGCGTTGAACTCTATTGTACGGAAGTTGAGTCCCACAGACGTGCGACAGATGTACCTACTGAATATTAGATTATCGTATACTTGACTGTACTATTCAACTCTTCTATTCAACTCTTCTTTTCTTTTTTTTGTTTTAACTCAGTTTCAAATCGTTAATCATATCAAGAGAGTACATACTGACATATTATGTTGTGCCAAACCCTAATGTGTGCTCTAGAATGTTAATTACCTACTTGTTAATTAACTACTTCAATTATGTTGGAAAAAAATGTAGCATATTTACACTTCTCTATAGACATGATAATTAAATACATCCTGGCAAGATGTAATGTAAATAAGGTATTGATCAAGTGTTTACAGAGTACTCAGAAATTATACATTTTATTAATTTATCAGCTTCCTGGTTTTGTAATGGACATCTTAAACTGCATAAACCTATAATTATTGTTATGTAAATATTAACATACATACTCCTGTACAATATTATATGTGTTAATAATAAATCTGCTGGATTTTATTGTTGCTTTGTGAATTTACATCCTGTGTGCCGTAACGCCCGATGCACAACGCTCATGCATATTTCGTTCAAGTTATTTTGACATGAAATAAAGCATGGAAGACTGCAGTCAGAAAATAGAAAGCACAAAAGCATACTAAAATGCCATGATGTACCTGGCTGAAAGAGAAAATTAGGAAACTGTGTAATGATTGGCTTAACTCTTGGTAATATAAGTGAAACAAAAAGTATCGTCTCATTTGTTTTTGTTACAAAATACCTTAGTAACTGTACCAACTGTGAAACCACAATAAAACAGATGCAGCAATACTATAACTCACATAAATACAGAACCTACAATTTAGAATCCACAATAGACACATTATACGTTATAGTTCAAATAGGCGATGATGATTGCCACTTTATTTTGAAGGCAGTAATTTCGAACTTTATTACATTTACAAAATCATTTCAGAAGTACTTTAAGTGAAGTGCATTGAATGAAGGGAGTGAAGGCTACACATCGTGCAGTGCTACTGTATGAAGCAATACTGCGTTTTGCCAGCTTACTATGCACATGATGGGGCGAAAAAACTGTCAAAAGGTTGTCTGTAAAAGATTGCTCTTAGCGATAAGGCCACCCATTGTGTCACCCTTTGTAAAATCTTTATATTTATATTCTGTAATCTATGTGGTGTAAACAATAAAGAGTATTCTAATCTATTCTAAAAACGCCTATAATTTTGTGCTAAAAAAAAAACATGTATTTTAACCTTAAGGTTTATTATTGCATCCACACATTTGCGTCACAAAGTCCATGATATATGTACTTTGATTATATATAGGCCATATTTTTCTATTTAAATATCATCTAGCATAAATATAAAAAAAAAACATAAAATATGACATATACAGACATTAGCCATGCGAGATCGGAATCATTGTTAAAACGAGAATAAATATTTGAATAGAAATTCTATTTCAACCTAAAATCTTGCCTCGCTTCGAGACATGGACGGCTGAATTAATCTCGAGCGGTCAGAATCTGTGCAATATGAAATATTAAATATGCAATATTATACACTAAGTTATGACCTTAATTTCCGGATCTTAGTGATTTGTTCGCATTCGCCGTTCCATAACAGAGAACACACAGATGCGTTTGATGGACAACTTGAAGACGCATGTTGGACATAAATAGGCTTTGGTTAGACGCTTTGTACAATCTTGCATGGTTAGTGGGGTAGGTCCGCTAGGTATGGCGGGCTGATACCAGTCGAGGGTACGGCAAATGTAGGGAGATACATGTATAACATGTACATAGTTGTAAATACATACGCTGCATTCGCCGCTAGTGTAGTAACAATGACGTTTTCCTCAAGGAAAAAAGGGTAGACGAAAACTTTTAACTTAATATTTCAGGTTAGTCTGCAGGTTACCAAATATAAAATAAAATAATCAAACACAAGGTTCTTGATCTTAACAATAAACAGCTTGACCCCAACCAGTACAGTTCTCGTTTTGTATAGAAATAGAACATGTTGCAGATAATTGAAACTGTCAGTCACCATCGACGTGAACATCCGAATGTTGCAGGCAACTGGGACAGCAACATCCACGAATCTTTTTTTTAATGATTATAAACTAGTGCTCGATATCCCACCTGATGGTAAGCAGTGACGCAATCGTTCGTTTCTATTCACTAAAACAACTTAGTGAATAGGAAGGAAGACGGCAGTTGAGCGAGGTGATGCAATGTTAAACCCAACAACATGACCAATGATGCTGCACCAGAGGGAGACTGATCCGGAGACCCTCCATGACCCAAACTCCCGACACAACAACATTTGGCGCATCGTATCCGACACACATCGCGACACAACTGCTCAGACACGTCCTCCGTACGGCTTCCCCAGACATCACGCCGGAACACAACGAATCGCTTGGCGGCAAGATTAACCACTAACCAGGAAGTTCTAAATATTAAGAGTGTGATCGACAACGTTTAATTATGGGAATTTAAGAAGAATAAAACATCTGTCTCTATTTTCCTAGTACCTATCGCTGCAAGCACATTATAGCGAAATGGAGGATTTTAACTCATTCGAAACTCAGTGTGACCAAAGCACACCCTATATAGTGGCATGTACAAATTGTCCATACACGGGCTGTTCTTTCTAAGACGACTTTCGACTTTCTGACTTTTCTAAGTTATATGTACTTTCTAAGTATATCTTGGACACCTATGACTGATTACAAGGTGAAGGAAAACATCTTTAGGAAACCTGGGCTTTAAGTCTGAAATCGCCAACCCGCATTGAGCAAGCGTAATTAGACCTGGGCCCAGCAGCGGGCCGATAAAACGGTTGATGATGATGATGAGGCTGTTCTTAGGTCCTAAAATGTTGCTGATTCCACGATAGGTATGACCCGCTATGCCCAACTCATTTAATAATGTACGGACGATAGCATGTCAAGCTACCCGAAACTGTCAAATATTGACAATTAACCTTGAGCCATAATTTGTTTGCTTAATAAAGTTGTAAATCCAAAATGTGGCTGTCGTCTGTGCCATCGACTTGCAAGAAGAACCATCATGTCAAAGCATATAACCAAAAAACTTGCTTTTGACACATAATTAGGTAACCGAAGATGTGAACTAAAATTTTGAGAGCATGTACTGGTTCAAGCTACCCGAAACTGTCAAATATTGACAATTAACCTTAAGCCTTAATGATTTGTTTGCTTAATAAAGTTGAAAATCGAATAAAGAAATTTGTCAGATTGTAGTAGCTTGATATGCTGTCGTCTGTACTATCGACTCGAAAGAAGAACCAACATGACAGAGCTGATAACCAAAAATAATATATAGGAGGAGATAATTAGGTAACCGAAGATGTGAATTAAAATTTTGATAGCGTGTACTGGTTCAATCAAAACTGGTGCACGATCAGTGTTCGGCGCGGTCGTGTGTCACGAGTCCGCAAGGCTATTGTCTGTACCTTTTACTTTGAATTAAGAGCGAGGAGCCTCGAATTACAATCCATAAATAATCCAAGAACGACTCTTAAGGTCTGGGGGTAATCATACAGTGGAACTGTTATTAAATATTGTAATGTACTACTGTTCAGTCAACCATTAACTGTTCGGCGCCATTTCAGTTAATGCTTTTGATATTTAGGATTATTTACAAACTGTTAACTACTCGTGAATTGATTTGTAATTTGTAGATGCGATTACTTGAAAGGGAATTACTTTTACAATCACAAAAGCACGTTAATTTATTTTCATTGCATATTGTTGAGTGAATTATTAAGTTAGGATAATATTGTTTGCTAGTTTGAAAAAGTGACCTTCAGATTTAAGGCGTACGTTCTGTGGGTGTCTAACGAAGGTCGAGTAAAATTGACGGTTTTTTTTAAATTCTTTTTTTGTTTAGGAATTGGCACCGATTTCCTTGGTCACAAACTATATCAAATTTAATTTCAGTGCGTCTTTTTCTTTCCATTACATTAAGAAAAGGACAGAAGATAAAATGTCAGTTTAGACCTGTCAAATTAGTGTGCTCCCGGCGTAAACTGGCGTATTTTTAGTCGCTATGTTATGTTGTCGCTGGTGCTGCTAAGTGTCAGTGTAAGCGGCGTGCGAAGAGGCTGATTGGTGACCCTGATTTTACTCGAGATGGTCTCCAAAGCCGCACAGGCGTAGAGTAGTCAGCCTTTCGGGGTTCTATAGGACGCATTTTAGGGAGTGTGCGAGGGAATTGCATGATTTAATTCCCAATTTTTTAATTGCGAGTTTCCACCCTTACGTTGTTAACACCACCACGATCCGGACAAAGCGTTTCGCCTCCTCCTTTATACCGCGTACATAGAGGGACTGGAACAATTTGCCAGCGGCGGTGTTTCCGTCGGACTACAATATGAGTGTCGTTAAGGCCAGAGTGAATAAGCTCTCAATAAACTAGTGCGCTTTACCATCAACGACTGCGTCACTGCTTACCATCAAGCGGGATTGCGGTCAAGCGCTAGTTTATAATTAATAAAAAAAAATAGCGTCTAAACTGTCTATGGAGTATCTTAATTTGACAGGATTAAACTAAAATGTTATCTTCTATCCTTTTCTTAACGAAATGGAAAGAAAAAGATGCACATAACTTAAAAATAATTTAGTTTGTGATCAACAGAATCGGCGCCAATTCACGTTTATACCTCATCAAAATCGATATATGTATAATGTCAAACTGGACTCGATAAAGTGCTTTCCAGCATTTCTTGATTGCTGGGTTTAGTTTTCTTCTGTTTTGATTTTAATTAAATGTTTTGTTTAATAAATAATTTTAACTAAAATAACTTAATGATACACTGAAATTTATTTATACAATATGTAAAGAAAACCTTGCCCAATCCGTGAAGGTATTGTTAGGTATCGATAACTGATTCTATTAATGCCTACAAAGCTGGGCTAAACTTAAAAAAAAAACATCGCCTAAAAAAAATTATATTATTTCGAAAAAGCGAGACTGTAGGCACTAGGCATACATGCGCAGGCGAAGGGAGGCAGGGCACGTGGCACTTGGTCGCATCACTCATATTAATAGTGTCTAAAATGATGTTGTAACTTTTTTAAAAATTACCAAATTTTGGGGAAGTTGGAATTAATTCGCGGAAAAAAATATTTAAAAATTAATTAGTATTGTTACTATGATGATTATGTAAAATTTCGTATTTTATTTGGTCATGTGTGTACCTAGCCTCTATTATCCTTTTGGGTCGGACGGGGTTTTCTTTATATATTGTATATTTTATTTAAAAAAAAAGTTTGCCCTACACTAAGAATTATTTGTGTATTGTCGGTGCATTTATAAACATTTAAGCTAAACTATAGAATCAGCCAGACTCGTAAGAACTAACTGTAGGCCATACAGATGTTTCTTCCGTTCAGGAATTGAACCCGCAACACGCCGCGCAATCGACCACTCAGCCACTACGCCAACCGTATCGTCGTCGTGTCGTTAATTGAGTTTCGAGTGAAACAAGTAAATCTTTATCTATTAAATTATAATAATCTATGAATTCTATCATTGAATTTAATGCTGGGCGCATTAAATTCATGCCGATCTGATTCTACCGTTGAATAAAAATGTTTGTGGACAGAATTTCCTCTCGAAAGTAATACGAAGTTTTCTCTCGTTTTAAATGAAAATTTGAACAAAGTAGAAAATATAAATAGGACGGCTTTATACACGTTATTTCTTCTCTATGCGAAACCTGAATATAGTTTGTTCAGAATAAGCAACTGAATCGATTCCAATCATTTTTTACACCCTGTTATATTTTTTACCAAATAAATACATTTAGAAATTCTTGCAGTCTGGTTACCGAACACGTAAAACTGCTGACGGTAGGTCATAGTACTAGGAGCATAATGAGACAGGGCCGCTGCGCCACGGCGAGGTAGCGAGTGGCGCGTTGACCATATTTTTGCTGGGACAATCAAGTAAGATAACAAGCTCGTAACATTGTGGTTTTTCATGATACCTTTTTGAAATTTTGTACATGGATTCTTTATCCATACTAATATTATAAATGCGAAAGTAACTCTGTCTGTCTGTCTATCTGTCTGTCTGTTACGCTTTCCCGCTTAAACCTCTCAACCGATTTTGATGAAATTTGGCATAGATAATCTTTAGACTCTGAGAAAGAACATAGGCTACCTTTTATCCCCGAAAAATTTGATATTCCTGAGGGAAATCTAAAAAGCGCGATATAACCGAACTCCACGCGGGCGAAGCCGCGGGCGGAAAGCTAATTTAAAGACACAGGACATGTGTTTCGGGTTTCGCATAAACAAAAAATAACGTTGTATAGCTTCATTTATTACATGTAGATAAAATAGCAGAATGAAAAATTCTCCGTAAAACATTTAGTTTTATTTATTACTAGCTTTCCGCCCGCGGCTTCGCGCGCGTGGAGTTCGGTTATATCGCGCTTTTTAAATTTCCCTCGGGAACATCAAATTTTTCCGGGATAAAAGGTAGCCTATGTTCTTTCTCAGGGTCTAAAGATTGTCTGTGCCAAATTTCATCAAAACCGGTTGAGAGGTTTAGGCGGGAAAGCGTAACAGACAGACAGACAGACAGACAGATAGACAGACAGACAGACAGAGTTACTTTCGCATTTATAATATTAGTATGGATTATTTATTTATATATTCTTTATTGTACACCAATCAAGCATAGAACAAAAAACATTCATCACAAAAAACATAATATGGGCGGCCTAGTAGGCTAAGTTTGTTCCTTTACTTACCAGCAGGTCAGGAGATCGTACTAGTGGAAAAATTGCATGATGAAGATACGTATCTCAAGCACGTTGGTAACGTCCTTGCGTTCCACGTCACGCAGTCACGCGTCATCGATGAACAACTCGAACAGCTTGACAAAAAGAAAGGAAAAAATAAAATGCAAAGCTTATCTGTATTTAAATATTTATTTACAATCGATTTAACGTAAAAATACAATTACACTAAAGCCAATACAATTTATACATTATTTACAATACAGCTCTTGGTTTTTTGAGCACCGTTGTATAAATAATACAATTTAGATTGCAATGAGTATTATAATTTCCAAAGTTACTAATATTTAATGAACTTTTGTACATTGAAATGCGTGATTGTTGTTTTTGTACTACGTCATTGTTAACTGATTTATAAAAGCATAAAAAACTAAAAATAAATAATTTACGTTAATCTAAATTATACAGGAATTTCTAATTAACCGTGATTGCTAGAAGTTCTATTGGCTAACTAATAGTTTAATATTCACCAATAGGAATGCATTTGGAAAACGGATTAAAAGTTTCACAATCGATTTTTTATTTAAAACAATGTAGGACGAAACAGCCAATTAATTGATTGACTCACCCTTGACTTAAACGTATGTCATAAAATTTTACATAAATAAATGCTTTAAAACTGTTTTAGGAAACTATAATTACAGGGTTGTGTAACTTGATTATTTATGATATTTTAAAAAATCCATGGATTGAAACTTGTTTTAGATTTTATTTGACTCATGGATTACATAAAGGCTTCTTGATACAAATAAGTAATACATAATACAGTTTAAATTACAATAATCAAAATGAGTTGGTAACTTTTCAACTGTAACCATTTTGTTAACCTAGGTGATGGTTATATGAAAAATAACAATAATGGTCGATTAAATACAATGCAACGATGTGTCTATTTTGACCTACATTTCTCCAATGGCTCTAAGAAAGCCATCTCTCACAAAATGGTACATAATAAAGTGCTAAGGAGTTTATTTAACCAAAATTTTCGAAGTGATGTATGAAGTACGGCAGACGTCTCGTCCTGTTCACTTGCTCACACGCTGACATCACTGATTTAGTTAGTGGCCGCGGACCGCATGAAAACACGCCGATTTTAGATACCTGGAGGATAAATATTATTAAGAAAATGTTTATGTAAGTTGATAAAATGAAGTAAAGAAAATGACAAGAGCATCAAGCCCCCATCCTCTTGTTGACAAACTCATTATCATCTCAGCGTTAATCCCAGTCGCATCCGTAGCTTTTCAGCTTTGGAGTCTGGGGTCCGCTTTACTAGTCTAACTGCTGATTTTGGCTAAACTTCTATATTTTTCGTGAAGCGACTGCCGTCTGACCTCCACAACCCGAAGGCGATATCGAAGCATTGCAGTTAGACCAATTGTTAGACTTTTGAGGGCTCCAACAACCCGTAACGACTGGCACTAGATGTTTGTATGGCAACCGGGACCAACGGCTTAACGTGCTTTCCGAGGCACGACCAAACCAGTGCAAATACTCATATTCATGCATACAAATATTTGCACTATGCGTAGATTGAAACCGCGCCTCCTTGCGCAACGGCCGCGTTCGCTACCGCTACGCCACGGAGGCTGTCTTGTTGACAAACTAAACTACATAAATATAAGTTTAATGTATATTTTTTAAATCTATACTAATATATAAAGCTGAAGAGTTTGTTTGTTTGTTTGTGCGCGCTAATCTCAGGAACTACTGTTCTGATTTGAAAAATTCTTTTTGCGTTGGATAGCCTATTAATCCAGGAAGGCTTTAGGCTATATAACATCCCGCTATGACCAATAGGGGCAGAGCAGTAACAAAAAATGTTGCGAAAACGGGGGCTAACGCAGCCGTACATATTACCAATAGGAGCTGAGCATGACTAATTCCACGCGAACGAAGTCGCTGGCGGCCGCTAGTATTTTATATTGAGAAAACGACAGGGGATAAAATATTCGTTTATAGTCCTGGGCCTGTAGCCAATGTAACATCGCTTCATAGCGAAGCGAAATCGAACACCAAACCAACCAATGGCGGGAACGATGACCACGCGACGCGACAAATCACGTAGTCAATCGTTCTCGCCATTGGTTGGTTTGGCATTCGATTTCGCTTTGCTATGAAGCGATGCTACATTGGCTATAGGCCCTGTCAGGAAAAAGATGCGTTGAACTTAAATTTTGTTTAGTTTGCGGACAAGGGAGCATCTTTGCTACGAAATTGAACCATCATAATTATTTCATCATCATCATCTTGTGGAGGTATGAGGAACAAAATGTAAAGTTCACTTATCCTCCATAGAAAAGGGAGGATCCTCCTACCAGACTGGTATTGTCTGGCGGGCACTTGCACAAGGTTTGATTTTGGGAAGTTGTATGTATCCTAATTGCACAGTAAACTCTGCTTGCGAGATGCAGAATTTTCGTGACGTCAGTATGACGCGTTTTTCGCATGTAGCGTTGTAGGTACTGCTCCAATATCATCATAATAAGGCATCTGTCTTGCCTTATCTGAATTACCTTTGTTGGGTTCGGTTTCCACTCTTACCGGCTGTCATCATCATCATCATTATCTCAGCCACATGAAGTCCACTGCTGGACATAGGCCTCCCCAAAGGATTTCCAAAAAGAGCGGTTGGACGCGGCCTGCATCCAGCGCTTCCCTGCGATTTTGGTCAGATCATCCGACCACCTAGGCGGTCGGCGTCCGACGCTGCGCTTGCCGGTACGTAGTCGCCATTCAAGAGCCTTTCTGCCCCATCGGCCATCGGTTCTATGAGCTATGTGCCCCGCCCATTGCCACTTCAGAGAGCTAATCCGCTGGGCTATGTCGGCGACTTTAATTCTTCTACGGATCTGCTCATTCCTCCGGCTATTGCTGAGTATTATATGGATGTGTATTTTATATGGAGCGACTGCCTATCTGTTCTCCATAACCTAATTATTGGGTATTACTATACCCCTTTTCTAATTTACATGTACTTTCTTCATCGATAACTTGTACACTATATACACAGTCTCGAACAAAACTCTTATCAAAAATGGCGACAAGTATTAAGCAGTCTAAAGCAGTCAAAATAAATAAACACTAATTTAAAATCAGCCTTAAGTGGAGTGTATTAAGTTCTTATCACAAAGCAGTACAAAAAGCCATTATTTTTTACTACCGAGTCTGACATCAAACCAAATTCAACCTTACATGCTTGCATTAAAGTCATAATTATATGTTTTGTCTCTGCATCACCTTAAGGTAGACTGGTAGAAAATGCCTAAGGCATTAAGTCCGCCATTGTGCAATGTTTTTCTTTGTGCATAAAGTTTTAATAAATAAATAAATGATAAAGTAAGTACTAAATGAAAGAAGCACCCAAGTGCTGCGTTGTGCGCTTGTTCAGTTCAACATTTTTTCACGCTGATTGTGAATATAGTGTATAAGCGAATATAGTGTATCTTGTACACCAATGGCTGATTACAAGGTGTAGGAAAATATCTTGAGGAAACCTGGACTTTAAGTCTGAAATCGCCAATCCGCATTAAGCAAGCGTGGTGATTACGCTCAATGATTCAATCCTTCTCTGTATCATAAATGGTTGATGATGATGATGACGATACCCCTAAGTAAAACGGTGGTTTTGTGGTTTTTACACTAAATTAAATATGACATGAATATAAACTGGTTCATGGTAATTTTATAAACAGTGCAAGTGTAAGTTTTGAATAAGTTATACAGTATGTTAAATAACAGAGGGCGTTCCCTTAAACTCGTTAATATATATCATTAATAGATTAAAATAAAAATATCAGCATAGAAAAATAAGCATAAAAAAATCCGAATAAAAAAGAAATTATAATTTTTATTGAATATTTTCTTATTGGAAAAAATTTTTAAAACATTTTGTTTTCGAATGGAAATATTTTTTTTAGCATGTATGTATGCTATATTATTTCGGGTTAACGGGAACGCCCTCTGTTAGTTAACATACTGTATGTAAAATTTTACTATGAATCGCAGTCACTTTACCCCTTCAAGACTAGCACGAAAAGATTTTAATTTTGAGTAAACAGTAAGCTGAAGACTTTTATTTTGTATGAAGTACTTTTTTGGTTAGTATTTTCGTTGTAATATGTATTCAGCTATATTTAAAGTTATTTCTATGTAAAACCCATGCTACTTACATAGCTATGTTTCTTCTGCACGAACTTAAGGAAGGAAGACATGTCAGGCCTTCCGAAATGATTCACCGCCTTCAAGCCGGTGAACATCGACGTGCGCGAGAGTCGCTGGAAGTGATTCTCGCAGATGTACTGTAGAGAAAATAGCATTAGATGAGGTAGGTACATATTCCTATGATTTAAAGAGGAACTAAACAAAACATTTCGTGAATATGCTGCAATGATGGTCATGGTGAAGTGTTTGCAATTATCCAGTTTTGATGTTTTTGTAGTAAATATGTTAGTGGAGGGAACTTCCTCTTAAAAGCAATTCGTAGTTTTGTCTCATTATAAATGAAAGGTGGATTGAAATAGAAAGTATAAATAGGATGGCTTTATACAATATGTAAAGAAAACCCTGTCCGATCCGTGAAGGTATTGTTAAGTATCGATAGCTAATTCTACTAATGCCTAAAAAGCCGGGCTAAAGTAAAAAAAAATACCCCCTGCAAAATAAATATTCTCTCGCAAAAGGCGGTAACTTACACGGCAATACATGCGCGGGCGAAAGGGGCAGGGCATGCGGCACGCGGTCGCATCACTTGTAATAATACCGCTGAATATGGTGTTGTCCCTTTTTAAAAAAATACCAAATTTTGGGAAAGTTGGAATTAATTCGCGGAAAAAAAAATTATTTCAAAATTCATTAGTATTGTTACTATAATGATTATGTAAAATTTCACATTTTATTTGGTCATGTGTTTACCTAACCTTTATTATCCTACTAGGTCGGACGGGGTTTTCTATACATATTGTTTATCTTCATTTAATAGATGTAGAATAGCATATTGAAAACTTCTCTGTGTATGTTCTTTTTACTTACCAGCATGGTGGTCCGGAGATCGAACTTGTGGAAGAACTGCGTGATGAAGATGTGTATCTCGAGCACGTTGGTGACGTCCTTGCGCTCCACGTCACGCAGGACATCGATGAACCACTCGAAGTGCTTATGCGACGGGCATATCCAGAGGAAGTACACCTGCGTAAGTGACAGATTCAGAAAATGTACATCATCATGATCATCAACTTTTTTATCGTCCCACTGCTGGGTACAGGTCTCCTCTCATACAGAGAAGGATTGAGCGTAATCACCACGCTTGCTCAATGCGGGTTGGCGATTTCAGACTTACAAGTCCAGGTTTCCTCAAGATGTTTTCCTTCACCTTTTAATACATAATACATAATATCATTTACTTGCGTAAAACATGGTATAAAGGTGGAACATACATAGTAGAACATACATGTTTTGCTTCATAGAAGCGTGCAAACTTTACATGCAAACAATATCTATTAATTTAACCCTACTGTTTCAAGCTCTAGCAACTCCCTGACACTGTAAAAACTTTTAGCAGACAACCATTTATATAATTTAGGTTTGAACAAACTTTTATTTAACATTTTAAATTCGTCTGATATTTTGTTGTATACCCGAACACACATAAACATGCAGCTTTTATTATACAGTATGTTATATAACAGAGGGCATTCCCTTAAACTCGTTAATATATATCATTAATAGATTTAAATAAAAATATCAGCATAGAAAAATAAGCATAAAAAAATCCGAATAAAATAAATTCTAATTGGAAATAAATTTGAAACCTCCTGTTTTAAATCAAAATAGTAGTCGTCATGTATAAATAAATTGCGACGTTGCCGTCTTTCATGTTCGCGTGTACAGTATGTTTCTTTTACATGTCAATTTAAAATTTTTATTGAATATTTTCATATTGGAAAAAATTTTAAAACATTTTGTTTTCGAATGGAAATATTTTTTTTAGCATGTATGTATGCTATACTATTTCGGGTTTACAATATCTACAATATCTCTGTGCGACTAGTATGATAGTAGCCTATTAAAGGCGGTGTTTTTCCTCATAACTTCCTAACATAAAGAGATAGGATTAAAAAACCCTTCCAATATCGTTTGATATCATGTAAAGATGCCATGCCTTTGTTATGTATATACCCTTTATGTTACACGTTGTATAGCTCTAATCAGTCATTGGTATCCAAGATATACTTAGAAAGTACACATAACTTAGAAAAGTTACATTGGTACTTGCCTGACCTGGAATCGAACCCGCACACTCATACGTGAGAGGCTGGTGTTTTAAATACTAGGCCACCACGGCTTTAAAAAAAATGTATATACAACTTAACAAAAGGTTTTCTTTCTTTATCATTTACGTAAGTATAATAATAATAGGTCTGTGCCAACAGACCCCCTGCGTCTGCCACCTGCCGGGAACGTACCGTTGTCACTTTGTAAAGTGAAAGAGCTCAGAATAGAGTTTGACCTTTCCCGCGACCTAGCCTACTTTTTGTATAGAAATTATATGTATGAGCTTTGCATAAGTGTTTCTTTTATCTCTATAATCGGAACCTAATAACGCCCTACGGCAACAATATAAATAAACCTTTTGGAACATAAATAGAAATACTCGAAATTTAAAGAAATTTTAAGTAGTTACATACATTTCATCAAATGGAAGAATAACGCGGTCACATATGTACAATAAAGTTTAGTTGACGCTTTCATTAACTCAAGATAAGATAATGTTTGTGTTCTTTTTCCAAAATTACTGACAGGTTATATCTATCTATACTAATATATAATATGTAAAGAAAACCCTGTCCGATCCGTGAAAGTATTGTTAGGTATCGTTAACTGATTCTAATAATGCCTACAAAGCCGGACTAAACTTAAAAAAAAAAATGCCCAAAAAAAAAAATATTAATTCAAAAAAGCGAGGTAACTTAATGCATGTGCGGTAGGCAACCCGATAGGCATACATGCGCGGGTGAAGGGGGGCGGGGCATGCCGCACGTGGTCGCATCGCTATTCGCTCCGTCACAAATGGTGTTGTCAGTTTTTTAAAAAATACCACATTCGGGGATATTGGAATTAATTCCCGGGAAAAAAAGATTATTTCAAAATTCATTATTACTGTTACTATGATGATTATGTAAAATTTTATATTACATTTGGTCAAGTGTTTACCTAACCTCTATTATCCTTATGGGTCGGACAAGGTTATTCTTTACATCCATACTAATATTATAAATGCGAAAGTAACTCTGTCTGTCTGTCTGTCTGTTACGCTTTCCCGCCTAAACATCTCAACCGATTTTGATGAAATTTGGCACAGACAATCTTTGGACCCTGAGAAAAAACATAGGCTACCTGTTATCCCGGAAAAAATTGATATTCCCGAGGGAAATCTAAAAAGCGCGATATAACCCAACACCACGCGGGCGAAGACGCGGGCGGAAAGCATACGATCTTTAGACCCTGAGAAAGGACATAGGCTACCTTTTATCCCGGAAAAATGTGATGTTCCCGAGGGAAATCTAAAAAGCGCGATATAACCGAAATTTACGCGGGCGAAGCCGCGGGCGGAAAGCTAGTATTGTATAAAGCTGAAGAGTTTGTTTGTTTGTGCGCGCTAATCTCGGGTACTACTGGTCCGATTTGAAAAATTCTTTTTGCGTTGGATAGTCCATTAATCCAGGAAGGCTTTAGGGTATATAACATCACGCTGCGACCAATGGGAGCGGAGCATAACTAACTTCACGCGAACGAAGTCGCTGGCGGCAGCTAGTGAGTTCATATAATTATCTATTTTTTTATTATAATGCATACATATGTGAGCTGTCACGCCCTTTATGCCTGGAGGCTATTTAGTAAAAAGTTTTTAATTCCTTACATTTCCAGTTTTAAAGATTTTTTTTTTTTGCTTACCTGGTATATTGACGTGGCTAGCTGGCATATGGTGGATAATTTCATTTAATGTTCTGTATTAGTATTGTATAAAGTCATGTGTTTTTTTAATGAACAGACAGCTGTGCTGCTGTTGTTTTGCTACTTCTTCTTCCCAGTTAAAGCACTAGGAAGTGGCGAATGACCTATGTACCTAATATTGACATTCAAAAAGTGCTCAATCTTAGCCTTACTTGAATAAGTGACGTTTGATTTTGATTTCTAATTAAGTATTTATAGGTATATCAAACTTTATGCAATTACAAAGTATGGATTGGCTGGACTAAAAAGGCTAGGTATTAGGTATAGTAAACTGTACAGATTCTAAGTGCCGTGGAGATGATAAATGGTAACTATCCGGTAGTCGTCGTGGCCTAGAGGTTGAAACACCAGCTCTCTAGTATGAGTGCTCGGATTCGATTCCACGTCAGGCAAGTACCAATGTAACTTTTCTAAAGGTATATGTACTTTCTAAGTATATCTTGGGCACCAATGACTAAAGGTGAAGGATAACATCTTGAGGAAACCTGGACTTTAAGTCTGAAATCGCCAACCCGCATTGAACAAGCGTGGTGATTGCGCTCAATCACTCTCTATATGAGAGGAGACCTGTACCCAGTAGTGGGTCGATAAAAAAGATTGATGATGATGAACTATCCTGTGCGATTGACCACAAAAGAATGTTTTATTAAAGCACATTTATGTCAGTGCTGGTATTAAGGTTTACAAGGTGAAGTAACCTGCTCTAACATTCCTATGTTCGAGGCACAGTAAACGGATATTTCGTAATAAATTTATGCAGTTTACATCAAAGTACACTTAAGGAAACTCGTATTGACACTTGCAAGTTTCCTTAGCTATTAGGCAAACTTTACGGATAAGACATTCCGAAACCATGCGCTGTCTACATAATATACAATATGTAAAGTATACCCTGTCCGACCCATAAGGATAATAAAGGTTAGGTAAACACTTGACCAAATATAATATAAAATTTTACGTAAATATCATAGTAACAATACTAATGAATTTTAAAATAATCTTTTATTCCCGCGATTTAATTCCAACTTCCCCGAAATTTGGTAATTTTTAAAAAAGTGACAACACCATTTTGACCTCTTTTTGCAAAATAATATTTATTTTTTTTGGGGGATTTTTTTTTAAACTTTAGTCCGGCTTTGTTGGCATTAGTAGAATCAGTTATCGATTCCTAACAATACCTTCACGGATCGGACAGGGTTTTCTTTACATATTGTATCTATACAAATAAATAAAATTGAAGTGTCCATTTGTAATATTAAACCTGTTTTCTTATAAAATCCATATGTACCTAGATATAAACAGCCTTTTGATTCCGTAAAAATGTCACTGTGTAAAGTTAGAGCCTAGCCACTTAAATTGTAGTCCGACGGAAACACCAATAAACTCTTCAGCTTTATGTACCTACTAGCTTTCCGCCTACGGCTTCGCCCGCGTGGAGTTCGGTTATATCGCGGATTTTTAGATTACCCTCGGGAACATCAATTTTTCTGGGATAAAGGGTAGCCTTTGTCCTTTCTCAGGGTCTAAAGATTATCTGTGCCAAATTTCATCAAAATCGGTTGAGAGGTTTAAGCGGGAAAGCGTAACAGACAGACTGAGTTACTTTCGCATTTAGTTTCGCGTTTAGTATGGATTAGTATGGATTCATCAATCCCACTTTCCATACATCGTTTCTTTCTTCTTCCCATACTCCTACAGCCATTGACATTCATACTCAAAACTCTGCTCACAACTATATATTACTTCCTCTCCTACGTCAGCGATATACTCTCCCTCTAGCTTACGAATTTTCGATCAGATCACGTGTCCATTGAAAAAAGTTTTCACTTTAAGAATACTTGTCTGTTTACGTTTTTGTTATACATCTCTTTGTTATGTTATACTACTTAAATCATGATCATCACAGCGTTAATCCCAGTCGCATCCGAAGCCTTTTCAGCTTTGGAGTCTGGGGTTCACTTTACCAGTCCAACTGCTGATATGGCTAAACTTCGACATTTTCCGTGAAGCGACTGCCGTCTGACCTCCACAACCCGAAGGCGACATCGAAGCATTGCAGTTAGATCAATTGTTGGACTTTTGAGGGCTCCAACAACCCGTAACGACTGCCACTAGATGTTCGTATGGCAACCGGGACCAACGGCTTAACGTGCTTTCCGAGCCACGACCAGACCAGTGCAAGTATTCATATTCATGCATACCAATACTTGCACTGTGCGGGGATCGAACCCGCGCTACCTTGCGCAGCGGCCGCGTCCGCTACCGCTACGCCACGGAGTCTGTTGTATATTATACAAGTATGTTATACTAATTGAATGTTAGGCACTTATTTCATCACGATGTATTTATGTATTACACAAAAGCCACAAATCCATGTCATCACTTTACATAACAACTAAACGGTCTATTGTAGGTCATTGGTTAATGTTGTGCTAAGTCACGGTAAGTCGTGAGTAAGTGTCAATCGTTCTCAATCCAAAGAACAATTTTCTATTTGCCGAAATCGAGAATTCACTAATAAAATTATTTTTATTTTCGTCATGGTTGTCAGAAATAATAACAACAAAGATTTTTATTCGTTATTTCACGGTTTTACTGTTGACAAAAGGATTTCGTTGACTGTTGAGATTAAAATGACAGAATTAATTCTTAAATGTTGGTTATTTTATTTGAGGTTATAATATTGCACGCTCCAGTTCTCTCAACCACAATTTAGGAGTCGTAGATTAAAACAATATTTGTATTAGTCATTATTATAACGTGGATGAATATGAAGATGTAGGTACTATTAACGCGTTTCAGTCATTGTTACAGAGTATTTGTAAATCATTTCTTTAGGTTGAAATCATCAAGTTCTTCTAGTCCTTCGATGTAGCTTCATTAATAGTAGTACTACAGTTCGAGGGACTGGAACAATTTGCCAGCGGCGGTGTTTCCGTCAGACTACAATTTAAGTGCCTTCAAGGTTAGAGTGAATAGGCTCTTAATAAACTAGCTCGCTTTACCATCAACGATTTGATCATTGCTTACCATCAGGCGGGATTGCGGCTAAAAAAAGACTAGTAGTCGGATTAAAAAAATGCTTTTGAAAGCGAAATTCTTGAGGAAGCTAGCACGGTTGGCGCAGTGGTTAAGGCTATTGACTGCTGCGCTGCGTGCGTGGGTTCGATTGCCGCACAGAACAAATATTTGTATGACGTATAAGTAATTATTCCGGGTCTGGCATTTTGTGTACGTGAGTTAATTAATATGGTTGTAAATGCACCCACGGTACAGAAGAAATTCTTAGTGTGGAGCAACGTTTTTAAAAAAAAGTTTTGTTCAACGATGAGCAAAGTTAAAAATAACATGAAACTACGCTATACATGATACAACGCGGTGGATCGGAAGAAACTCCACTAACAAAACTTGTAAAAATAAAATGTTTTATTCTTGTAATGCCGGTTTTTTCTACTTACCTCATAATCGAGATGTAAAGCAGAGTAGTTAGCTCGGGTGTAAGCCTCAATTGCACCCTCGAACTATAGGCGCCCTCGCTGCGCTCGTGCGCCTAAATATCTCGGGCTGCAATTGATGCCTTACAGCCCTCGGCTACTAATCTACTATTATTTTATACTTTATTAACTTTATAACATATTTTGTTCCATTTTATACTTTATTTACCTTGTAACATACGCTGTTAACTGATCTATGTATACTCTTCCCTCGGGAGCATGTACGAGCCAATAATGCCCATACAGCAAAATGCTATTGTATAATGAATGAACTTGAACACAATGTAGGTAATTCAGTCGTAAATATACCTCCGTCACGCGGGCAGGTGTAAATAAAACAAGTGCGGCTCAATACTGGTGGTTTTAATGTTACTCATTAATTACTTATAACCATTCTGGGGTATCGTCAACGGCGAAATACCCCAATATATAATATGTGGGTCTTTCATTGGACTGCACGTAGTTTGAAAAAAAAAAAGGTATAAATTAATAAAAGTGGACTATACACTATAAGCTGGGTATTTTTTTTTTTTGTGGTGTGGCACTAGTTATGACTTTGTGCCAATTTCAAGTAAAATAAAAATCTTCAAAAGTTCTTCTTTCTTTCTCTTATGGCTTCGCACGGTTTGTGCATTTAGCCAATGTCACGTAATGAATTATTCATGTCGAAAAAGACGGCCGCGCGGACCGAACACGGAGGAAGATTTGGTTCAAAGCCGTGATGTGGCCACTATGCTACAATATTTCACTGTTCTTTATGAATTATTCACTGAATGCACTTTTTACTACATAAATCACGCGGTTTTTATTTAGTAAACGACACTATAAATAATTTAAAAGTCCAATGAAAAATGAGCGTGGCACTCATCTTAGCTTCCCGCCAAAACTCCCCAGCTGGGTAATTGCTTAATATACTATAAAGTAGCACTGGATTTCATTTTGACAGGTCAATTAAATTCATTGCGATATTTACTCTGTTGAGCATACACATTTTTAGAATATCCGAAGCAATGCTTTAGCCATAACATTCAAAATGATTCAGATGGTGATTGAAAGTGTGTTTTTTTTTCTTTTTTACTCCTGTATCGTGAGTTCGTTTACAAATATTTAAACTCACATACCTAAACAGTTAGACCCGGAACAACTACTTGTAGGTCATACAAGTATTTTTCCATCTTCTTCTTCTTCAGCGTATAGAGGTTCACTGCTGGACAAATACCTCCCCCAAGGCTTTCCACAATGACCGGTCCCATGCTGCCCGCATCCATCGGCTTTCCGCGACCTTCACCAGGTCATCAGTCCACCTTGTTGGGAGCCTCCCTACGCTGCGTCTTCCAGTACGTGGCCGCCACTCCAGAACCTTACTGCCCCATCGGTCATCGGTTCTACGAGCAATGTGCTCCGCCCACTGCCACTTAAGTTTAGCGACTTGAAGAGCTATGCCAGTGAATTTGGTTCTACTGCGGATCTCCTCATTTCTGATTCGATCGCGCAGAGAAACTCCGAGTATAGCTCTTTCCATTGCCCTTTGTGTGACTCTGAGCCTTCGTATGAGGCCCATTGTGAGCGACCACGTTTCAGTTCCGTAAGTCATCACTGGCAACACACACTGGTTAAAGACTTTATTAGTCTTGAGACACTGCGGTATCTTAGACGACGAGAAGATGTAGCGTATGTAGTATTTTTCCATGCGGGGATCGAATCCGTAACACGCAGTGCAGCACTCTATCGCTCAGCCACTATACCAACCGTGTAGTCTAAGTTAATATATTATCGATAATTACGGTGAATGTAAAGTTTACCTTCTTGCAGGCGACGCCGGAGTACCGGTTTGTGGAAGTGCCGAACACGAGGTCGTTGAGTATGGAAGCATAGGGCGTGACGCCAATGCCGCCGCCCACCATGACGGCCACCTCGAATTTGTACCAGTCCTGGTTGCCACCACCGAATGGACCTTGGATCCTGGGTAGGTAGAAATCATACATATTATTTCTCGAGGGCTTTCTTGTCGGTATGTCATAACTTCCTTCATACTTTATCAATATACGTAAATGACGTGTGGCTTATGTAGTCGTAGTAGCCTAGTGGTTAAAACACCAACCTCTCAAGTCAAGTACCAATATAACTTTTCTAAGTTATATGTACTTCCTAAGTATATCTTGGATACCAATAACTGATTTAAAAGCGCAGAAAACATCTAGACCTCTAGATGTTTTTCTGCACTTTTAAATCAGTTATTGGTATTCCTGGACTTTAAGTCTGAAATCGTCAACCCGCATCGAGCAAGCGTGGTGATTAGAGGATACCTGTGCCTAGCAGTGGGACGATAAAAAAATGGTTGATGATGAATGCCAAAGGAAAAATAATGAATGTCCTTTGGCTTAAACAAGTTGCCTCTCGACTGTTGCATGACTTAGTGTCATCGTAAAGAAAGAAGTAATTCGTTGCAGGAGACGCCCTGGTCGGGAGACAACATCGAACTCCCGGCCGCTGTAGGCGCGCCGGACCCGGTAAGGACTAGGCCCGGGTCGACGGCGCATTGTGACACTAAAGAGATGTCACCACTTCGTGACGGGGTCCACGAAGACCGAAGCATGGGTCAGAGTTACGGGTTAGTCATAAGAGAAACCGTGGCCCTGGCGCACAGGCAAGTTTAGGAACATGAGTGGTGTTACGGACGACATCGCTGTTTATAATAAGGACAAATAGTGATAGTGATAGTGAAGAAGTGAGAATGATAAACGAGTAAGTGAACAAGTGTTAGATATAAGTAGGACATGAGTGCTTAGTTATAAGATGTGTTAAATAGGACATAGGTTTTATAATAATGTACCTACTAAGTAAGATATGAATGTAAGGCGTCCTGGAAAGGGAAGTGGACATTAGAAAGAGACGAAATTCAGACACACCCCATCCCCACGGCGCTACCCGATACGCCCCTTTAGGGCCTTGTATAAAGATCGGCGGCTTGCCTGCATCGCCCTCTTTCGCCACTCGACCTCTACCGCAGCAAGCCGCCTGGGACTGCGGTACTAGTTGAACCGCGAAATAAACCATGTAAGCACTTCTACCGTTTCATTGAATATCAACAATATAACAACAGTCTACCTCAACAGGTGGGTTATAGTCAGTAAAAGTCTGACACGCCCTTCCGCTCCGCCCAGAATGGGAGAGGTCATTTGATGATTTCCCATCCAGAACAAAAAAGAAAGAAAGGAAAAAGTAATAAGTAATTGAAATGAATATGAGTCCACATGACACATACTTTCTTTCTATATTCGGTTTGACTCAAAATTGATTAGTTTCGTACCTAATTTTAGGATGATCTTCAGTGTTATAATTGCAGGGATCGAAGTAGTTCCTGAGCTTCCACGTCCAGGGTCCCTGTGCCTTGATGTGACACGACAGGAAGTTCTCATGGGGGGCTGATGTTAACGTGAAAGAGTGGAACTCTTCTTTTTTGAACGCCGTACATGATAAGCGTACCCATTGACCTAGGAAAAAAATAAGATTATTTTCCACAAACCAGAGTTTAAGGTGCGTATTCCAGAAGGAAACTCAAGCATTAATCTCTGCTTAAACATTACTTAAAATTAGTTTCAGCCAATCAAATGGCTTGAAACGAGACTTAAGTAGAGCTTGAGTTTTGAGTGACATTCTGTAATACCACAGTCTAAAAATCATACAGTCGTCCAACAAAGACGCCTAGACAGAGCAATTGTGAGGGGTGTGAGGGGCGAGACGCGGGTAAGCGGCTCCCGAGCTGCGAACAAAACGATGTTCGTAGCTCGGTATCTATCATTAAGGGCTAACGCGTCTTTGCTTTTTTATTTGTTTGTTTTATAATTTGATATGAGTGTCAATTTTGAGTATAATGGGGGTGCTTGTTACGAAAAAGCCATCCTTTTTCAAACCCATTCAAAGCCATTCTTTTTCCGTATAATAAACAACTCCGGATGTAACTTGTACACTATCCGACATAATATTGCGTTCATTCTGTCAAAGAACACACTCCCACAAGATGTGATGTGCGGACTGTTCAAATTCACAGTTCGATGTAGAACATTGACACAATAGCGAAGGAACAAGTTTAAATAAATAATTTCATAAATATTGTTTATTTGTACAACCCTGGCCGATGCGTTACTGTCTAGACGATGTCGGCATTTTACACGAGGTCAAAGGCGTCGACCTACTGTATGATTTTTATACTGTGCTAATACGGACCTAAGTCAGTCATTTTTGTGTTATATTTTTATTAACGTTGTCCCACACTAGGAATTTCTCCTGTATCGGGGGTGCGTTTACAAATACATATTTTAACTCACGGAACAAATACTTGTTTCGTGCGGGAATCGAACTCGTGACACGCAGCGCAGGAGTCAATCGCTTAACTACTGCGCCAACTTTGCCGTGAATTAAATTAAATATTTGTTACAAATACAGAGATAACTATCTAAATCAATTTTAGAATAATCTAAAATGTCTTCTTTATGAAGAAATAGATTTTTGAATACATTAAACTATTGCTAAATGAATTTATAAATTACCTGATAAGTATTTTAGATTAGGTGGTCTGTAGAACTTTATTTTTATTACGTCCGATGGTAACATTTCCGTTTCCAACACATCCAGGGCTAGATACTTCGTTCGTAGTGATACCACCTGAGAAAAATAAACATGAAATTAAAACGCTAATATGTACAAACTATACCATCGCCTAGCTCCATAAAGAATAGAGGTAAACAAACCAATTTAGGGTTATCACAACTCACGTTTTACAAATGTCCTGTTATTTACATGATTATCGACTCTTACATGCCAGCTATTTATTAACAATTCCTATTGCAATATATTTAAATAGAATCATTAAAATAACATGCGTAATAGCTTAGTATTACAAAAAAACCATTAAAAAGTCGACATAAATTTTACGTGATAGCCCTACAAAAAAAAAAAAGAAAGATGGATGAAATCCAGGTATTAAACACATTTTGTGGAATTCAACCAATGAATAAAGTTGAGACATTTATCAATACAATTTTGCGTATTTTAATTACTTTCAAATCAACTACATAACACATGCATTGTAAATTGTAATACTTTCAAGTATGGACTAATTATAATATATATGTATCAAAAAATTTAACATATTAGGAAATTAGCTTACATGTGTGTCATATTTCATTCAAATCGGTTAAGTGTTATGCAAATCATAAATATCTAAACACAAATACACTGTTTAGATTAGTAGGAAGTAGGATTATTACTTTTATGAAAATCATCTATGTAGAAAAGGTTGTTAACATCTGTCTTTTAGGCGTAAACTACTCGTTGCCTAGCAACAGTTTGTTTACCTCTATTCTTTATCGAATTTGCCCGAACTATAGGTTGGGTATTTAAATTTAATGAATACAATTTAGTTAAAACCAAGAATTGGTTCACAATCGGATTGGCACCACCCAGTAGTCCTTATCCTTACTAATATTATAAATCTGAAAGCGACTTTGTTTGTTTCGCTTACACGCCGTACCTACTGAACCGATTGCTTTGCAGACGTAAAGTTAGAAGTCCGGATTAAATAATAGGGTACTTTTTATCTCGGAAAAAAATTATATTCCCGAGGGAAATAAAAAAACGCGAGATCTAACCGAATTCCACGCGGGCAACGCCGCGGGCGGGAAGCTAGTACTTTATAAATTGAAACAGGATTTGTAGATTTTTCTGCCAACTTCTACTCGAACGGGCAGTGTCATAAAATATTTCCACAGAAGTTATCTTACCTTATCAAGCGTATAAATGATGGCAGGTCCCAGGAAGAAGATCCAGAATCTCGGGGCACCAGTCAGCCTGGCCAGGCCGTGCACGAGACACAGCGCGTAGAGGAGCACGTGCAGGGAATGCGCGCGCCAGAACCACGGGTAGGCGCGTTTACGGATTACCGGATGAGCAAACACGAAGATTATGCACATTATCACGAAGAGGAGTACGCCTGTTACACCTAAGAAATAAAATTATTATTAATTGCGGTAATAAAAACATTCGTACACCTAAGAGAAGTGACCGAATAATTTCCATTATTTTATTTTTTTAATTAAAATATGTTTTAGTCTCAAGAAATCTGTTGTTCTGTCCTGACCGGACCGAATCACGCGTCGTAAATATATGATCGTACTGAGGAATACCCGAATCAATTGAGTGTGTCTCGAAATTCATCATCATCATCATCACCATCAACCTTTTTATCGTCCCACTGCTGGGCACAGGTCTCTTCTCATACAGAGAAGGATTGAGCGTAATCACCACGCTTCCTCAATGCGGGTTGGCGATTTCAGACCTAAAATTTCGGTTTCCTCTACTTAGATATTTTGCTCCACCTTGTAATCAGTCATTGGTGCCCAAGATACAGGGTGTATCTGACATCGTAACGCAAACTTCGCGAAAAGGCTAGACCGCATGCCACTAATAAAATTATGATAGTCATTTATGTCGTTAATGAACGGTTACAGAATACACACTGTTTAAAAAAAAGTGTCGGCTTGGCTTTTGAACGTTGCAAGCGTGCCGCCGTGCGGATTTGTAGGTATGACGTTGATCCCTGATGTGAACTCTATTAAATCAGCTGTTATGATAGTTTTTTGGGTTTTGTTTTCATTGCGCTTTTTTATGTAATTAGCGAATTATTTAATTTTTACTTTAAAATATTATTGGGTTATAAAAGTATAGCAATTGTGAACGGTCTGAAGTGAAAAATACTACATATATTATTTTTAAATCATGAAAAACCGACGAAAAGTTCCACCACTGGGGTGCTCAGAATCATGTACTGGATCCATGGTACTCGTTTGTGCGTCGATGTCAGATACACCCTTTATACTTAAAAAGTACGTATAACATAGAAAAGTTACACTGGTACTTGCCTGACCTGGAATCGAACCCGCACACTCATACTTGAGAAGCTGGTGTTTTTAAGTGTGTTTCGAAATGACCGAAATGGTAATATCTATAGTAATATATAAAGCTGAAGAGTTTCTTTGTTTGTTTGAACGCGCTAATGTCAGGAACCACTGACCCGATTTGAAAAATTCTTTGCGTTTGGTCCAGGAAGGCTTTAGGCTATATTGTTATATAGCCTAAAGCGCATAATAGATATAGAATAAATAGGAGCAAATGGTAAATACTTTATTCATTTAAAGAATAAAATAAACATTTAGTGAGGTTGCATTCAAAATAGTGAGAAGTAAATTAATCATAGGATAGAATACTCCTTATTATGAATACCAGGCAGATTTTGTTTGTTTTTTTGTTTTGATATGGCATCTCGTAGGTGGCCATTAGAGGCCGTAACTACTTAACCGGACTTTCCTGTGGATGCCTTAATTAAAATTAAAGCCTCCAGCCAGGAGCACTTAAAACTAAATTAAAATTGGGCGACTACGCACTAAGGGCACAGCCTGTGGGGTACGAACCTCGGCTTAGGGCGTCGCTAGAGAGGACAGCAAGGGACGGCTGGATCGAATGTATTCTTAATGGTTTGATGACCACGGCGTTTCCTAGTACTAGCTCTGAGAAGAAACGCCGAAACAAACTCAGAGGTCATTGTTGGGACATTATGATATTACTGGCTCAGCTGCGGCGCGGGCTGGCCTTCATCGGACAAGAGGCAGATCTTCAAATTTAGTTTCTGTAGAACATAAATCCGAAGAATTTACAATCACATTAAAATTTTGTCCGTACCTGTAACAGTCTGGAACACCCAGTAAGTGATGCCAGGCCTGAAGTCCGAAGTAAAGTGAACCTCTTTAGTGAGACACCGTAGGTTCTCGACAGGCTGCGTTGATACGTGGTAGAAGTTCACCATATGGCCGGCCGTGTGGAGAAGAGAGAAGAATAGTGCGGTGCACGCCACAATCTTGTGGAATTGGATGCTGGAGTCCAGTGGTATGTATTGTTGGATACTGAATTCCTGTAAAAAGGGTAAAAAATCATATTTTCTAAGCGCAGCAGTGGTAAACGACAAAGCTATATGGTGGATGGATCTATATGGTGTACATAATAAAGAGTATTCTATTCTTTCGAAGAAATCTATCTGTTCTATATTTTTTTTAAGTCGTTGCTCATCACTCCTGCGGGGTAATTTTTTTTCTTTCTTTTTTGGCTTCGCACGGTTTGTGCATTTAGCCATTGTGACGTAATGAACCGGCATGAACCGTCTTACGAGGGAGGTTTGAGGCAAAGTCATGATGTAGCCACTATGCTGCATATTTCACCGTTCTTTATGAACTATTTACTGAATGCACTTTTTACTTCATAAATCACGCACTTTTATTTAGTAAACAATAAACACTATAAATAATTTTAAAAGTCCAATGAAAAATGAGCGTGACACTCAGCTTGACTTTCCCGCCAAAACTCTATTGGCAGAGTAATTGCGTAACACATTATAAGTAGTAATGGGTTTCACTTTGACAGTTCAACAACATTCAATGCGTTATTTAAGTAGTTGAGCAGTTACATGTTCGAACATAGGGAGCAATGGAATAGCAATAAGCTTCAACATGATTCTAACTGATTATAATAGTGTGTTAATGTATAAAACTCACATACACAAACAGCCAGGCCCGGAACAACTACTTGTAGGTCATACAAATATTTGTTCTGCGTGGGGAACAAACACGTGAGACGCAGCGCAGCAGTCAATCGCTTAACCACTGCGCCGATCATGGTGGATACCATGATGACCTTCACACTGACAAGTTGTATTTGTCTTGAATGTGCATTCTGTGGTAATATTAGGTCTTTACATATGAAATTGGCGTTTTGTCTTACTGGCCATTTTGATCTCAATTATCTCCTCTTTGGTTTAGAATTCCAAATTCAAATTTATACAGCTATTTATTCATCAACTTGTGTCTCGAATACCGTATCTCTTTTGTTTTTTTTTTTGTGCGTCATTGAGTTTACAAAATGGAAAATTTAATATTTTGCGTTATTTACGAAAATGAGTTCCGTCATAGCACCAGTTCTGCAGAAACGGCTCGAAGAATTAATTATATGTATGGCAGTGGTGTCGCTAGAGAAAACAATGCGTTTTTGGTTCCAACGTTTTCGTTCTGGAAATTTCAACCTACAGAACAATCCCCGTGGACGGCCGGAGACCAAAGTCGACAATGAAGAATTGAAGGCTACTGTGCAGGCGGATCCATCGCAAACTACGTCCGTGTTAGCTGCAGGCTGCGGTGTTAGTGATAAAACTGTTTTAATCCAGTTGAAACAAACTGTGAAGATAAGAAAGCTCGAAAGGTTGAAAAAATCAACTCCGATGAGGCAGTCCAAACCGCCTTCAAAAATTTTATTGATTCCCTTCCTGTTTTTTTTTAAAGGCATAAACGAACTACCTATGAGATGGCAGAAGAACATAGATAGCAATGGATCATACATTGATTTAATAAATATAAACGACTTTTATTCCTCCTATACAAAACGCCAATTTCATATGTAAGGACCTAAAATGACAGTATGTTTGAGGTAGATAGATGTTCGTTATCACTGCCATGATTCATGTCCAAACGTTCAAAAAGCAGCCTATTTTCATTATTAATAGAGTTGATTACAAATACTTTACTAACATGAAAACAACTTACTTTTAATTTGGTTAACAGATTTCTCGACATGGTCAACAGCAACAAACTGTAGCAGAAAGACAAAGAAGCAGCGGAACCCCTGGTGATGGCGATACCAACGCCCATGATATGCCTCAGGTCCAGGTGCTCCGACATGAAGGAGTAGTGTGCGAATCTTTCCACGAACAGTCCGATCGTCACCACGTAGAAGACGAAGAGGTAGAATATATTCTGTCTGTTCTCTTCTAGGAAGGTCGTTAGGTAGTCCCATTTTAGTAAGAAACAGTGCCTGAAAATGACAATGACGAGTAATGTAAGTATTCCGAAATTGATTCACATTTGCCCTTAAACTTGACATACTGGCTCCTAAACACAGGGAGACCACTAAGGTCCGTATTGCATAACGCCACTCAAAACTCAAGCTCTACTTAAGTCTCGTTTCAAGCCATTTGATTGGTTGAAAGTAGTTTTAAGTAATGCTTAAGCAGAGATCAATGCTTGAGTTTCCTTCTGGAATACGGATCTAAGAGTCCTATATTGAATTAGTGACTTATTAAAAGGAATAAATTACACAAAGTATATTTCTACAAGCCCATAACTAGACAACATTGTTTTTCTTTTGTTAGGGTTCCGTATTCATGAGACTTCGCTGTCCGTTTGTTCGTCCATCCATCTGTCAACAGGCTGTATCTCATGAACCGTATAAGCTAGACAGTTGAAATTTTCAGATATTATGTATTTCTATTGCCGCTATAACAACATCATCATTCCAGCGTAATTCCCAGTCGCATACGAAGCTTTTTCAGCTTTGGAGTCTGAGGTCCGCTTTACCAGTCCAACTGCTGATATGGCTAAACTTCGACATTTTCCATGAAGCGACTGCCGTCTGACCTCCACAACCCGAAGGCGACATCGAAGCATTGCAGTTAGACCAATTGTTGGATTTTTGAGGGCTCCAACAACTCGTAACGACTGCCACTAGATGTTCGTATGGCAACCGGGACCAACGGCTTAACGTGCTTTCCGAGGCAAATATTTATATTCATGCATACAAATACTTGCACTGTACGGGGATCTAACCCGCGCCACCTTACGCAGCGGCCGCGTCCGCAACAACAAATTTAATACTAAAAATAAAGGGGGACTCCAATACAGCACACGTGATTTTTTGCCGTTTTTACAGATGATACATTTTATAGACGGATTTATATGATGTTTTTAAAGATGTACGGAACCCTTCGTGCCCGAGTCCGACTCGCACTTGGCCGGTTTTTTTTTTAAATTATGTTAAAAAGATGTTGTGGTAAGAAAATAAATAAATTTTATTATTATTAGTGTCTAAGGATCATAGTAGGTGCTGTTCTGTAGTTTCTTTTTTATTTTTTCAAGTTCTGTTTACTCCCATGGGGAAAAGTCGTTTATACAATATGTTAAGAAAACCCTGTCCGACCCGTAAGGATAATAAAGGTTAGGTAAACACATGACCAAATAAAATGTTACATAACCATGATAGTAACAATACTAGTGAATTTTGAAATAATCTTTTTTCCCGCGAATTAATTCCAACTTCCCCAAAATTTGGTAGTTTTTAAAAAGTAACAATATTATTTTTGACGGTATAATTGTGAGCGAATAGCGATGCGGCCCCGTGCCGCGTGCCCTGCCCCTCTTCGCCCGCGCCTGTATGGCCTACCGCACATGTTTTAAGTTACCTCTTTTTGCGAAATAATATTTATTTTTTTAGAAGGTTTTTTTTTAAGTTTAGCCTGTCTTTGTGGGCATTAGTAGAATCAGTTATCGATACCTAACAATACCTTCACGGATCGGACAGGGTTTTCTTTACATATTGTATATTTACGTATGTTTTAGTACAAACCTGGACTGCTCCATAGAAGGTTCGATATGGAAGCTGGTCATCCTCGCGACGTTAGTAGAGGTATCGAGGAAGTTTTGTTTGGCGCCCTTGCAGTCCAAGCCGATGGCAACAAATTCACCTTTGTATTCCTTCATCATGACCTTGAAGTCTGAATATGTGAGATGATCTTTGTGTTGGAGACCGGCATCCTATAACACGAAATAATGATGATTTTTATGGGCATAAATATAATGACCACCATAAAATGCTTTGATACCCTTAGTTTTGTAACCAAATTTAGTAAATGATCACCAAATCTTGACGACCAAATTAATGTATTATTTTTGCCTAAATAAATCACTGTGATTGCCATAAAATCAGAAAACGAAACATAAAATGACACGTCAGTCATCGTTTGTCCACCCTTAAGTTAGGTTAGGTTAGAACTGTGACCAAAACAGCGCGCGAGCCGAGCGAGCGTTGCGAGCACGCCGCGGCAGCGGCCGGCGAAGCGCCAATTAAAACGCTGGTATAATTTTGGTGATCATTTACTACTTTTGGGATAACAATGATTTATTGGATAGCAGAATTTAAAAACTTTGGTTATAATTTTACATTAAAATGCGAGTTTCATTTTGATGATCATTTATTATTTTTGTCTGCTATTTGTTACTATATCTGGTGGTAAGTTAAACATAAGCCGATTTTTATTGTCATCCTTCACTACTTACAAAACAGTATACTGAACTAAATTACAAAATTTTATATAAACTAGCGCTTGACCGCAATCCCGCCTGATGGTAAGCAGTGCTGCAATCGTTGATGGTAAAGCGTACTAGTTTATTAAGAGCCTATTCACTCTAGCCTTGAAGACACTTAAATTGTAGTCCGACGGAAACACCGTCGCTGGCGTATTATTCCAGTCCCTCGACGTACGCAGTATAAAAGAAGAGGCGAAACTCTTCGTTCGAATCGTTGTGGTATCAAGAACGTATACTTACAAAATATTCGTAATTTTCTTCGAGTGCAACTTCTACTTGTATTCTAAAATGCATATTATAAACGTTATGTTTTGTATCGGTCATGAATTATAAAGCTGCAATAGTTTGAGCCAAAATGGATATTATGGATATAGTTCGTGGCACTTTTTGGACTAGGCTGATCTTGATAGTTTAAGTACGGACGAAAGCAGGTCAAGCTACCTGAATCTGTCAAATATGCTTTATAGATAAAGTTAACAAAGAAATCTTACAGACTGTAGTAGCTTGATGTTCCATCGTCTGTAACTCATCAAGAAAGAGGAAACCCAGCGTAAATAATTTTCCATACTTACAGAAAACATTCCATCAATCAGCTCAGTAACATGCTCGTCTCTCAGCGACGTGGTCCTCGCGATCTCGACGAGCGAGCGCAGCATCTCGCTGAGCTCGCCCTTGTCGATGACGCCGTTACGATCGTCGTCACACATGTCGAAGATGATGCGCAGTTTGTCCTCGGTTGCACCTCGGGAGAATAGAACTACCGTGTCCAAAAATTCCTGCAACATAAATTTCAGATACTGTTAGTACTAATATTGCATTTTAGTGCACATTAGGAATCGAATGTTTTATTTGTATAAAATGCTGTATAGTGTATATGAAATTCGTCATGCTATATCTTATTGGCGCCGATTTCCTTGTTTACAAACTAAATTAAATTTAAGTCCAGTGGATCTTTTTCTTTATATTTGACTAGCGGCCGCCAGCGACTTCGTTCGCGTGGAGTTAGTTATACTCCGCTCCTATTGGTCACAACGTGATGTTATATATCCTAAAGCCTTCCTGGATTAATGGGCTATCCAACGCAAAAATAAGTTTTCCAATCGGACTAGTAGTTCCTGAGATTACCGCGTTCAAACAAACAATTAAACAAACAAACTCTTCAGCTTTATATATTAGTCTAGTAGTTTAGCTCTTGACATCAATTGATGTATTTTTGGTCGCCATGTTTATAATCGCGTCTAAACTGTCTATGGAATATCTTAATTTGACAGGATTAAACAAAAATGTTATCTTCTATCCTTTTCTTAAGGAGATGGAAAGAAAAAGATGCACATAACTTAAATTTAGTTTAGTTTGTGAACAAGAGAATTGGCGCCATTTTGTGAAATAAAGCCTAAAAAACATTTAAAAAAAGAATGAATTGAGTTTATGGAGATAAAAAAAAGTCATGTCACCTGGAAAGAGATTCTACCATCCCCGTCTTTGTCGACAATGTTGAACATCTTTTTCACGAATACAGCATCTGCCTTCATTCCAAGTGCGCTGGCAAACTCACTTTTCGATAGTGATGTTCTCATTACAATAGACTGAAACATAAATTTAACATAACTCTCCAAAATAATAGAAGGAACATTGTAGTTATGGTATTGGATAGTTACTTACTTCAGGGTCAGCGTCTTCATTTCTCCGGTGCCTTTTCTCACCGGGTGCTAATCCAAATGTGATGGCATAAGCTTCTCTGAAGAAATGTTCCAATTTACGCTGACGACGTTCTCTTGTTTCTGCTGTAGCCAGAATTTGTTCACGATGACCCTACGAGTAAATGAACATTTATAAAAATCGAAACATTTTTAAAAATAACACAGTTAATCACTATTCAGTCATATTACTATTTAGTCATATTTAGTCAGTATTTGACTAAAAAAAACTAATTAGTCCGTTAGCCAGATTTCCAAAAAATACTAGACATATTTTTCCTTTTTTCATATAAACAAAAAATGAAGACGACACAGCGCGGTGAAAACTCGTGTGACGTCACTACACGCTACACTTTTTAGCGGCCAGTGACGTCACCAGCCACCACTCCTGATGTTTGATGCCTTTTAGATTTGTCAATTTTTATTGATTTGATAAAACAAAATATACGTATCCAATATTTTTCTCTAATCTGAATGACGGACTAAATAGAATCATTTTTTTTTTACCCAGGAAACATCCCTATTCTCTTTATTTGTAAAACTACATATAAGAAGATAAGTTTGTATGCTACCTAAGTGTACCTATAACTCAGTTAATATCTTACCTGGGTCAAATTCAATGCTTTCTTATGGTTTGCTAGGAACGTGTCCAGTTTAACCAGGAACTTGCGTCGAGAAGCAGCAGAGTCCATTTCTAGGACCAGGTCGTGTTCTCGTGGCGCACGGATCAAGACTAAAGGACGCTTGTTGGTTCTGCTTTCCTAAAAGGGATAAATTTACTTAGTGCTTTATTATTGTGTACATTATGTACATAATGAGTCTATAGTGATCCCACTTCTTGGACACTGGCCTCTTCTCGGTGAGAAGTAGTAGACCGTTATCTAACAGCCTAGTGCGGGTTGGTAGATGTCACATGCCTTCGTAATATACATACATACATACAATATACATATACGGACAAATCACACAGATTGAGCTAGCCCCAAAGTAAGTTTGAGACTTGTGTTATGGAATATTAACTCAACGATACTGTGTAAGCATTAACTATCCTAATAATCTATCCATGCATTTCCATTCCCCATCCTTGTTGCGTCAACGACGATAATAATAAACTAGGCTGTATGGCGTACTATGCCTTCGCCTTTTCCATGCGCCCTCCCTCAAGAGTGGCAAGAGGGAGAACTAGTACAAAAGAAGATGGCGATCTCAGCGCATCCAACGCCGCGTGTACTCTAAATAAAATCGAATATCTGACTTCCTAAGAGCTTCGCTGGCCTAATAAACCCTCAGTTTCCATATCGGTGGTGTGTCTGTGCTTGACGAGTGTAGGCAGTGAACAAACAGCATCAAGTCCACGAAGAAGGAGCAAGCTAACCGACTGGCACCTGACTCGTCGTTGGTGATTACTCCTTGTCCTGTCCAACTGCGTCCAGGTTAGTGCTTTGCATGTTTGTTTCCCTGCTTTGAGACCCTGGGGTTGATAGGAGAATGCAGCGACTCTTCCAGGAAGCGTCAACATTAATTATGGTGCCTCCTGTGAGGAATTTTCTCGCGTAATTATTTCAAAAATACCTACTATCGGAAATTAAATCCTTCCATTCTCGTTATTACGTTAAATACGTAATCCCAATTCTAATTTATTCGTATACTTACCTACTTAAGGCAATTTCAATTTGCCTTTCAAGTTCTAAGTGTCCAAATAAAACCTAGGTCAGTCCATGATACCTAGTTATTGTTTCTTATTTGAGACCGATTGACTATTCAATCGTACATTCATACCTCGTTCATTCCCTTGTAATAAGCTGCATTTATTTGTATTAAATACCAAATTGCATAAATTACTTTGAAAAAACGTGAGTTCGAAGTTTCTCGAATTTAGTACCGAGGTACCTACACTCGTACTTGTCTCCGGCGGGAGACGGATTAGCTTTGAACTACCTCAAAGTCAAAACTTATATTCTAACAAATAACCTTGAGACGTGTGTGCTTGTATCTCAGTCAATACGTTCGCGCGGGCATTGCTGCCTACCTACCGGCTGACGTTCTTTCCGTTTTACCTACTTTTATAACTTTTATCTTTTTGAGTTAACTATGAGCGAAGTGGAATTAATAACCGCTATTAAAAGGCGGGAATATGAGTATACAAGTATGCAGATACTTTACGATTTAGCCAATACAGTTAAAGAAACTAAAACTAAATTTGCAGCTTTTCGAGCTAGGTACAAAAAGATTGATGAAATTCGTAATAGATTTTTGGAATGCAACGAGGATGTTAACCGGTTGCAATTAAAGCTTAAACCTTCGTTTGTTATCGATCATAAAGTGTTACTGTCATTCGATGAATTGTATTACTGTGTTATCGAGTTTGCGGATTCTCTCGATGCGAGCGCGGGTAGCGACTGTCGCCCGGAATTAGGTCAAGGTCACGTGCGTTCGCAAGTCAAGTTACCGAAGCTAGAACTCCCAAAGTTTGATGGTAATATAGAAAAGTGGCAAACATTTAAAGATAGTTTTACAGCACTTGTTCATAATAATAGTTCATTATCTGACACTGAGACATTTCACTATTTGCTGTCATGTTTATCTGGCTATGCACTGACATTAGCCAAGGGCGTGCCTGTGACATCGGCAAATTATTCAGTGGTTTTTGCAACTTTACTGGACAGATATGACAACAAGCGTATTCTTGCAACAGCTTATTTAGATAAAATAATTAAAATTAATCCCATACAAAAACCATCATTATCTAACTTATCTGAGTTATCTAACACATTTCATGAATGCGTTAGTGCCTTGCGCGGTTTGTGTATTGATGATTTATGCGAATTTATTTTATTCTACATTGCGTCTAGACCTTTAGATACAGAAACAAAAAAAAGATTTGAATTACAAAACACTGAAGAAATTCCGAAATTTAATAACTTCATTACTTATTTACAAGATTATATAAAAGTATTAGAAGTTAGCCAACCAGTTAATATTCCGTCATCAAATTCTACAAGTAAACAAAATCGACCTAATACAAATAAAGATTATTTATCGCGTCAACCAAATTCATCTCTAATTTCTTCCAACAATAATAATAAAGTTAGTCAGTTTGTCTGTGTGTGTTGTAATGAAAATCATTCAATCTACCGTTGTAGTAAATTGCATTCGATGAATATGACACAGCGACAACAATTAGTTAAAGATTTATGAATAAAATTATGTCAAAACTGCTTAAGGCCGGGTCACACTGTTACCGATTGTAAATCTAAGTCAATATGTTTCATTTGTAATGCAAAGCATAATACTTTGTTACATGAAGAGCATAAGAGTTTACTGTCTCATACTAGTGAACTGGATTCATCCCAGCATCCCGATATGAACACTACTCTAACTAGTGCTACCCAGTCAAACATTGCAAATCAACCTATTAGCAAAAAAATCCTTGGTACAGCAGTAGTTCGTGTGAAGCGAGCGGATGGTTCGTGGCAGTATGTCCGCACAATTATTGACAGTGGCTCGATGGATTCATTCATTACAAGTAGCTGTGCGCGACAATTAGGTTTACATATCAAGAAATGTAAATTAAATGTAAGTGGCATCGGTCAAAATTATGGGTGTAGCATTAAAGGTCACACCTTCGGTTCAATAAGACCTCGATTGAGTGACACTCCTCAGTTTGATATTCAATTAGTGGTTCTACCTAAAATCACATCCCTGATTCCTTCGATGTCGTTGCCGACAATCGTCAAGGATAAGTTTACACATCTAGATCTCGCCGACCAGGACTTTGATAAATCCGGTCCGATCGATCTGTTGTTAGGAGTAGACTGTTTTGACCAGATATATACTGGCTCACGTTTCAGTCCAGGCCCGGCTTTCCATGCGCACTCTCTAGTGTATTCGGCTGGGTGATAAGTGGTCAGTTTCTTCAAAACGTGGTAGCTAAAACTCCGGCTACACCCGTTACGCTCCTCGTCGCGCCTTCTAGTGCGCTCGACGGGATCGTTCAACGGTTTCGGGAGTCCGAGGAGCCGCCGAAATGTAAAATTTCCGGCCCCGAGGATGAAAAATGCGAACAAAAATATAAAGAAGGCACGCATCGCACCTCCGATGGGCGTTATGTTGTCCCAATTATGCTTAAAGATGATGCTCCAGCCTTAGGAAAATCATATCAACAAGCGTTTAATCGTTTTCTAAATTGGAAAAAAAGACTTGCTAGTCAAAATAGGTCAATTTTAACTTATTGAGAAATAATATTTTAAAACCAAAGCATATTTTAAGAGGATAATAACATTTTATTTATTATATATTCTGAAATTGTGATAATAGTACAAAATTATTTAACAATTATTATTATACAATTATTGAATTAAATTCATAAAAGTTTTATGACGGAAGACAATTATTTACTTAATGTTTTATGTCATATTATAAGTACGAGATCTATCAGTAACAAAATAATAATCAATGTAACCATAACCAGCTTGTTAATAGGGAAGTCGATCGCGACTGCTAGTCCAGTCGATCGCGACTGCCAGTCCAGTCGATCGCGACTGCTAGTCCAGTCGATCGCGACTGCTAGTCCAGTCGATCGCGACTGCTAGTCCAGTCGATCGCGACTGCTAGTCCAGTCGATCGCGACTGCTAGTCCAGTCGATCGCGACTGCTAGTCCAGTCGATCGCGACTGCTAGTCCAGTCGATCGCGACTGCTAGTCCAGTCGATCGCGACTGCTAGTCCAGTCGATCGCGACTGCTAGTCCAGTCGATCGCGACTGCTAGTCCAGTCGATCGCGACTGCTAGTCCAGTCGATCGCGACTGCTAGTCCAGTCGATCGCGACTGCTAGTCCAGTCGATCGCGACTACTAGTCCAGTCGATCGCGACTGCTAGTCCAGTCGATCGCGACTGCTAGTCCAGTCGATCGCGACTGCTAGTCCAGTCGATCTTAAAACTACGCTGTTGATTTATGATTTCAAGTAGTACGTGTGTTTGGTAGATCGCACAAGGTTTCTTTGGTAAACAGTACATCTTAAGTCTACTCAAGTTGGCCACCCCTGTCCTAAACTCTCAAATATTCCCAATCAGTCTTGAGCCTTAATGCCTTAGCAATAAGGTTGAAATCTAATAAAGAAATCTGACAGATTGTAGTGGCTTAATGTGCTGTCGTCTGTACTTGTTATTGACCTTGTTAACACGCCTTCTGTTGGGGCTTAAAACCATAACCTACACTATGTAGATTTTAGGTAGATATTTCCGTAAAAATCTTTATGTAAACTAAAAAATATGCATTACTGTATTTAGTCATAATCATAACGAAACTAGTCAAAACCCAACTACAAACATGCATTTATTTTTAATAATTCATAATATGTAATGCATTACACACTTCATTGTTTCTCTTTTTTATTAAAAATAACAACATTTATTAAAAAAAAATAATAGGCAGACTCGATTTTTAAGGGATTTACACACGAGCGGAGAAACGCTGCGTTGTAACACTCGTTTAGGCTTCCTTTATAATACTTGTTTATTATTTAGCGAAGACATAGAATCCTATAGCAAATATATAGATTATAGATATTACACTAAAAAAAGTCTACAATGAGACTTCTATTTTTTTTAATAAATACACTGGATAAAAAGGGAATCTTATTTTAAAAATATTATATATTTATTTACTCTCCAAACTGCTAACGGAAAGACGTTTCGTAGGCCGGTGGTAAAGGTTCGTCCCTTACCAAATAATTAGTTTATTTTCCTTTTATATACCTAACTAAAGTATAAGTTCACACTGTCTTTAGGTTATTTAAAATAAGCCACCAATTATTTACACTTATTAACTAGATTTTTATGCATTTCTTCGGCAGTAGCTGATAGTCCAGCTATTGCTGATTTCACTCTTAATTTTTCGCATTCTTCTTGAAACCCTTGTGGATTTCAGGTGGGGGGAAATGTGTAAGCATTAACTATCCTAATAATCTATCCATGCATTTCCATTCCCCATCCTTGTTGCGTCAACGACGATAATAATAAACTAGGCTGTATGGCGTACTATGCCTTCGCCTTTTCCATGCGCCCTCCCTCAAGAGTGGCAAGAGGGAGAACTAGTACAAAAGAAGATGGCGATCTCAGCGCATCCAACGCCGCGTGTACTCTAAATAAAATCGAATATCTGACTTCCTAAGAGCTTCGCTGGCCTAATAAACCCTCAGTTTCCATATCGGTGGTGTGTCTGTGCTTGACGAGTGTAGGCAGTGAACAAACAGCATCAAGTCCACGAAGAAGGAGCAAGCTAACCGGCCGGCGTCTGCCCCGTCGTTGGTGATTACTCCTTGTCCTGTCCAACTGCGTCCAGGTTAGTGCTTTGCATGTTTGTTTCCCTGCTTTGAGACCCTGGGGTTGATAGGAGAATGCAGCGACTCTTCCAGGAAGCGTCAACAGATACTATATTTATAATCCATACTAATATTATAAATGCGAAAGTAACTCTGTCTGTCTGTCTGTCGGTCTGTCGGTCTGTCTGTCTGTCTGTCTGTTACGCTTTCCCGCTTAAACCTCTCAACCGATTTTGATGAAATTTGGCACAGGCAATCTTTGGACCCTGAGAAAGAACATAGGCTACCTTTTATCCCGGAAAAATATGATGTTCCCGAGGGAAATCTAAAAAGCGCGATATAACCGAACTCCACGCGGGCGAAGCCGCGGGCGGAAAGCTAGTAGATACATATATAGATAAACATCCAAGACCCAGGCCAATCAGAAAAAGATCGTTTTCCATCATGACCTGGCCGGGGATCGAACCCAGGGCCTCCACGTCGCAGGCAGGCGTGTTGACCGCTGCGCTACGGAGGACGACAAAAATATATGTAATATGTTTTGGGTTACATTACATACCGGTTTTCTTACGATATTTTCCATCGCCGTTTTGGGAGTAGTGGTAAAGAAATTATTAACACAAAGTAAAGCGCCTGATGATTCGAACCTACAACTTCTAAGTCATGAGTTCACGACCGATAGAAACCATAGGCCATCGCTGCTCTGTTTACATTTTGCAAAGACTAGGTGAACCGTGCGAAGTATTTGCACATAAAAAATCCTTGAATTTTGGTGTGAACTTAGGTGTAGCGGCCCACAGAAAAGCTTTAAAATGATGCCTCATTTATGTATATTTATAAAGTATGCAGGAAGTTCTGACGAATCAAACAAAAAAAAGCCTTTGAGAAACAATATAATTAATTAATTATCTTTAATGTTTTTATTTATTTGATTTTTATCCAAAATGTACTTGCAGTCTAATTATCAAATTAATAAAGAGATTGAGTACCATACGAATAAAGATTATGAACTTAGGAGTTCCACAGGGAAGTATATTAGAACCGTTAATATTTACCATAATCAAAAATAGTATTACATATTTATCTAGAAAATGTGTAAAAGTCGTGGTGGCTTCGTGGTTAAAACACCAGCCTCTCAAGTATGAGTGTGCGGGTTCGATTCCAGGTCAGGCAAGTACCAATGTATCTTTTCTAAGTTATATGTACTTTCTAAGTATATCTTGTACACCAATGAATGATTATAAGGTGAAGGAAAACATCTTGAGGAAACCTGGACTTTACGTCTGAAATCGTCAACCCGCATTGAGCAAGCGTGGTGATTACTCTCAAACCTTCTCTGTATGAGAGGAGGCCTGTGCCCAGCAGTGGGACGATAAAAGGTTAATGACGATGATGATGTAGAAAATGACATTTACCTGACTTTCAAGAACCGTAAGTTGATCAGTATGATCCAATGGAAGTGTTCGCAGTTTGTCTCCTTTGCGGTCGGTCACGTGAAGTGATGGTTCTGGTCCCAAACGCAACTTCACTATACGTTTGTGAGATGCGTGTACCCATTCACGACAAACCATTTTGTCAACTGATCCTTTAAAAGACAAAACAAGAAATAATGGTAAAGCTTCTTCATATTTTAAATATTGCTATTACAATTATTTGCTAAACATATTATTTTATGCTCATAGCCCTGTATGAAGTGATGGGCGCTCTTGCTGACCAGAAGGTCCGCTATTAAAAAACGATAAATCCTAGTCGTGATCTCATCATAATCAATGTCAGAAATTTGTCAAAAATGTAAGGATTTTACAGGTATTTTTGACAGAAAGAGACTGAGATCAGACTGTGAACATTCTTAAAATTACGAGACTTGCCCCTCGGATATACAACGTTATTTTATCTTTATACGAATCCTGAATACAGTTTCGCAGCAAGCAGAATCGATTCCAATAATTTTTACACTGTTTTTTTTTCCTTTTTTGTAATGCGGCACTAGTTATGACTTTGTGCCAATTTCAAGTAAAATAAAAATCTTCAAAAGTTCTTCTTTCTTTCTCTTATGGCTTTGCACGGTTTGTGCATTTAGCCAATATCACGTAACGAATTATTCATGTCGAAAAAGACTGCCGCGCGAACCGAACACGGAGGAAGTTTTGGTATAAAGCCATGATGTGGTCACTATGCTACAATATTTCACTGTTCTTTATGAATTATTCACTTAATGCACTTTTTACTACATAAATCACGCGTTTTTATTTAGTAAACGACACTATAAGTAATTTAAAAGTCCAATGAAAAATGAGTGTGGCACTCATCTTAGCTTTCCGCCAAAAACCCTTTACACTGTTATATTTTTCCCAAATATATTTAAAAAATGTTGCAGTGTGGTTACCGAGCGCAACACAGTTCAGTTCAGTTCATAGCGGATCGTAGTAGTGTCATAGCTCATAACTTTGAGATTTTACATGATAGCTTTTTGAAATTTTGTACATAAATTCTTTACATAAAATATTGGACACGTGTTTCGGTTTCGCATATACATATAAAAAATAACATTGTACATATCAAACTCAAAAGTACAAATGTACAAATTATCACCTTTATATTGTGCATTCTTCAGATGCTCTTGTTGGATCTTCAGTTTCCTTCGTCGACTGTTTTGTAACTTCACCACTCCATACCCTGCGCCGGCGCAAAGTATAGGAACAAAACCCAATATAAGGCAAGTGTAAATGTATGCGAATTCGTTGCCCTGAAATAAAAGAAAAAATGGCTTAGTAATGATGAAGTGTTTTATAAAGGAGTGAACTTTTTTCATATTTATAAACTAGCGTTGGACCACAATCCCGCCTGATGATAAGCTAGTGCGTTTTACCATTAACGATTGCATCACTGCTTACCATCAGGCGGGATTGCAGTCAAGCACTAGTTTTTTTTTTTTAATAATTTAATCTAGTGCTTGACTGCAATCCCGCCTGATGGTAAGCAGTGATGCAATCTTTGATGGTAAAGCGCACTAGTTTATTAAGCCTATTCACTTGAAAAAACTTCGGAATAGGAAGGATGACGGCAGTTGAGTTGTTTATAACTAATAAAAAAAAAATGTCGAAGTTTAGCCATATCAGCAGTTGGACTGGTAAAGCGGACCCCAGACTCCAAAGCTGAAAAGGCTTCGGATGCGACTGGGATTAACGCTGGGATGATGATAATGACTTATAAAACTTAGTGAATAGGAAGGAAGACGGCAGTTGAGCGAGGTGATGCAATGTTAAACCCAGCAACATGACCAACGATGCTGCCCCAGAGGGAGATTGATCTGGAGACCCTCCACGATTAAACTCCCGACACAACAACATTTGACGCATCGTACCCAGGATACAACGCAACACAACTGCTCAGACCCGTCCTCCATACGGCTTCACCAGACATCATGCCGGAACACGACGAATCGCTTGGCGGCAAGACTTTGTCTGGTGGGTGGTAACTTCTGCTGGCAGCCGATATTATAGCCTACTACCGAGTAAATTGTTAAGATTGCCCATTTGAATTAAATGGGTATGGCGGCAGTTGTGTACGGAGCGCCATCTTGAGGGAAATAAAGTCTTTATTGTAGCGGTCAGTCTATCCAAAATAAAAAGTAAGTTGTAGTCTCCTCAGAATTTTCCTGTAGCCAGAACGGTTAATCTGTCCACTCTGTATCTCTGTACGGTATTCACCTCAAAGTAATCGTATCCCCTAAGGTATTTGCAAGGCGCCAGTTTGGACGCGTTGAGCTGATAGGGCTGCGGACAAGGGTCGCCGGCGCGCCAGTGGAACACATCGCGTTGTAAGTCGCGCGGGCCTATTGATGTACTGTTTACTATGATATCCCACATTGTTATCTGGCGTAGTTCAGCTATTTCATCCTTTGTGAAGATACTGCAAGAGAGACAGGTAAGCTTTTATTAAGTTTTATCGTATTATTTTGTCAAATAATTTTATTTAAATGATTCGATACGTTGTTACTTGGTCCTACATTTTCTTCCAATACAAAGTTTTCTAAAATTCGTTCATTAAAATTGGATACAGTCGTCACCAAAACTTCATTCTTAATTTTTGAGGGCGGTACAAAATTTACTATTCTTTTACAAAGAGGAGTGGCAACATCAAGGGCTGTTTATGCTTATGTTAATATTAGGACCTTACCCATTCTGTTCATTTTCGAACCAAAATCTATCTGCGTCTCTTATCCTCGTAAACTGATCTATAATTATAGCTCTGAATAGATCTCCAGGATGACCAGTAGATTCCAACATACCACCTGGAAATGAAACAGCAATTTAGTATCTTCATTATCATATACATAGGTAGGTATGTACTTCAAAATTATGCAGGGCATTGTTTAATTTACCGATATAAACATCTATGTTATCAAGTCTTCCGTTGTAAGCTTGGATTAATTTCTGCAAGAGATCCGGGTTGCCCTCAAACAGTTCAGGATTGATTTCGTTGAACGTTTTTATTTTCTTCAGTCCAAAATATTCTCTGTAATAAATAACTTTTTGGTTTATGTCGACCTTGCAGAACTTTAAAACTATTTAGTATTTGATTTTGTTTTATAGTGCTAAAATAAGCGAGTCACTTTGAAGTTTAAGAAGTTCTGATTGTGCAATCCACTTCAGAGCGGGTGCAAAAATGATCTTGCAAACTTTTTTTTTTATATACTAATGCTTGACCGCTATCCCGCCTGATGGTAATCAGTGATGCAATCATTGATGGTAAAGCGCCCTAGTTTATTAACGTCTGTTAATACACCAGCGTGCTAAGATTCACTCAAAAAACTGACTGAATAGGAAGGAAGACGAAAGGTGAGCGAGGTGATGCAGTGTTAAACACAGCTAATGATGCTGCGCCAGAGTGAGATTGATCTGGAGACTCTCCACGACCAAACTCGCAACACAACAACATTTAGCGTATCGTACCCGCCACACATCGCAACATAAATGCTCAGACGTTTGGCGGCAAGACTTTGTCTGTTGGGTGGTAACTTCTGCCGGCAGCCTATGTTATGGCCTACCACTTTGTAACTAGTAGAGGTTCCTTATTAAATAAACTCTTGTCAAATTACCTGGCAGTGTTATAGTCCGGCAGTCCGTTGTCCCTTCCTCGCATAATATTGAGTGCACCAAGATCTCTTCGTGAGAACTCCATGGGTCCAAACAAGTTGTCTCGAACATCAGAGCAGAGTAACGCGTCCTCTCGCTCAGAAACTTGTGATGCCATTCCTAGGAGGACTTCTTCGATTGGTACTTGAGACATCACGTCCTGAAAACATTCTTTCCAAGTATTAGATCAATTCAACAAACTATGCATAAATAAAAAATGATGACATGTTGTTGGTAGAGAAAACAAGCGAACATTAATCCACTTTAGCCTTGGATTAAAACAGTGAGAAGTTATGAGGAGAGGCCTTAGCATAGCTTTGGGATGCTGCAAGCTAACAGTAAATTGAAAATTTGATTTTTCTTGAGGTACCCAGAAATACGAGTATAGATAGTGAAACTTCTCTTTTAAGTGCCGTTCAAGTCAGGTAGTGCCTGATATTGGCTTGTGGAGAAAACTATTAAAGAAACTGCTACGTAGTTCAATGATAGTGCCCATCCTATAAAAAAATGACTCAGATATAGATCTAAGTAATACTGCTGTGACCAAAATCATAACGGAGTGGCAACCACGTGATGGTAAAAGGAAAAGAGGCAGGCAGGCAAAAAGATGGATGGACGAGATAAAAAAAGTCGGAGAAGCTATCTGGTCAAGAAAAGCCAAAGACAGAGACGAGTGGAAAAAGTTGGAAGAGGCCTATGTGTCACAGAACACGCTGATCACTGAACAGGATTATCGAAGTATTAATTTGTAAATTAATGTTAGTTCAGCAATAAAGGCTTAGATAGATAGAGAAGACTGCTGCGTAAGTACCTGTTATTATTCTCATCAACTCTAACTATTCTTACTTACATTTCCATCCCACCAAGTTTGACACAGTCTGATGGCGTCATGTCCTCCGGGCGCGCGTCCATATTTACAGTGTTTGTCCCTCAGTAGTATGGCGGGCGGCACCAGCGTGTGGCCGAAGCGGAAGGCGGCCACGGCGAAGGAGTGCGTCACGCCGGGCGCGATGTCCGCACGGTAGCCTTGGTACGGAGGTAAGGGGATGCCAAGAAACGCGGGTACGTACTCGTTGAGTATTATATTCTGGGAAACACAATTTTATATATTTATGTATTTATTAAAACTTTATGCAAAAAGAAAAACATTGCGCAATGGCGGACTTAATGCCTTAGGCATTTTCTACCAGTATACCATAAGGTGATGCAGAGACAGAACATGGTAGGTGCAAAGATATAAAAGAGAAGTTGAAAGAGAAACACAAAAAAAATATAATAAATACATACATTACAAAATATAAACAGTAAAGAGAGAAAAAACAATATAGATAGAGAAAAATAATAAATTATATGTTTGATGAATCTGCCAATGTCTTACGTAAGTATTCCCGAGCTTTAATTTTAAATGTGTACTGACTGGCCAACGTCCTGACATTCAGAGGAAGATCATTCCAAAGGAAAACCGCCTGGACAAGAAATGAAGACTAAAGAAAACCAGAGCGGTGTGAAGGACATCGTAGAAGACAATTAGTGGAAGAACGAAGATTCATATTATGCGGAGAGCATAAATATTGAAACTGAGAAATAAGGTAAGAAGGAGAACAGGGTTTGTGTAGGAGTGAAAACAAGGTCGTCAAAGCTCTTAGAGCTCTGTCTGTCTTGTCTGTTTAAGAACTGTAATTAGGGGACGCATAATCAAAGAGTATCATCATCATCAACCTTTTATCGTCCCAATGTTGGGCACAGGTCTTCTCTTATACAGAGAAGGATTGAGCGTAATCACCACGCTTGCTCAATGCGGGTTGGCGATTTCAGACATAAAGTCCAGGTTTCCTAAAGATGTTTTCCTTCACCTTGTTATCAGTCATTGGTGTCCATGATATACTTAGAAAGTACACATACCTTAGAAAAGTTACATTGTTACTTTAATCAAAGAGTATATTTTATTGTATTGAGGTCAGTTTCCTTATTGACTAACACAGACACTCCATGGATTTCATTGTTTTAGTGACTGGGGAAAGAAATCAATAATTCCAGTAACCCATATCGACGCCGATATATTGTTTTCACTTTGCAAACTTGTTAATCTTGAAAAGAAAGCTACGTAAGTGAGAAATATCGGGAAAACCCCATTAAAAGTGACACTTATGGCGCCGTTCAAATATTACGTAAGCGGATTTATTACAATTATTTACCCCCCCATCCCCCATGTCAGCAAAGGTAGGCAAAGCTCTTACCACCTCCCCCTATGCTTACGTAAACATTTTTAATTATAAATGTATTTTTTTTATTTAGAATAATGTTATATTTATCATTTTAAAAATAAGAAAATAGATTTAGTATAGAGATGAGATTTTACTGATAAAATATATAACATAGAGTAAGGGACAAAAATATTATAATCTTATCAACATAACATGTTCAAGCATAGATAATGTGAGGGTTGCCATTCGTGTAAAAAAGTAAATAACTACCGATGACGTAATCATCATCTAGACTCCCCTACCCACCATGTCATCCAAAATAAGCAAAACATAGACCCCTCCGCCCCCCAATAGAGCTTAAGTAATACTTGAACAACCCCTATGTACTTAATTATTACATAATATATATAATATATTATAATATTATGGTCCAACTGCAATGTATTATATCGCTTTCGGGTTGTGGAGGTCAGACGACAGTCGCTTCACGGTCACGGGAAATATCAAAGTTAAGCCAAACAGCAGTTAGACTGGTGAAGCGAACCCATCTGGAGCCCAAAGCTGAAAAAGCTTCGAATGCAACTGGGATTAACATTGAGATGATGAAGACTTATGTACTCAATTCACCTGTAAGCTAGCGATAACTATCCTCCTGGCGCGTTGGAACAGCTGTTCGTCGCTCCAGTCAGGATGCTGTCGGTGTACCCGATCTGCGACCACGTTGTGCCAGCGGAGAAGTAGCATACCGAATGTAACCATTGCTGGGTTCTGGTTTGTGCGTGGATCGCCCAATACTAGAAAACAATTGGGAAGGAGTTAAAGAGGTATGGTATGGTTTAAAAATATCAATTTTTAAATTTCTTTATAAACTGAGTACTTATGATCTTTCGAAGGCGTCTGGAGCAGACTAATAGCCTATGGATAGGAGCGATGGCTAATTTTATAATTATAAATATATAGAAATAAATATTCAATTTGGGCAAAGAAAAGGAAAAAAAAGACTCAAATTGTTTTCAAAACTAAATGTTTTCACTTATTTGTATAAGTGAAAACGTTTAGTTTTTATTTATTTTGAGTCATAATTTTTTTCTCTTTTTTTTGCGCAAATTGAATTTTTATTTCTATACTTTTATACTCTCTAGTCTCTTGACTCTTGGCTTACACAATTTTTATTCACATCGCTTCCAGAGAACGTAGATGGTTAATGTTTACCAGCATCCGGGAATTGATTGAAAGCCGACTAGCATAGTTAAGAAAAGGCTAGACCGATTAACTTGCTTTCAGATAGTTAATAACTTTCCAAAAATTAATGAAATCATCTTCCGAATCCTCCATATACTAAACAACAAAAACTCACAGAATAGTCTTTCAGGGCTGAGCATCCTCATATAGTGCGGCACGGGATTGTTGAAGAGAGGAACTCGTTTGGTGTTACGCAAAGGCATGTTTCCTTCACTTGCGAGGCTCCCGTTCTGTGCGCACAATGGTACAAAGTTAATTTTAATGTAGCTTTCCCTTTTTCCATCTGAATCTAAATGTGTTCTCATTGTACTTCTCAATGTTTTGTGTGGTAATGTCAACATTTTGTAAGTCAGGATAAAACTTTAGCGATCCAGTGTGGCTACCATGAGTTTTCATTACGAGACTCGATCGTCGATATCGACCGCGTTTAACTCATTGATTGGCCCACTTCAAGTTTGTAAGAACTCACAACCTATGAGAGCGCCAAACATAACATACAGAAATACAGGGTGTATCTGACATCGTAACGCAAACTTCGCGGATAGACTACGCCGCATGCCACTAATAAAATTATGATAGTCATTTATGTCGTTAATTAACGGTTACAGAATTCACAGTGGTTAAAATAAAGTGTCGGCTCGGCATTTGAACGTTGCAAGCGTGCCGACGTGCGGGTTTGTAGGTATGACGTTAATCCCTGATGTGAACTCTATCAAATCGGCTGATAAGATAGTTTTTCGAATTTTGTTTTCATTGCGCTTTTTTGTGTAGTTAGCGAATTAATTAATTTTTACTTTAAAATCTTATTGGGTTATAAAAGTATAGCAATTTTGAACGGTAAAGTGAAAAAAACTTCATATAATTTTTTTTAAATCATGAAAAAGCCGACGAAAAATTCCACCACTGGGGGGGTTCAGAATCATGTACTGGATCCATGGTACTCGTTTGTGCGTCGATGTCAGATACACCCTTTATACTATTGAGAAGCCGAACTGCATTTCTGCACTGGTGAGTAACTAACCATATTTTTTTTGTTAAAGAGGTATATGGGTTATAATATTTGTATAAACATGTGTGAGATGGATAATTTTATTAGTAAAACGTATGAGTTAATAAAACATGATAGTATCTATGTTTTTTTAAGTATGTATAAATTTGGATGTGTGTATTTGTGTATCTATTTCAGTATATTGTATTAATAATATTTGCACCAACGACAGCCCCATTTGCGGTTCGGGAGAATCTGTCCGTTCTTTGGTTGTCTGGAACAGATTGCATTAACGATAAGGCCCATAGTATGTTTTGTTGTATTGAATGTATTTTGATCGATGTTTCTTTTTGGTGTACAATAAAGAATATATAAAGAAATAAGTAAAGATTTATTCGCCATATTAACCTATTTCTCATATTCTTAACCAAGGGTATCCAAATTATGAACGCTAATTCATCAATGAAGCTTAAAATGTGTTCAATGTACGTATTATATATATGAGTTAAGTGACCTTTGGCACATAAACATAGCCTGCTGGTAAATGAAGAAACATGACTGATCGCGCACAAATACTTGTTTCAATTATATTGTGCAATAAGATAAATTATTCGCTGGTTTAAAGCTAGAATGTATGGATTTAAACGCAGATATATATGAATATATGAATGTAAACGCGTTAAAACTGATGTATCAGACTGATTAATTTGCGAAGAGAGATTTTTCATTTTGTTGCCACGCTATGTAAATTATCGTTAAGTTTTCAGTACCAACACCGCATTGAATATGCACAAATTGCCATAGATTGTATTTTTAATAACTTTTATCGACCTCAAACTGCTGTCTATTTCTTGAAGAATATAAGATATGGCGCTTTACTATATGTTCATCTATTAATGTTATTGTCATGAGACAAGACAGTTCATTAGCTTGTATTATTTAGATCTCTAAGGCACGCGTGTATAGCGAAAGTATACGGGCTGATCATGTGAAAGTTGCTGTCGTAAAGACATATATGTAGATGAGAGTATATGATAGCATATGTAGTTGTAGGAAAGTACGTAAAGAGGCAGGCGTGGCTGCTGGTGGCACCTGAAATGACCTCATTGCATTCACCCACGCCTCACTGGTGCTGTACACGAAGCTACCGTCTATCCACGCAGTCATTTGGTTTATCTGCAACAAGAAATAAAATGTCATACTTATACCAGGGTCGCGAGCAGCATGCTTGCATTTTCGAAGTAATTGAGTCGTGTTCAACAATTAATACATGTTATTTTGTATCAAGTAATTGGGTCAAATATCTTTACTTTGTCAAGTACCACATGCTCAGTTGGTCTACAGATTATTTTAATTCATTGGCACATACCTAGGTCCTCTGAATAGTATGATGTTTTGTACTTAAAATTCCAGTAAGCTGCAGTCATTTAAAGTAGCGCTCAGAATTGACAGCTGAATAATGCAACAGGTATGGGGTTACTGCTAATTTATTCATAGATACATTTTATGGTACTATAAAAATAGCTTTTGATTCTAACCAGGCTTAATTTATACGTTAATGTCTTCGGGATATCAAGCAATCCCTACTGAAGTAGATGTTTGTGATTACATGTGTATAGCTGATCAAACTGGCTGCAATTAATCGCCAATTAACATTCCTATTGAGGCTTGTAGATTTAAGGTAAGGTTCGCTCGTAGGGACATATTTGTAGACTGCCGCTGCATTCATGTGATGGGTGTATCTGGGTTATACTACCATTAAGTTTTATTGCCTAGAATTCGGCCTTCGATGAACGCGGTCCGTCGGAGGTTAGGCTGAGTTTACATTACATGAAAAATATGTGATTTTGTAATTAGAATTTGTATGCTAAGAATGTAACTACATGTTTGATTTGAAAACAATGCCTGGAATCAGTAAGCTTAGGTACTTATGCAAATAAACGATACGTCGCAGTGTCTTATTTTCTGCATTATTAATAATTTTTACAAAGCATATCGTCTTTGTTTTACTGTTTGAACGATGAATAAATTATATTCTCTTTGAATAACTTATATGAAACACAGTAATCAATAATGTTTGATGGCTAAAGTTGAAAGCTTGAACGAAACTTATCATGTGTAGGCGGACGCACTCTGACGTAAAGATGATGTAGTGATCAATACTATCGATTACCACTGAATACTAATGGCATAACTGAATATAGTGACATCATGGTTTCGGTACATTTAGACAGGTTCTATGGGTCATCGCTTTGTAACCAACCAACTTCTGTTATGTTAATACTATACGGTGGTAAATAACATGGGTCTCTGGTCGACGAAAGCTTCAAAAATGATATATCATTCTATTGTTAAGTAGGTACTAGGTATAATTTGACAGACAGGGGGAGTGGCAAAATCAAACATCGCTAGATACGTTCACTAATGACTTTATTTTAAATCTTTAAGTAGATATTTATTAATTTAATCTAATATATTCAAGTGAAAGATGTCGAATGAATGATAAAAATTAAGAAAAAGTGAAGCTTCTAAAACCTGTTATACCTATATCATCAATGAGTATAAATTACTTGTAAATGAAAATGTCCAAAATTGTATCCATGAAATAAACAGCTAACAAAGTGTGGGGTAACGTTTAACCTTCCGTAAACCACGTGGGGTTTCATAAACCCCAGCGAAACAAAAATTGTCGTATCTTTTTCAACTACCGCGCGAATTCCACGAAACCTCGTGTAGCTGAAATTGTGACGTTGCCAAATCGCATCATAACATTGATTTAGTAGTGGCATCACAGGCGCAGAGGACGGTCGCCCGCAAAGTGAGGTCGGGTGTCACAAACCCCACGTAGTTCGGGACGTCGTCTAAAAGGTAAGCAGTATGGACATGGAAAACTGATCTAGCTATAATTGGAACTACATATTTTAAATGCCGTCATGACACAAATTACTTAATCAGAGATCTTAAAAAGGTAGACCATCACTCATTATACACTTAACGTACTCAAAGGTACGTTGTAGGTAAGTTTAGAATATCTACTCAAGTTTGTATTCCTCTTTTCTAGAGTTTTTGAATCCAGAGACAGTGCATATCTCTGTTTTTAATCATAATGCAGATACACTGACTTCTAAGTCTAGTATATGATAACTTAGGATAATTTCTATCTATCATATCTACAGGTTGGTAATGGTATCGCGCAATCTGTTAATCATTACTGTCTGTACATTTTTTTTTTTTTTTGTAATCGCCGGTGAATAGTTTCAACGCAGAGTGTTTTAAATTACGTACTGAATCTATGGTTTCACCTTGCGTGTCAACGTCATATTCATTCGTAGGTATATAAAAAAATATTGTGTACATTACCTGTTCTCTAGGACTATTAGGACTCTGTCCAGTGTTCCGATCATATGCTGCTCTAAGGAACGGCATGTATTTGGCGCCATTGCACTCAGGGTCATACATGTGGTCGCATTTGTCCACTGGTATGCGATGGTGTTCGATAGGACAGCCGGATTCGGACGCCATCACGATTTCACCGGTTACGACCTGGCCTGAAGTAAGTAATCTGATTAAACAAAGTTGTATGCGTATTTCTTGTGGGACAAAAATGATATGCCGTAGTCAGGCATTTATTCCCTTTATGGCTGTACCATAAAAGGATTAGCTCATGCTTGAGAGGCGAGGACTAAACACTGGGCAGTCGTAAAAATAATAATAACAGAATGGAGTTGCCAGTTATCAACAGAACAGACTTACTTACATTGCAAGCTAATAAAAAGCTTGTAAAAAATGAAAATGTGAAACTTGTATAACTTTTACAATCAATTTTACTCAGGAGATCCTTCTTTTTAGTAAAACACATACTAGTGCTAGGAGGCCCCGCTCTATAATGTCAAATTTTAACACAGATAAGTTATAAAGCCAATCAAAATAAAATAATGATAATCTATAACATGGAAAATAAAATACCCTTCATGCTATTGAAAGGAGCCATGAATAATACTACATTTGCTAGAAAATTCTACCTTTAGGAAAACGTTTTTCTAGATTGATTAAGGAACATCGAAATCGCAAAATATATTTTGTTCATGTTCAAAGTTGACACCGTAGATGTCTCTCAATATTCACCGTCCGAAGATTGTGAGTCTCTTCCAATCCAATGTGAATATCTTACCAAAGAAGGCCAGCAAGGCAGTCCTGTTGGCCAGCGAAGGTAGTCCATCTTGCCCTCTCATAAAGAGCTTCGACAGTGTCCTGGCGCCAGGCCGGTCGACTCCTGCCATCATATAGACTCCATCAGCGTAGGACGCTGGCGTCTTGCGTGTGAGACGGCTACCTGTGGATAAAGGAATGTGTTATCGTGGTATGAATTACAATAGAAATAGGAGTGTCAATCGCAGGAATTTGCCTTTGCAAATGTGGTTTCGGCTTTATCATCATCATTTGTACCTAGGTCGACTCGCTGCGGGGTATGGGGCTTTCTTTAAATTATTAAAATCTTATGTATGTACATAAAAATATATCGAATTTTAAGAAAATAAGCGATATTCATTATATCACACTCGTCTCCACAGAGTAGGCAACTCGTTCATGGGTCATTGAATACACTTTTACAACAAGCTTCCCATGGACATTCGAAACTTACTCATTAAACAATTTAAAAACTATATAAAGGCCACACTTTGCAAAAAGGTGTATTATAAAATCACAGATTATTTAGAAGACAAAAAAGCTTATTAAGCAATATGCGTAATTATAACGTAAATTATTGCAAACATTTTTATTTTTAATGTCTGGACTTGAAAAAAGACGATGATCCCTGAGTTTGTTTCACCTATTTCTTCTCAGAGGTAGTTAGTTAGGAAATATCGGGCTATATCTAGTTTAAAAAAATACATATGACGTGTAAAAGTGATCCTACTTGCTTAATAAACGATTTCATTTCTTTCCTTTCTGACAGAAATCCCGGGGCTTGGCTTGGTTCACCTTACCTAATAAGGGTCGGCTTAGATAAGATATACCACTTATTGAAAAATTGCGAAATATTCGTATAGAATGCAAACAAATATGAATTGATGGAAAAATTATTTTAATTGCTATTTATCCAATGGGTTTGGTGGAGTCATTCCTAGTGTGGGGCAAAGTATTTATTAAAGAAAAAAAAAAAAAAACTATGAGGTTGATGATTCAAACATTTTTATAACTTTTTCAATAGTAGTACTCTCACTATACACTTTAAAATCAACCTCATTAAAATTGCAATAAAGTTGAAATTTCTTTATTTTAAAACATGATGGGGTGTCTCCACATAGGAGACCATTTTATTCTCAACATAGTATATAGAGAAAACAACTGGGATTTTTAAATTTGGTTTATTAATAATTGCATTAGATAAAGTAGAGAGCCGGAAAAACAGGAATCATCATATATAATCAAGAAATGATGAAATTGTTACCAGCTTTTGAATAGCAATATGAAACAGGTAATATAAATTTTATTTAACTACCGTCGTTACACGTAATTGTAGCAATTAAGTGTATTTAAAACATGTGAGCAATAAAATAGTAATCATTATCAAAGATAATCGATGTTGTGTTGCACACATGTATGATTTTTAAGCTTTTAGGAAAGAGAAGTGTTGTATGCAGAAGTTAATTAACATAATCAAGGTAGGACTAGTGATGTAAAATAAAAAAAAAAAAACTATTTGTTTTTTTTTCACTTTGTTGAAGAAAAACATGAAAAAAATTTTTGTGTCGTTGTTTTTTTTTCTAAATTTATTTTTTCTCTAGCCTACGTTTTAGTTCAATTATAAATTAAATTTGTAATTTGTATAATAAATCAACATATTATTTATTCTTAATTCACTACTTCCAACAATAAATCACAACTCAATATTTTTTTTCGATTGTTGTTGTATATCAATGAATGTTGCCAATATTTTTATGAAATTTTGGTACTATTTTATCAAAAAAGTACCGCAGGTTCAAGAATAAACCTAATACTCTATTATGTATTCTTAAGCCTTAATTATTTAACGGTATATGCCATAACAGTTTCAGATTTCATGCTCTTGAAAACAAACATTCCAGAAAAAAACAGTTTTTTTTCAGGTATTTTTTTTTTTTGTTTTTTTTAGGACCACATTAAACTAAACATATAAGTATATCATACTCGCATATTAAAACATATTTTTGTTAAAAAAACGATGTCTGTTAAAACGAAACTCGTTTACACTATATCATATTTTAGACATTTCATGATTTATTGAAGAGCGTTGATAGTGCAAAAACACGAGTTCTCTTAGATGTCGAAAAAGGCAGTTCCGAGTATTTTTGCGACTTGTCTTGGAGTTATTTATAGCATGTGTAATTGTAATTAGGTTTAAGATAAATATTGAACAGTCTGCTACTGTTGGATAGACACGAATGTTATTTGTCGGATTGCTAACACTGATCGTTACATCAAAGAAACTGGAAATCACTTGGAAAGTTAAACGGGAAGGTTTCAAATAAACTTCATAATTGGACAGACTTATAGTTACCAGAAGTGAATGTAGCCGTTCACTCTCGTAAAATCAAAGCTCTCTGAGAATGCTCAGTCTTGGGCAATATACTCTCTGTTTTATCCCTGTGAACATTCACTATAGATGCATTTATTTGGCCTTTGCATTGTTCTTGCAGACAATTTATCGTCGGTATCATAATTGTGTCTCAATTTATGGTGGGTCGAAGATTCATATCTTACTGTAAGGGACAAGTTTCTATCTACGTAGTTACTTATTTTTATCTAAAACTGCCATTATGTACCGTCTAGATAATGTCACCTACTGTGTGAAACTGATTGAACAGATAAATAACCTGACGCAATAATATGCTTAACGTATTTTAACTTCTATGCAATATTTTAGAAATTTAGATAAAAAACTTTAATATCTTTTTAAATTAGTTTTCTTTCGAGATTCAAAAGAATGTAAATGAATAATCAAAAAAATATAAAAGTTAAGAATTTCAAAAGAATATAAATGAATAATTATTTCCAATAAGTATACTTACATCGAAAAGTGTTTGCAAGCTTTGAATATAAACCATAAACATCTATTTGCATATTTGATAGATATTTGAATTTATTAAAATGTAGGTAGGTATGCATGTATAAATGTCGTTAATATTTTGTTGAGTGTACTTAGTCAAATTTCGAGTCAATGTTCAATGTAATTGGAGCATACAATGGAAAGTGACAGGGCAGAACTACAAATAATATAGTTATTACATGGTGTAGTTACTAGCAATTCCCATATATGAATATAATATTGCTGTAACCTTGTTTTCTTTATCCATACTAATATTATAAATGCGAAAGTAACTCTGTCTGTCTGTCTGTCCGTCTGTTACGCTTTCCCGCCTAAACCTCTCAACCGATTTTGATGAAATTTGACACAGACAATCTTTAGACCCTGAGAAAGAACATAGGCTACCTTTTATCCCGGAAAAATTTGATGTTCCCGAGGGAAATCTAAAAAGCGCGATATAACCGAACTCTACGCGGGCGAAGCCGCGGGCGGGAAGCTAGTAATAAAATAAATGTAGCATATTTTCCGTAGACACAACGACTTTATTGACATTTAACGCTTTCTTATTTAATTTACGTACATTCCGTTACGCAAAAAATTGTGATTGTGACTTAAAAGATCACAATTTTAGGTTGTTTTTTTTTTTTTTTTTTTTTTTTTAATAATTATAAACTAGTGCTTGACTGCAATCCCGCCTGATGGTAAGCAGTGATGCAATCGTTGAGTGTAAAGCGCACTAGTTTATTAAGCCTATTCACTTAAAAAACTTAGGAATAGGAAGGATGACGGATGATGATTGATTACTGATACGTCGCTTACTTAAATGTGAGTAGAGTTACAGTTTTATGGTTGACGAAGGAAGAGCAGTGGTACCCCGTGGTATTGGCATTGATTAACGAGTTTTTTTTTTTAATTATTATAAACTAGAGCTTGACCGCAATCCCGCCTGATGGTAAGCAGTGATACAATCGTTGACGGTAAACCACGCTAGTTTATTAAGAGTAGCTAGATCATGGATTCAAACCCAGGCATGAGGCAGAAGCATATATTGCCTAAATAATTTCATCACAACTGTTCTCAAAACGGCGAAGGCATCTAGAGGTAACCAGAAAGTCTAGAACGAAACATTCGAAGATATGTGACATCTACCAACACTCAATGGGCCTGCGTGGTGATTTATAATAGCCCACATTTCTTCTCGAATATTCCTATATTACCTATTAAAAAGTATTTAGAATGCTACATACATATTTACAAAGCAAAATGTCGGTTAGCACTATGTTCATTTATATTCTAAAGTCAATATACTATATTTATTTATTTTATTTATTGGTCTATCTACAAATAAAATAAATATGTTATGGGTAGCACTACCTAGTCTTTTTTTTTTATAAAATTATAAACTAGCGCTTGACCGTAATCCCGCCTGATGGAAAGCAGTGACGCAATCGTTGATGGTAAAGCGCACTAGTTTATTAAGAGCCTATTCACTCTAGCCTTGAAGACACTCAAATTGTAGTCTGACGGAAACACAGCCGCTGGCAAATTGTTCCATTCATTTTATAAAATGTGTTTATTAAATTGCATTTTCATAATCGTTTGTCATTTACATATTACAGTCCAGTTATATAATATACAATACTGTATGTGACAAATAAGGAGGAATTACTAAATTATAGTGTCGAATGCAATACATGATACATTCGCGTATCAATACACAGTACTTATAGCACAGCAAGTTCGCCCTTATACAATGTGGTGACGAAAATATATTAAAATCTGCATTAGTAGTGATGTATCGACTATGATTTTTCTCGGTGGTAGGCCATAATATCGGCTGCCGGCAGAAGTTACCACCCACCAGACAAAGTCTTGCCGCCAAGCGATTCGTCGTGTTCCGGCATGATTTCCGGTTAAGCCGTCCGGAAGACGGGTCTGAGCAGTTGTGTTGGGATGTGTGCCGGGTACGATGTACCAAATGTTGTTATGTCAGGAGTTTGGTCGTGGAGAGTCTCCAGATCGATATCCCTCTGGCGCAGCATCGTTGGTCATATTGTTGGGTTTAACATTGTATCACCTCGCTCAACTGCCGTCTTCCTTTCTATTCACTATGATTTTTAAGTGAATAGGCTTAAGAAACTAGCGTGCTTTACCATCTACGATTGCATCACTACTTACCATCAGGCAGGATTGCAGTCCAGCACTAATTAAAAATTATAAAAAAAAATTGCGAGCGGGAGCCGATGGATGCGGCACAAGCACAGCACAAGACCGTTCATTGTGAAAAGCCTTGGGTGAGGCCTTTGTCCAGCTGTGGAACACTATAGGCTGAAGGAAGAAAAGAAAGATGTACCGACTATGTATTTTGCCCATATTTCTAACCATAGTGATTATACTACTTAGTATTTATAACTGACTAGCTGCGCCGCACGGTTTCACCCGCGTTTTTTTTTTTATATGCCCCGCTCCTATTTGTCGCAAAAAGCCCTCCTGGATTAATGGCCTATTCAACGCAAAAAGATTTTTTCCAATCGGACCAGTAGTTCCTGAGATTAGCGCGGTCAAAAAGACAAACAAACAAACTCTTCAGCTTTATTTAATAGCATAGGTTTTTTATGTCTAGGCTGGAAACATCATGACATATGTATATAATTATGTATAAGCAGTTTGATATTTTGTCATCATCATCTCAGCATTAATCCCAGTGCCATCCGAAGCATTTCTTTTTCAGCTTTGGAGTCTGGGGTCCGCTTTACCAGCCTAACTGCTGATTTGGCTAAACTTCGATATTTTCCGTGAAGCGACTGCCGTCTGATCTCCACAATCCAAAGCGATATCGAAGCATTGCAGTTAGACCAATTGTTGGACTTTTGAGTTTGATCTTTCATATATCGTCAACACCTATATAAAAATATATAAAATATTTCTTTTGTGCTAATAAAATATTTCTATTCTATTCTATTCTACCTGCCCTACCTATGCCAGAATAACAGTCTATTTAATTTTTACAAGACACTGTTTTCAGTCAAGCTTCTTGTTTACTCAAAAATAACTACAAGCCAAGTGATATTAAAATTAATGGTAACAATTATGTTAAAATTGGTCAAAATCAAGTGCGTCTTGTTTGGCAGGTCATTGAAAACGACACTTTTATCTTTACTACGATTAATCAACGTAATCTGTCTTTCTGATTTGCCTTTACAAGAGCTACTTGGTTGGTAGCAATTAATAAACAATTTTTAGTCTCACATATTTTTAAATAAATTATATGGCGTTACGTTTAAGTTTAAAACTGTTTCGGACCTTTTTTATATTTGGGGGATATACCTTTATTTCCATAGAAACATTTTATATTAACCAGATATAATGTGCTAAGCAGTGTTTTTTTCTAACATACGAATAATTAATTTTGATAATGTCAAGGTTACCTAAACACATGTGGTATAACTTTAATCTAAAATAATAATTTAGACTCAGAAATATACTCGTATCATCGTATGTAAATAAATCGCTTACATATTTGACATATTGATTTGAAACAGCTAACGAGCTAATCAATGTTTTTTTAACTTTCACTTTACGTCACTGAATCAAAGTCACTTGCTTTGCATCAACAAGAATTTACACACTGTCAACGCCAATTTTATTGTTATGTGTAAACGTTTAATGACAAGACATTTCGGTCAGATGAGGCGTGAAATTAATTAAACAAAATTATTACGTGCATGTTAATCTCAATTAATTAGTGGTTTGATAAATTCATGTTAGATTACGTAGCTAGTTATGCGGATATTGATACAGCTACATACATTACACGTGTATCTATGTAAATCTAAACAAATATTGTAAAAAGAAAAGATTCGATTTTTAATCTTCTTCTCCTTTAGCCTATAGAGAGGTCCACTGCTGGATAAAGCATTCCCCAAGGCTTTCATTACATTAGGGTGGCTTTTCATAATCCCCACGCTTGGCAGGCGGGTTGGGGATCGCATTAGTTAGATATTCAACAGGAAAAGCGTTGTTGCCCGCTTCCCTGGTGAGAGTTTCCTTAGTCGCCTATTACGACACCCCCAGGAGGATATGGGATGGTACTATTCTAAGATTATATACACACCATTTTTAATGCTTGTTTGTAAAAATAAAAAAAATTAGTAGATTTTACTAAACACTTAAACAGGTCGACGGATTTGGATTAAATTTTGCACACGAGTTGGATTAGAAAATTCAATATTTTCCGATCCCGATATTCCGATGAGATTTAGATTTAATAAAACTGCTGGGTGCATCTACTTTTTTTCACAAATTGAATGTGTGTGGCGAGTGGTGCAATTACAAATTGCATCATTAATACATTTAGTTAGATACAGTAATCTTTATTGAACACCATATAAATTACAATTGGAAATTTAGAAAGTTACAAAACAAAGAACGCTCTAGTTGTTTATGAAGTATGTAATCAGCTCCAAGTACTTGATCAATATCTACTAAAGATCTACAGAATATATTTGCACTGGTATATACATTACATGTTATGCAATATATTGCGTATGTCAACTTGTAATTGTGGGAAACAATACATTAAGTGTATGTCAACTTGAAAGTGTGAGAAATCAGTTCAAATAAGTAATTTAAAACTATGTTGAGGATGTCTTATAAACGGCGTGTTTAAATGGTATTACCAATACTCACCGATTACCTTAAGAAGGTGGTTGGGACAGATTTATGCGGAAGGATGTTGTGGTGTTGTCTGGGAGAGGCCTAAGTGTAGCAGGGAGAAGTGTCAGACTGTGGTTGTTTGACCAAAGCTGGTCACCAAATCTGTAACTTTTCTTAAGGTTTAGTAAGGTACGCCTGCATTTAAAGGATTCTTTTTCTTATACCTGAAGACTATAAAAAGAAATCCAACAACTTGCACCAACGCGCTTTGTCCATTGTTCAGGTTTGTACATATTTTTATTGTTTACATGGATTTCTTTACATTTAATACCTACCAAGAAGTTGCAAGAATGTGGTTTGATAGGGCAATTAAAATATAATCGTAAAATTAAAACCACGTAAAAGTTATGTCACTATTTAAATTAATTTGTGTAAGCTTGCACATGATTTGAAATCGAAAGTGTTTTTTTAAGTTGTTTTATTTTGTGTTCAGCGTTATTAAATTCAATTTGCTTATGAAAAAACTTTTTATAAAAAGCGTAAGAAAAGGTTAAAAGTTTTGTCATAGGTGAATATTACAATAACTAAACTCTATGCTATTTGTCGAAATTGTGCTAAATACTTATTTCGTAAATATTACATTACGAAATAAGTATTTAGCACAATTTCTCTAAGTTAATGGTCTCCATTTTCCACATAGGTACACATATTGGTTTTATATTATTTTAATACTAGCTGTTGACCACGATTTCATCTGCAATCCAAGATGTAACGTGACGTTTGTCCTATCTTTACATGATCTACCCAAGTACTAAGTAAATTATATCCTTTTTTTATTCATAAACTAGTGCTTCATTGCAATCCTGCTTGATGGAAAGCAGTGATGCAATTGATGATGGTTATACGCGCTAGTTTACAGCCTCCGTGGCGTAGCGGTAGCGGACGCGGCCGCTGCGCAAGGTGGCGCGGCTCCGATCCCCGCACAGTGCAAGTATTTGTATGCATGAATATGAATATTTGTACTGGTCTGGTCGTGCCTCGGAAAGCACGTTAAGCCATTGGTCCCGGTTGCCCTACGAACATCTAGTGGCAGTCGTTACGGGTTGTTGGAGCCCTCAAAAGTCCTACAATTGGTCTAACTGCAGTGCTTCGATGTCGCCTTCGGGTTGTGGAGGTCAGACGGCAGTCGCTTCATGGAAAATGTCGAAGTTTAGCCATATCAGCAGTTTGACTGGTAAAGCGAACCCCAGACTCCAAAGCTGAAAAGGCTTCGGATGCGACTGGGTTTAACACTGGGATGATGATGATACGCGCTAGTTTATTAAGCCGATTCACGAAAAAAATTTTGTAAATAGGAAGGAAGACGACAAATCCAAATCCGTTTAGCTGTTTTATTGGAAAGCTGAAACAGATGAACAATCAAGCAAATTCTATCAGTCAGGATGTTAGGAGACAACAAACAGTAATCAGTGGGAACAGTAACATTTACTGTATGAATGCGAGAAACTGGTCGCACGAGGGACGGAATGCGCGCGTGACGCTAAATGGCGCAACTCCGTTTCTACTTGCATGAGCCACGAATTAGGGACGAGGAGATTTCGACTACCATACCAATTACGTTGAGCCTTCGTAAACTTTGCTCATCATAGTCATTATCGCTCGATAATCGATAAACGATAATATAAATTGCTCAAGATAGTAGATATAATAAAAGGCAATGAGAGGGTTATTTGATTACGAGTTCAAATCCTATAATCATTGTAGGTAATTGTTTTTTTTTTCAAACTATTTAATTATGATGTGTATGTGTGCTGAGTGCAGCACGATTTAGGCTGGTGCTGCAAAATGCTACCTGGCGACTTTGGATACGGTGGATTGTGGAGAGGCGTGCGAAGAGCCTAATTGGCGACCTGATTTGGTTCAAAATAGTCTCAAAAGCGTAAGGCGTAGAATAGCCAGCCTGTCGGTGGTCTACAGTTCATCATCGGACGACCTGCCGTATCCACCCTTACGTCGTTGATAGCACTACGATCCGGACAAAGCGTTTCGCCTCGTCTTTCATACAGCGTACATCGAGGGACTGGAATACTTGGCCAGCGGTGGTCTTTCCATCTGACTACAATTTAAATGTCATTAAGGCTAGAGTGAATAGGCTCTTTATAAACTAGCACTCTATACCGTCAACGATTGCTTCACTGCTTACCACCAGGCGGGATTGGATGACATTATTTGAAGCACCGCAGTGTTTCTCTATATATTATTATTATATATAATAATATTTCTACCGTGTTGCCTGTGTGTATGGAAGATGCTACTGTCAGAACATGCGATTTTTTTTAAAAGAATATATGATTGTGTGAAATAAATAATACTTAAACAATATGTAAAAGAAACCCGGTCCGATCCGTGAAGGTATTGTTAGGTATCGATAACTGATTCTACTAATGCCTACAAAGCCGGTACAACTTAAAACAAAATCCCCCTAAAAAATAAATGTTATTTCGCAAAAGTAGGTAAATTAATACAAGCGCGGGCGAAGGTGGCAGGGCAGGCGGCATGCGGTCGCTTCGCTCATAATAATACCGTCGAAAAAGGTGATGTCACTTTTTAAAAACTTACCAAATTTTGGAGAAGTTGGAAGTGATTCGCGGAAAAAAAGATTATTTAAAAATTCATTAGTAGTGTTACTGTAATGATTATTTAAAATTTCATATTTTATTTGGTCATGTGTTTACCTAACCTTTATCATGGGTCGGACGAGGGTTTCTTTACATAGTTTAAAATAAAATAAATAAATGTACATATTTGTTGCCGTTTTAATAACGCATTTACCTATTCTCATAAAAGGTATGGTAGAAGGAAAGCGTGTGAACTGAACAAACGTAATCTTAAATCACTGACAATCTGATAAGAATCGTTGCATTTTTTTTGTTCTGCATTTTACGCGGCCTGGTATTAAATCAGATGGTATGTTAAATGTTCGTTTAAAATGTCACCTGACTGCGTATATGCAACATTATTTTTTATTTAGGGTGCGAAACTCGAAACACGTGTCCAGTATTTTTGAGTAAAGTATATATGTACAAAATTTCAAAAAGATATAATGTAAAATCACAAAATTATGAGCTTGCTATTCAACTTGCCAAGCTCGGGCGGGCGAACGCGGTGCGTTGACCTCTGGTGTTATTTGTTGCGCGCGCGAGTACTATGATCTATCATAAAGGTGCGTGCGTGGCGCACTTGGTATCCACACTACAAAAATTTCTACATGCATTTGGGAAAAAATATAACATGCACTATATTCAGGTTGCGTCGTATCACGTTTGAAGCGTGCGTAGTACTTATATTATTAGTAATCGTATAGGCAACCAATATTTGTGCCCTGCGGGGTTAATCTAGATAGATAGACATAACAAATGAATAAACTAATCCAGATAGACATAGAAATTGACTGATAGATTATCAATCTTATTTAATTTTTTATCTTGTGAAGCATAATTAATTTTAATTGAAACGAAAGGCAATATGTCGGACAATCGATGTGTGGTATAGATAGAAGTGGGACCGTCAGTGTGTCCTATCGATAAACATCAAAGTTGAAGTTGTGAAACTTCAGATGACATATCAATCTGACCTCCGAATCTATGTATGTAGCACTTGCTTTCCGACCGCGGCTTCGCCCGCGTGGAATTCCGTTATATCGCGCTTTTAGATTTCCCTCGAGAACATATTTTTTTTCCGGGATAAAAAGTACCCTATAATTTAATTTGGAATTTTAACTTTACGTCTGGAAAATTTCCAAGCATTTAATTCAGTAGTAACAGCGTGAAAGCGGAACAAACAAACTCAGTTTCCGATTTATGATATCAATATAGATAAAGATCTGATTGATTGGTAGGTACCTACCTCCGCACATATGATCACTGTTAAGTAGTTTTAATTAGTGATGAAATACTTCTTAACATTACGTTAAGCATGATAAGTAGGGTATACATTTTTAATTTGGAAAGTTTGGTCTTATCTGTGAGTCAAAATATCAACGAGTTTTCAGCAGCTTAATGAATGACATGGTACCGGGTACTCGAGATATATGGATGATAAATTAATACGGCTTCTATCTAGCGCTATCTCGGTGTTAGTACATTCACGAGTTGATCTCGTTGCGCAAGAGGTCATCGCAGTAGCTACTGAGCATCGTGACTTAGTGCGACCTCTTTTACAGTTTCAGTAGGTCAACTACTAATCTAAACGTTTTTCATTTTGCGTAGAGGCTAATGTTATTTATTTATCTTCTTACAATCCACCATTATAGGTCATCCCAAAGCGATAAATGAGGGAATAGTAAGTTAAAATTATACATAACTAGCGGCCGCCAGCGACTTCGTTCGCGTGGAGTTGGGTATGCTCCACGCTAATTGGTCGCAGCGTGATGTTATATAGCCTAAAGCCTTCCTGGATTAATGGGCTATCCAACGCAAAAAGAAGAATTTTTCAAATCGGTCTAGTAGTTCCTGAGATTAGCGCGTTCAAACAAACAAACTAACATGCAAACTCTTCAGCTTTATATATTAGTATTTAGATAAATTATAAGCAATGCTTTACTTGTGAATTAATTCTGATAAAAATAGAATAAGTCTGCGTCACTCACTACGAGGTTGAGCTTTATAACCTAACCTAATATCTCTACAATTCAATAAACTATCTTTTTAAAACCATATTTTTTTATAAATTATAAACTAGTATTCGTCCACCGTCCCGCCTGATGGTAAGCAGTGATGCAATCGTTGATGGTAAAGCGCGCTAGTATATAAAGCGTATTCACTTCTAGCCTTGAAGATACTTAAATTGTAGTCCAACGGAAATACCGCAGCTGACAAACTGTTCCAGTCTGTGTCTGTGTATTAAAGACGAGGCGAAACTCTTCGTTTGGATCGTTGTGGTGTCAACAACGTAAGGGTGAAAACTCGCCGTACGACGGGTCGTCTGATGGTGGAACGAAAATGAGGGAATTAAATCATACAATTCCCTCGTACACTCTGCAAAATGCATCCTATAAAACGCCGACAGGCTAGCTACCTGAGCTAAATCCGGATCGCCAATTAGCCTCTTCGCAGGCCTCTCCACTGAATCCAAAGTAGCCAGGTACCATTTTGCAGCACCAGCCCAAATGTGGCTGCAGTATTATTTTTTGGATACCCTTTGATCATTGTTCAAGTCTTTTATTATTTCATAATCATAATTGAAAGTTTAAGAAAAGAAGTCTCGATTTACGAAGAATCGATTAAATGGTTCAATAAATATAGAAAATGTTAAGGTAATCTCACGTCCTATTTTAAATACGTATGAAAAATAGATCAAAAACACTAAAATGTATAGTTTCGGAAATTTGTCTTTTGCCAACAAACTTAAATTGAACACTGATAAGCAGCGCGTTGATATCTTTTACTAGACAGCTTTAACTTTTCATACATTTTTTTTTAATTCAATTTTTCTTTAATTGCATTTACATAAAGCGATAATTGATTCCGAAATAAAATATACAATTACAATAAACCCGAATTATATAGTCAATAAATACAGAGCTATAATAAATCTTACAAAACCTCTATTCAATGTAAAATAAATTGAAAAGATATAATCTCTTGGCTAAGCTCAAATACGTATTGATTCTCACGTTGAATTGATTATGTATGAGCATAAACGTGAAAGACAGTGGCCAGATATAATTGGTATTATTCGTCGGACAAGTTATTTGATGGATGAATGTAATCTGTTTCATTGCTTCGCTGAGCAACTTCAAAGTAATAAAGAATAGAGTTCTTAATGGCGATTGAGAAATAAACTGTTATAATTATGTCAATCTAAGGCATGCTATAATAAAAAAACGATGCTATATCATCATCATCCATCATTTTAGCTTAAAGGTCATAGGCCTCCCCCAACGATCTCCACGACGATCGGTACTGCGCCTCCAGCATCCAGCGGTTTCCCACGACCTTCACCAGGTCAAGACAAGGTGGACCGATGCTATATACGACAAACTACTTATTTTACAAAACCCGCCACACTGTTCCCAACACACTGCAAGTCCTGAAAGCCAGAATCAACAGCGGAGACCGCCAGAAAAACGCCAAGCAATGAAGCTCGACGAATCCTGGAGAAACGATTCAACTGTCTTGGGTCCCGCAACGAAATTAATCAGAAAAGAATAACAGAGGAGTAAGAAAAAAGATATTTACGACAAACTACTTAGTTAAATACCACCTAAACTCTGTTGTAACTGTTGATTTACAAATATAGTAATAAATCATAGTTTTAGATAATACTTAATTGATTTACCATTTGTCGTGCGTTCCGCCGGACGAATGTCGTGCTTGCCTCTATATGGAAACTTTAATGAATCGAATTATGCTTCAAATATTTATATTATCTTTAAGTGTTTTTAGCGTAACCAAAGTGTCAATGGTATTTTTACCAAAAAGATATGCTATAACTTAATCTTTAAAGGTAGGTTGCTAATTTATCGCTTCTTTTTGCATTTTTTTTTTAAATCAAGAAGTTTGGGCTGGTAATAAGGTACTTGTATAACGTTGCTACGGTAAATTGTAATTGATGTTATACATGATTGCAATTTGCAAAATGTTTTGGCAAGAATACTTCTTTTCAGCCTATAGAGGTCCACTGCTGGACAAAGGCCTCCTCCAAGGCTTTCATTTCATTGAAGTGTTCGCCATAATCCCCACGATTGGCAGGCGGGTTGGGGATCACAGTAATTTGTTATTCCACAGGAGAAGCGCTGCTGCCCATTTCCCTGATCCTAGTTCCGGTCCGAGTTCCCTTAGTCGCCTCTTACGACACCCACGGGAGGATATGGATTGGTACTATTCTATGCCCGGTACCGCATGGGATGGCAAGAATACTAGTAAGAATGAACCTATACGTATGTTTAAAACAGATTAATTTATGTTTTATTACTTACTAGCTTTCCGCCCACGGCTTCGCCCGCGTGGTATTCGGTTATATCGCTTTTTAAATTTTTCGGGATAAAAATTACTTTTTATCCCGAATAAATTTGATATTCCCGAGGGAAATCACTACTACTAGGGTACTTACGTACCCTGTTATTTAATCCGGACTTCTAACTTGACGTCTGTAAAATTTCAAAGCTATCGGTTCAGTAGTTACGGCTTGAAAGCGGGACAAATAAACAAACAAAATCACTTTCCGATTTATAATATCACAGTAAAGATTTGTAATTTTAACCAACACTATCGCTAAGGCATAAGTTTGTCAAACAATTATCTCCTAATCCATACTTATGTTGCCCGTGTATTCCAAAAGGTAGTTAATAAATATTGAAGTCATACCCAACAATAATGGCGCTTACCATTTACGTAATTCTGCTCCATTATTGAGACACAAAAAGTATAAAGCAGTCCCCACTCGCATTGAAGACAAGTTTCCATAAATTGTGTTACAAATATGATCATATCGAAAGTGGTTCAGGGACCACAAAACAGCTACTGTCATCTGATAAACAGATATCGACTTGTAAATACATTGGATAATTTACTTGTGTTTTCATTGTGTAATCGTTTTAAATAACTTAGTAAGCTAGTTGTCATGGAGAGTAGTGAGTATAAGTGGTGGTAGGCCATAATATCGGCTGCCGGCAGAAGTTACCACCCACCAGACAAAGTCTTGCCGCCAAGCGATTCGTCGTGTTCCGGCCGGCATGCTTTCTGGTGAAGCCGTACGGAAGACGGGTCTGAGCAGTTGTGTTACGATGTGTGCCGCGTACGATGCGCTAAATGTTGTTGTGTCGGGAGTTTGGTCGTGGAGGGTCTCCAAATCAATCTCCCTCTGGGTTAAACATTGCACCACCTCGCTCAACTGCCGTCTTCCTTCCTATTCGCTCAGTTTTTTGAGTGAATGGTCTTATTAAACTAGCGCGCGTTACCATTAACGTTTGCATCACTGCTTACCATCACGCGGGATTGCGATCAAGCACTAGTTAATAATTATTTAAAAAAAACTATAAAAAGCCTATAAATGATAGGACTCAGGTCGCTTTCCTCGAAAGGAAGTGATCTGTTATCTACAGTATGGGTCCAACGCGGTAGAAAGATATTCCAATGTACATATATCTTTTTTTCTCGCATGACAAGTATTAAAGGCAAACAATGTAAGGAAACCGGCAAAAAAATTGAAGACATATAATTTTTCGGTTCTAGGACATGCTAGTTTCCTCACGATGTTTTGAAAGCAGTGCTGATGTATACTCGCAGTATATAGTTTATACCCAACTAAGGGCTTTCTTGGGTCCAATGGCGAGTGGGACCCGTCATCACTGGGCCACCACTATTCTCAGCAGAGTACCGACAGCAAAATGTTCTATGCAAGAGCTAAAATAGTCTTTACTAGCGGCCGCCATCGACTTCGTTCGCGTGGAGTTAGTTATGCTCCGCTCTTATTAGTCGCAGCGTGAAGTTATATATGGCCTTCCTGGATTAATGGGCAGTCCAACGCAACAAGAAGTTTTCAAATCGGACCAGTGGACCTGAGATTAGCGCGTTCAAACAAACAAACTCTTCAGCTTTATATATTAGTATTGATATGTAAACTTGAAAATCTTCAACCGTCTGCTTCCTAGCTGTGAATATGGTTAAACTATCATCAGCCTCCATACTCGAAGCAATATGTATATTGCAGAAACAAATGTTTCAATGCGGATGCAATAAAACTCATACTCAGTATAAAATTTAATGATGATCATTCATGTGGAATCGTGTTTTTATTCCAGCTTTATCAATATCATTAAATTCCTTTAATTCATAAGCGCAACAATGAGCTTTATCTTACGCGAAATTAAAAGCCTTTAGTAATAAAATGTGTTTAATACCTGTATTAAGAACGGAAAAATGAGGCCAATATCATAATATGCAATAATTATTATATTTAAGTGTTAAATGTGCACAAAGGACATAAATTGAGGGTATTATAAATATGAAACAAGAGCGTAAAAGATAATATATTGCTCTTAATTTTAATATCTGGGCAGTAGTGTCACCATTTGAAACTCAAGAACGGCTGAACCGATCCATAAGATTGATTGTATTTGTCTCTGCCCTGAATGGAAAATTCAGAAAATAGAGAAAATTCATAAACAATATCTGAGGCCGTACGAAGTCAGCTTTCATATAGGTAAGTTTTTGTTCAAAGACATAATATTCCGTAAACGACAATTTAAATGATAAGAACAGCTGGTCGCTCCGATTAACTCAAGACAATTTTTGTGTTCTTTCTCCAGAATTAGCTTACTGACACATTTTATGAGTTCATATACTTAATTGTCTTTTTATTTACAATGCATAAATATGTGAGCTGTCACGCCCTTTATACCTGGGGCTTTTATTTAGGCGATAATTTCTACTTATTTACATTTCCATTTGAATGATATTTTATTTTTTTGCTTTGCTGGTATTTTGGTCTGGCTAGCTGGCTTAAAGTAAATAATTTCATTGTTGTTGTGTTTTCTTGTGTTCATTACTATACGTAGTATTGTATAAAATGTTTTTTTTTTTAAATGAAATGACAGATGTGCTGCTGAGGAGTTTGTTCCGCCACTTCTTCTTTCAGCTTATGTAATATTGACATTCAAAAGGTGCTGATTCTCACCCTAATATGAATAAATGACTTTTGATTTTGAAAGAAATCAAAGCGTATAACCATATACGGATGTATTTTTGGTATAACTTATTTAAATCCAACAGCAAAAACTGCGGAAGATTTGATGCTCCAAATAATATAATCAATGCACCTACCACACAAGTCAACAGAATTTAAAATAGAATTAACGTGGGCCTACTTATGACGACAAATGTATCAATGTGGCTTAGAGATTAGAGCAAGGTCAAATTAAACGGCTAAAGCAAATCGCACTTGATTAACGTCAGTTCAAACAATGACAGCTGACAAAGAGGTTGAATTTGACCGTATGGATTACTTGATAGTATGTTACGACACTACTCGGGTTTCTAAGTACACTTGCATGTTTGGACATTGCATTGTTTGATATTAAACTTCAATTTGATTACTGTTTCATAAGACGTTTAGTCTATTGTGAGTGACTTACATAGTATTTTTTTGATTGAGACTAAATAATTCGTAATTATGTTGGACAATTACTGTTATTTTGAATGTAGAATTGCATGATTTAATTCCCCCATCTCCGTTCCACCATCGGACGACCCTTCGTATGGCAAGTTACGCCTTACGTTGTTAACATCACTACGATCCGGACGAAGCGTTTCGCCTCCTCCTTTATACCCCGTACATCGAGGGACTGGAACAGTTTGCCAACGGCGGTGTTTCCGTCGAACTACAACTTGAGTGTCTTCAAGGCTAGAGTGAATAGGCTCTTAATAAACTAGTGCGCTTTAGCATCAACGATTGCGTTACTGCTTACCATCAGACGGGATTGCGGTCAAGCGCTAGTTTATCCATACTAATATTATAAATGCGAAAGTAACTCTGTCTGTCTGTTCCGCTTTCCCGCCTAAACCTCTCAACCGATTTTGATGAAATTTCGCACAGACAATCTTTAGACCCTGAGAAAAAACAAAGGCTACCTTTTATCCCGGAAAAAAATGATATTCGCGAGGGAAATCTAAAAAGCGCGATATAACTGAACTCCACGCGGGCGAAGCCGCGGGCAGAAAGCTAGTAATATATTAAACAAAAAGTTTTTATTGTATTTTGATATGAACAGTACTAAATAGGCAATTACAAAAGTACAAAAAAAATATGCTCATTACTGTATTATACTGAAGTGTAATCATATTGGGGTTAATTACTCAGCTGTATCCGGTAAGACAAAAAGCTAACCCCAAAATTGTTGTTGAAAATTGCGAGGCAGATGATGACTCCGGAGTTATCTATACTAATATATAAAGCTGAAGAGTTTGTTTGCTTGTTTGTTTGTTTGAAGGCGTTAATCTCAGGAACCACTGGCCCGATTTGAAAAATTCTTTTTGCGTTTGATAGCCCATTAACCCAGGAAGGCTTTAGGCTATATAGCATCTCGCTGCAACCAATAGGAGCGGAGCATAATAGCTAATTACACGCGAACGAAGTCGCGGACGGCCGCTATTCATTATTAAACACCAAGATTCTGCTATCATCATTCATTACACACAATAATACACGCCGCATACATTAGTCATATTCCAATAATTTAAGCTAAGGAACATCCGCATCTCCATGCTCACGGCCATATAACAGCTGTTATACATTACAGAGTATCTAATACAAAAGTTACGTAATGGTGTTTATTTTTGTTAATAATTTGTGGTACTCACCCACCGATCCCCAGTCGGGGTACGCTCTGTTGTTGAACCAGCCATCGTAGCGCTGCTTCTCATAGTATACCTCTGAAAAAGGACAAAAATAATTTGATTACTTTCGTTTTATTTGAGAAAAAAATTTCAAGAATATGTAGCAAATCATTAATGAGGCTGATTGGCGACCCAGTTTTAACTCAAAACGATCTCCAAAGCCTGGAGCAGGAGCACAGGTGTAGAGTAGCTAGCCTTTCGGTGTTCTATAGGATACATTTTGGTGAATGTGCGAGGGAATCGCATGATTTAATTCCCCCATCTCCGTTCCACCACCGGACGACCCGTCGTACGAGTACGAGTTTACACCCTTACGTTGTTAACACCACTACGATCCATACGAAGCGTTTCGCTTCCTCTTTTATACCGTGTACATCGAGGGACTGGAACAATTTGCCCGCGGTGGTGTTTCCGTCGGACTACAATTTGAATGTCTTGAAGGCTAGAGTGAATAGACTCTTAATAAACTAGTGCGCGTTACCATCAACGATTGCATCACTGCTTACCATCAGGCGGGATTGCGGTCAAGCACTAGTTTATAATTTATATTAGAAAAATAATAATGTAGTATCCAAGTATATATAATTATATTTCTTGTTAATTACTACACCGTTAGCTAAGTATTTTATAAATACGCGTACACAATGATTTCATTCAGTCATATTTATCAATCAAATTCATTCCACTTTTCTATTTCCAGACGCAACCAAAAGGCAGGCAGAAATAATTACATGACCATTTCTCTCAAAAGAGTGAAGAAATTCATCGAAAGGAAACAGCCCGCTCCCGCTCGAAGTTAGAAAGGCCTGTGTCCTAACAGCGGTTTATTTTTTTTTATTTATTACAACCTACATACACTATGATCAATTGAACCAAGACCAACCTGGGTGGTTAACCAAACTAGTAAATTGAATAGCGTAGAATTTTTATTGGTATCTAAGCATAATTAATCAACACGCATTGAATCAAGCGCAAGTACAAAATGGGCATGTTTTTGCGGATACTACACCGCACCGTGCTAGATGCGTGCTCGACCGTTCCTATTGAGACCTTGCTCTGTCCGCTAACCGAGATGCATCGCAATGAGCTTGTTACGCATTTATTGAGCTTAAGAGTTGCAAATATATAGTTTTAAATGGATATCTATGTATTTATTATTGTTTTTATATACACAGTTTTTATTGTATCAGGCAGTTTCTTTCTCTATTTGCTAAATATAACTAAGTGCCTACAGTTTTTTAAGACAAAAAGTAAAAAATGTAGGTTGTACTTATTCATCTTTTTTTAGTAAAAAAGTAATGAATGTGACAAAACTTTGGCCTTATAAGAAGGCTCAAAGTCACTCAAAGGGCAATGGAGAGGGCTATGCTTGGGGTTTCACTGCGCGATCGAATCAGGAATGAGGAAATCCGCAGAAGAACGAGAGTAACCGACATAGCCCGAAGAATTGCAACACTAAAGTGGCAGTGGGCTGGACACATTGCCCGTAGGACCGATGCCCGATGGGGCCGAAGGGTTTTCGAGTGGCGACCACGCACCGGAAGACGTAGCGTGGGCCCCCGACAAGGTGGACCGACGACTTGGTGAAGGCCGCGGGAAACCGCTGGATGCGGGAGGCGCAGGACCGGTCACTTAACTTTGGGCGGTTCATTGAGTCCAAGGCCAAGGTGGCTGCCAGGAAACTTGGCGTTATCGCAAAGGTCCGGCAGTACTTCACACCTGGGCAGCTTCTAACGTTATACAAAGCACAGATCCGTTCGTGTGTGGAGTACTGCAGCCACATTTGGGCTGGTGCTGCTAAGTGTCACCTGGCCACTTTGGATTCAGTGGAGAGACGTGCGAAGAGGCTGATTGGTGACCCTGATCTAACTAGAGTTGGTCTCCAAAGCCTAGAGCCTGGCTACTCTACGCCACAGGCGTAGAGTAGCCAGCCTTTCGGTGTTCTATAGGATGCATTTTGGGGAGTGTGCGAGGGAATTGCATGATTTAATTTCCCCATCTCCGTTCTACCATCGGACGACCCGTCGTACGGCTGGTTTCCTCCCTTACGTTGTTAACATCACTACGATCTGGACGAAGCGTTTCGCCTCCTCCTTTATACCGCGTACATCGAGGGACTGGAACAATTTGCCAGCGGCGGTGTTTCCGTCGGACTACAATTTGAGTGTCTTCAAGGCTAGAGTGAATAGGCTCTTAATAAACTAGTGCGCTTTACCATCAACGATTGCGTCACTGCTTACCATCAGGCAGGATTGCGGTCAAGCGCTAGTTTATAATATATATAAAAAAAAGACCTGTGAAATTAGACCGCGCTTGACGTAAATTTATGTATTTTGGTCGCCATGTTTATTTATAATTGCGTCTAAACTGTCTATGGGATATCTTAATTTGACAGGATTAAATTAAAATGTTTTATTCTATCCTTTTCTTAATGAAATACAATGATATAATATTAACAGATATGATATGTTCTAACAAACTAACCAAAATAAATGTGCCGTTCGGAGCAGCAGCACACACATGCAAATTTTTTATTCTGCGTACATGTCACACGTTGATAGAGTGTGAGTGAGATGGGGCGCAATCTAAAGCATAGAGAAGAAAAAGATAGCTAGTGTTTGTCGTTTGCGCTGTTAGTGTTTGTAGTTTGTTTTTACGAGTGTATCGAGAGTGACTAAAGTGAGATACTGGACTTACCTTCTTTTGTACGCTTCATTTTCAGTGCGCTAGTGACATATCTACCTTAGTTTAATATTATATCAATGATGAAACAGAAAGAAAAATATGCACTGAACTTAAAATTTGTTTGCTTTGTGAATAATAAAATCGGCACCAGTATCTAAATAGAACCCACATGAAAGACAGCAACATTTTAGAGCCGATCTTTTCAGCGACCAGCGAACAGGATAAAATAATACCGTAAAGCTGAAGCTGTGATTCTCTATAAAATGTTCAATGAAATTAAAAGTATTTTATAGAGTATGCAGCTTGACATTATAAATTACTGCAGGCTGTCGCAAAGAGATACATGATCTTATTAAATCTAGGCGAGGACATGCTGTCATCACCACCTACGAGACATTCGGATAATTAATGGGTAAATTAAGGGTTACACGACGTTATGTTATTATTAATTAACGTTTTTTTTCCGATTACAAGATCCGTATTCATTTGTAGTTGATTTATTATTACTTAACTAACTGCACGCTTTATTTTCCAGTTAAGGCAGAAGTGTACAGACTTCAGCACATCAAGCTAATACAATCTGTCTAGATTTCGGGCTTCATCTAAGTACATTTAAGCTCAAGGTTGATTGGGAATACTTGATAGCTACGGATACAAGGGCCACAATGCCGGGCCGGAACAAGCAGGCTAGACCAAAGAAATGCTGGCTTGATGTTGTAAGAGATGACAAGCGTGCCAACCATCTCTCACCACAGGATGCTATAGATCGCGCGAAATGGAGGAGAATGTGCAGGAAAGCGGACCCCGGGCTACAACGCGGATGCAACCGGGATAAACGCTAAGATGATGATGATGACTTGATAGCTTCGGATTAGTTGACCTGCTGTTGTCTGTACCTATGGTAGGTACATCTAGATTTTGCCACTATCACTTGCAATCAACCTGGCACAAATGCAAACTCCTGGCTGTTACTGAGAAATTTCAACAACACTTTTCCCGACCTGCAAATCCTAGAACCTCTCGGCAGTTCGGCAATAGCTCTTACAACCTCTAGAACGAAGTAGGAAGACATTTATTAACTTTTATCATTCGTAATATCCTAATCACAAAACTGAGTCTGGGTTATTACATTCGAAGTTATAACTGAATGTCCATAATCAGCAGTAATTACATTGTGTGCCATTTGATAGCCACACATTTAGTTTTTTATTAATTTTAGGTACTCAAACAACAATCAATAAATAAATAAAACCGTACCTATTTAATTATTGCAGACACAGAAACGGGTATATGCACAAATCGCTTGTGGCCAGGACACCTGCGTGTACGCATTTTTTACCACATGCATGTTTCATAAGTAATTATGGGCGCAATAATCGATTGATAAATTATTATAAAATAACTATGATATTACTTATACACACAGTTAAATGGTAGAACGATTATATCGCTGGCTTAGCCACAGCACAAAAAAATAAGTTACCTAGTTATTTATATGCGTGGGCCACCTGCGGCATATTGGTACCTACGTTTGCGTGTACCGTAACTTTATGTATTAGATTTCTTATTATCATAATTTGTACTAGTATTAACGCAAATTGGAAATATTTGGCGCTAACATTTGTATTAATGACTCACTTATCACAGAATGTCCGTTTTGTATTTGTAGTTAATTACAAGTTAAGGATTGTTTGTCGCAATACGAGAGGCAACGATTGAGATTGGGTTTATTAATCCATACTAATATTGTAAATGCGAAAGTATCTCTGTCTGTCTGTCTTTCGTCACCAAAACTACTGAACCGATTATAATGAAATTTGGTACACAGATAGTCTAGAGCCTGAGAAAGGGCTTTTTTTTTATATAAATTACAAACTAGCGCTTGACTGCAATCCCGCCTGATGGTAAGCAGTGATGTAATCGTTGATGGTAAAGCGCGCTAGTTTATTAAGCCTACTCACTCAAAAGAACTGAGTAAATAGGAAGGAAGACGGCAGTTGAGCGCGGTGATGCAATGTTAAACCCAACAACACGACCAACGATGCTGCGCCAGAGGGAGATTGATCTGGAGGCCCTCCACAACCATACTCCCGACACAACAACATTTCACGCATCGTACCCGGCACGTACATCGCAACACAACTGCTCAGACCCGTCCTCCGTACGGCTTCACCAGACATCATGCCGGAACACGATGAATCGCTTGGCGGCATGACTTTGTCTGGTGGGTGGTAACTTACGCCGGCGGCTGATGTTGTGGCCTACCACCGAGAAAAGCAAGCAAGGCATATACAATATGTAAAGAAAACCCTGTCCGATCCGTGAAGGTATTGTTAGGTATCGTTAACTGATTCTAATAATGCCTACAAAGCCGGGCTAAACTTAAAAAAAGATCCCCCAAAAAAAATAAATGTTATTTCGAAAAAGCGAGGTAACTTAATGCATATGCGGCAGGCAACCCGATAGGCATACATGCGCGGGTGAAGGGGGGCGGGACAGGCGGCACGTGGTCGCATCGCTATTCGCTCCGTCACAAATGGTGTTGTCAGTTTTTTAAAAATTACCAAGTTTCGGGGAAATTTGAATTAATCCCCGGGAAAGAAAGATTATTTCAAAATTCATTATTATTGTTACTATGATGATTATGTAAAATTTTATATTATATTTGGTGAAGTGTTTACCTAACCTTTATTATCCATAAGGGTCGGACAGGGTTTTCTTTACATACTGTATAGGCTATGACCAATAGGAGCAGAGCAGGAACAAAAAATTTTGCGAGAACGGGAGCAGACGCGGACGTACATATTGCTCCCATTATTTTAACAGGCACTTATTTTAAATCAACTGAACTCTTTCGGTTCGAAGCTTACGCGGGTGAAACTGCGGGGCACAGCTAGTTAACTATATTTGGGAAAAGTCACATGAAAACTTTGGTGGAGTCAGTTTTAGGTGTGTGATCAATAATGTAAATTTCTCGCATCAGGTGGAATCACAGTTTACTTCAAGCTAATTGCGTCGAATTTTTCAAAGTGACATTTTAACAGAATTGGTCGTCTGGTCAGACGAAAGGTGAAGTATTCTTATATGGATCATTGGAAATTATGAAAGCGATTCGTCGTGTTCCGGCATGATGTCTGGTGAAGCCATACGGAGGACGGGTCTGAGCAGTTGTGTTGCGATGTGTGCTAGATACGATGCGCCAAATGTTGTTGTGACGGGAGTTTGGTCGTGGAAGGTCTCCAGATCAATTTCCCTCTGGCGCAGCATCGTTAATCGTGTTGTTGAGTTTAACATTGCATCACCTCGCTTAACTGTCGTCTTCCTTCGCATTCACTCAATTTTTTTTTTGAGTGAATTGGCTCTTAATAAATTAGCACGCTTTACCATCAACGATTGCTTCACTGCTAACCATCGGCGGGATTGCGGTCAAGCACTTGTTTATCTACTAGGTATACTAGATTATAGATGGAGGATGGAGGAATAAATAAAATGTAATAAATAAATGCAGGTGTTTGATTAGAAACGCAAAAGACAAGTGAATGATGAATTGATATTGATCAACGTACGCGGGACAACTCTGTAAGACATAAGGTAGGTCCGAACAGGTTTAATTAGCGATTTAGCAAACATCTGAAAGCCAAATGCTGTCAACCGCACATGTGCACGTGTTCATAAAACATATTCATAGTTGATTGCATTTTAATTCGTGCATATAAATTATTCTTATCAAAATAAGATCAGAACAGCGAATCGCTAACACAAAAGGGAAGGTAGACAATTAAGATAGATGTAAATGAGGCTGTCAGTGGCAGTCTTGTTGGAAGGCAGTGGGTGTGACATGAACATGAAAGATCTTTGTTTGTTCTCCAGTTTCGTAACATGTATTGGGAATGCAGTATGGCCAAAACCAAATGCACGATAAAGTTGTCAGTACCGTACTGTGCTGTGTATGATAGCTTAGGAGAGAGTATAGACAAGTATAAAGAGAGCATAGGGTATGTCGTTTTTGCGGACCGGTTGGTGATGACTTTGATCGAGTAATTAAAAAAAAAGATTAAATATGGAGTGATGGAAACCAGTCTTTGATTTTATTAGCATTGTGGAATAATATCGATTGTAATCGAAAAATCGCAGCCTCGAAAGTAAAAGTAAATATATGTACTAAGTCGGCTAAAAATTATGTCTAATCTTAATTTACATAAATAATAATCTTAATGTGTCATAATTTTACCGAAGGGCGTTATAATGGCGATGTGATTTGATACATATGTAAATCTACATCGAAGAAGAAATCACCAAATTGGAGGATGTTTTGCGAGCAACTACAAAATTCGCAATAATGTAAAACAAGCATAAAAGTGCACAAACTTAGGAGTTGGTCATTTGAACGATATAAAATTTTACATCTTTTCACAAACTTTCCATGACAATAGAACCTATTTTTTCATCCTATCGAACTCAATGGGAGCTATTTCACTTAATGACATTCTTTTGCTACGCTTTGTATATTTTATTACTCATACAAATATATATGTGGATTTGATGTCCGTATACTAGAAGTCATTGCTTGAACAGTTTGCACCTTATTATTTAAAAGTTGCGCCAGGCGGTTTCACCCGCGTAGGTTTCGATATGCTATGTGATGTTATATAGCCTAAAGCCTTCATGGATTAATAGGCTATCCAATGCAAAAAGAATTTTTCAAATCGGACCCGTAGTTCCTGAGATTAGCGCGTTCAAACAAACTCTTTAGCTTTATATATTAGTACTACCTGCGCCTCGCGGTTTTCAATATGTTTTTTTATATATGCTCCGCTCCTATTGGTCGCAGCGTGATGTTATATAGAATAAAACCTTCCTGGATTAATGTGCTACCCAACGTAAAAAGAATTTTTCAAATTGGACCAGTAGTTCCCGAGATTAGCGCGTTCAAACAAACATACAAACAAACGAACTCTTCAGCTTTATATATTAGTATAGATAGATGGATATATTTAAATTTTTTGGATAAGAAATTATCAAATGAATGAGTTTTACTGAAAAATCTTCACATGTTTGTTACACATTGTAGAATAAATCGGTGTCGATACAAATTTGGAATTGGGTGTGTTAGTTGAAAACCAGTGCCACTTTAAACCGGTTGTTTTTGTACGAAAAAATGATAATTTTGTAACATAAAAGATATATGAAATAAGGACTTTATTCGTAATCATATGGAACACAGTAATTTGTAGTAACAGACTCGGTTAGCTAGTCTCGACCGCTGACAGCTGATCTAATTAGGTAAGTTTGGACATACAAATACATACATACATTTATGTTTAAAGAAAATTATGCTAAACAAGGGAATAATAAATTGGCATGTAGTTGTACTGACCGTGTTTGATTTCAGGTTGTGCTATAATGTCTTAATTCAACATTTTCGAGGCACAATTATCTTCAGATTACAGAATTGCTCTTTGACTCACGCGGTCTCGTGATTAAAATAATCATGCGGCAAAAAAGCGTGACCAACATTCTATTGAATTTAAGAACTTTTTATTTTATTTATGTCTGGTATATATGTGTTCATATACTAATGTAGTGTCGACAGCCTCCATGGCGTAGCGGTAGCGAACGCGGCCGCTGCGCAAGGAGGCGCGGGTTCGATCCCTGCGCAGTGCAAATATTTGTGTGTGTGAATATGAATATTTGAACTGATCTGGTCGTGCCTCGGAAAGCACGTTAAGCCGTTAGTCCCGGTTGCAATACGAACATCTAATGGCAGTCGTTACGGTTTGTTGGAGGCCTCAAAAGTTCAACAATTGGTCTAACTGCAATGCTTTGATGTCGCCTTCGGGTTGTGGAGGTCAGACGGCAGTCGCTTCACGGAAAATATCGAAGTTTAGCTAAAATCAGCAGTTAGACTGTTAAAGCGGACCCCAGACTCCAAAGCTGTAAAAGTTTCGGATGTGACTGGGATTAACACTAAAATGAAGAAGAAGATACTAATGTAGTGTTGGGACCTCCCTGTCTAATTTCACTGTCTGTAGTGATATTAGGGAGTGTGTACTAATTAGCGACTATAAAATTTGATCTATCTAAAGATAAATTAGATATTTGAGATAGATAATTGTAATATTTTGAGGAACAGGTTTTAAAGTTATTTCTGCTTCAACTACCTGTATTATTGCTTAGCAAACGGCTAATTAAAATAAAACGCTCATGAATCGACCTTTGATACAATATTTTTGCTAATTTTGTTAGTGGTTGATTGCATTGCTCGTGTCGTAGAGGTAATTGATTGTCACTTAGGTAATAAGTACTTAGAATAGGGTATTTGACTAAAAAAACTAATGAGTCTGGCAGTCAGATTTTCAGAAAATACTAGACACGTATTTTTTCTTTTTTATATAAACAAACAATGAAGATGACACAGTGCATTGAAAACTCCTGTGACGTCACTGCACGCTACAGTTTTTAGCGACCAGTGACGTCACCAACCATCACTCCTGATCTTTTATGTCTTTTATATTTTGTCAATTTTTATTGATTTGATAAAACAAAATATACGTATCCAATATTTTTCTATAATCTGAATGACGGACTAATTAGAATCAATTTTTTTTTACCCAGGAAACATCCGTATTGTTTGCTGTCCTATGGTAGGCAATTAGTTTTTACCTATTTAAATAAATATTTGGATCAGAACAACCCATTATCGTCTGATAGTCTCATTGGCCGATTGGTACAAAAACTAACCACTTGCAATTCGTGATGACCGTATGTTCCGCTTAAACATAAAAAGTGAATCCGGTACTCAGCAGGATAATTAATATAATGGTTTCATGTGCCATGTTTTTGCAGTAATAAAAGTTTTTTACAAAATGAGATCATGGATCATGGAACACATCAGTTCATCACAATAACTTATTTTTTCACAGTCACGTACTATTGAGGATAATTAATTAGTAAGATTTCAAATTGATTAATTATTCAAACAAATTATATTATTATATTTAAATCTGTGAATACATATTTTTAGGTTTGTATTACAGGACATCACTCAAAACTTAAGCTCTACTTAAGTCTCGTTTCAAGCCATTTGATTGGTTGAAACTAGTTTTAAGTAATGCTTAAGCAGAGATCAATGCTTGAGTTTCCTTCTGGAATACGGACCTTAGTGTTGTACGGTTGCGTTTAAAATAAACTTGTCAATGTAAAAGGAAGAACATGTTCTTTGACACTTTTACTATAGACTCAAATCAAATCTTTGTTGGCATTTTGGTGTGGTAGCTGGTATATGGTAAATAACTTTATTGTTGTTTCTTATGTTCATCTCTATACATAGTATTGTATAAAGCCATGTGTTTTTTTTTAATGAACAGATAGCTGTGCTGCTGGGGAGTTTCTTCCGCCACTTCTTCTTCTCTTCGTCTTATGTAAAATTATGTTGTTATCAAAAAGTGCTGATTCTCAGCCTAATTTGAATAAATGACTTTTCATTTTGATTAAACGCATAAAATTTATTAAGATCCAAATTATTTTCCATTACCTACCTAGTTGGTGGTTAGAGCCATCTGTTAAGCAAATAATGCTCTGCTCTTCCATAGCAGTATATATCTTTTTCAAAAACCTTATATACAACGTTATTTTTTGTTTAAGCGAAACATGAACACAGTTTGTTCAGAATAAGCAACTGAATCGATTTTAATCATTTTTAACACCATGTTATATTTTTTTTCCCAATACATTTGGAAATTGTTGCAGTGTGGTTACCGAGCGCGTACGATAGATCATAGTACTCCGCGGTCGTGCAACAGCTGACCATATTTTTGTTGGGACAGCCAAGAACAACAAGCTCATAATTTTGTGGTTTTTCATTTTAACTTTTTGTTGGGGGCGTGTGTGTGTGTGTGGGGGCGGGGGTGTGTGCGTGTGTATGTGTGTGTGTGCGTATGTGTGTGACCACCATACTGACACTGACTACACCATATAGACCATTAATTAGTTATTTTTCACTTTGTAGTGTTTTTTGGAAGTTGGTTATTTTTTTTATGTTTTATTTTACACTTTTTAGTTGTAAAAAGTACTGTTCAGCAGCAGCCGGTCAGATTGGACGCTGACGCTAACTAATATAGTTGGGAAAAGACGTAATTTTGTTTACTTTAATTTTTGACCCTAATTTTGGTTTAAAAACGAAACCACTGAACCGATTTCTATAAAATTCCTATGAGATAAAAATGAAAGTATGAGCAATGCTAGACATGACGCGTTCATGCAACTTCTTAAATTGAGTCTCTTGATTTTAATTAATTGTTGTATAAGCGTGACGAGTGGTTGTCCTATGTTAAACTTCAGTGCTGTAATTTTTTGAGGAATTCCCTCGACTGCCTATGGTCTTCACTATCAGATTTATTGCATACCACCATTTTAACCCATAGAGGTGCAAAGTCCTCATCAATATAAATGAATTAAGTCCAAACACAAAGTAGCTACTGTAAACCGTTGAGGAGTTCCCTTAACTTCTTTGTCTTCATAATAAAATCTCTAATGACAATCACAATACATTTAAGTGTAAAGCTCTTATCAATATAAATCAAACAAGCACAAATACAAGGTAGTTGCTGTGAATCGTTGAGAAGTTCTTTTGACTGTCTCATAGCTCCATCATCAGATCCTATAAATATACTCCAGATATTTATTAAAATACACACACACAAGCCTCCGTGGCGTAGCGGCAGCGAACGCAGCCGCTGCGCAAGGAGGCGCGGGTTCGATCCACGCACAGTGCAAATATTTGTATGCATGAATATGAATATTTGCATTTTTCCCGGTTGCCATACGAACATCTAATGGCAGTCGTTACGGGTTGTTGGAGCCCTCAAAAATCCAACAATTGGTTTAACTACAATGCTTCGATATCACCTTCGGGTTGTGGACGTCAGACGGCAGTCGCTTCACGGAAAATATCGAAGTTTAGCCAAAATCAGCAGTTAGACTGGTAAAGCGGACCCCAGACTCCAAAGCAGAAAAGCTTCGGATGCGACTGGGATTAACGCTGAGATGATGATGATGATGATTTATTAAAATGTAATGCTTTAAAATACTCAATGAAAATACTTAGAAATGTACTAGTTGCCCCTATGATTTTTGAAAGCTCCCCTTGATTTATCTGGTCTTCCATCATCAGATCCTGACCTGGTGACCATGGGACCACCTGGAAAGTATACCCTTTCAAACAAAAAAGGAATTTTGCAAATCGGCCTGGCGTCTTAGAGTAATCGGTGAACATACATAAAAAAGAACATTACGACGAATTGAGAACCTCCTCCTTTTTTTGAAGTCAGTTTAAAAGCCATTCCTACTGTTACCGTGTAACATACCCTCAAGCGAGAACTGTAAATTAATAAATTGGTACCACACATCATTTTATTTTGTTCAAACATTTAAAACCTATAGGGAATCATCATAAACCTTTTTATCGTCCCACTGCTGAGCACAGGTCACCGCTCATACAGAGATGGATTGAGCGTAATCACCACGCTTGCTCAGTGCGGTTTGGCGATTTCAGACTTGAAAGTCCAGGTTTCCTCAAGATGTTTTCCTTCACCTTCAGTCATTGGTGTCCAAGATATACTTAGAAAGTACATATAACTTTAGAAAAGTTACATTTGTACTTGCCTGACCTGTAATCGAACCTGCGCACTCATACTTGAGAGGCTGGTGTTTTAACCACTAGGCCACCACGACTTACACTATAGGGAATAGATGGTCTTAATTAACCTTGATCGTGATTTCGTGAGCCTTGAAAAGTTATATAACATTTCCGACTCAATACAGTTATGAGTAGAGGCGTACGGAGGAGTCTACTTGACATAACTTTATAAGCATTTGTTTACTTAGTTACAACCGGTTGAGTGATGTGACCACTTTTATAGCTATTTTAATTAATATAACCAGGAAGACACATTAATTAATATAATAATCTGCAATAAGTATGAATTGTGCACACACTTTGTAAATGTAGGTACTAATAATTAAATTGTGTAATTACTATTTCATAATTATTTATTTTCTTCAGTTCCTATAGGTGGTTATTATAAACTAGCCGCCGCCAGCGACTTCGATCGCGTGGTTTAGTTATGCTCCGCTCCTATTGGTCGCAGCGTGATGTTATATAGCCTAAAGCCTTCCTGGATTAATGGGCTATCCAACGCAAAAAGAATTTTTCAAATCGGACCAGTGGTTCCCGAGATTAGCGCGAACAAACTCTTCAGCTTTATATATTAGTATAGATACGTTAGATGCCTCTATGTCTAGTCCTGCAACAACTGAATGATCATACAAACTCTGTTAAAGATTACAAAATAGATGTTGGTTATATGTCATCATCATCATCATCTCAGCGTTAATCCCAGTCGCATCCGAAGCTTTTTCAGCTTTGGAGTCTGAGGTCCGCTTTACCAGTCTAACTGCTGATATGGCTAAACGTCGATAATTTTCCGTGAAGCGACTGCCGTCTGACCTCCACAAAGACACACTCAAAGATGACCGTGTGTTCTAACGATACGCCCACTGAGATGTGAAGTATTAAGTATATCTGTTTTTGCACATATTGTGAAGTTGACACGATTTATAATTTGTCTTGAATTGCACGTCCGAGTTATTTACTGACGTTTTGCTTCCTTTTACCTTATTAGGAAGTCGGACTTCATTCTGTTAAATGATATTCAAAACAAAGACTTTGCTGAATTTAAAAAAACGTGTATGATAATCAAGATAACGATGTTCGCTGAAGTAGATTTTAATTTTTCATAATGTGAGGATGCTATAACTCGCGCGACTTAACTGTGCACCTCACTGGAATGCGCACCCTCACCCCGCTTCCCCACGCGGCGGCCCGCATTCGCCGTAAGCGCTCCGTAGCGATAGCACCTTTGTTACAATAGGAATGTTTCCCGGGTAAAAAGAACTTGATTCTATTTAGTCCGTCATTCAGATTATAGAAAAATATTGGATACGTATATTTTGTTTTATCAAATCAATAAAAACTGACAAATATAAAAGGTATCAAAGATACCTTGGCTGGTGATAAGATGGTGGCTGGTGACGTCACTGCTCGTTAAAAAGTGTAACGTGCACACGAGTTTTCAACTCACTGTGTCGTCTTCATTTTTTTTTTGTATGAAAAAAGAAAAATACTACTATACTATACTATACTATACTACTATACTAATATCTAGCATTTTTTGGAAATCTGACTGACGGACTGATTATTTTTTTTTAGTCAAATACATTATTGTCTAAATACTGTTTAAACCCCCTGTTGTTATTACTCTGTTTCTGTGGAATTTTTGCTTTGATAAGTTTTATTTTATTTTTTACATTATCAATTTTCATCAATTCAATTGCAAAACGTCATAAGTAAAATGACCTAGTAATATGACGCTTTATCATCAAGACGTCCTTTAGTTAACATGAAAAAAAATCTAATTTATATTTCTTTAACATAATTCTATGTACCGTCCGAATGACGTCACAGACCGAGGTGCACAGTTCACTCGAGCGAGGTATTTAAAAGGATGACCACACATATTGCATTCAGCATCTTGCGCGTACATATAAGTTATCATCATCATCTCAGCGTTAATCCCAGTAGCATCCGCAGCCCTTTTAGCTTTGGAGTCTGGGGTCCGCTTTACCAGTTTAACTGCTGAGTTTGGCTAAACTTCGATATTTTCCGTGAAGCGACTGCCGGCTGACCTCCACAACCCGAAGGCGATATCTAAGTATTGCAGTTAGACCAATTGTTAGACTTTTGAGGGTTCCAACAACCCGTAACGACTGCCACTAGTTGTTCGTATGGCAACCGGGACCAACGGCTTAACGTGCTTTCCGAGGCACGACCAGACCAGTGCAAATATTCATATTCATGCATAGAAATACTTGCACTGTGCGGGGATCGAACCCGCGCCTCCTTGCGCAATGGCCGCGTTCGCTACCGCTACGCCACAGAGGCTGTCAGTACATATAAGTAAACGCAAGTAAGCCTCGGTTGCATGATGAGTTGCCATTAAAAGGCGTTGTCCTCAAGGTCAAATAATCGATTAATGCCATGGTCAAAATATAAATACGAGGAAGAGACAAATGCGAAAACTTGAATGGAATTTAGGTTTGAATGTAGTTCAGTTTAAGACTGGTTTAATGGCACAAAACTATCTAAAACAGGTCCCAGGCGCATCTAGGAGATGTAAGATCCTGTTTAATTATCTAGATTGAGAAGTGTTAAGTATGGGGTTTATCGATTGAGAAGTCCTCAACTACAATTCTCGTGTTGGAATTCGATAAATAGCTATGACTCGCCCACTATTGTTTGGAGGTAACCGTCATCGGCTATGTATTTGGGTCGAAACTCCTCGTGGTTAGGTTAGCCCTCCACGTGATTTATATGCATCATGCACGACAGTTATCTTTACTAGTGAATAAATAGTTGCTAGTAAACTGGAAACTCTTTGAGCGTGCATTGCAGTGATTATCTAAATGGCGGTTGTTGACAGAGGAGTTACGTTAGTCAGCGGCCTTCAGCTTTCACTATCGCGACATGTAGACGACGAAGCGACGCGCGCTGCATTCGACCGGCGTGTGCGCGCCCACTGTTTACGTGATCACACAAAAATTGAACTGTTTTCATTTTCAATTTCATGATCCGCGAAGTTATGGGATATTTGCACTTTCACACACCATTAAGACAACAACTAAAAATAGTGGTACGTTAGGAGTAAATCGTGCATTTAGATTTATTTCATTGTAAGCGCATCCACGCACTCCTGATTTGCTATTATATTCGACATAGTTTAAAATCCAGAAGTAAGTATTTATATGTCAATAGCACGAAAACCCGGTAGAATGGAGATATCAGCTTTCATAATATATGAAGCTATAATATAGTTGTTGTGGTGTGCAATGACATTTAAATGTCAAAAATTGTCCCGGAATTAAACGATTGCTGTACCTAGTAGGTGAGACGGGCAAGATTTATAGATCAGGTTATATGTAATATAATAATTTACAAACCTTTTGTCATATCGATCAGGTTATGATAACGTAAGTACCTAATGGATACCATAATCAACCTTTTATCGTCCCACTGCTGGGGACACAGGTCGCCTTTCATACTCACCATAATCACTACGCTTGCTCAATGCGGGTTGGCGATTTCAGACTTATACAGTCCAGGTTTCCTCAAGATGTTTTCCTTCACCTTCAGTCATTGGTGAAGATTGGTCATGGATACCATAAAATATACGAAAATTCAGCATACATTTTTTATCGCATATTTTTCGATGACCGGTATGGTTTTGTCCAATAGTATAAGTAAGCTTTAGTTGATAGGGTGTCAATTCAATGCATCTTAATCCTCCGACTCTAACTTGGCATTTGGCCAAGGGCAGCCTAGATCAGGAACTACCTAAGTAGATGCTAATTAACAAGTATTACGAGCAAGCATTTCCTTTGTCAATGACTTGATATATCTTATATGTATGGACTTTAAAATTAAATATGTAAGTCAAAAGGCACTTGATTTTTGATATAACTAGTTTATATGCAAATCATAGTAAAGATATATTTTAAAATTGTTGTCTATATTTTGAGATTTATTATTTTATTTTTTCGCATCAATAAAGTAGTTATTATACACAATAAACCATTAGTGGATATATTACAGCTCAACATATTACATACTTAAATTTGTCGGGCTTTTAGTTTTTGCTAGATGACGTAAAAATTTTTTTAGTCATGCACACTTGTATAGAGGAGTACCTACACAAAGTTTTGCTCCTTGGAAGCGAATTCTTCATATAAAGTATGTAGTTGGTTAATAAACTTAGGTATATGTGCGTGTGTCTGAGGTTAAGTTTTTACGCAAGTTCAGCGTGAGTCAAGGGCTTCAGCTACAATTATCAAATTATAACTTACGTCACGATATTCAGCCAGCCTTAACCTTATGTCTCGGACGATTTGAAAGCGGGTTTAATAGTTTTTAATTTACAGTTTTTAAAATTTTGTGTCTAGTTTATTGTTTTCAGTAAATTTGTAACTTGTGGCACTAGATAACCCGGCGATCCGTACCGCCTAAAGTTTTTAGTCTAAAAAAAGTTCAAAAATATATAATAAAATAATTAAAAAAGGTCAAAAATATCAGTCCAATCGTCCTTGGTGAAATATTGTTGTAAAGTAAATAACCTATGTTTTAATTACCTACTGACCTGTGACATCTCTTACGTCAAATCAAGGTAAAATCGTAAAAATAGGAAGAAAAAAATCCCCAGATCCGATCCCGCTGTGACGACACCGACCGCGGCAGTTGCGTCGATCTCGAGCGACGAGTATTTCTCTCCGCCGACTTCGCCTATACCTGTACGTCGGCAGAGGAGAGGCCGGCCACCGAAGAGGCTGTGACTTAATTAATAGATGATAATACCTACGTATGTATTGAGTTCGTCATAAATATACCTATATCTATTTACATTGGCCATATGAATATGGCATTAATTTGTCATGCTTATAATTTTTGAATAATCTCGTAGAACTTTCACGGTATGATCTGACTAATATACGGACGACAGCAGGTCAAGTTACCCGAAACTGTCGGATATTAGAGATAAAAATGAATATCGGATAAAAAAATCTGACAGATTGTAGTAGCTTGATGTGCTGTCGTCTGTACATAATGCAGAAATAATTTTATATGTAACTAGCTGCGCCACACGGTTTCACCCGCGTTTTTTTATATGTCCTGCTCCTATTAGTCGCAGCGTGATATTATATAGCCTAAAGCGTTCCTGGATTATTGGGCTAACCAACGCAAAAATATTTTTTCAAATCGGACCAGTATATCCTGAGATTAGCGCGTTCAAACAAACAAACTCTTCAGCTTTATATATTAACTAGCTTTCCGCCCGCAGCTTCGCCTGCGTGGAGTTCGGTTATATCGCGCTTTTTAGATTTTCCTCGGGAATATCAATTTTTTTCGGGATAAAAGGTAGTATGTTCTTTCTCAGGGTCTAAAGATTGTCTGTGCCAAATTTCATCAAAATTGGTTGAGAGGTTTAAGCGGGAAAGCGTAACAGACAGACAGACAGACAGACAGACCGACAAACAGACAGACAGAGTTACTTTCGCATTTATAATATTAGTATGGATATAGATTATCAAATTAGGTATGTAAAAAAAGGAAATCAGTTGGACTCACTCGTTCCTAGCAAAAGCCGATTTGAATGAGAGGATCACACTGAACTACATTTTGACCATCGTAGAAGTACATATGAATGTATATGTGTATGTTCACTCCCGCCTAACAATCGTGATTTAAACACTATTTTTATATTTAAACATCGATTAAAACAGCATTACCTTTCTTCTATATTGTGAGAATTTGTTTATATAGTTACTTACATATTTTAGCCGTCATCATCCCAGCGTTAATCCCAGTCGCATTCGAAGTCTTTTTTTCAGCTTTGGAGTCTGGGGTCCGCTTTACCAGTCCAACTGCTGATAGTGCTGATATGGCTAAACTTCGACATTTTTCGTGAAGCGACTGCCGTCTGACCTCCACAACCCGAAGGCGACATCGAAGCATTGCAGTTAGACCAATTGATAGACTTTTTGAGGGTTCCAATAACCCGTAACGACTACCACTAGATGTTTATATGGCAACCGGGACCAACGGCTTAACGTACTTTCCGAGGCACGACCAGACCAGCGCAAATATTCATATTCATGCATACAAATACTTGCACTGTGCGGGGATCGAACCCGCGCCACCCTGCGCAGCGGCCGCGTCGCTAGCGCTACTTACATATATAGTATTATGTATTTATTTAAGTATGCTTATGTAATCATTTTTGGTTTATATGTTAAGGTATATTTAATGTTATTACTTTTATACTTATCATGACAGCCTCCGTGGCGTAGCGGTAGCGGATGCGGCCGCTGCGAATGGTGGCGCGGGTTCGATCCCCGCACAGTGGAAGTATTTGTATGCATGAATATGAATACTTGCACTGGTCTGGTCGTGCCTCGGAAAGCACGTTAAACCATTAGTCCCGGTTGCCATACAAACATCTAGTGACACTAGTGACAGTCGTTACGGGTTATTGGAGCCTTCAAAAGTCCAACAATTGGTTTAACTGCAATGCTTCGATGTCGCCTTCGGGTTGTCGAGGTCAGACGGCAGTCGCTTCACGGAAAATGTCGAAGTTTAGCCATTTCAGCAGTTGGACTGGTAAAACCGACCCCAGACTCCAAAGCTGATAAGGCTTCGGATGCGACTGGGATTAACGCTGTGATGATGACGTTTATACTTATCATATTCATATTTTATTTCCATAATCACACTATTGTCTACATTTCTGTTTTACTTCTCCTTTCGCAGGTCTGCTGGAAAAAGTTTCTTAAGTAATAAGGAACACCTTTGTACTCAGATCTTCATTTTGTCTTATGCTCATGTATTTTATTTTATCTACATAAATAAATATGGATAATGCATTAAATTAAACATACATGTGTAACCGTATTAAACATAACAAATAATTCTTAATAACTCTGATTCAACCTTGACCCGTAGGAAGCGGAAGTGCAGTCAAGGTCGCGGGGAAATGTTGGCGGGTGTCGTGACTGCTGCGCTGCGCACGCGTCTAAAATGTCAAGATCTCGACTTCATTACAATGGGTGCACGCGCTAATGATCGAGAAATCAAAATGTTACACTTTTAAGTGGAGCCGCTCTACCGTCTACAGGCTAAACGCAACAGGTGATGTTTCCATACATTCCTATTCGATTATCACTATTTGGTTTAGACTAAACGTAATACATATAATATTGTTTATAATACATCACGCTGTGGGTGCTGGAAGAGGAATGTCGTCATCGATACAGGATACAAGAATCACTGATGTTACGATATGGATTTGGGACGATAATTCACAAGGCAAGAAAAATAGAAGAAGTATGGAAGAAACCATTGCCCAGCATTGATGAAATAGGTAACAAACAAAAAAAATGATGTATCTTAGAAAGCTTTTTGTTCACAGGGACGTCATAACTGAGCCTGCTTTAAATTATAAGTCGCTACACCGGTTACGCAATACAATACAACAAGGAAATATGTAGGTAGAAGAAATTTCTTCATCTTATCTCTGTTCCAAGTCAGTTTTCACTTGATATGTTTAGTACATTATCTTGGGACGCCAATGGCAGAATAATTTTAACTAACTTATAAATATACGCTCTTCTAACCTGATAAGAGCTTTTACACCTGTTTTATTTTCCAGTCGCCAGGTTTAGGAGGAAATCGAAAGTTTAGAGGCTATAATTCAATTGACAGAGTGAAGAAGTACTTGCTGATCTTAGCATATGATGACACTGAAAAATTGTTAATCATACCAGAGTAAATAGGCTCTTTTGGGCAACTTTTCAGATATTTTATTTTTATTTTTTATTTTTCTGCTCTTCATCTTCATATTACTTAAACACCTGAGTACACTCAACATTCCACACCAAACATGCACACACACTCACTCTAACACTCACCACCGTTTACACATTCATGCACCCTTCTCCATACATAAACACCAACTCACTTAGCTTTCCTTGTATTTGTTTTAACTCACTAAGTTTGAGCTTAATTCACTGTATTTTGTTTTATGTAAAATTGTTCTAACAAACTTAGTTTTAGCTTAGTTTACTTTATTTTGTTGTATTTTGCTTTCCCTTTTATCGACAAAAACGATATGTCTGTGTAACATAATGTCTGTTTGCGTTAGCTTAATTTCTTAATATATTAACTTGCCGTGAGGTTTGGCGCTGCACGCCGAGATACAGGTTTTACCTAGTTCGGTTGAAGATGCTCCTATTATGTAGTAAATAAAAAAAAATAAAAAACTTGGAGATAACAGTATTCCACTGAATTCGGTTAGACTGTAAACCGACTCCATCATACGAAAAGGCAAGGCAGATGGTAGATTGGTAGATGATAATGCTATCTTTTAAACAGCAGTCCGTGATACATGTACCTACCTAAACCACAGGGCAACGAGCACGACTGTTGCGAAATGCATCACAAGGATCTCTAACTAATGAGCAATGCAATAAGTTCATCTTTTACCTTGATCAATAGAATGTGACTTGAAGAATAGTTAAAGCTATAGAGGTGTTTTATATCAGATAATTTACGTTTGTATTCTCCGAAGAGTTGAGTATGTAGAGGGGTACCTCCACATTCACGCGCGCCTCAGAGAGATGTCAGCACATCTTGACGGGGTCCACGAAGACTGATGCCTCCTGGGTCAAGGTTGCAGGTTGGTTAAAGGAACACGGGTGGGTTTTAGTCAGTAAAAGACTGACACGCCCTTCCGCTCCGCCCAGAGCGGGAACGGTCGTTTGATGAATTCCCATCCACAATAAAAAAAAAATGGGGTACCACTACATTTCATTAGTTAAAACCAAGTCTTATATAAACGGGCCCATAGAGCAACAGAATACAAATCCAGACTCCGTCCAGCGTGACAATTACGTAACACAGGCCACCGGCTGATTGGAGTCGGGTCCGCCGGTGGCATGTGTTGCTCAATGGGCGAGCCAATTCCCATCAATAGGGCACAAATTCGGAATTTGTCAATCGGATTCCTTTTCATTTTGACTGTTCAATAATATTAATTGCGTTATTGTATTTACGTGTTGTGCAGACAAATTTTTCAACCTTTGAAGCAGTGGTTTAGAAATTTGTTGAAAAATGATGAAGATTCCTATTACCCAATCTGTTACATAATTACGGTGCAGACTGCTACTGGGAATTATACATGGGAAAACCCAATATTACTTAGCCCGACCAGTGAGTCGAATCCAAGCTTGGCAATAACACTTGTTTGGTCTACACCAACGACGCCTATTCAATATGGGGGCGTAATCTGCAAATAATCAATAGCTCACATGCAGGCTTCATTTATACTTTGTGTCAATACTGTAAATCCTGTTCAAGTTCTATGTATACCAGCTCGTAATCGTAATTCATGACTGATACACACGCGGGATGTACTTGGTGACAATAAAAACACATAGCAATCAGTATACGTCCTAGTCTCACAGATATGTATACCGGATTGTTACGTGTATGGTAATGAAGACCATAGGCATTTACGTGAAGGACCAGAATCCTTTGTACTTACATATATGACAGACAGCATAAATAGTGTTATGAACTCTATATGAGCATGCGTGTTTTATACATCCGCCTTTTAGTGTCTTTAACATAATATTATCGTTTTCGTCACTAACTGGAATCATTAAAAGTTTACGTAAAACCACACATTAAATTACGGATTTTCCATGATTAATTGTTTTAGTTAAAAAAAAACTTACACAAAAAAACGCAAAAAGTTTACGTATTTAATCATTAATCAGCGAGATATTAATTATTTTGATTACTTTTCAAGGTTTAAAATTAACTCGAATACCGCAACGCATTAATGCAACATTTAGTGGATAGACAAACGGAATTTGTGTTTGTCAAGTAGGCAACCATCATAAACATTCAATTCCAAATTTTATTAAGTAAATAACGATATAATTCTGTCAGAATAAATAAACTTGAAGGTTGAAGTCAGGTAAATGAACTAAGGACTCATTATTACAAAACAAAGGTTTTTTGGTTTATTAATCGTTCGCACGTGTTCTTGGAAAAATTGTGGCATCTCTCCCACAAAGGCCATTAATCAAGAAATGAATTGAATTGAAGAAAGATTTTATTTATATCAGATTTATACCACCGAAATGTTTATTGAATGCACCTAAGCCTTATACAAATGCAGTTTTTTTTTTAAAAGTGACAGCTTCATTCGTTCCTAAGTTGTCAATTTTGTATTAAGATCTTGACTTAACCTCAATAAAGAGTCGGAGTTTTGGCGGGAAAATTAAGCTGAGTGTCACCCTCATTTTTCATTGGACTTTTAAATTATTTATAGTGTTTTTTACTAAATAAAAGTGCGTGGTTTATGTAGTAAAACGTGCATTCAGAAAATAATTCATAAAGAACATTGAGATATGGCAGCATAGTGGCCTCATCTCATGATGAGGCCACTGTGCTGCGATTCGCCTCAAACCTCCCTCGTAGATGGTTCACGCGGCCGTTTTTTTCGAATTGAATGTAAATTAGTTACGTGACATTGGCTAAATGCACAAACCATGCTAAGCCAAAGAAGAAAGAAATAAATAACCTCAATAAAGTTTTAAATAAAAATACATTCACAGGTTAAGTCTGGAATTAAAGTGAAATTTCGTTTAGTAATAAGGTATTATATTGTTTGAACATAAATTATAAAAAATCGTCAATACAATTATGAATAAAAATCTCTGTGAATTTCAACTCTGTATTATTTTTACATAAGTATTCTATTGTCGTCAGAAAACGCTTACATAATGAAATGGTCATAAAAATATTTTACAGTCGAAACGTCGTAAACGCTTTTTTGTAAATACAATTACTAAATATTTTACGATGACAATTTAATTTTTTAGATATTCTCCCCCTTATTCATAAACGTTGCTTAAAGTTAACTAGTGATTAGCGACACCGTAAACACTGTGGTGTTTATTCATAAACGATGATTAAAGTTAGGTGAGGTAAAAATAAATGATGATAAATTAATGAAAACACCAATTACTATAATATAATACGGTTATGCCCGTAGGTGTGAAGAGAGTTATAAGGTTAAAGTTATCGAATATTTACCTCACAGAACATTACTGATTCTAGAGGATTGGACAGGAAAACACATTAACATAGGTACCGGGTTTTTTACTCATAGTAGGTAGAAGTTATTTCTTTTGTAAGAGAGGAAAATAAATATTTTCCTGTGTTGTAACTGAAATGATTTGAAATTGATTACCTACTGACAATCTATTAAAGTGTATTATATAGCATCGGAGTGGTTGTAAAGTCGCGAGTGCTCCGCATCTAACATGACGACACAAAACAATTCGTATTTGGCGTCGCGCTCTGCTCTGATTTGTTACTTTGTATAGGGTGGTTAAATTGTAAGGGCCGATGTTGAATGTGGACCATACCTAAATCTCAAGATTTTTCTGCAATTTATTTGAAATTTCTGAATTTTAGAATAACTCAATTTGAACTATGGTAAGATGCACAATCGAGCAACGCGTTAAAGTCTGTTATTCAGGCTTATTATGAAAATGGACGTTCAAATCAAAATGCATATCGTGCACTTTGTGATTTTTTCGGTCAATTTAATCGTCCAAATGTGCGTACAATTGGAAAAATCGTGCAAAAATTTGAGCAAACGGGGTCTGTAGGAGATTTGAAACACCAGTGCACGCTCGTACTGCAGAAAATCTTGCTGCTGTTCGCGATAGTGTGGCTGAAGAGCCGTTCATATCAATGGTGAAATGGTGTTCGCTATCGTGCGATGATAACGAACTTTTTATGGACCAAATTGGAAGTTATGGATGTGGACAATATGTGGTTTCAACAGGACGGTGCCACTTGCCACATACCTAATGAAACAATGGCTCTTTTGCGCTACAAATTCAATGGCCATGTTATCTCACGTGGTAGCGATGTCAATTGGCCGCAAGACCATGTGATTTGACACCGTTGGACTTCTTTCTTTGGGGTTATTTGAAAGAAAAGGTATACGTCGATAAGCCAGCAACAATTCAACAGCTAAAAGATAAGATGATTCGGCACATTAATGGCATAGAACCTCAATTATGCGTCAGCGTCATCGAAAATTTGGACCATCGGATGGAAATGTGCCGCCGAGGTCGCGGCGGTCATTTGGCCGATATTTTGTTCCATACATAATTGAAAGATACAACATGGTATCATGGTATCATAATAAAAATTACAATAATTTCCTAAATAATTTGTGTTTTATTCAAAAGCAAAATCGGTCCTTAAAATTTAACCACTCATTAAAGCCCAATCGAAGCCGAACTACAGATATATTTTGTTACGACCTAAAGTTCCAATTATAATGAGAAGCGTATTGCAATAGTTGCTCATTAAAAGACTGTGCAAAGTTGTTGGGAATCTTATAACAGCAAAAGTATCAAAACTTCAGACTTGGGTAATCATGTACTAAATTGTAAAGCTTCTATTTTAAATTATCATTACTACAGATAATATTTACAAACTTATAAAACTAAATAAACTACAAAAGATTCATTGAAAACTTACCAGGTTCGCAAAAGGCCAGTGTGATAATCTGTAGAACTGAAACCAGCATAAGCAGGAGCCAAGGCAGGCTCCGTGCAGTGTCCGGCGCGCCCATCTTGTTTGTTTAGAACCTGAAAGAAAAAAGTATATAACTAAAAAGCATGATTTTGGAAAGCCTTATAGATAATCATCATCATCATCAGCCTCTACTCGTCCACTGCTGGACATAGGCCTCTTTCATGGCACGCCAACAAGCTCGATCCTGAGCAGTTCTCCGCCAGCCACTACCAGCCACCTCTTTGATGTCGTAAATAATGATAGATAATAATGTTTATTAATTATTACAAATTATTTATTAACATATTTTTAAAATAATTTTGTAATTTTGAATGAGTTTAATATGTAAGTAGTATATATTTTTAGTTAGGCGCATTAGGCCCGCGGCGTGGTAGATCACGGCCCACTTCCTCTCACTGAGAGAAGGCCTGTGTCCCAGGAGTGGGAACATTTAAGGCTGAATACATATTTTTTTTTGGTGTACAATTAAGTATAAATAAATGAATTAGCAAAACTTCCATACGATCAACCAGATCCTAATACGAATTATGAAACAATTTTGATAAAGTACATTCCTGACTGCATTCCATGTTCACTCTTTATCTTAGTATTTATAAGCTCAGAGTAATATGCGCTAGCTTTCACGGAGCTGTTACTTGGTTCGTCCTACGACCTACACGATGCCAATGCAAAGCCTACGGTGACCCTACACTCGTTGAGTAAACGCTAAATGAAAACATATTTTAGAATGACCAAGTGAGAGAGATACGAATTTATACCAATTGTTATTCAAAATTCGTAAAAAAAGAGTTTAAAATCGTATATTTTATGTTTCCGTTGACTAAAACACAAATCTAACAAATTAAACTTAAATATATTATGGAATGATAAACTTAAACTGCAACACGTACTGTGAGATAAAAGAGTAGGCAGTATGTAATAATGTACCATGTATGAAGCTCTTTGTGATATCGCGACAGATTTGAGCTTTTCATAAAACGTCGGTGCCCAATATGGTTTTATTTAAACTGGCAAGTGCCTAATCTTTAACTGTCTGTACGAATTACTTTGTGTTACTAGGCAAAGCAAAATATAAGTACCAGGATCATTTTTATCATTTTTATTATATACCTACTTATAATAGTTAGGTACCTTGTTAGGCTCTCCAACAATGCATTTAATATTTTAGCTAGAATTTAGAATTTCATGATACTAAATATGAGGACCTTGACTAACCTTGGCATATTTTGTTTGATAGGATACAACCATATTTATTATAAATTATTTATGGAATCGGGAGTGCAGCTTATATCTTCATCACTTGCGGAACTCATGTTTTTTCCTTAGCACGTGATTATAAAAAAAACAGACAAAATTTAAAGTAAAAGTTTCCTATTCCCGCCTTCTTTCATCTTTTTTTTATATTATTTTTTCAAGAATGAAATTGAGCTTCGCCGTTCGATATTTAAAATTCATGACTATTATACTCATACGAAGACAAGGCTGAATAGCGAAGCGACCGCTTTTGTCATTGGGATGAATGTATGATGTCTATCGCTAGTATGATGGTTAGATGTACGAGAACTTTTTGAAACGGTGAAGAGTATTTTTTTAAATTAAATACCGCCCTAGGGTTTTAGCTACATTATTATCCTAAAGCACTAATTGGTCACCTACAAGCCCCATTTGGGGGTAATAAGGACCTACCGAATATGAGAGAATATTTTTACATTATTTTAATCAATCGAAAGTTTTAAAATTCAGCTGTTCTAAAATTCTTATTTCAAATTAGGCATAGAATAAAAAAAAAACTACAAATAAAAAAAAATCATTTTCAAGATAGCTGCTAGCTGTTTTGTACGTCAAATTATGACGAAATTTTGAAGATTGGAGATTTTTTATTGAATTGAACATTCTCAATCCCGCACAATGATATGATAACTAGGGTGCGTATTACAGAACGTCACTCAAAACTCAAACTCCACTTAAGTCTCGTTTCAAGCCATTTGATTGGTTGAAACTAGTTTTAAGGTCGTACCCTCACCAAATGACCTCGAGCATTTGCTCCCTCTTCACCGCGCCCCACCTCTACAATACTTCGCAAAATATTACTAGCGCCGTCTGGCGGACGAAGTACTTACAAATACAAGTTAAATTCATAGACCACAGAAGTAACAGACATGGCACTTTTATTTTTGTTTATTGGTGCGCCCAAATACTTTTGGTTATTATAGACTGAAACAAATGTTGACGATACTTCATAATAAAAATTTTGCGTATTTTATTTTTTAACTGACTTTCCAAAAGTGTGGTTCTCAATTCGATTTATGTGTGCTCGCTGATAACTTTATTGTTAATGAACCGATTTTGACCATTCTTTTTTTATATGAAAGAGTATGCTGCCTATGTAATCTTATTGTTACCACGTCAGTGTCGATAATGGAAATTCTAAGAAATTTAGGCCAATTATCGAAAATTGTAGGCACGCTTAGGGTGAAAACTTGATACTCGTATTTATATCGGATGATACTATAAAACCGTGAAGATTTGGGCCTGACCTGATGATGGAGATGACAGAGAATCAAGGGAATCCACATCGGAAGCAACTGTCATGTGTTTGAGCTTACTTAATTTGTATTGATTAGACCTTTACAACTAAATATGTTATGACTGTAACTTCAGGGTTGGAAGTCAGTTTTGTAGATTGAAAGTTAGCTAAGTCAGATGGTCAAAGGAATAGAAAAATAATATAATAAAGGTTAATTTATCATTATTTATTATTTTAAGGGAAAACGTAATCAGGGTCAAATAAATTTCTGCAGACAGGAAACCTACATAAAAAAAGATGAGATGTTTTTTTTGGGCTCAGGCAAGACTGAAATTATATTTTTATTCTCGTTTAATAAAACAAATACGTAAATTGTAAAAAATAAAACTATCGTATAAAAAAATAAACAAATACATATACTAAAATATTATTTACACAAAGCTTCCTTTTGCACAAAAATAATAAACATCTGACTAATACAATATCCGGTCAGACTGGACGCTGACGGCAGCATATTTGGAAAAGGCCTGCAAGCAAACGACGTATTTCGTTTGCTTTAATTCCTATAAGACCACAATGAAAGTATGAGCATTTCTAGAAATAACGCAATGAAATAACACAACTTAAATTCAGTCTCTTGATTTTAATTGATTTTTGCATAAGCATGACGTGTAGGTAGTGTTTGTACTATGTTAAAGTACAGTATTGTAAATTGTTGAGGAATTCCCTCAACTGTCTATGGTCTTCACCATCAGATCTATTGCAGACCTTCATTTAAACCTATATGGGTGTAAAGTTTTCATCAATATAAATGAATTAAGTCCAAACACAAGGTAACAATTGTAAACCTTTGAGGAGTTCCCTTAACTGGCCTTTGTCTTCATCATCAGAGCTTTAATGACAATCACAACTCATTTAGGTGTAAAGTTCTTATCAATATAAATTTATTAAGCACAAACACGAGGCAGTTGATGTGAATAGTTAAGGAGATCCCTCGGCTGTCTCCCGGCTCCATCATCAACTCCGAACTTTACTAAATTGTAGTGCGTTAAAACACTTAATGAAAAAAACATAGAAATGCCCTAGGCGCCCCTATGATTTTTTAAATTTCTCCTAGGTTTCCTTAGTCTTCTATCATCAGACCCTAATTTCTTTAACATGAGACTACCTTGAAGATATAATCTTTCTAATTAAAAAATGAAAACATGTGGCACTCGGGACTGCCGCGGTAAAGCTTTTGCATAGCATTTTTTTATCAACTTATGCAATAGGGTATTTAACTAAAAAAACCTAATTAGTCCGTCAGTCAGATTTCCAAAAACTACTCATCATCATCATCATCATTTCAGCCGAAAGACGTCCACTGCTGGATATAGGCCTCCCCCAACGTTCTCCACGACGACCGATCCTGCGCCTCCCGCATCCAGCGGTTTCCCGCGACCTTCACCAGGTCGTCGGTCCATCTTGTCGGGGGCCTACCCAAAAAATAGTAGACACATATTTTTTTCTTTTTTCATATAAACAAAAAATGAAGACGACACTGTGCTTTGAAAACTCGTGTGACGTCACTGCACGCTACACTTTTTAGCGGCCAGTGACGTCACCAGCCATCACTCCTGATCTTTGATGCCTATTATATTTGTCAATTTTTATTGATTTGATAAAACAGAATAGGTATACGAAATGTAAAACGTATATGATAAACCTATCCAATATTTTTCTATAATCTGAATGACGGACTAATTAGTTTTTTTTAGTCAAATACCCTATTATTTATATTATAGTAAAGTTATAGGCAAACAAACATAGAAAACATATAACCTCCTCCCTTTTGAAATCGGTTAAAAAAACGTACACCAAAATGAACATCAATAACAGAGACACTTTATGATAGTATTATACTCTATGCGACATGCGGTGCGTGAGCGAGCAAGCAGATGCTTTCTCGCTCACGCGCCGACCGCTATGCTAGCGGACCGCGCGTTGACGAACGACACGGGTTCCCCCTTCGATAGCTTGTGGCATACTGAATCTCAATAGCTCGGGCAAGAGAAATGATGGGGAATACGCTCAGAGAAAACCGCTTGCGCTGTGTTTTCCTCTGGGAACCACCTTAAATGATTAACTCAGAAAATTACAGTTGACTTCCGCGTAAAATAAGTTACACCCAGCAAACACTTCATTGGCCTTTTAGGTCCGTATTTCAGAAGGAAACTCAAGCATTGATCTCTGCTTAAGCATTACTTAAGGCGGCTCCAGAGGAAAAACACACCGCAGGCCGTTTTTATGTAGTTTTTCGGAGCTATCTACTCTTTATCCAAAAGAAATATCAACTTACTAAAAATACATAAATTTTCTCCATAATCTTGGCTCCAAAATTGTAGATTTTTTTTTATTTTACTAAGTATAATGTTTAAATAATTCCTTCACAACGAAACCACTGACAAGAGAAATAATTATCATAAACGTGCATCTCCTCGGAAAGTAAGCATTATTTAGATTGCGTTCTTACACTAATGGATAGGTAATTTCATGACGAATATTATTGTAGAAATATTTTTTTAAAACGACCAAAATCAAAATTTTATTCAACAATCTGAGCGCATTCGGGCTATTGAGATTCAGTATGCCACAAGCTCTCGAAGGGGGAACCCGTGTCGTTCGTCATCGCGCGCTCCGCTAGCATAAGCGGGCGGCGCGTGAGCGAGAAAGCATCTGCTTGCTCGCTCACGCACCGCATGTCGCATAGAGTATAATACTATCTTAGAGTGTCTCTGTTATTGATGTTTATTTTGGTGTTCGTTTTTTTAACCGATTTCAAAAAGGAGGAGGTTGCTCAATTATATGTTTTTTATGTTCAATTTTTAACCGACTTCAAAAAGGAGGAGGTTACTCAATTCGACCGTATATGTTTTTTTTATGTTTGTTCGCGCATAACTTCGTCATTTATAAACCGATTTTGATAATTCTTTTTCTGTTGGAAGGAAGACGTTCCCAAGGTGGTCCCTTGATAAGGATATCAAGGTTTGATGGTGGAAGTCCAGAGAAAACAAGCGGAACTTTCAAAAATTGGGGGCGACTAGTGCATTTCTTAGCATTTTCATTAAATATTTTAAAGCACTACAATTTAATAAAGGTCTGGAGTAGATCTGATGATGGAGCCGAGAGACAGTCGAAGGAACTCCTCAACAATTGACAGCAGCTACCTTGTGGTTGGGCTCGATTAATTTGTATTGATAAGAACTTTACACCTAGATGGGTTGCGACTCTCATAAGAGCTCTAATGATGAAGACAAAGGCCAGTTCCGGGAACTCCTCAACGGTTTCCAGTAGCTACTTTGTGGTTGGACTTCATTCATTTATATTAATAAGACCTTTACTCCGATTAGGTTAAAATAATAGTCTACAGTAAATTTAATGATGTAAATGGCATAGGCAGTTGAGGGAATAGGTACTAACGGATAAAAATTAAAGTAAACAAAAGTACGTCATTTCCCAACTATATTTGCGTCAGCTTCCAGTCTGACCGGATGCAACTGAATACATAGTACTTTTAACAACTAAAAAATGTAAAATAAAAGCTTTGGTGTTTTTGGTTTTGTATATTCGTTTTAGACACCGACTTCCGAAATTAGTTATTTTTCACTTTACATAGTGGTTTTTGGAAGTCGGTTGTTTTTTTGTAAAAAGTTTTTATTTTTATGTTTGTTTGCGGATAACTTCGCCTAAAATTTGGTATTTCGATGAATTTTTGGGTATTTCGACATGGGTGTCGTGATAGGGGTTTTCGGGAGTGCAGATCACGAATATGACGTAATTTTTGAAATCCAAGATGGCTGACACCAATTTTATGATATTTTGACATGGGTGTCGTGATAGGGGTTTTTGTGGGTGTTAATCACGAAAATGACGTCATTTTTGAAATCCAAGATGGCCGACACCAATTTTATGTTATTTTGACATGGGTGTCGTGAAAGGGGTTTTCGCGGGTGCTAATCACGAAAATGACGTCATTTTTGAAATCCAAGGTGGCTGAAATTAAATTTCATGATATTTTGACTTGGGTATCGTGACGGGTTTTCGGGGCGCTGATCACGAAAATGACGTCAATTATAAGCTGTGGCATAGCTTCTATTTCTTTATCAAAGTCAAAAATAAAACATCAAATATAGTTTAGTCGCCAAATCGCCACCATTTTTCGCACTCCTTCAATGACGTCACTGGTAAAAAATAAATAAACTACAAAAAAGAAAATACATACTTATACAAATATATACGTTAATTGGCAAAATAAAAAAAAATACTATGTCAGAAATAACTAATAAAAAATTTCCTACTAACTACATACTGCGGAATTCAGTGTGCACACCTTTGCGATTTACCCCGCAGCCACGCGCAGGATTGCGTTTTTTATCTGCATCTTCATGCAGATCTGCAGCCCTGCGCGTGAGCGCAGATTCAATGTATAGTACCATGCGTTTCTCCATACAATATTTGGTACTAGCGAACATCTATCTTATATATAAAATTCTCGTGTCACAGTTTTAGTTCCTATACTCCTCCGAAACGGCTTGACCGATTCTCATGAAATTTTGTGAGCGTATTGAGTAGGTCTGAGAATCGGCCAACATCTGTTTTTCATCCCCTAAATGTTGGTGGTAGTCCACCCCTATTTGTTTTTTTATTTTTACACAACATTTTTAGTTTCTATTTTTTTACAACATACAAAAATACATACAATCCTAAATTTTCACCCTTCTACGATCAATCTTTCAAAACTGATCAATCGTCATTTAATTAGTTTTATTCCCAAAGGAAATCTAAAAAACGCGATATAACCCAATTCCACGCGGGCGAAGCCGCGGGCGGAAAGCTAGTACTAATATATAAAGCTGAAGAGTTTGTTTGTTTGAACGCGCTAATCTCAGGAACTACGGGTCCGATTTGAAAAATTCTTTTTGCGTTGGATAGCTCATTAATCCAGAAAGGCTTAAGGCTATAAAACATCACGCTGCGACTAAAGATGGGCGGGTGGGTAAAAAATGGGTGGGTAAAAATTGGTAAAAAAGGGTAGAATAGGTAAAAATTAAAAAATACCCATTTTTACCGGGTATTTATAATAAATACCGGGTATAAAATAAATTGTTATTTAATTGGCTTCGTCATCAATACTACGATCAGGTACTGGAGTGCTTTGGGGTCCTACCACCATCTTTGGGACCCAAGTTAACCCCACCTGCCTGACGGTGCACCCGCTGACTTACGGATGGGGTGCTGACGCCAGTTTTCCCTTCGGAGCTGAGTGGTCTGACAACAGTCGCACTCGTAAAAGCAAAACAAGCCAAACTATTATGAATAGGAAAGGAAGAAATGCACGTGACACAGTTAGGGCGCCGCCGCAAACGGCGCGCAGGAGCTACGCCCGACTCCTGTGACCTGTGGGCTAGGTCTAACGTGTCAGAGGCGGATACGGCTGAAGAAGCGAGCCAAAACCAGGAAAATCCGTTGTGCTTTTCCTGGTGTGGTGACGCTGAAAGTATGTTGGTCTGGATCCAGCTCGAAGGAAAGTTTCACGGGATACCGTTATCCCAGCGAGTGTTTCTGGGTGGTGATTTGAACAGTCATGTGGGTGAGAAGAGTGTCGGGCTTGAGCGTGTTCACGGCGGCTTTGGGTACGGCGGCCGCACCGCAGAAGGAAACAACATTCTCCAAATGTGTGCAGCCGCTAACCTTACAATCGTGAACACCTACTTCAAAAAGAAGCGCTACCCGAATAGACTTTCTACCGACTAGGAGACACCACATCGGCAAAGCAGCCAACTGCAAAGTCATAGCCGGTGAGAGTCTCACTGGACAATACCGCCTCCTTGTACTAGATCTCTGCGTAACGGCCCATCGTAGACGTGTAGAGCACTGCCGACACCAGATTTGGTGGCGGCTGCTTGATAAAATAAGTCCTAGGAGTTCGCATCGGTTATTAGAGACAAGTGCGCTGGACCGATGAAGAATATATCCAAGACCATTGGGGCAGGATCCAGGCAGCTATTATTGGGGCGGCGCGGGTGGTGCTCGGAGTCTCTAAGGGCGGCCGCAAACGTGAAAAGGAGACCTGGTGGTGGGACGACACAGTCCAGAGGAAGACTAGGGTGAAGAAAGCCCTCTTTAAAACGTGGCATCCAGATCGCGACGCATATAAGGTTGTCAAACGTGCCACTAAAAGAGTTGTAGCCAGAGCCAGAGCCAGAGCCAGACCACTTTCAAGCGCTTTACGAGAAGTAGGAATCATTTGAGGGGCAAAAGATCTTTTCCAAATTGGCATGTTCCAGGGTCAAAGCGGCATAGGATATATCCAAGTGCCGTTGTGTAAAAGACCCTACTGGCAACCTGCTATGCAAAGACCTCGCAGTGAAGGAGAGATGGCGCTTGTACTTCCACGAGCTGCTGAATAAGCAGCACCAAGAGGTGCAGACACCGAAATTCATTCCAAATCTTGAATTAGTGCCCCCGATAACGCCCGAGGAAGTCCAAACGACTTTTCGGCAAATCGGAAAGCTGTCGGAACTGACGGAGTCCCCATTGAGGCCTGGAAGGCGATGGGTCCTCGCGATGCGGGCATGCTAACCAACCTTCTGAACCGCGTGTTCCTGATCGGCAAAATTTCAAGCCAATGGGGACTAAGTATTATTACTCCAGTATTCAAAGGCGACAGCCTCCGTGGCGTAGCGGTAGCGGACGCGGCCGCTGCGCAAGGTGGCGCGGGTTCGATCCCCGCACAGTGCAAATATTTGTATGCATGAATATGAATATTTGCACTGGTCTGGTCGTGCCTCGGAAAGCACGTTAAGCCGTTGGTCCCGGTTGCCATACGAACATCTAGTGGCAGTCGTTACGGGTTGTTGGAGCCCTCAAAAGTCCAACAATTGGTCTAACTGCAATGCTTCGATGTCGCCTTCGGGTTGTGGAGGTCAGACGGCAGTCGCTTCACGGAAAATGTCGAAGTTTAGCCATATCAGCAGTTTGACTGGTAAAGTGGACCCCAGACTCCAAAGCTGAAAAGGCTTCGGATGCGACTGGGATTAACGCTGGGATGATGATGATGACTCCAGTCTTCAAAGGCAAGGGCTCGGTACACACCCTGAAGAATTTTGAGAGGATTATAGACTCTCAGATTCGGCAGGAGTATGCTGTCTTGGGAGTGTCAATATGGGTTTCGTCCAGGGTACGGAACCATGGATTCTATATTAACACTAAGGTTCACCATGGAGAGATACAGATTGAAGAACACGCCTCTATATAATGCTCTTTCTATGTAGAAAGAGCATATGCAGTCCCCGTACAGGCCTCAGCATCCATGATCCACCTCCCTGGTCGCTCATGTATGCTGAGGCGATATCCTCACTGTGACTGTCCCCTGTCCGCATCGCGCTGGCTGACCCGGACAGTTGGAGCGGCGTGTGAATTAGGCGGCTGATCTGTCCCACCGGACCGGACCGACAGTGGCGGGCCAGCATCAATGGAGGATTGCGGAAGCAGTTTTCGTTCTCGCAACCCCCGGTGTAGGTGTGAGATGAAACACTTTTCAATCATTAAGAGTCCGACAGACCCGTCGCCCGCCCCAGGGCGACGGACATCGCATGAGGATGTTCCACCCCGGAAACAAAAATAAAAGGATTTCGGGGCGGCGCTGGCAGCAGCGCGGGAGCCGGGCGGGCATCGAAGAGCCGTTCTCGAAACTAGCGGGCAGATTTTATTCCTAACGCTCGATCACCGCTTGACTTTAAGTACACCGCTCGCTGCCCGCCCGCTGCCCGCAAGATTCGAGCGCGAGAAGTACACCGCTCGCTGCCCGTCACCGCCCCGTTGTGCCGCGCCGCTGTTTTCGAGAACCGGTCCGTTTGATTTAACGCATAAGATCTTGCCGCTCACTCGCCGCCGCAACGCTGCCCGCAAGATTCGAGGCAGAGGCCTAAAAAGAAACCGTGGCCCTGGCGCACACAGGCACAGGCCTAGACGGGAGAGGTCATTTGACGATTTCTCATCCAGAACAAAAAAATGGTAGTAGGCTATTTGACAGTATTCATTTTTTTGGGATTTTTTGCTTTAATTGCATAAAATGAGGGTTCTTTACGTCATTTACACGAGTTTTAATAAAAAATTCAATAAATGAGTTTGAGTTTGAAAATAATAACAATTAATACATACAAAACACAAAAATATGTTTAGCTTTTTGTTTCTCGCGCCACACATTGTGAAACGATCCGGATTGGCTAATGTCGCGATGACGTCATACGCGCATCAACGCTTGTTTTCGGACTTTTTTCAAACTTATATACTGTTTTTTGGGGGTTTTTATCGATTTATTTGTACAACCCGGTACAGCACACCACTTGTAAACCATTTTATTATATAACAACAACAAATAATAAATAAAAACAAACACCACTGAGAACCGAAAACCGCTTGTGACGTCAATTACAAAGCTCGACGCCATGAATAAATCGTTTTCGCGGCTTATTTGAATTTTGAATTTTTATTTGCATATTTCTTACGAAATACGTATTTAAAATTAAAAAAAATACTTTCGGTGAACTTCTTAACCGCAACCAAGTAATTCGAGATAAAAATTATAAATATGTCAAATAGCCTGTTCCGTAGTGGCAGCCCGTGTAAGTCAGATTTTGTCGAGTTTTTTGCAATTTACTGGTCAGTGTCAGGTTGTAACTTGATCAAAATATGATCTGCGATAATAATAACGATGTAACTGCAGATCTACCCTAAATTAAACTGATTATAATTTTTACCCGGTAAAAATTAAAATTGGGTGGGTAAAAATAGGTATAAATGGGTATTTACCCATAGTTCGGGTTTTTACCGGGTAAATGCCCATCTCTAGCTGCGACTAATAGGAGCAGAGCATTACTAACTCCACGCGAACGAAGTCGCTGGCGGCCGCTAGTATAAAATAGCTTTACCGCGGCAGCCCCGAGTGCCACATGTTTTTGTTTTATTAGAAAGACGATATCTTCAAGGTGACTACCTTGAAGATATCGTCTTTGTTCGTATCGTCATGTTTAGGAAATTAGGGTCTGATGATGGAAGACTAGGTAAATCTAGAAGAAATTTAAAAAATCAAAGGGGCGTCTAGGGCTTTTCTAAGTTTTTTCATTAAGTGTTTTAACGCACTACAATTTAGTAAAGTTCGGAGTTGATGATGGAGCCGGGAGACAGCCGAGGGAACTCCTTAACGATTCACATCAGCTGCCTCGTGTTTGTGCTTAATAAATTTGTATTGATAAGAACTTTACACCTAAATGAGTTGTGATTATCATTAAAGCTCTGATGTTGAAGACAAAGGCCAGTTAAGGGAACTCCTCAAAGGTTTACAGTAGCTGCTTTGTGGTTGGACTTAATTCATTTATATTGATGAGAAATTTACACCCATATGGGTAAAAATTAAAGTCTGGATTACATCAGATGATGAAAACCATAGACAGTCGAGGGAATTCCTCAACAATTTACAACACTCTACTTTAACATAGTACAAACACTACCTACTCGTCATGCTTATGCAAAAATCAATTAAAATCAAGAGACTGGATTTAAGTTGTGTTATTTCATCGCGTTATTTCTAGGAATGCTCATACTTTCATTGTGGTCTTAAAGGAATTAAAGCAAACGAAATAGGTCCTTTGCTTGCAGGCCTTTTCCAAATATACTGCCGTCAACGTCCAGTCTGATCGGATATTGTATTAGTCGGATGTTTATTATTTTTCTGCGAAAGGAAGCTTTGCGTAAATAATATTATAGTATATGTATTTGTTATTTATTTTGATATACGATAGTTTTTTTTTTTACAATTTACGTATTTGTTTTATTAAATGAGAATAATAATATAATTTCACAGTCTTGCCTAGTCCCAAAAAAAACATGAATTTTTTTTTTTTTGAAGGTCAGTTCTGCAGAAATTTATTTGACCCTGATTACGTTTTCCCTTAAAATAATAAATAATGATAAATTAAACTTTATTATATTATATTTCTATCCCTTTGTCCATCTGACTTAGCTAACTTTCAATCTACAAAACTAACTTCCAACCCTGAAGTTACAGTCATAACATATTTAGTTATAAAGGTCTAATCAATACTCATTAAATAAGCCCAAACACGCGACAGTTGCTTCCGATGTGGATTCCCTTGATATTCTGTCATCTCCATCATCAGGTCAGGCCCAAATCTTCACGGTTTTATAGTATCATCCGATATAAACACGAATGTCAAGTTGTCACCCGAAGCGTGCCTACAATTTTCGATAGTTGGCCTAAATTTCTCAGAATTTCCATTATCGACACTGACGTGGTAACAATGTGATTACATAGGCAGCATATCCCTTCATATAAAAAAAGAATGGTCAAAGTAGGTTCATTAACCATAAAGTTACACATTAACAACAAACAGCGACAATAAATCGAATTGAGAACCACCTTTTTCTGAAGTCGGTTAAAAAATAAACACCGCAGAATTTTTATTATGAAGTATCGTCAACATTATTTTGTTTGAGTACATAATAACCAAAAGTATTTGGGCGCACCAATAAACATAAATAAAAGTGCTATGTCTGTTACTTCTGTGGTCTATGTTTCTAACTTGTATTTGTTAGTACTACGTCCGCCAGACGGCGCTAGTAAAATTTTACGAAGTATTGTAGAGGTGGGGCGCGGTGAAGAGGGAGCAAATGCGCAAGGTCATTTGGTGAGGGTACGGTCTTAACTGACATTTTGACTTGTGTCAACAATTTCAGAAATGATTAACGTCCTCAAAGGTATGTTAAGTTGTTCGTTAGTGTGAATTTATTCAGGTTGTTACCATAGAATAAAGAGGGGAAGTAGGTTATCTGCGACCCAATCCGCGATTTAATTGCCTACTGTCTTAGGGTTGACGACTGTCCGCGCTTCGTCGGTTACGGTTGTCGCCCAAACCGCTAACAAATATTTATATACTAAGAGCTTATGTTTAAATTATTTGCTTAGTATTTAGTTTACATATACTAGTCAGTTTTTTTTTTTGTAATTTTTATTTTTAGTTTTGTACACATATAGAACCATATTTATTTTTATTTTTAATTAATACAAATATAAATAATACAAACATAACATCTATTGAATCACACATTTAATACAAAATTACAAAATAGCTACAGAAAAATACCTACTTTCTTCGGTTTCGACTATTACGAAACGCGTTGTTATTAAACTTTAATGTGTAATATATCCGTATCCTTGTAAATAACTTTTAGAAATATAATTTGAAAAATATAAGTCTTTTATTTGTTCATAAATAGACATACCAACTTTGCAGTTTATGTGATCATTTTTTAAAAGTTAATGTGCCGAAAAGCCGTGACGCGCGGACCTCGTTCCGTGCTAGCCTCGACTAGCGCAGTCATAGGCACTCTAATATTGTGTTTAGGTGTGCGTGCGGCGACGCATAGATACTATGGCGCACACATACAAGCCGCGCGCGGTCCGTTTGTATGAAGATAACGTACTTCCCTCTCTTTATTCTATGTTGTTACTTTGTATTTTAATATTAACTAGATTATGCCCGCCTGGATGTCAAAAAATAAACCACAGGAGCGTATTACGGGGTTCTAAAATGATCCCATGTGTTAATCCAGGTTTAAAACTATATTTGTGATAAATTTCATTTAAATACTATCAGCCATTTTTACGCCAGTCCAGGATAGAATATACATCATCTAGTCAACGGGCCGAAATAAAAAAAAAAAAAAACTGTGAATATATACGGCACCAGACTCGTGCCCGAAACTACTTTAAAAAAAAAAGATCCATAAGTATAGAGCTTTGACATATGTAGTTTCCATTTTTGAAGGGTGTCTGTAAAAGATCACTTTTAGCGCCAAGACCGTTCATTGTCTTATCCTTTGTAAAATTTTCATATATACTTACCTAGCCATTTTGTAATTTGTATGGTGTACATAAAATGTATTCCATTACCATACACCTATATCTTTGGTACATATACTACATTTATCAATGAAATTTTACAGTCTAGGCTTTCATAGTAAATAATACCTTTTAAAGCAGCAACTAGAGCAAAACGCATATTTTATGTAGCGTGAACCTTGTGTTAAAGATGGAGCTTGCAGGTATAATATTAGTAATAAACAGTTAACCTAATTACATTACACGATGTAGGTAATATTCTATAAAATGTGGCCTTTATACGACATTTATGTACCTATCAATAGCCTTGCTAAGTTGCCTATATGCAAATGTAGTCGGGACATGATATCTTAATCTAGATTGAAACTTTATACACAGTAGAGGATACAATAAGGAATGAAATTCACCCATCTGTTTATTGGATGAAACGTATTTTATATCAAACTAGTTGCGCCAAGCGGTTTCATCCGCGTAGGTTTCAATATGCTCCGCTCCCATTGGTCGCAGCGTGATGTTATATGGTCTAAAGCCTTCCTGGATTAAAAGGCCATCCAACGCAAAAATAATTTTTCAAATCTGACCACTGGAATTAGCGCGTTCAAACAAACAAACTCTTCAGCTTTATATATTAGTAAAGATTTAATTTATTTAATAATATATCGCGGGTAAACCTATTAATTCATTCCTAGATTCAATCATTGCCAAGATGGCTACGAGTTGGAATCCACCTATATTTCATAGAAACGGAATTTATGATAAGTTACGTCACGATATTGAAGCTTCTAACTTGTCTTGATGGATCAATCTGTCTAGCTTTTACCCAACTGTGTCGGAGTTTATCAATCTAATTGGATGCAGCCTTAATGTCTTTTTTCCTTTTTTTTTATATTTATAAACTAGTGCTTGACTGCAATCCTGCCTGATGGTAATCAGTGATACAATCGATGATGTTAAAGCACGCTAGTTTATTAAGCCTATTCAGTTAAAAAATTTAGTGAATAGGAAGGAAGATGGTAGTTGAGCGAGGTGATGCAATGTTAAACTTAACAACACGACCAACGATGCTGCGCCAGAGGGAGATTAACCCATACCAGAATTTTACCAGGAGCTTATTTAGCTAGTTAGTTACAATAGCCCTTGGCAGGACCCGTCAGATTTTTGGCCTTTTGACTTCGATTGTCAAATATCTATGAATGACATCCAGAACGAACGCTTCCAGAGGTAAGGAAAGGTCTCGATATGCAATGGGTGGTTAACCATCCAGGAACTAACCTCGGTAGGTTAGTTACGGCAATGGAGGGTATGTTAGTAAAAAATATCACTCAAAAGTCAAGGTAAGGGAACTTACATAATGGAAAGTTTAAGAGGGGACTCCAGTGCCGAAGAATTTAGAAAATAGGTATTTGAAGAAACTATTGCCGTCGCGCCGCTTCCAACCTCTCCAAAGTAAAGTGCGAAAAGGACAATTGCAGCTCAGGCTGATTTTACCTACAAAAACGTTGACCAAAAGACGTTTCGAATTCCGCTGTTTTCTTTTTCAAAACACGACATATCTCAATTATTTTTGTATCAAAATTTAGAGAAAAATATATCACGTTTGTCTAATAGTCGTCTGAACATCGCGGTAAAAATGGGTTATTTTTCGGGACTTTGAAGTATCATCTTTCTCTTATTGATTAAGTTTCGGAAAAAATCAAATGATAGGGGCACGTATGATCACGGTTTAATATTGTAGAGAAAGCACCACTAGAGTCCGCTCTTAAGCAGGACTGACAATTCAACGTTTTAGCTCACTTATAGGCAGACAGTTTATCAGTATTAAAATATTATCACATAGTTTAAAACACAGTGGTTTAAACATTGAGAGTTATGTAGTGTGTGTTAAGTGCTTACTTAATACAAACTAAGTTTAAACCACGGCGAATAGCACTGTTTAGTTCTCCTAAAGCTATACAACACAATATTACATTGTTTTATAAATATCACAGCAACTTAAATCGGACTTTGCTTTTAAAGCCGATAATATTTTTAATAGGTATATAGCTCCTGCATGTTCCAAGCACCTGTTGGTAAATTATTTCTGCCTACATTATGGTCTAATCCTACGCAAGTCGTAAATTCTGCAATAAAATGCTATACAACGCTTGTTTACTATTAATAAACAACGAATTTTATTAGAACGACTACGCAGTGTGTTAATAACGATGTGTAAATCTCACACTGACCAGTTCGTAATAGTAAAGGCTGTATCTAAGCAGGGACGTTCACTTGCCTCTCGACTCATGTATTATATATTAATAATACAAACTTAAGGTCGATTTACACTGGGCTCGCCACAATTTCATATATTCCCATTTTCGGGAGTGCCTAGAGAGACCATGGTACGGAGCGAGAGTGTATTAAAGCCCGTCACCTCCTACGAAGCAGTAATGATCGCAAAGGAACAGGCAGGACGAGAGGGAAAGGCAACCTTTGCGCCTTCACGGCCCTATTCGCTGTAGTAGACGCTCTGGACGTCAGGAGATAACAGCAAACTGCTACCGTAGGCGCAAGCTAACCGTTACTCGCCACCCAGTAAGGATTAGGTTCTGGTCGACGTGGACGTTGCGCTGTGTTCCGCGACACGCCTCAAAGAGATATCAGCACATCGTAACTGGGTTCACTAGAACCGATGCCTGACAGGGCCACGGCCACGAGTTGTTCGAAAGAGAGAGAAGTAGGAACACGGGTGGGTTTAGTCAGTTAAAGTCTGACACTTCCAAAGGAGGAGAAGTCATTTGATGATTTCTCAAAGACAAAATAAAGAAATACTAGTATTTAGTATTACATATTTTATCCAACGTTATTTTATGTTTTTACGAAACCCGAAACACGTGTAAAGTATTTTTAAGTAAATAATCTATGTATAAAATTTCAAAAAGATATCATGAAAAACCATAAAGTTATGAACTTGTTACCTTACTTGGTTGTCCCAATAAAAATATGGTCAACGTCCCTCTCGTCCGCCCGCGTCTACAGCGGCGGCGGGCGGGGAGCCCTGTCCAGCTATGAGCACGCGCCTAGTACTATGATCTACCGTCAGCTGTGTTGTGCGCTTGGTAACCACACCGCAGCAATTTTAAATGTGTTTGGGAAGAAATATAACATGGTATAAAAATGATTGAAATCGATTCAGTTGCTTATTCTGAACAAACTATATTCAGGTTTTGTATAAAGTAAAAATAACTTTGTAAAAATAGAACCGGACGAGAGGCTAGGTAATGTTTTAAAGAGATATTATTTGTCATTCAAACTTTGACCTTTAGCGCCAATCGTTTTTGTATAGATATCACTCCGATAATTTATTACGATTATTTTCAGACCTCTCGACAGTTATAGTCCTATTATCATATACCTATAGTTATTCCAGTTGCATTGTATATTGTTCTGTAAATTCGGATTAAAAGAAAAAAAGTTGCAGAGCACGAGGAAGTGTTTTAGTGTTTATGTCAAGGAGACCATGATATGAGAATCAATAAACTTTATTGCATTCAATATAAAAATCAAGTAAATTATTAAAATACAACACGATATCTTTAAAATTTAGCAGACGTTTCTAAATCCATACTAATATTATAAATGCGAAAGTAACTCTGTCTGTCTGTCTGTCTGTTACGCTTTCCCGCCTAAACCTCTCAACCGATTTTGATGAAATTTGGCACAGACAATCTTTGGACCCTGAGAAAAAATATAGGATACCTGTTATCCCAGAAAAATTGGATATTCCCGAGAGAAATCTAAAAAGCGCGATATAACCGAACACCACGCGGGCGAAGACGCGGGCGGAAAGCACACAATCTTTAGACCCTGAGAAAGCACATAGGTTACCTTTTATCCCGGGAAAATTTGATGTTCCCGAGGGAAATCTAAAAAGCGCGATATAACCGAAATTTACGCGGGCGAAGCCGCGGGCGGAAAGCTAGTCTTTTATAAATCAAAGGTCACATATGTACTTACATATAAACGTTTCGTTAAAAATGTATTTGTAATTTCTTCTTTTTTTTTTGGTATAAAGAGGTACCTATACATATCGGGTGATTTACGGTAAGGTAGGTATATAAAGTATCTAAAACAACCAAGGTATTATACCTACATGAAATAATATAATATATATCGATCATCATCATCACAGCGTTAATCCCAGTTGCATCCGAAGCATTTTTCAGCTTTGGAGTCTGGGGTCCGCTTTACCAGTGTAACTGCTGATTTTGGCTAAATTTCGATGTTTACCGTGAAGCGACTTCCGTCTGACCTCCATAACCCGAATGCGATATCGAAGCATTGCAGTTAGACCAATTGTTGAACTTTGGAGGGCTCCAACAACACGTGACGACTGCCATTAGATGTTCGTATGGCAACCGGGACCAACGGCTCAAGGTGCTTTCCGAGGCACGACCAGACCAGTGCAAATATTCATATTCATGTATACAAATAATTGCACTGCGGGATCTATATCTAATATACGCATGTTTTATTTTTTTACAAACTTATATAGTTTCTATGAAAACTAAAAACAAAAATCATTAATGTGTCTTATTGAAAAGTGCAATCTATGGACTCAACATGGTAGAAGTTTATGTTTATCATTCGGAAAGCGATTGCAGCCTACAACCACAACGACCTACTTTTTTTAAATGATGTTTTTCAAGATTTCTAGCATAACAATTAATTACATTTATATTCCGATTTTCGTCAAATTATTTTTAAATACCATTAGTACTTTTTATAAATACTACGGCAAGGTATTTATGAACAATAAACTGTAATTTGAAGGACACAGAAATATGAACTATTACAAAGTTGGGATGAAATCCTATCAAGTGCATCTATTGTAGGTTCGAACACACTTAGGCTTGATGCTTAAGTGTGTTCGAACCTACGGTAGATTATGTAGCTACCTACATAATTTCATCATCATTCTCCTGCCCTTATCCCAATTTATTTGGGGTCGGCGCAACATGTCTTTTTCTTCCATGCATCCCTATCAGAAGCCATCTCCGCAGTCACTCCCTTCTTAGTCATATCATCCTTCACACATTCCATCCATCGTTTCTTTGGTCTTCCCCTACTCTTATAGCCATCAACATTCATAATTAAGACTCTCCTCACGACATTCTCCTCAGTTCTCCGTAACACATGCCCGTACCAGGACAACCGATTTCCACACAACTTTTCAGCTACCGGTGCCACTTTCAGACTTCCTCTTATGTACTCATTTCTTATTCTATCCATTCGTGTAACACCACACATCCCTCTTAGCATTCTCATCTCGGCTGCATGCAATTGCCTTTCATTCATCCCTTTCGTAGCCCAACATTCTGATCCATACAAGACAGCAGGTCGGATCATGGTTTTATATATTTTCCCCTTAAGTTTAATGGGAATGCGGGAGTCGCAGATTGTTCCCGTGACCTGCCGCCATTTCATCCATCCAGTGTTAATTCTGTGCTTAACCGTCCGATCTATTTCGCCATCGCTTTGTACGAGTGAACCGAGATACCGAAAGTCGGAGCAAATTGGTAGGAGTGCGCCATCAAGCGCTATGGCTCCAGAAGTGGAGAGACCGCCGAAATCGCAGAACATATATTCGGTTTTGGTTCTGCTGATTTTCAAGCCAACATTCTCCAGCTTCTGTTGCCATTTCTCCAATCTGCTCTGGATCTCAGGTCCATCTTCACCGACGAGAACAATGTCATCGGCGAACAGCATGCACCAGGGTGCCTCCTCCTGGATGTCCGACGTAAGAGCGTCCATAATCAACAGGAAGAGGTACGGACTTAAAGCCGATCCCTGGTGCAAGCCTACCGCCACACTGAACTCGTCGGTATTGCCAGCAGCCGACCGGACGTAGGTACGAGATCGACTGTACATAGCACGAATTAACTCTACATACTTCCCAGGCAAACCTTTCTCTTTCAGGGCCCACCACAGCACATCACGAGGTACCCTATCATACACTTTCTCCAGATCAATGAACACCATGTGCAAGTTCTTGTGTGCACGTCTGTACTTCTCGCACACTTGGCGGAGTGCAAAAGTGGCGTCCATTGTTCCTCGACCTGGCATAAACCCAAACTGGTTTGGGGTAATCTCACTCTCCTCTCGTAATCTTTTCTCAATCACTTTCTCCCATACCTTCATACTATGTGACATGAGCTTTATCCCTCGATAGTTGTTACAGTCCTGTACATCACCTTTATTCTTAAAGATGGGCACTAGTGAACTATTGCACCATTCTTGTGGGATCTCTCCTTCATGCAACAACTTATTGAAGAATAAAGTCAGCCACATACATCCATCTCCTTTTAAACACTTCCATACTGGTACATACTGGTATATCATCTGGGCCCATAGCTTTTCCATTTTTCATACCTTGAACTGCTATTCTTACTTCATCCATGCTAATTTCTCTTACTAAACCCATGTTCTCTTGTACCTCTTTGAGGACGCCACTCCATTTATTCTCTTCGTTCATTAGCTTTTCAAAATAAACCTTCCATCGCTCTTTTATTTCGTCATCCCTGGACAGAACCTTACCAGCATCGTCTTTCATACATTTGATATTACTTATATCTCTCGTTCTCCTTTCTCTTGCTTTTGTAATCCGGTAGAGCTCCTTCTGGCCTCTAGGGCTGTCCAGTGAGTCATACAACTTCTCCTGCGCCTTAGCCCTCGAAACTGCTACCGCCTTTTTTGCCTTCCTCTTCCATTCATTATAAATCTTCTTCTTGTCTTCTTTTAAACTATCATTCCCGTTTTCTACACCTTGCCATTCTTTAAAAGCTATTTTCTTTTCTTTGAGTATCTTTTGCACATCTTCATTCCACCACCATGTATCCTTTTCTATCACACCTTTCCCTTTGGATTCTCCAAACACATCTTTAGCTACTCTCCTTATATAGTCCGCCATCTCTTTTCAACATTCATTCACAGATTTTCCTTCCATATCCCCCATTTCAATCATCTTATCTACCACTTGGCTCTTAAACACATTAGCATATTCCTCTTTTTCTATCATACGCCATCTAGTTTTGGGCGAGGGCCGTTCCTTGTTCTTTCTGGATGAGACACTGACTTTTACCTCCATTATCAATAGTCTATGTTGTGAGACTAAGTCTTCACCTGGTAGCACTTTACAGTTTTTGACACTTCTAAGACTGTTTCGTCTTACTAAAAAGTAATCGATTTGTGTCGCGTGGCGGCCGCTTTTATAGCTTATGAGATGCTCATTTTGTTTTTTGAACCACGTATTTGTTATTGCCAGGTTAAAGGCCGTAGCAGCTTGCAGTAGTGTCTCACCATCAGTGTTACGGTCTCCGTATCCCCAACCGCCATGCACTCTTTCATACCCATCCTTCTGCTTTCCCACATGCCCGTTAAAGTCACCCCCAACATACACTTCTTCACTATCTTGCACATCCATCATCACACAATCGAAGTCCTTCCAGAACTTCTCTTTTATACTTTCCTCACACCCTGACTGGGGTGCGTACACACTAACTATATTAACAACCATACTTTCCACAATCACTTTAACAGCTATCACTCTATCACTCACTCTTTTAACGTCCACTACACATTCTTTCAAATTACTATCTAAAACTATACCCACACCATTTCGCTTACCATCGCTTCCACAGTAATAGAACTTATATCCTTCTCCTATCTCTCTTGCCTTCGCACCTTTCCACTTCGTCTCTTGCAGACACGCAATGTTCACCCGTCGCCTTTTTAAAACATCTGCTAGTTCCCTTCCTCTTCCAGTCATTGTACCTACATTCCAGCTCGCACATCTCAATTTTACTTCTCTCACATTCCGAGCTTGCCTCTTACGTCGCACCCGCCCGTTCTGGTGCGACAACCCTTATCCATTTCCCATAGAAGCCGGGTGCTGCCCCTGCGCGTCGCCTGTGGGGTACGCCCTAGCCCTATCGCGCATCCTATTTTTTCCCTTCATGTTGCTTGGGGTTTTGGCAAAGTTTTACAGTCGGCCGCCAGCCTGACACCTACCCTCCTTGGGAATCCTCTTGTTGGTGGTTTACCCGCCACCGCGCGGAAGTTAAATGGACATCCCGCCATTTGTCGGTCGTTAGAGCCTCGTTAGTGAGCAGCAGGGTGCACCGCGTGCAGGTGAGGTTGACGTTTGGGGAGTCTGGTTGTTGTGCGCTCCCCCTTACATAATTTATTATATAAAATATTCTTGTCAGTGTTTGTCCTCGAACTCAAAATGGCTGAACCGATTGTAATGAAATTTCGTATATACTTTTGTTAAGCATGGTTTTTATCATTATTACATATTTTTATATTATTATCTACTACTTACACGGGTGAAACTTCTTGGCGCCTCTACACTATTAAAACTATAAAATTCGCCTATCACACAGTGTTTGTCCTTGAATTCCTCCAAAATGGCTGAACCGGTTTTAACGAAATTTCGTATATAGTTTAGTTAGGCATTTCACTAGGATTTCATCTATTTTTTATATTACTACTACTTACGCGGTTGAAATCACGGGGCGCAGCTAGTCTATCTATATACAGAATTTAGAAGGGACAAAATGGCTCATACTGACAAGTGTACGATTGAGTCAAGCGGCTTTATAGATTGACAACGACCATATACCGAGCTCATTAGCTTTTATAATGACGAGATATCACAAGGACGCCGCCTCATGCCTCGCTCAGAAAGATGTACGCCGAGATATCTGGCCTACATTATAATACGGTCTTTTGCAACAGCAGATTCACTCGCAGTCACCAGTAACGTAAGTAATGGCACACGAAGGTACTACGTGGAACTCACTTTGTTCACATATAAAACCCGCCGTGAATAAGAACTTAAAATACAAAATGAAATCGTGAGTGATGATATTTAAGACCTATTACAGAAAGCATGGACGCTACCTGAATACTAAGCGGAAAGGTTCGACCAATTAGCATTCCAAACATAGCATAGATTTAGGTATTCCCCAATTTGAAGTTCAAGAGCTGGTGGAACATGGTGAGTTTAGACGCAACAATATTGCTGGCTTTATTAATAAACTAGCTGATCCAGCGAAAGTTTTGCTTCAAACATTGTTTCTAGGCTTTTTTTTTTATAGGGGTTGGTGAGAGAAGGATGGAAATTTAGGGTTGAATGTTTTGTTTAATGCCACATAAAAAAACATTGTTACTGTCAACCTATACATTTTCTTTTATTATACAATATGTAAAGAAAGTCGATCCGTGAAGGTATTGTTAGGTATCGATAACTCATTCTACTAATGCCTACAAAGCCGGGCTAAACTTAAAAAAAACCCTCTGAAAAAATAAATATTATTTCGCAAAAGCAGGTAACTTAATACATGTGCGGTAGGCAATACATGCACGGGCGAAGGGGGCAGGGCATGCGGCACGCGGTCGCATCGCTCATAATAATACCGTCAAAATGGTGTTGTCACTTTTTAAAAAGTTACCAAATTATGGGGATGTTGGTATTAATTCGCGGAAGAAAAAGATTATTTCAAAATTCATTAGTATTTTTACAATAATGGTTATGTAAAATTTGATGTTTTATTTAGGCATGTGATTGCCACCTTTATTATCCTTATGGTTCGGACGGGGTTTTCTTAACATATTGTATATATGTATATTTTTTATCACTTATATGAATGAAAAATATGTAGTAGCCGATTCTCAAACCTCCTGATTACGCATATAAATTTTCATAAAAATCGGTCAAGCCGTTTCGGAGGAATATTACCATCGATTGATAGCCGAATGTTACCACATTTTACTCTCTGGTTACCACATTGTGACACCTGAAGACAAAATAAGATGAGGTCGGGCGAAATAATAACATTCCTTGATTACAAAGTCTTAAACGAAGTGTTTTGGCCAAGTACAGTAATTACAACAAAAACCATTACGTATCATAGACATTATTTTTTTCTCATGATGGTCCGATAAGTGTTTGAATTATTAAATAAAATAATGGTCGGTCATGTATAATTGCGCTTGGGCAAGCGGCGCGTGAATTTGACCCATTTGCAGACAAGGCCGACTTGCCAAACCGACAACCAGCATTGTGCTTATAGTGCAACTATATCTTCTGCCGCATCAGATATCTGTGACGTTCTTTGTGTTTTTTTAGTTCGCAAAGTTCCTTGCAATCATGACTAGTAAGGATGGCTAGGCAAACTCTGTAGATACATTTAAAAGGCACCCGACGTCTGGGGAGGGAGATTTGGGGTGTGAGATTATACTTTTTTTTATATTATAAACTAATGGTTGACCGCAATCCCACCTGATGCTAAGCAGCGATGCAATCGTTGATGGTAAGGTGTTCTATTTTATTTAGTGCCTATTCACTTTAGCCTTGACATCCCCCGGAGGTTGCCATCAGCCTTTAAAAGTTTAAAAGAATCCAAAACAAACTCCAAACTCCCTCCCTGTAAGGCAAATCGTCGGAGACAGGTCTCGCTTGATTCTAGCAACCAGAACACATCGCTCACAACTCCATGCAGTGCACTCCTTGAGCATGTGTTACGCGGCATCCAGGCTGCCTCTGCAATGGAGGCACTTTGCAGTAGCCGATCTCCCAATACTGTTCAGGTATTCACTAAAGCAACCAAGTCCGATGAGTACCTAGTTCAGCCTAAAGGAAATTGCACTCACCTCTTTTCAAATCAGTATCTATCTATATCTATAGATCGGTATTAGGTAATAGGTAAGCAGGAGTCCAGAATCATATACTGAATCCATGGCATGTAAATAATAATCCTGACATTCTGTATAACGTTAAGTATAATTTTCAGAGGCCTTTAAAAATTAAAAAAAAAAAACAAAATGATTGAAATGCTCTTATATAAAGAGATTGCTGGACTTAATGGAGAATGAATGAAGTAGTAGGAAAGACTTATTTCAATAAAATATGTAGACATGAAACTTTTGATGGCATTTCGGGTACAAAAGAAGTGTGTTAGGGTAATGTTTGGTCTAAAACACCTCTTTTGTCCTATCGACTGGATTTTAGACAGCTTTAAACCTTTATTTAAAAAACTACCTATGCATTTTATCGTTACCCTGCATGTAGGTACATCAAGGAACTTTGTATGCTGGTACGGCAGAATACGCTTTAGTGCCATTCAAGTATACTTAATTTCATACTTAATTTCGTTGCGGGACCCAAGACAGTTGAATCGTTTCTCCGGGACTCGTCGAGCTTCATTGCTCGGCGTTTTTCTGGCGGTCTCCACTGTTGATTCCGGCTTTCAGGAGTTGCAGTGGGTAGGAAAGGTGTGGCGGGTTTTGTCCCAAAATAAAAAAAAAAAATCACTAACGGCTGCCTTTTTAACCGTTAGGAGAGTCTAAAGCTTGCAAGTCTGATGGAAAAAGTCATCAAAGTTATTATTAGTTGGTTAATTATAATTACAAACAGAAATAATAATCAATGAACGCAAGAAAACGCCGCGCCGCTGGAGGCGCGGTGACCATATTTTTGATGGGACAACCAAGTAAGATAACAAGCTCATAACTTTGTGATTTTTCATGATATGTTTTAGAAATTTTACGCATAGATTCTTTACATAAAAATACTGGACACGACTTACGGGTTTCGCGTAAACAAAAAATAAACTTGTATACAGTATAATGTCGTGGTGACCTAGTTGTTAAAACACCAGCCTCTCAAGTATGAGTGCGCGGGTTCGATTCCAGGTCAGGCAAGTACCAATGTAGCTTTTCTAAAGTTATATGTACTTTCTAATTATATCTTGGACACCAATGACTGAAGGTGAAGGAAAACATCTTGAGGAAACCTGGACTTTATAAGTCTGAAATCACCAACCCGCATTGAGCAAGCGTGGTGATTACGCTCAATCCTTCTCTGTATGAGAGGAGACCTATGCCCAGCAGTGGGACGATAAAAAGGTTGATGAAGAGAAGTATACTTATACAAGTTAAAACAAGTAACAAGTTACCTAACTCATTCAAGGAACTTCCCATCCTCATGTTCAAGAAAAAGCTGACAAGTTGGTTATTGGTTAATTGCTTTTTAAGGCATTCGTGAATATATGGAATATTGTAGAAATCCAAGATGACATGGTACGATGGACGATGGTACTTAATCTTGACATTGATTTCAAAGTGACGAACACCTACTTTTAATAATATTTATTCATGATGGACTTATCGTAAATTACAAATCTTAACATATAATTGTACCATAGTTATATAAGAATTACATCTCAACATATTTACACCTTTATGTTGTGCTATAAAGTGAAAATTAACATTATACCATGTACAACGACATTCTTACAAATTGATAAATTCTAATTCTTAATTAAGCGAAAGTAAATAGTCAACTTTAAATGAACTCAGACAGGTTCCATCAAGGAGCTAAAGCCAACGTATCACTGATTATGTAACACAATTCGAGTTCATTTTCTTAGAATTTGAGTTAAATAGGTCTGCGGGCATAATATCGTTATGTCACCTTCGTTTCTTCGATCGTTCACTATAATTCAAATATGTCACCTATCACACAACAAATAGGTACGTGATGTTTACCTTATGAGGCCTTCTATCATATACCTAAAGGTTATTTTAAATTTACGAGCTCATGAATAAAATTTAGAACCCTATAGATATGAAACTTTAGATATTCACTTATAAAAAATACCACATACATACCTATAAGGAATTTTAATACTTTTCAAAGACATGTTTGCTTTTTTTTTGTATTTTTATGCAAATAAGATTTCAACAAGCGAATTCAACATTTAAAAGAAGAAAAGAAAAAGTTGTCCAAATTTACAAAAAACGTTCATTTGAATCGTCTCAAAAAGGACTAGCTATGATTAAAACGGTAAAAGAAAATTAATACAGGATAATAATTATACTTTAATATGTCAGTAATTAATCCCTCGCAATTTTATACAGTTATAAAAACTTAATAACAGAGCTATTGCAAAAAAAAAGCAACACTAAAAAAGCGTGTTTAAATAATTCGAAGTGTGACATAAGACGTAACTGTACCTAGAGGTGCTGCATTTATTGTTTATGCATCGTACGACCTCCGGCCACCGCATGCGGCGGCGTATTGTAATAGGTCATTGGCAGGATGTCAAAGAGGATCCTGTCGCCTCCGTGATTCACGCGAATTTCAATTCGCCGAACACCGTCGGTGGCGTTCGGCAGATTCTAAGGCTCTTCAGTGTACAAGTGTGTAAGCGGAAACTACGCGGATACTAGCATCTCGATAATGTAACGTAATGTTGATGAGTGTCCATTAATAGTTCCGTCTTCATTGAGTACATCCATTCTCGGTTAGTAACATTTGAGCAAAGTTTAACTATGATTCAGGTTGGCTGGTAGAAGAAAAGCAAACAATCGATGGTTGAAAGTAAAAGATTCAAACAAGGGACGGATACTGAGAAGATAAAAGATGTAAGTACTGGACAAAAGATAATCTACGGATGGATCTTTAAAGAAGAAGACACGCAGCGCCTACACCAAAGAAATGGTCCCTCTTGATTTATCCCATGCCTTTTTTTGATGTTGATATCCAGTAAATGTGCGCAGTGATGCACACCCTCATCCGATTCCATATTAAACAAATATCAACATTATTCCAATGGCTATTAAGTCGATTTCGAAGCCACTTGCACTATTGAAAAAGTTATTAAAATGTCTCAGTTGTAAACTGAACTTTATCGTGTAGAAATTAAAGTTCTAATGTGGGTTAAGCCAAGGTATTCAATCAATGAGACATTCCCATAATAGTTTTAAAGGTATCAATAGTATTGAGGAAAAGAGGGCTCCATTCATTCTGCTCGAGAAGTCAAGCAAAATTGCACAACTATCACCTTGTGTTGACTCACTTACTTGCGATTTGTCACGTACCTTTGTTTCTACTCGCAGTAAGACGGAAACGGTTTTGGGCACACCGAATTAGAACAAACAACCCACGTTTGCTAGTGTAGTTTATGTATTTACTAAATAATATTCATCAATGATGCTTAAGACTGACGAGTAAAACCTTTTACACAAAGGAGCGCTAAATATCAAATCCAGCGTCAAAATATTTAAATGTTTTAAGTTCCATGTATTTAAAATGCATTATGCAGTTTGTTCGGACTTATACATTTTGACAGGATGCCTTGGACCGTATCAGCTTTATCTTGCTTTGTCAGACCAGCTGATCTCGACGCCGGCCATACCCAGACCGGTCCGTGTTTAACTGTGTATCTAATGTAACTGTTCAGACAAATACTGTAGGTGTGGAGCTGTAAGGAGGACAACTACAAGCATTGTTACAAAGTTTTCAATTAATATGCTAATTGTAGTTTATTTTCTCTTGCGATGAAAAACGTGTGTTTCTAGTAGACAAATGAATTAGGACGATGGGCGGTAGACGGTGACTCCGACGTCCAGTTTGATAGCGTCCTTGCGTTCACTACTAATGTTTGCCTCCACCTTATAATCTAATGTCATCGTCTAACGTAGAATGGACCACGGCTAGTAGAAAGGTAACAACACTCACCTCTTAATTACGAAGAAACATCACTTTGGTGTAAAACCGTAGCTTGTTTTAGTCACGGTAAGCCATGCACTGTCTCCGGTAGGATGTTGTCAATGTACTAACACAATATAGTTCACACGAAAACTGTTTACGGAGCGAAAGCGGTTTATGTTTGTACGCGGAAGTGTGGGTAGTTATGGTCGGTGGTGTCGCGCCAGCGTCGGAGGCGGTCGACTCGCGCGCGGCTGCGTCTACGACTCGCGGCGACGCTCGTTTCACCGGCAGAGGTGTCGCGAGGAGAAAGTCTCGGCCGTGGTGCGCCGCGTCGGTTGGCCGACTGCGCAACGTGGGGGGGTCGTGACGTCGATGCTAAGCCAACAGCCACCTGAGCATCACCAGCGATTGCTTCACCACGCACGCAAGTCATTGTTGGTTGCGTTGGGATGAACAGCTAATGAGGTGTATGATAGATAACAACTTTGTATTTTGTTATGAAACCTACCTGCAGTTTGAAATATTTTAGCAGCTTACACATGATCAGCAAATCAATCAAACTATTATATTACCAAAACATGATGATTATGAAGTAAATTAATGATGAAATATTGGTAATATCAAAACAAACACCATGTTATTAAATATTTAAATAAATGCAGTAGACGTATAAACTTCATACTCAAGCGTGTAAGCTTGCGAACGCATACAGTCTTCGTAAAACGAATTTGTAGTCTTTGGTGTCGTCTATTGTTTTTTCATGTGAACTTCGTAACTGTTGTAAATGAATACGAATGAACGCAGCGGTCGACATATCGTATAATTTAACCAATTAACCGATGTTCCCACGGAACTCCTCGCATCCCCCCGAGACGTGAACATACGCGAAACATGTTGAATGAATTGGACTAATAGCTCAATGAAAGAAACGTGAGATATAGGCGGACATGGCGCAAGGAGATGTAGGAAAACGACTAATTAATCGATTTTTAAGCATGTACGTAATCCATACTATTAATACTAATATTATAAATGCGAAAGTAACTCTCTGTCTGTCTGTCTGTCTGTTACGCTTTCCCGCTTAAACCTCTCAACCGATTATGATGAAATTTGGCACAGACAATCTTTAGACCCCGAGAAAGGACATAGGCTACCTTTTATCCCGGAAAAATTTGATATTCCCGAGGTAAATCTAAAAAGCGCGATATAACTGAACTCCACGTGGGCGAAGCCGCGGGAAGAAAGCTAGTAGTGTAGTAACTCATTACCAATTGAAAGGGAATTAGGACGTAGTTCCTTTGGCAAGGTAATCATTATTTCGATATGAATGATTACCATCCCGAGGCTTAGAAATAACTTCATCAAGAACACTGCTCATAACAAGATCAATCTCATGACGAAATCTAACGCATATGTATATCTTGAATATACAAAGGAAGCATGATGTATATATCAAGTAACAAATTAAAGAAGAGATTCAGTTTGAGGAATCATCGGGGTCATTAAAAATATTTATTGCGGTAGTTAGCTTAAAGCAACAGACAAAGCTCGGGGGAGACGCGTTTTACATTCTTGATGACAAGTCATCCATTCGCCACACCAGGGACGAACTGGGATGAACCGATTCCTTTCAATAAAAATTGTTATCATTTAATATATTTCACTTTGATAAGATACTTAGGTTCCGTATGGATAAAATTAGTTATGTTTCATTTGCCGTGTTATTCTGCCAATGCTATGTATATCTTTTCAAACCTAGGATGTTTAAAAAAAATCTAATGAGTAATGAAACAATGAAAACAGGAGACAATATTGTATGTAATAGTTTCATACTGTAACAACAAAAAAAGAAACTTTCTCAAGTCCCGAGTGCGTCCCTGCGACATCGGCAGCCATCTGTTTATACAATTATCGGTTAAGAACGAGTCAGTGGCGCGCGCTGTTCTTCCTAAATGACTCCTTCATGAGCGATATCCAGCGGGATACTTATTAGTGGGCCCCCAAGCGTTCCCAGATTAGTACGTATCCTGCACCCGAACTTGTACTATCACCGGAACACGCAAATTGGCGTAGTTTATAGATTTTTTCATAGTTTAGCCTAAATCCTAAGTTTCATAGCCTTACAGCGTATTGATATCATACTGCGAAGTTTATTTAATTTATTTTCTCCGCCAATGGAGAATTTCTTAAATTATCAATGTGCAGAAGAAACGTGGGAGCAACGTATGTTCTCAGTGAGTTCGTACCAACATGCGGGCACACAACCAGTGGCAAAACAGCGGTGCCAGGCCAATGCACGTGAGAGGGACCGGACGCAAAAGTTAGTATATTGCATGTGGAAGTTACTTTATTGGTTTCACTTCCAGGACTTTTACTATACTTTCGGACAGCTAAAGTCTGTGTTTTAAACTCTCATAAGAATGACTCACGTAGACCGTACGTTTTGTTATTTGCTTTTTCAATCGTTTTTGTAAGACTTTACTTTCTCACAAGAATTGCTTAATTTGCCGTTAGTATCCAGATGATATTTGAGCGGGTAATTTTTCTGTATTACCTACTTTAATACTGATTAAGTACCAGTTCGATATGAAGTTTTCTAATGCATGTCATTTACGAAAGTCACTATTTTGTGCAATGATCCTCATATTTATCACTGGATTGTATAAACTAAGATCACTTTCAAATATTATAACCTATAAAATAAATGATGCTATTTCATTGACAAGGTTATAATGATTGCTAGATCAAGACATCATTTGTCAAGATAAAATCATACTTCTCTCATTTTGTGTCTTTACTACTGGGCTAAAAACTACTACTGTATTCGTTAAAAATTACCTACTAACATATTAATGTTGCAAGCGACAATTAGTTATAAGATTTGCTAGATATATTTTTAGGGTTCCGTAGCCAAATGGTAAAAAACGGAACCCTTATAGATTCGTCATGTCTGCCTGTCCGTCTGTCCGTCCGTATGTCACAGCCATTTTTTTCCGAAACTATAAGAGCTATACTGTTGAAACTCGGTAGGTAGATGTACCTATTCTGTAAACCGCATTAAGATTTTGATGCAAAAATATAATAATAAATATTGGGGACTCCCCATACTTAGAACTGAAAATCAAAATTTTTTTTTTCATCAAACACATATGTGTGGGGTACCTATGAATAGGTCTTCAAAAATGATATAGAGATTCCTAAAATACTTTTTTTTAAACCGAATAGTCCCCCCCCCCCCCGCCCTCTAACTTCTAAAATAAGAAAATGAAAAATCATATGATGTACATTACTATAAAAACTATCAACGAAAATTGTTTTGAACAAGATCTAGTAAGTAGTTTTTTAAATACCTCGTAAATAGTAAACCGCTTATTACCGCGTAATCTTTCATAAAAATAACTTAAATCCTTTAATTTCATAAATCAATGGTACGCATAATGGAACCCTTTGTGCGTGAGTCCGACACCCACTTGGCCGGGATTTTTTTGTATAGATGTGTAATTACCTATGCTATAATTTTTTAACGAGGCGAGGTTTTTAATCTTCTAATAAAAGGTGGGGTAAAAAGTAATGTTGAATGGATTGCCATTTGGTCGCAAAAAACAAAATGAGCTATTTTCACGAAAAATTTATTTTGAGATGTAAAATTTATGCCTCATTTTCAACGCCAGAATTTTTCTTCCTTACACTTTCTTTATGTCAATTGGAGCTTAGGTACAAATAAAAAATATCTGTCGATTGAAAAATAATGAGACGAAAAAATGATATAATCTATACTTCTATACTAATATATAAATCTGAAGAGTTTGTTTGTTTGTATGAACGCGCTAATCTCAGGAACTACTGGTCCGATTGGAAAAATTCTTTTTGTGTTGGATAGCTCATCAATCCAGGAAGGCTTTAGGCTCATACATATAACATCACGCTGCGACTCAGAGCATAGCTAACTCCACGCGAACGAAGTCGCTGGCGGCCGCTAGTAAATAATAATGTCTATTTTTGTGCTCGTTTTTCGGCATATTGAATCATGTTTTACGAGCAAAAATCCTCCAAATTGTTGATTTCTTTTCCAAGGTTAGCTTCTAGGACTTGCAAGGTTTGTGGTAAACGCCAGATTTCCAAGAGGCTCAAGAAAAGAAGTCTTCTGCCACCACTGCCACTGAGATCTGGTGATTCGACCAACCAGGTCGAATCGCCAAAACGGGAGATCACTTGGCCCCCAAAATTGACAATTCAAAATCTCTGTAACATGATATGTGTAGCTATGTGTATATGTAGTGCCATTGCATTGCTATTTCTCTATATGTAAGTAGATGTATACACATTTCTATATACATACGAATCACAATGACATTATAATGTCATTAGACAAAATTACGGTAGATACATTTATTTTATGACATTACTTTCACTCCATCGTGTAGTTTGAATAACCTATCTACTAACACTAGGGATCTGTCTAGTTAGTTTAAAAGGTGGAAGTCTTACTTATTTTACAATATCGTGCTGAACTTTTATAAAAAAGGATGAAAAAATAAGTACTATTTTAATAATGAATAAGGTATTCAGTAGCAGGTACAGGAACTGAATGTCTTATGATTACCTCGTGCTTAATTCAATAGAATTGTTATCAAAAGATTTGTATTTCCAAGCAGCGTCAACATAGCGTTCAACACGCTGCGCCTGCTCATCCCCACGGAACCGCCCGACAGGAAGCTGAGCAAGATCGAGATCCTACGCCTAGCCGGTAGCTACATCACGCACCTCGACAATCAACTTTATACCGGTAACGTAAAGTTCACTATCACCTAACAACTTGCAGATCCGGCTTTCAAGAACTTTTAATATTTTTAAAGTACTTAAGAAATAAATACTTGGGTGGAGGCTAATTGTAATCTGATGCAATTAGAGCGGTTTATGTTCAGTCTCGAAGAATTGATGTGGCCTTACATTGGTATAATGTATGTATGTATAGCACATTCCATTATTTGTACTCCATATCGATCGATTTCCGTGTTCTCATATTGATTTGGATCATGTTTGCTCTTTTATCTCATTATCCAATTACGTAGACCGATACGATTTTCCGTACCGACTGTTTAAATTATTGAAGACAAATTTATTTTAACCATGATTTCGATATAATTTGCGAATTTAAAAAAAAAACATTTTTTTTATGAATCACATATATAGGTACTAGCGCTTGACTGCAATCCCGCCTGATGGGAAGCAGTGACGCAATCGTCGATGGTAAAGCGCACTAGTTTATTAAGAGCCTATTCACTCTAGCCTTGAAGACATTCACATTGTAGTCCGACGGAAACACCACCGCTGGCAAATTGTTCCAGTCCCCCGATGTACGCGGTATAAAAGAGGAGGCGAAACCTGCCTATATTGTCTCACTGTAATATAAAATTCTTTCTAACCTTTTCCAGTCAACTTGATCCCAAGTCAATATTTATTTATAATTTATCAACTATGGAACACTTACCACTAAATAAGTAACATAATATGGACATTCCTCATTCCTCAGTTCGTCCTGCCATGGCCGCCTGGATCCTCGGGAGACTTGTCTGGTCCAGTTCTATTTCAGATTGACCACTTTGTGCGTGTCGTTTGCGATTTATGTCTCAAAGTACAGTATTGTTAAAATAATTAATAGATTTTTGATAAAAACTTCGTGTGGTCTGGTTAAAACACCAGCCTTTCAAGTATGAGTGTGCGGGTTCGATTTCAGGTCAGGCAAGTACCAATGTAACTTTTCTAAGTTATATGTACTTTCTTAGTATATCTTGGACACCAATGACTGACTAAAAGGTGAAGGAAAACATCTTGAGGAAACCTGGACTTGTCTGAAATCGCTAACCCGCATTGAGCAAGCGTGGTGATTACGCTCAATTCCCTCTTTATAAGAGGAAACCTGTGCCCAGCAGTGGGACGATAATAAGGTTGAAGAGTAATTAATAGATTTTTATCTAACATTTTCAGGGGATTTGGAACAGCCCTGTTTACAGAAGAATGACGTCAGCGACCAAGACAAATCACTGTGTACTTTTTGTTGGTCGGCCGTTAAAAAAGACGTAAGTGTTAAAACAGATCTCCAATAAAAACTCCATTACTTTTTGTAGCGAGGCTTAAAATAATTGATGTAAAAACTTTGATTAAATATCATAAGACTAAAATAAATAAGTATATCACGATTATGACGTTATTCTCACAGAATTATGACCTAAGTACCTTTGTGATTATTTGGTAAGCTGACTCAAATGGTCATTTTTGAACATCACGCCTTACTTTACCGATGGAGACTTTACAGAGGTATAGGTATGGATGACAGCAGGTCAAGCTACCCGAAACTATCAAATATTCCCAATCAAACTTGAGTCTTAGTGCTTTAGAGGTAAAGTTGAAAATCTAATAAAGAAATCTGACAGACTAGTAGCTTGATGTGCAGTCGTCTGTACCTATATTACACCTACATTTGACTAGACTAGACGACACGGTTGGTGAAGTGGCTGAGCGATCGACTGCTGCACTGCGTGTCTCGGGTTCGATTCCCACACGAAACAAATATTTGTATGGCCTACAAGTAGTTCTTCCGGGTTTGGTTGTCTGTGTATGTGAATTTAAATGTGATACAGGAGTAATTCCTGGTGTGCGACAACGTTTAAAAAATATTAAAAAAAAGTTTTGTTGAAGTCCTACGTAATAGGAGGCGAGCCTATAGCCATCAACATATCACAAATCTAGACTCCAGGCTGCTTCTGAGAAATTCCAGATAGGAAAACCTAATAGCACTTTGTCCCGACTCGGAATCGAACCCAAGACTGCAACTCAAACGATATTGGAAGGATTTCAACTCATCCTCTAAGAATTGAGATCAAAGGAGATGTTTCAGAAATGTATGGAGCCTGGGCCAGCACATTGTACACTTAATGCTAGGTATAATTACGCTATAGTTAACTGTTTTAATGTTAATTTCCTATATTTTGGCTTAGTTTTTATACAGATTCAATTTAACCCGGCCAAGGAGTGCAACACAAGTAATAATAAATATGGTGGTCAGCAAAAAGCGAATTAAGATTTTGACAGTGACATTTGATTGACGTGTCATGTATCTAAGGCTATCGTATCTATATTATCTACCATATGACTGCGAAAAAAACAAAACATGAATTCCGAACATACGGCCCATTAAATAAACACAATCAACTCAAATCAACACTCGACACGAACACAACGGGAAAATAGAACTGTCAAAGTCGCCAATCAAACGTCATAAAAATTGTCATGGCTACCTTTAAAAAGGGTTATCTCACTAAAAATAATTAGTTATAGTATACTTGTATTTTTATTCAAATTAATTTAGTGGTATTTTTATGCAAATCTATTACTTTTTTTCTATATACTGTAGGTACATAGTGGTGGCCCAAAATGAAACATCTCCTTTTCGGTTTTATATATTTCACATTTTTTTTTTTAATTTTTAAAACATTACGCCACTCTAGGAATTACTCCTGTATCGTAAGTGGATTTACAAACATTTAAACTCACATACACAAACAACCAGACAGCCGAAACAACTACCTGTGGGCCATAAAAATATTTGTCGCGTGCGGGAATCGAACCGGCAAAACGAAGCGCAGCAGTCGATCGCGCTCAGTCACTGCATCAATCGTGTCGTCAATTCAAAACATAACAAACGAGCCACACTGCACGAAGTTTAATAACTGCACGTTACACCAATATCACGATAAATCATCATCATCATCATCATCATCAGTCGCATCTGAAGCTTTTTCAGCTTTGGAGTCTGGGGTCAGCTTTACCAGTCTAACTGTTGCTGATTTTGGCTAAACTTCGATATTTTTCATAAAGCGACTGCCTTCTGACCTCCACAACCCGAAGGCGATATCGAAGTATTGCAGTTAGACCAATTGTTGGACTTTTGATTGTTCCAACAACCTATAATGACTGCCATTAGATGTTCGTATGGCAACCGGGACCAACAGCTTAATGTGCTTTCCGTGGCACGAACAGAGCAGTGCAAATATTCATCAACAACACAAATCTCTTTCGCAAATCTGGACGCCTTGCCTACCATGTATAGATTATTATCAAATCAAAGTCATTTATTCAAATTAGGCTGAGAACTAGCACTTTTTGATGACGCTCAAAAAGTATAACATAAGACAGGCCCCTAAAACGCGAGCCCGTCTCCACTTCCAAGTGCTTTCACTGGGAAGAAGACGTGGCGGATCTAACTCCCCAGCAGCACAGCTGTATGTTCATTAGAAAAAAAAAACTTTTTTAATTAGCACCTAAAATTAAAACCCTGTCCGATCCGGGAAGGTATTGTTGGGTATCGATAACTAATTCTACTAATGCCTACAAAGCCTGGCCAAACTTAAAAAAAACCCTTAAAAAAATTAATATTATTTCGCAAAAGGAGGTAATTTAATACAGGTGCGGTAGGCAATACATGCGCGGGCGAAGGGTGGCAGGGCACGCGGTCTGCGGTCGCATCGCTCATAATCTCTCTCTCTGCAGTCGGTCCCTCATATCTGAGGATCGTGGTCAGCATTGGGGCAGTATTTCGAATGAATGATCTGCCTCCATCGGTTCCGAACCAGCGCGTCTCTCACCACCGCGTAGAATTTAGAAGAAGATGAGTCTGAATTGATCGGTCCATCTGGTTGGTGAACGACCGCGCGATCGTTTGCCTTCGGTGTTCCCAACGACAATCAATTTTTCTATACTTTCATCGCCTCTGTGCATTGTGTGACCGAAATAGGACAAAATACGTTGCTGGTATATGGTCGACAAACGGGTTTTTATTTTGAGCTGGTTCAAAATCGACACATTGGTGCGTTTTGCAGTCCAAGGTATTCAGAGTAATCGCCTCCAGCACCACATCTCGAATGCATCGATTCTCTGGCATTTTCGGGCTAAGATCGTCCACGTTTCCACACCATACTTAGAGGAAGATAGGTCCAAGGCACGAACCAATCTGATCTTAGTTTTAATGCCAATTCCTCTCCTCCTCCAAATGTTGTTTAGACGGGTCACTGCGTCCTTAGCCATCCCGATACGTCTCTTAATTTCGGGAACACAGCTGCCATCGTTGCAGATTTGGGAGCCCAGGTAAATGTGTAATTAGCTCTTAAGAATACCCTCGAAAATGGTGTAGTCATTATAAAAAAAAAAAAAAAAAATTGGGGAAGTTGGAATTAATTCGCGGAAAAAAAAGATTACCTGTTTAGATTATTTCAAAATTCATTAGTATTGTTACTACCTATGATGATTGTGTAAAATTACATATTTTATTACTATGATGATTGTGTAAAATTACATATTTTATTTGGTCATATGTTTACCTAACCTTTATTATCCTTATGGGTCGGACGGGGTTTTCTTTACATATTGTATATCTCTATTTTTGTGTGTATTTCAGAGTCCACGGCCACCACAAATCAGTTACTACAAATCTCCTCGATGAGTGCGCTTTCGGCCCAGACTCCAGCCTAGTCCAACAATAAATTAATAGCTTTACGTGGAATGCATTTATAACTTATTTTATTGTTATTGCAATGCTTTATAATTAATCTTAATTAAAGCATATTTTTAATTATCTATCCGAATGGTTTTACTGTTGTTTAATGAAGCGCGAAATACTTTTAGATGTTTTTTATAATAGTTTCTTAAGTAATAGTTTTGAATATACCTCAGTATGTTTGAAAACCTACTAACAATAACTATTGTTAACTATAACATTTACATTATATATTCAAAACTATTTTTTATCTTATTATTGTCATCTACGCCTTGATTTCTATTGTATGTAATTACCTACCTACATAATTATTCCAGAAAGATTGTTAAATAAATATTTGTCTAGTCTCGTATTATGTAATTGTTATTTGTTATTCCATCAAAATCTGGGTCAATATCGTAAAACACAGATTTTAAAAATCTCATCACTTCAGCACCCTAATTGCAGAAGGGTGCAAAAATAATGAAACGGGTTTCCGGTACCGACATGTCGGTAAGGATCGGTGTGGGTAATATATGTAGTAACTGTTTATTTCCAACGATCCACCTGCATACATCTGTAACAGCAAACTCGGGCCAGTAAACCCGTTTTTTGTATGTTTGCACCCTAACACGCTATCAATCTAAATCTGAATCATTTTGAATAATAATAGTAATATCATTCATTGCTGTATCCCTCTTATTCATAAACATTTGCACGTCACTTAAATTTAATCATCGTTTATGAATACACCCCTTAAACACTATGGTGTTTATTCATATACGTTGATTAAAGTTAAGTGACGTTAAAACTGTTGTAGTTATGAATAAATAGTAATTTGAGTGCAGACAGTACCTTCTGGGATCCTTTACATTTTAAATAACTCCAAAATCAATTAATACACCATTAGAAGCACTTCATAATTTTTAATATTATAAGCCCAACTTTCAAACACTCTATAAAAAAAAAAACATTACAATATTATATATCAAACATTATCGATTGACTGCAGTCTTGCTACTCTTCATGCTACCGAAACAAACAATTATCACATAAAACAATGAATCTTTTTCTCCTGTCTCCGTAATCTTCCAAACTTAAAATATTTTTGCTAATAAAAGTTAGCTACCAGAGACAATAATCAAATTCAACCTCAACATCCCCTCTGAATTTTATTATTATCTCAAAGTAAAATTTAAAATCATCCTAAGACATAACTTTCAAACATTAATTTCAATACACTCAATACATAACCTATAATCCCCTCAATACACAAAGACAACTCATATAAAACTTCAATACATAACCTGTAACTCTCCCCCGATACAAAATAACTCATATAAAACTTCAATACAATTTCAACTCTCTATAGCTTCGACAAACTTCCTATCGATAACTTCAACAAACTTTGACAGTCTCCCTGTCTATAAACTTCAACAAACTTCCTATCTATAACTTCAACAAACTTCGACAGTCTTCCTGTCTATAAAATTCAAACTCCCTATCTTTAACTTCATCAACTCCCTATCTTTAACTTCATCAACTCCCTATCTTTAACTTCATCAACTCCCTATCTAACTTCAAACTCCCTATCTAACTTCAAACTCCCTATCTAACTTCAACTATTACAAAACACACCCTATCTAACCTTCAGCTCTATTAGAAAACACACCCCATCTAAAACTTCCACTCTATTATAAAGACATACCCTACCTAAAACTTCAAAAACTATTAGAAAACACACCATCTAACTAACCTCAACCCTACTACTAAAACATCATATCTAAAATAAACCTGTCTAAAATTCAGCCTTTACATAACCTTCAATTTCATAAATATCACTAACCTTTACAATTTTTTACACCGTTACTAAATACAGATCAATAACTATTACACTTTTATTAAATATCACAACCCTTAAATACACAACTTTCAATTTTGCAGGATCCCAACTCATCTCTATTATTTGTAAAACCTACCAACAAACCCTTAATACATCTGGTATTATCAAATATAATAAAGACCCTATTAATTGCCTATAACTAAGCACATCACATCAATTGTCTACTGCACATCACCACTAATATTCTTCCATTTTGTTGTTCTTCAAAAGTAGAAAACTCTTCCTCCATATCACATCAATTTCCTATAATTATGCACATCAGCACTAATATTCTTCCCCTCTTGATGTGCATCAATTCAAATATTCGGAAATGCTTTTTCCTTTAAGTTGCCGTATCCAAAATTCTTCATTCGTTGTTCAATGTAAAACTTCTCATAAATTTTCAAATAATTTTCTCTATAACCTCTATATCAATTCCAATAATTATTTAAATCTTCTAATTCCAAATTCTTTTTCCAGTCCTTCAGATATCTTATTTCTTTTCCTTTTCCACTATTTCCAATATTTATTATAGATTTTTTTTTTTTCTACATATTATAAACCAGCGCTTGACCGCAATCCTGCCTGATGGTAAGCAGTGACGCAATCGTTGATGGTAAAGCGCACTAGTTTATTAAGAGCCTATTCACTCTAGCCTTGAAGACACTCAAATTGTAGTCCGACGGAAACACCGCCGCTGGCAAATTGTTCCAGTCCCTCGATGTCCGCGGTATAAAGGAGGAGGCGAACGCTTCGTCCGGATCGTAGTGGTGTTAACAACGTAAGGGTGGAAACCAGCCGTACGACGGGTCGTCCGCTGGTGGAACGGGGATGGGGGAATTAAATCGTGCAATTCCCTCGCACACTCCCCGAAATGCATCCTATAAAACACCGAAAGGCTGGCTACTCTACGCCTGTGCTCTAGGCTTTGGAGACAAACTCGAGTTAGATCAGGGTCACCAATCAGCCTCTTTGCACGTCTCTCCACTGAATCCAAAGTGGCCAGGTGACACTTGGCAGCACCAGCCCAAATGTGGCTGCAGTACTCCACACACGAACGGACCTGTGCTTTAATTCCATCATCAACATAATATTGCCAAATAAATTTCTTTTCACATATACATATTTATTTTCACCAAAATTGTATTCCATCGGTATTTCCACAAAATTTTCTTTTTAGCTCTTCATATAATTTTCAAAGAAGACTTCATTTTCTTACCATTATTTTGTTCTTCTAGAAAAATCGCTCCTCTTTTGTTTCTTTGACATCAAAAATTTTCATTTTCATTTCCTCTTTATAAGCTTCCCCTCTCAAACTCAATCATTATTTTCTTCAAATAATTACTTACATTTTCAATTGCTATCTTACTGTTGCACCCGTGCTGGGCCCATAACCTGTTGTAGTTATGAAAAAATAGTAATTTGAGTGCAGACAGTACCTTCTGGGATCCTTTACATTTTAAATAACTCCAAAATCAATTAATACACCATTATAAGCACTTCATAATTTTTAATATTTTAAGCCCAACTTTCAAACACTCTATAAAAAAAAACATTACAATATTATACAATATGTTAAGAAAACCCTGTCCGACCCGTAAGGATAATAAAGGTTAGGTAAACACATGGCCAAATAAAATATGAAATTTTACATAATCATCATAGTAACAATATTATTGAATTTTGAAATTATCTTTTTTTCCCGCGAACTTCCCCAAAATTAGGTAAATTTTTAAAATGTGACAACACCATTTTCGGCGGTATCATCGTTTGATTTATTGTTGGATATTAAATGTATAAATTTATGTTCAATATTTGGCGGTCTCGTTTGTGCTGCCGGCGCGCGGCGAGTTTGTCGGTGTCCTCAAAGGAAAATAGTAGGTGAAACTAGGGATGTACTATTTTTTGCGCAATAACGTTTTTTTATCGCTATTAATCGAAACTTGTATCTGGTTGAATGATTTGTTAAAAACACAGATTACCCAATGGTAAAAGTACTTTTGTTTGTTTATCGATTAATTACTAATAACATTATTATAACACAAGTATTAGTAAGCAGAAACGAGAAGGACTTATGAAACACAATTTTAGTAAAATTTTACAAATATTTTAACGGTCAATATCATCGATTTTGAGACAGAAACTGAAATTAAAAATTTGGCATGATTTTCATTTACAGCAGTGTACCTAACTAATTTAAGTTTTGTAAAAGTTCTAAACAATTCCATGCGATGTTGAATCTAGAATGAGAATGAGAAACTACAATACTAAATCGATAACAAAAATAGACGAGTAAATTGTTTCCATCGAAAATCAATATCCACCACCCCCACCCCATACCACCCCCATACCAGCCCCGTAGGTACAATTCTAAAAAATAAAAATCATTTTTACTTTAAATTATCAGTTGGGCGTAAACATCGCTCTAGTGAAGACTATTCGTGTATTGTGTGATCATGTCGTTTCCTAATGTAGAGTAATGTAACATGCTGATGGAAGGTAGCAACTGCTGTTTTGTGATCAGGTGATTGTGGTCAATGTGGTCAATGTGGTTCCAGTATGACGGTGCGTCACCATATCTTTGTCCTGTACGTGAGAACCTCCATTATCAGTTCGGCGAGCAGTGGATTGGTAAGGGTGGACCAACTGTGGCCAGCGCGGATTTGACACCACTTGATTTTTATTTGTGTGCATGTCCGTGCTAATCTCGTGCGGCGGTGCCAGCTGGGCCTGTATCGTTATTAGTGAACGAAATTGGAACAACATCTCTGCCACAGCCAATATGCTCATCGAATGAAATGATACATTTGGAGAGTCAGACGACCTTCCTACTTAAAAAAAAAGTTCTTTTGACGAGCTGCCTAAGTATCATTATTTCTTTCGAGACTCGATAAACGTGAATAAATTACCTATACCTACATGCATGAGGTCAACTGAGGTTATGAACTGTGCCTGTGTTGCCATGAAATTACCTATTTATTTTATTTAAGTTATTTATTTTTTAGGGGGAATTTTTTCAGTTCAATGTTTCAATCAGTTATCGATACCTAACAATACCTTCACGGATCGGACAGGGTTTTCTTAACATATTGTATATCAAACATTATCGATTGACTGCAGTCTTGCTACTATCCATGCTACCGAAACAAACAATTATCACATAAAACAATGAATCTTTTTCTCCTGTCTCCGTAATCTTCCAAACTTAAAATATTTTTGCTTATAAAAGTTAGCTACCAGAGACAATAATCAAATTCAACCTCAACAAAAACGTCAAAATTGTATTGTTAAGACGCTGTGAATAGCAAACTTTTAGGTATTTGAGGGGGTGAAGCAGACGAAGTGGGACACGACTAGCCCCGCCCACTGCGGGGCGCGGGGCGCTCCGCGCGAGTACATCGATGTGTGAGGCGTCGTGCATCGAGAAATACGCACGTTCTATTAAATCTATACCAACCATTCTCTATTCCATCTACATTTAGAAGCGTAATTTCAGAACCCAACCGCGAGGTATGGTTGGCTCTGTTCGTCACAGTCCCGGTTCGCATTAGACGAGCAGCAGGTTCGAATCCCACATCCGTTCACTTTACCTTGCGATTTTCGAAAATGTATATTTTATACATATTTTCATTTTATATTATTACTTTTGTTTTCTTTTTTATTTTTATAATGCGCTTTGTCCGTTCTGCTTAATTTTTTTGTGTTATGTCCTTTTTTCATGAAACTGTTAGAAATATATCATTTCTAGAAATTACTATTTATAAACAGCTGTTTAGAGTAACTGTTAAAAAAAATGCATTTTCGGATATTTAAAAAAATAAAAGATTTTTTCTTCAAAACTGCAACTCTTATCAAAGTCGGGTTTGTACGAGTGCTTAGAATAACACAACACAAAAAGATTGAAATAGATGGAGGCACTTGGAGGAGGCCTATACTGAAAGGGGCCATGAATAATGCAACAAAATGAAATCTAAATTTACTGTTTTGAACTATTATCAAATCAACTGTTATTTTATTGTTTTTCTTTTCTATTCCATCTACATTTAGAAGGGTAATTTCACAACCCAACCCCGAAGCATGGTTGGCTCTGTTCGTCACAGTCCCGGTTCGCATTAGACGAGCACCAGGATCGAATCCCACTTTACCTTGCGATTTTCGAAAATGTACATTTTTTACATATTTTCATTTTTTATTATTACTTTTGTTTTCTTTTTATTTTTATAATGCGCTTTGTCCGTTCTGCTTAAATTTTTGTGGTATGTCCTTTTTTCATGAAACTGTTAGAAATATATCATTTCTAGAAATTACTATTTATAAACAGCTGTTTAGAGTAACTGTTAAAAAAAATGCATTTTCGGATATTTAAAATAATAAAAGATTTTTTCTTCAAAATTGCAACTCTTATCGAAATCGGGTTTGTACGCGTGAAATAGATGGAGGCACTTGTAGGAGGCCTATACTGAAAGGGGCCATGAATAATGCAATAAAATGAAATCTAAATTTACTGTTTTGAACTATTATCAAATCAACTGTTATTTTTATTGTTTTTCTTTTCTATTCCATCTACATTAAAATTTAGAAGGGTAATTTCACAACCCAACTGCGAGGCATGGTTGGCTCTGTTCGTCACAGTCCCGGTTCGCATTAGACGAGCAGCAGGTTCGAATCCCACATCCGTTCACTTTACCTTGCGATTTTCGAAAATGTACATTTTTTACATATTTTCATTTTTTATTATTACTTTTGTTTTCTTTTTTATTTTTATAATGCGCTTTGTCCGTTCTGCTTAAATTTTTTGTGTTATGTCCTTTTTTCATGAACCTGTTAGAAATATATCATTTCTAGAAATTACTATTTATAAACAGCTGTTTAGAGTAACTGTTAAAAAAAAATGCATTTTCGGATATTTAAAAAAATAAAAGATTTCTTCTTCAAAACTGCAACTCTTATCGAAATCGGGTTTGTACGAGTGGAATAGATGGAGGCACTTGGAGGAGGCCTATACTGAAAGGGGCCATGAATAATGCAACAAAATGAAATCTAAATTTACTGTTTTGAACTATTATCAAATTAACTGTTATTTTTATTATTTTTCTTTTTTAAATTATATTATGAACTAAGAAATTCATGGTTAAATAAAGGCTTATTATTATTATTTATTATTAATTTCTAGAAATTTGTAGAAAGAAAATTATAACGAATTGATTTTAAATATTAGTTTGCATTATAATTGTTACAAAAAGAATATATTAATAATAATTAAAAAAAAAAAACAATTGCAAATAAGAAATCCAACAAAAAGCATACAACGTAAAGCTGGGGTTTGAACCCGAACACATACAGGTGAAGAAAAATGTGCCGCGAAAAAGTAAAAAGAATAATTACAGAAAAAATCAAATAAAATATCGGCAAAAATACAACAGTAAATTAAAAAGCATTTATTTCAATTAAAATCTACAAAAAGCATATAATGTAAACCTGGGGTTTGAACCCGGGCAAAAACGAAATATGATTATTCATCAAGAAACAGACACGTAAATAAAATTATTTTCTGTGCGGGGTAAAGCAAAAAGTGACATAGGTCCGACAAGCACCGAGCCTCAGCGGTCACTGTCGCTAAGCATAGAAGTGAAAGAGAAGGCAATGGACGCCGCGATGGAGCGACGTTTCGTTCACGTTATTTATCATTAAATACATTATTTATTTTAGAATATCTTAGTTAAATCGATAAACAAAAACAATGGTTTCATTTACTATTATATTTTACATCGCTCTTCTCAATTTTATCAAGATTTGATGATTAATAATACAGTTACAACTGTTATAAATTCAATTTGAGGGGTTACTTTAGGATTTTTTTCTATCGAGAAAATTAATTCAAAACGTGTTTTGAAAACAATGGTTTCCTGCTACATATAATCAAGATTAACATATAAATTTTTGGCTGCTCTGAAATGTATACATTTGGTTAAAAAATTGTTTTAAGAAGCCTATTTTTACTGAACACAGCGCCTTAAAGAATCGCTAATCAATAGTTAACTTTAAGCAACATTTATGACTAAGGGGGTATATCTTTGAAAAATATGTCGGCTCAACAACGTTGTTACAGAACTATTAAAATTAAAACCATTGCTGGTGTTGAACTGTTACGCTTTTACCCAGCGCATTTTGGCAACCCAAAGCGAGTTCATTTATTCATATCAGTTTTATTTTATCTGTGATTTTGTATCACTGTGAAAATCAGACTGGTCTTTATTACTACCTGCAATAAAGTTGATTTTGGATTGCTACTACTGATAAGTCCTATAAAAAAAATCACAATGATGTTTATCCTCAGCGTACTAAGGTTGCTTTTATCGATGCGGTAGTCCCTTCTGCGAGACAACTGTTACGCAGAATGAAACTATCTACTAACTACTACTAAAGGGAGAGGGAGATGTCGTTATCTCACCCGGCCCGCAGCAGGCGTACCGGGCGTCGCCGGACGGCGGACAACGCCCTCTTCCAGCCCCCCTAAATGGGTCCAGTCCAGGGGCGATAGACTCGGTGATATCTGTCGCCCCCCAAACATCAGGACCCGAAGTGGCGGCGCGAAGTGTAGCACGCGCGCCACTCTTAGACGTCACGGGAAGAGTCCTACACCTCACTTCCCCCAGACCCGAGGAGGCCCGGTGGGCCAGCACCAAACGGGGGTTGCGGAAGCAGTATTAGATCTCGCAACCCCCGGTGTAGGTGTGAGATGGAACACCCGGGGGGTTTTAAGCCAGTAAGAGTCTGACAGACCCCGTCCGTCGCCCGTCCCAGAGCGGGAGATATCCATGAGGATTTTCCGATAAAAAATGGGTTGGTTTTATCGGAGGTAAAATTGAATCTCCATAAGGACTAAACTATTTTCTTACTCCTCCGCTATTCTTTTCTGATTAATTTCGTTGCGGGACCCAAGACAGTTGAAACGTTTCTCCGGGACTCGTCGAGCTTCATTGCTCGGCGTTTTTCTGGCGGTCTCCACTGTTGATTCTGGCTTTCAGGAGTTGCAGTGGGTTGGGAACAGTGTGGCGGGCTTTGTCCCAATAAAAAAAAAAAAAGGACTAAACTATGCTTCTAAGACTATACATATATAGGGGCTCGTGGCTTAATAATCTCAGCCGCATAAGTCGATTGATTAGGTTAAGCTACGCTGGCCCCGGTTGCTCTGTGGATAGGTGACCATCTTAACATATGTAGACCCGTCCGTGCCTCAGAAAGATTTTACAGAGGTTGGAGTAAGCCTTTACCACAGTAGCCTTTACATTGCCTTGCAAGCACATCTTGTTCTTGTTATAACCTACAGAGTAGATCTATATCGTATTAGTTACAATGGCCCCGATACCCTTGTAGACAAACTAAATTATTTGTAATATCAGTGTATTATTTGTAAATTATTTGTATATCGTTGCCGTCCTCCGTGGCGAAGCGGTCAACACGCCTGCCTGCGACGTGGAGGCCCCGGGTTCGATCCCCGGCCAGGTCATGATGGAAAACGATCTTTTCCTGATTGGCCTTGGTTTTGGATGTTTATCTATACAATATGTTAAGAAAACCCTGTCCGACCCGTAAGGATAATAAAGGTTAGGTAAACACATGGCCAAATAAAATATGAAATTTTACATAATCATCATAGTAACAATATTATTGAATTTTGAAATTATCTTTTTTTCCCGCGAACTTCCCCAAAATTAGGTAAATTTTTAAAATGTGACAACACCATTTTCGGCGGTATCATCGTTTGATTTATTGTTGGATATTAAATGTATAAATTTATGTTCAATATTTGGCGGTCTCGTTTGTGATGCCGGCGCGCGGCGAGTTTGTCGGTGTCCTCAAAGGAAAATAGTAGGTGAAACTAGGGATGTACTATTTTTTGCGCAATAACGTTTTTTTATCGCTATTAATCGAAACTTGTATCTGGTTGAATGATTTGTTAAAAACACAGATTACCCAATGATAAAAGTACTTTTGTTTGTTTATCGATTAATTACTAATAACATTATTATAACACAAGTATTAGTAAGCAGAAACGAGAAGGACTTATGAAACACAATTTTAGTAAAATTTTACAAATATTTTAACGGTCAATATCATCGATTTTGAGACAGAAACTGAAATTAAAAATTTGGCATGATTTTCATTTACAGCAGTGTACCTAACTAATTTAAGTTTTGTAAAAGTTCTAAACAATTCCATGCGATGTTGAATCTAGAATGAGAATGAGAAACTACAATACTAAATCGATAACAAAAATAGACGAGTAAATTGTTTCCATCGAAAATCAATATCCACCACCCCCGCCCCATACCACCCCCATACCAGCCCCGTAGGTACAATTCTAAAAAATAAAAATCATTTTTACTTTAAATTATCAGTTGGGCGTAAACATCGCTCTAGTGAAGACTATTCGTGTATTGTGTGATCATGTCGTTTCCTAATGTAGAGTAATGTAACATGCTGATGGAAGGTAGCAACTGCTGTTTTGTGATCAGGTGATTGTGGTCAATGTGGTCAATGTGGTTCCAGTATGACGGTGCGTCACCATATCTTTGTCCTGTACGTGAGAACCTCCATTATCAGTTCGGCGAGCAGTGGATTGGTAAGGGTGGACCAACTGTGGCCAGCGCGGATTTGACACCACTTGATTTTTATTTGTGTGCATGTCCGTGCTAATCTCGTGCGGCGGTGCCAGCTGGGCCTGTATCGTTATTAGTGAACGAAATTGGAACAACATCTCCGCCACAGCCAATATGCTCATCGAATGAAATGATACATTTGGAGAGTCAGACGACCTTCCTACTTAAAAAAAAGTTCTTTTCACGAGCTGCCTAAGTATCATTATTTCTTTCGAGACTCGATAAACGTGAATAAATTACCTATACCTACATGCATGAGGTCAACTGAGGTTATGAACTGTGCCTGTGTTGCCATGAAGTTACCTATTTATTTTATTTAAGTTATTTATTTTTTAGGGGGAATTTTTTTTAAGTTTAGCCAGGTTTTGCAGGCATTAGTAGAATCAGTTATCGATACCTAACAATACCTTCACGGATCGGACAGGGTTTTCTTAACATATTGTATATGTATCTATTATAAATATAGTATCGTTGAGTTAGTATCCCATAACACAAGTCTCGGGCTTACTTTGGGGCTAGCTCAATCTATGTGATTTGTGCGTATATATTTATTTTATTTATTATTTATCTTTCATCATCTTCTTAGTTTAGTTCCGTCAAATTAAGATATTCCATGGAATGTTTAGACGTGATTAAAAACATGGCGTTTAAAAATACGTCAATTTACCTACGTCAGGCGCATTTTGCCAATTTTACAGGAATTCTATATTTTTTTTTTTTTACATATTATAAAACAGCGCTTGACCGCAATCCTGCCTGATGGTAAGCAGTGACGCAATCGTTGATGGTAAAGCGCACTAGTTTGTTAAGAGCCTATTCACTCTAGCCTTGAAGACACTCAAATTGTAGTCCGACGGAAACACCGCCGCTAGCAAATTGTTCCAGTCCCTCGATGTACGCGGTATAAAGGAGGAGGCGAAACGCTTCGTCCGGATCGTAGTGGTGTTAACAACGTAAGGGTGGGACCCAGCCGTACGACGGATCGCCCGCTGGTGGAACGGAGATGGGGGAATATTCATCTTCTGTCCTTTTCTTGATGAACTAGAATAAGATGCACTGACTTAAATTTATTTTAGTTTGTGAACTAAATTTATTTTTGTTTCTACCAATGTTTGTTTAAAATAAAACAAGAATTCAAAATGGCACAATTGTATTCAATCTAAAATGTACTATTAAGTAGGTATGTAGTTCATAACAGAAATGATCACAACCAGTGTTATTTAGATAGTCAAAATTTTATTAAAATTATATAAACTACTAGGTGTTGGGATAATTGGCAGTGTTACTGGGTGATTTTTAATAAAAAACGTGTAAAATATGCTTGCAATAGAAAATTTTGTAAAAAATCTAATGACATGGAAACAATATTATTTACAATAATACTTATAATTATGAACCCTAGTTGATATAACAAATTCAATATAGCAATAATTCACGCTTGATAATAGTGAAATGTGTGTGATTCATTATAATATATATTGTAAAAAACTTCATTAAATATTTAAGTACCTACCAGGACTTTTTAAAAGCTCTTTTGAACATCTTTCAGTAGTTTTAGTGTCCAAAATCAATTGTGACCGACTTCACATACACGAGGACAATACATCACTAATACCTAAACATAAACTACTTTTAACATTATTACCATTTGTGACTAGTGAAAAATCTAGTCAAATTAAGTAGACATTTAAACTATTCATAAATAATAAAGGCAAGTACATATTTACAGAAAAAAAAATATAATAATGATACATAATCCATCAGAATATATAAACAAACAATCTGAAACATGTTTATATTACGCTAGAGAAATGCAATAAAACAAATACATGGTCAAATGAAATGAACCAGCGAAGCGTCGCAAATGTGAGGGAAATATTGAGAACTAAACAAAAAAAAAAATTAAGATGCCTGTGTTAGTGTTGTTACTTTTCTTTTATCATAATTAGGTCTGTGACCTGTGTGGTACCAGGCTTAGAATAGTACCAACCCATATCTTCCCGTGGGTGTCGTAAGACGTGCCTAAGGGAATTCTCACCAGGGAAACGGGTGATAGCGCTTGTCCTGTTGTATATCAAATTATTGCGATCCCCAACCCGCCTGCGAACCGAGGAGATTATGACAACCCCCTCCCTCCCATCCCCTCAAAGCAATGAAAGCCTTAGGGAAGGCGTTTGTCCAGCTGTGGACATCTATAGGCTGAAGAAGAAGAAGAGGTCGATGCTTTCTGAACTTTACACACCTGACCAGTATCGATAGACTAATCACATCTATGAAGTTAACCTAGTTTGAGTGACTACACAAAATTCGGAGTCGAAATGACCAAAAAAAAAGACACATAAATTTATTTCTGGTCTTATCCTGCTTCTTATAATCATCAAGTCTACGGACTTTCGCCAGCTAGTTTCATTTGACGATGCATACCTATCGTGCGTCAACATCAACAAAACAGAACATAACTTTACAGCATCACATACACACAAATTCCTCTAAGAAGACATCACAGTCAGAGATATTACATACTAAATAGTTGTGCACATATAGTCGTTTTTATTTACACTTGGGCAGCTTTGGAGCTGTATAATGTTCTGGTCACTTCAAATGTTCCAAGTCTGGGCTATCGAATACTATTCCTGTCCCTCCCTATGAAGGGACTTGCTTCATGGTTGTTCTTCTCCAGGTTGCCGGAGAGCGTGGGGTCTGGTCTGCTTCGCTTGAAGAAGCCCAGTTTCCACAGCGCAATGATTAGTAGAATTAGCACTATGAGCCCCACTATCACTGATATGATGATAACCCATAGTGGCACTTCTGTTGGCTCGCTTATCTTCAAATCTGGATATGCGACGGTCTCCACCTATTGGGGCGAAAAGAACTTGATTATTCATATTACAACTAGGATTCCGGAGAATTCTACTCAAGTTACAAACAGAATGGCATTCCCGTAGTATTAAGAACGTGACATCGCAATCTGTGAAAAAAATCCTGGAATTTCCCTACGTTTTGTAAATTTTTTGTCATTAGTTTGTCCTAGTTTTGTGCCTCGATTTTGAATGTTTCAAATTACGTGACTTTGCCTTCTGCTATTTGCTTTCTGACTTATGATATATGAAGAAAGGAAGAAAATCCGTTTTTTTCACTAAACATGATGCAGTGAAAGAAGACAAATAAAAATAAATAAAACAGTTCGGGGATATGCGTCAGATCCACGCAAAACGCTCATCGCTTAGCATACTGCGAGGCAAACAAAAATTGGGCACATAGAACATTTTTAATCAGGAATAACATAGGATAGTTTTTATCCTGATTTAACCATGGGATCGAGACTTATTCAGAAGAAACTGCGGGGCGCAGCTTGTATTTATATACATATATTACTTCATCTTTTCTTGCAATATGGCCAAAAAAATATGCTAAAATTCTTCGAAGGACAGACAGAGGAGATTACATCTGATGGTTACTGGGAGGATGGGTGGACGACGTTCTAGAGGTCGCAGTCCAATAAGGTGGACTGACCAAATTCGTTCATCTCTGGACACTGGCCTGCATGATGAGGCTAGGAAACGGAACAGATGGGACATCACGACCCTCAGTAATGAGGAGAACGACTTAAGGAGGAGGATTGCTTCAACTCACCGTAGTCTTATCATCACTATGCTTATTTTGATGAATATTAAAATGCTTCGGTATACTGATATATGCGGTAGAAGCTATATTAACTCTGGCTGCTCTCGCGTGCTCCTCTACAAGAGTCACGTTCCAAAGCCGCGCTCGCACAGTGATGGTGCTGGTCTTCATTCGACCCAGCTTGTAGATCACGCATTGGAACTGGATGCATTTCGCTGTTTTTTGTTGGCAGTTCTGGAATTATATGGAATTACATATTAGGATTGAAGTTAAAAGATAGTTGTATTTTGTACTGAAACGATATAGTGGCTAGGGATGAACATAACAGTTTAAAGTATGGAAGAAAACGTCTTACTGCATAATGAAGTCTTACTGAATATTTCGAGAGGGAGTGGGCTGCAATCTCGCAAGCGGGTCCAGTGTGGGTAAGTAGGTAGCTCTCACATGTCTATGAATATTATGGGACAGGTAGGCGTCCTCACGATATGTTCCTTTACGGTATTGAGAGCAGTGGTGATGTAATAATTTACATAAACTAAAGTGCCTGACAGGAATGCGACAGTTCAGGCTTGCAAAAAAAAGCGCTTGTCTTTGTTTGAACCCGTGACCTACATACTCATAAATCGGAGTATATCACTGCCCGTTGTGCGCTGATTCCAATTTAAAATGATTGGTATAAGGAGGATGATTATGATAAAGAATTGTATTAAAACAAGCTTTTCTGCCCTTTATATTTGCCAAGTCTGTCCTTTGTTATACCCTGTTCATACCATATATCCCACTGTTATAGTGGAGACCACTGCAATATACAATGTGTAATAAAAAGGGTATATACATACCAAGGGCATGGCATCTTTACATGATATCAAATGTTATTAGAAGGGTTTCAACTCAAAATAAAATAGTCAAAAAATTGATGACAAACTTTCGGTTTCGTGTGTTTCCTAAATTAAAATAATTGCAAACAGCACCACACTACATATGTTAATAACTACGCGTTACACGTCACGTTACTTGCCAAAATCACGATAAATATCCATACTAATATTATAAATGCGAAAGTAACTCTGTCTGTCTGTCTGTCTGTCTGTCTGTCTGTCTGTCTGTCTGTCTGTCTGTTACGCTTTCCCGCTTAAACCTCTCAACCGATTTTGATGAAATTTGGCACAGACAATCTTTAGACCCTGAGAAAGAACATAGGCTACCTTTTATCCCGGAAAAAGTTGATGTTCCCGAGGGAAATCTAAAAAGCGCGATATAACCGAACTCCACGCGGGCGAAGCCGCGGGCGGAAAGCTAGTCTTAAATAATTCTGTGCGCCTAGTACGGTAATAGTCTATCACAGGCGGTGTTTTTTTTCATAACTTCCTAACATAAAGAGATAGGATTGAAAAACCCTTCCAATATCGTTTGAAATAGTGTTGCCCAAATTCAGTCTTGGTCTTGCAGTCTTGGTCTTGTTCTTGCGTTTTTGCAAGACCAAGACCAAGAACAAGACCGCGTATTTTTAGCAAGACCAAGACCAAGACTGACCGTGCAAGACTTGAGCAAGAACAAGACATAGCCTGCAAGACTCTTGCGTCTTGCAGCTAGGACTTAGCGCTATTTCACTGAGTAGTTAGGTGTAACAGTTCGGTGTATAGGTAGGTACGCTTAGGAATTCTATGAGACGCAAAAAACTGTATCAAAGAATATGAAAAACTGGACCTATGCGCATTACGACTAATACCATATTACATAGCGAATAAAAAAATATCTATTATAATCAAACTGAGTGCATGCATAGTTATGTTTTAACCATCGGCACTTTGATAATGCGGCATCAAAGGTTTTGTACTTACTTCTCAAAGAAATTTGCCGCTTTTCGGAAGTACATGGTTATGATACACGCGCCGGCGGCTTCTTTTGAAATCTAAAACAATCGTTGCCGCCACGCCGAAATCATAACATTTGACACTATTTGATTGCCGCCATAGGGCGTAGGTATACTCATGCAAAATAATTTCGAATTTTAAGAGTACCTACAGGTGTTCCAAAGAATAAATAAGTTTCAGAGTGCTTAGAATGAAAATGAATACATTATACTGATCACGCAAGTAGTATTATGATTAGGATAAAATGGTAAGGATAGGTAGTAGATGTCATATTAATTCATTCTAGTAAGTATATATTATAATATTGATTACTTATATGGTTTTAAACTAATTACTTAGGTACTATTATTGTACATTTAGTCATTATATTTCTTAAGTTTTTACAAGAAAAAATAGCAAAAAGTGTTCAAATATCACCCGTTTAATAAATATTGTAGCCACTTTTAAATATACTTGAAACGTGTAAAAAAATTCTACAAAAAATTGTTTTTTTACATGTTTTAGCAAATGTAAGCTTATAAATCATAAATGTTTATTAAGAAACAGTTACTTCCATGGAAAACGACATATAGGTCAGTTGATTTTTCGAATTTCTTATCCAATCTTCAGTTATTTATTAATCTGCTTCATCTTTACTATGGCTATGTTAATTCAAGCTCACAATGTTCCAATTCTAATACGTTTTTCTAAGATTTAAAGTAAACTTTAATAAATAGTAATAGACTAATAGGTAATTGCAAGACTTGCAAGACTCTTGCTGCAAGACCAAGACCAAGACCAAGACTGGGAGCGCAAGACCAAGACCAAGACCAAGACCAGGTGTATTGGCGCAAGACCAAGACCAAGACTGGCTAAGTCTCGTCTTGTTCTTGCATTTGGGCAACACTAGTTTGAAATCATGTAAAGGTACAATGCCCTTGGTATGTATATACCCTTTATGTTACACGTTGTATACAATGTTATTTTTTTATACGAAACCAGAATATAGTGTATTCAGAATAAGCAACTGAATCGATTCCAATCATTTTTACACCATGCTATACTTTTCCTAAATACATTTAGAAATTGTTGCAGTATGGTTACCGAGCACACAACACAGTTCACGGTAGATCAGAGTACTAGGCGCGTTCATCTCTTTCTGGTTTTTACTGATACGTTTTTGAAATTCTGTGCATAGATTATTTAGGTACTTAAAAATGCTGGACATGTATGTGATACGGGTTTCGCATATACGAAAAATAAAGTTGTAAAAGATGAAAGTTGCACTCAATCCCTCCATACACCACACACTTAACGCATTGGAAGACGGTAGAGATCAATACACGAGCTTATTTACTTGTAAAACTATATATATATATATATATATATACATATATGTATTACAATTAGAAAGCTTTATATTTTAAGTATCCTATGTAAATCTTTGTTAAAATTGTTTACTTACCAAATTGATAACATGTTTCCTATCAGTGTAGGCTTCAGCCTTCACAGCATCTTCATCTCTCTTCCGTCTCACTTTGTTACTACTACTGCTATAAGAGCTTGATCTTGAGTATTCCACGAAATTTCTTCTCGTTTCGTTGTGGGATTTGTCGCTTGAACTGACACTTAGTTTGCCAGTCGTTAGAAATGGATTGATTTCTAAGTTCTCAAGGGGTTCTGACGCTCCTGGTCTTGCGGTTAGGTTAAGGGGGTTGATTTCTCGGGCAAAACATTCCCCGTTTTGATCTGAAATGATTAATTATTAGTCTAGATTTATTAGTATGATTTCAAGGTTTCAATTTGCCGTAGCCCTGCAATAAATTAATATTGTTTACAGATATAGTTACTGTTTTTATATCCTTTGACTATACTGACCAGCTTCTCCATCAACAGTTGGTACATCTTCTGGATAGAGTAGCCACTTCCCTTGTGGCGAGTCTGAAGCTAGCTGGTGAGGCCACTGTATCACGACCTGCACTGAAGATACGTGCCATGGACCCTCATTGAACACCTGGGAAGAAAGAAATATTCTTGAATATCTATTTAGTTCCAAAGAGTTAAGCAAATGCGTGGATTATTGTTGAAAACCTATAAATGGTATCCTCATCACTTGTTTAAAGCATTCAAAATACATCCATCATTCCAGTAGGATTAATTTGGAGGTTTTGGCAGTCATTATTTTCATTCACCTTCCAGACCAGTTCATCTCAAAACACGTATTGTAATACTAGGTATAATTACTATCACCACTTCTTTTGGGCACGTTCCAGATTACAGCTATTGGTACAAGTTTGACGCCCATGTGTCCTTTTGATTTCTTTATGTATCACTGATTTAATTTGGTACCTAGTGTGTAAATATAGTTAAAATTGTCTAAGGAAATGGATAAATAAATCTGTGCCCCTTTTTAAACATACCTGATAAGTATGCACCACTCTGGTCCCGATATCATCAAAGTAGGTCATAGCAGACTCTCCCTTTATTCCGCCGCCGTAGAACACTTGCTCTGGACGCGCCACACTGTAAACATGACAATTATAGATAAGCACCAATATTAATTGACGTGAAAACAGTTAAAACCGAGTACTACAGAATAGGCCTTTCAAAAGCGTGTAATCGGTATAGGTAGGTATAATGCCAGATCCTACACTGCCGTCCGCCTTAAAAAGTTCTCTACATTTTTCTATATTTTATATTTTATCTTTTAATATCCGTTATTTCTGCCTCATATAAACATATGAAAAAAAAAAAAAGAATTAATCGACATGCTTATTTACAGCAGATTTTCACAACACACACCTTTTAAATTAGTATATGGCACTTTAATTAATTTAACTGACGTAATACACGTGAGATAAATTTTATTTTTTGAATACAGTTCTGCGTTTATTTTTTTAATACATTTTAATATTTAAAAACATTATGCATTATCATCATCATCATTATTTCAGCAGAAAGACGTCCACTGCTGGAAATAGGCCTTCCCCAGGGATCAGGGATCTCCACGACGACCGGTCTTGCGCCTCCCGCATCCAGCGGATTCCCGCGACCTTCACCAGGTCGGTCAGTCCACCTTATGAAATGAAACGTTTATTAAGCAACGATCACTGATCACTTTTACACGTCATATTTTTTTCCTTATTGGGGGCCTATGCACGTTGCGTCTTCCGATGCGTGTTCCCCACTCGAGAACCCGTCAGCCCTATCGGGCATCGGTCCTACGGACAATGTGCCCGGCCCACTGCCACTTACATAGGTGTTGCAATTCTTCGGACTATGTCGATTACTCTCGTTCTTCTGCGGATCTCGATCGGACGCAGGGAAACCCCAAGCATAGCCCTCTCCATTGCTCTTTGATTGACCTTGAGCTTTCTTATAAGGTCCGTTGTTAGCGACCACGTCTCAGTTCCGTGATTTATCACTAGCAACACACACTGGTCGAAGATTTTGACTTGAGACACTGCGGTATTTTGGACGAGAAGATTCTACATAGCTTCCCGAAAGCAGCCCAGCCGAGCTGGATTCCGCGATTGACCTCTCTCTCGAAGTTGGACCTACTTAACCGCATAGTTTGTCCCAGGTGTCAACTTCGAGAACTGAGTCTCCAATCTTTATAGAAGTCGGTACAACATGGGCATTAGACATGCATTCGTCTTATCCATGTTTATTTCAAGACCGACTCGCTCGGAGGCTCTAGTGAGGTCTTCGAGCATTGTTCTCAGGTCCTCCGCGGTCTCAGCCATGACTACGATATCATCATCAAACCGAGGGTATTTAATTTACTCGCAAACGTTATTGTTTACCTAAACCTAATTATAAAAGCACATTTTAGCAACCTGTACATACTTAAATAACTGTAACGCAGGGCCATTTGCCGAGGTCACAGATCGTAGGTAATATCTGGCATCAATGAAAATTAAATTGCATTAAAGAAAGAGAGCCTGTCGGCGAACGGCACAGACGGTAATTTTCAAATAACGAGTTATTTGTTTATGTTATTTTTAAAATAAGCCTCTTACATCCCTTGAATAGTTAACTGTTAAAACGAGACCGTTCAATAGCTAACTATTAAAAATTCAAACTGGTGACGACCAGAAATCCTGATATTTAATTGGCTTCCACAAAGAGTAAAGCATTTCAAGAGTGAAATTAGATTTCCCAAACGACACGGTTGCATTGCAACTGCTGCACTTCATGTTGCGGGTTCAATTCTCGCATGAAACAAATATTTGTATGGCTTACAGGTAGTTGTGCCGGGTCTGGCTGTTTGTGTACGAGATTCTAAATGGTTGTGAACGCGCCCACAATACAGACGTAATTCTTAGTGTGGAGTAACATTTTATACAATATGTAAAGAAAACCCCGTCCGAGCCAAAAAAAGATAATAAAGGTTAGATATACACATGATCAAATAAAATATGAAATTTTACATAATCATCATAGTAACAATACTAATGAATTTTGAAATAATCTTTTATTCCCGCGAATCAATTCCAACTTCCCCAAAATTTGGTAATTTTTTAAACGTCACAACACCATTTCTACAGTATTATTATTAGTGAAGCGACCACGTACCGCGTACCCTGCCCCTCTTCGCCCGCGCATGTATGCCTACCGCACATATATTAAGTAACCTCGCTTTTTCGAAATTTATTTTTTATGGGTATTTTTTTAGGTTAAGCTCTGCTTTATAGGCATTAGTAGAATCAGTTATCGATACCTAATAATACCTTCACGGATCGGACAGGGTTTTCTTTACATGTTGTATATAAAAAAATGATCTTACCCCTTAATTAGCAGTTCAGCATTCTTAATAACCTGTGCCTCAACCTCCACAGGTTTCTTCCCAGGATGCAGTTCCTTAGACGTGGAGTTAGCCCACACAGTGAAAACTACTGACTGGTCGTTGTCTTCCAACGCACGTGCGTCGAAACGCATCGTGATTGGTGGAGAGCCGTCTGCTTGCTTCTTGAAGGGGTTCTCCAGCATGCAGGTTACTGTCGTTTTGTTTAGACTTGTACAGATTACGTGTTTGTCCTGAAATATAAAAAAAAAACAATGAAAACATGATGTTATATTAGTTTTCTACCACCCTTGGTTGACTGATAGAAAATACCTAAACACCAAGGCCGTCTTTGTACGGTTTGAAACAAAAAACTATTAACATGATACGATTCCATAATGCCTTTGTTGTGTCCTCTTATATTTGTTAGGGTTGTGTACCATGGACTCTTCAATGAAACTCCGTAAACGCATAACTATTTATATTTTAGACACATACAACCTGTACAGAGGTTATTGATCGACTGCCTTTATAAATCTACCTATCTGTTTGATAATATTGAGTACCGTGAGTCTTGTGATCTCATCATACTAAAAAAGGAAATGTGCTGCCGGCACACCTTTTATAATAAAAAGCTAAGAGTTATAGAAGAGAGAGATAACCAGAGTGAATGACGTTCTTTTTTTTTATTCAATGTCACTTCGGTTATTTTTAATATAATATTTTGGTCAGGAACAGATGTGGAAAACAAAGGTGTTAATCGACTTATAGTTTTTGCGCAGATATACTTGACTATGAGCACTCTAATTGCAAATAAAATATACAGAACTTCAAAGTTCCGTGGTAGTACAGTCAATCAATTCTGTAAATATCTCGCAGTGAAAAGTTAGGTGAAGTGACCTTAAAGTGAGTTGTCAATCGAGTCAATCCATAGCACTTGTTAGAATGACAAGTCACTTAACAGTCACTTCACTAAGTTTTCACTGTGCTATGATTACAGAATAGCACTGCAGTAAAGACAACCTTATAAAATCTCATTTTAAGAAGTTTCTCCCAATTTAATATTGTGTGTTTTGGGTTTAGTTACTTACGCTAATATTAACTGCAATATAATGCAGACTTGGAGGATGATTGACGAACAGCTGAGCTTCGTAAGCCGACTCCCCGTAGTTGTCAACCGCTATGGACAGCTTGATTTCTTCTTCCTGCCCCAGAGTTAACGCGTAAGATTTGTTGTCCTTTGCTGAAATGACAAAGTTCGGACGTTAGTATGATTTTTATATTGGAGGTAGGGCCGATTTTATAAATAAAATAATTTCTATTCGTTGAATAAAATTGAGATCTGACGAGTTTTTGTATGGAACAAGATCCAAAAATTCAAAATTAGTCCTCCAATAAAATTATCTGCTTTTGGTAAAATCAGCTCTTAATTTATAGATCCTAAAACTTCTTTATTAGATTTTCAACTTTATCTCTAAAGCTTTAAGGCTCAAGGTTGATTGGGATTTTTTACAGTTTCTGGTAGCTTGACCTGCTGTCGTCTGAACAATAAATAGGTAAAGTTATTTTCTTCGGTATATTTTTCAGTGACTTTTAATAAGTTGTTATCTTTTACCGGGCTGTAACAGTTAGTTTACATATCCATATGGTAGCTTGATCATGACTAACTGACCGTAATGGTATCATTAAGAATATCAAAACGAATGTGACAAAAATTGGGACTGAATTTAAATTACTTTCATTACAACACTTACTCAGGGGTAACAACAGCTTAGGGTCGACAACCAAATCACTGATACAAACAGCATCCGCTCCGCAGTCATTGAGGAAGTTTGCAGTGAACATAGAACTGGCAGTAGCGTTCAGCACTGGATACTGGTCCACGTCGGGAAGTGTGCCGGTCGGAGAGTATCGAGGCTCAGCGTGGACGAGGAGGTAGTTCAACTGGAACTGAGGATGTGAAATGTGAAGAAGTAGTTGTTTTAGAGATTGATTTAAAACAGACACTAAAATAGAAAAAAAGAATGATAAAGAGTAATATGACAAGATGGAGACGACACTGATATTGGTACGGTTTTCATAGGTCCAACATGACACATTTTAGGAGGAAATTACAGTGAACCTCATTATTCATTTTTATTTTTCGGCTGTTCAGAAGTTTGCTGTTAGTATTTTGAGTAATTATTAGAGGTTTGATTTAAAAAAAAAAATGTTAAAAGGCGTGTCCATATTATTTTTTTCTTTGGCATTTTGTTCAAGTTTAAAATTGTACTTATTTTTTTTATAGGCCAGTGAAGTCACCCTTTTATCAAGAGAGTATAGAATAATCAATATTACCTTAATAGGAGTCTGTATATCTCTCGTATTATTTTTCAAATACACGATATGCTCTCTACAATCCTCAACATCTCTTCCAAGCATAATAGTCTTATTGACGATATTACTCTTATCCGAATCAAAGAAGACTCTAGAATATTTCCTTCCACCGGGAAAGGTCTCAGCTTCGATGACATAGTTGAGTCTATGGATATTGGACTGAGTGGTCTTGACTAAAGACTCGATCGTGCAGCACGCTTGGAAGTGGAAGCAGGTGTAGTTGGAGCCGGGGTCGCGCTCACAGCCGTGGATCGTGGGGTCGATGTTGATGATAGTATTCGAGGGCCGGATTGAGGTCTTAATGTCGATGATTGGTCGTGTTCGTATTAAGGCAACGCTGCTCTGGAAAGAGTGAAGAATAATCGTGATTATTTTGGTTTGATTATTTTGCCTAGAATAATAGGCAAAATATACAATAAAAGGAGCCAAGAATTATAAATTAAACGAATGTTACTTTAGTATACCGATTACATAAACCCACAGATATGATATCGTATCATCATCATCCCAGCGTTAATCCCAGTCGCATCCGAAGCCTTTTCAGCTTTGGAGTCTGGGGTTCGCTTTACCAGTCCAACTGCTAATATGGCTAAACTTCGACATTTTCCGTGAAGTGACTGCCGTCTGACCTCCACAACCCGAAGGCGACATCGAAGCATTGCAGTTAGACCAATTGTTGGATTTTTGAGGGCTCTAATAACCCGTAACGAGTGCCATTAGATGTTCGTATGGCAACCGGGACCAACGGCTTAACGTGCTTTCCGAGGCACGACCAGACCAGTGCAAATATTCATATTCATGCATACAAATACTTGCACTGTGCGGGGATCGAACCCGCGCCACCTTGCGCAGCGGCCGCGTCCGCTACCGCTACGCCACGGAGGCTGTATGATAATGTAAGCTTGTAAGATATGATATCGTATAACTGTCCTAATTTGTCGAATATGATGACGCATAGGATAGTATTTTAAATTGAGTACTTTTCCTCAAATTCAGTATCACAACACATCAACTTACATTTTCGTATGCGCCAACTAATAAATCAGGATATCCATTGGCATCCAAATCAACTCCTCCGGACAGCGCATAGCCAAAAGTCTTCATCAGTACCGGCAAAGCTTCCGCAGTAATCACTTGATCAGGTTTAGTATTTAGCCCCTTTTCTCTATCTCCCATATAAATGTATACCACACCATTCCCTTCGTAGGGACTTCCTATAGCTATGTCTTGGCATCCATCTTTGTTCAAATCTCCAGCATTAGCAATGGCAATGCCGAACTGGGATTCTTGTTTGCCCGTCAACTTAACGTTGTATTCTTGGTGAAGACTTGAGTTAATGTTTAGATACAAGTAGACTGCACCACCCACATCTCTAGAGAAGTAGAAGGGAGCTCCCACTAATAAGTCCGGTAACCTGGAACAGAAATAAGCATTTTGTATTATGAACTTGTCAAGGATAGGAAAAATATCGAAGTAGTAAAATATAAAAGTGGTTGTTACATTATTATCAATATTTAATGTACTCATGATTCTGGTGGAAATTTGCACTTCACCCAATATGCCTTTATAATAGACGAAACATAATGAAATTCTATAACAGGTGATCGAAAACTCGTATATATTCGTATTTATTTGGATTCTGTGATAAACTAAAGTAACGGCTCAAAATTTGTCATGAATCTTATGTTTGCCGTCATCAATTTGACTTGCACTAATTTGATAGCCTAGCTTAATCTAGATCAACATACCCATCCCCATTAACATCAGCACTGGCCACTTCATATCCGAAGTTGGATCCAAACTGTTCTCCTTTCAGCAGTAAAGTGAAGTTCAGTATGTTTAGATCAGTTCTGCCCCAGTCTTCAGTAGCGAGTTTGCTGAAGATCACCACTTGACCAGTTCCGTGGGAACGTGGTGCTCCAGCCACGTAAGAGGCCTTGTCACCACCAAAGAAGTTGCCACTAGATACAGACATGCCTGGAATTAAAAGGGCTTTTACTTGTAACTATATTATGTATGTAGAATAGCAACTGAAAAGAGTTTTGTACAGATGATTGCACATCAAACTACTACAATCTGTCAGATTTTCTTATTAGATTTTCAACCTTTTCTGTAAAACATTAAGGCTCAAGGTTGCTTAGGAATATTTGACAGTTTCGGGTAGCTTGACCTGCTGTCGTCCGTACATGGAGTCCCAATAGAACTGTGAGCTTTAAGTCTTTGGCAGGCACCTCCGTCTGCGAACCCGGCCACCGTAGGCGCGGGACTACGAGCGGTGAGAAGTCGGCATTTCGCCGCCTGGTTCGAGTCGACGGCACGTTGTATTTCACGCGGGCCTCAAAGAGACGTCAGCACATCGTGACGGGGTCCACTCGGGGACAGGGTTTGCAGGTTGGTTAAAAATAAAGCCGTGGCCCTGGAGGCTGGCGCTCAGGCAAGTGAAGAAACACGGGTGGGTTTTAGTCAGTAAATGTCTGCACACGCCCTTCCACTCCGACCAGAGCGGAAGAGGTCATTTGATGATTTCCCATCCCAAACAAAAAAGGCTTAAGTCTTAAAAAAAAGTAATACCTACTTTGCAAGGACGATTGCATACTAACAATACTTACAAAATCTTTCTAAAATGTCTCTATTTCAGAAAAAATAATAATAAATAAATATATATTATATACGCACAAATCACACAGATTGAGCTAGCCCCAAAGTAAGTTCGAGACTTGTGTTATGGGATACTAACTCAACGATACTATATTTATAATAGATACATATATAGATAAACATCCAAGACCCAGGCCAATCAGGAAAAGATCTTTTCCATCATGACCTGACCCGGGATCGAGCCCGTTGCCTCCACGTCGCAGGCAGGCGTCTCCGTGGCCGCTGCGCCACGGAGGACGGCAAATTAAATTAAGTCAACGAAGCTGTTCTTATTCTCATCACTATGAAAAATTAATGAAACCCACCCAAATAACTATATTTCTCAACAGGACTAGCGCCGTCTTGTACAGGCGCCATATACACGACGTTATCCCTCTCGAGCACATCATCCCTGGTGTCCTGGGCGAAAATGGTTCCTCTCCAAGTGTAAGGGCCTGGACTGCCCATCAGTAACGTGTCGTCGTCCAGAAGGGAACTGCTGGTTCCTACTTGACAGAATCCATACTCCTCGTGTTCTCTGGAAGATTATCAAATATTTTTATCCTCTATACTAATATATAAAGCAGAAGCGTTTGTTTGTTTGTACGAATGCGCTAATCTCAGGAATTACTAGTAGTCCGATTAGAAAAATTCTTTTTGCGTTGGATAGCCCATTAATCCAGGAAGGCTTTAGACTATACATATAACATCATGCTCCGACCAATAGGAGCGGAGCATATCGAAACCTACGCGGGTAAAACCGCGTGGCGCCGCTAGTTTTTAATATACTCAAAAAATTTTAATTAAAAATTAATATAAAAGTACATACCTAACAACAGATCTGCCTCTGCAAGGCTCCATGACATCCACTAACTCTAATTCGTTGCTCAATGTATAACACAGACCTTGACCGAATTGCAGCTCTCCCTGCTTTCGAATATATCTGAGAAAAAAAAGTAAAATTACTAAATATAATTAGATTTACAGATCCAGATCATAGATCACGCGGAAATCTTGGATCTAGGTCACCAAAATTATGTCTGTAAAAAAGTGTTTATTAGAATTTGTCGCACGAGTAAGTAAAATTATAAATGTAGGATATTTGTAGCGCACATATTTTCAGAACTCATCGTCACATATATGATATTCTTAATTTGAATATTTAACGTTCAAACACGACACGGTTGGCGCAGTGGCTGAACGGTCGATTGCTGCCCTGCGTGTCGCGGGTTCGATTCCCGCACGCAACAAATATTTGTATGGCCTACAGGTAGTTCTTCCGGGCCTTGTTGTTTGTGTATGTGAGTTTAAATGTTTTTTAATCCACGATACATTAGAAATTCATAGTGTGGGGCAACTTTTATACACATGAAAACATGATTATCAAAGAGTCTTGAGTACCTACTATGTTTCAAGAATTTTACTGTAACCAAACCTTCGAAAACGTAACACTATGCCTGTCATCATCATCATCTTAGCGTTAATCCCAGTCGCATCCGTAGCTTTTCAGCTTTGGAGTCTAGAGTCCGCTTTACCAGTCTACCTGCTGATTTTGGCTAAACCTTGATATTTTCCGTGCAGCGACTGCCGTCTGACCTCCACAACCCGAAGGCGATATCTAAGCATTGCAGATAAACCATTTGTTAGACTTTTGAGGGCTCCAACAACCCGTAACGACTAGATGCTCTTATGGCAACCGGGACCAACGGCTTAACGTACTTTCCGAGGCACGACCAGACCAGTGCAAATATTCATATTCATGCATACAAATATTTGCACTGTGCGGGGATCGAAACCGCGCCTCCTTGCGCAACGGCCGCGTTCGATACCGCTACGCCACGGAGGCTGTCCACTGTGTGTAACACTGTGCCTGTATTCTTCGAAAAGGTTAGGCAGAGTCCCACGCAAACTTTCCGTCAGTTATGTGTCAACAGCCTTTCAAATCGCCCAAATAATACAAACCTGTGTGCGCAGACAGCAGCCTTTTTCCCAGGACCCTGACTCCGTACAGATACTCCTAGCCATTGTCCTTCTTTGATCTCATCCGAATAAGGGGCAGTCAGGTGATCAGAATCCAAATCTGCACATTAAGAAATTATCAGTACGTGCCACTCAACCAAAAAGCAGGCGTCTGTTAAAAAGCATCGATTTTATATCAGCAAAATGATATTAAAAATTGTTCCAATGAAATTAATCACATATGTTATTTCATATGGATTATGTTTAACTAAGGTGTTTAGCACAAGATCTCTTAATTTTAAAAGCTCAATTAGACACAAACAGAATTAGGATATAATTTCATAGCTTTTGCGCAATTCTAGAACACCATGTTATAAAAACTCAACCCAAAGTAAATTAAAAATGAATAAAAAACTGCAAAAGAATATAATATTTATTAGAAATGCGTTAAACAAAGGCAACTTTATCGAAAAGGATGGGTGGTTGCGTTTGCTTACAAAACAAAAGTTTGAGATTCAATTCCAATAACAAATTGAATCGATGATAATCTCGGCAAATGCAAAGCATTGCAACCAGGCGTGTAATGCAAGAACAGAGTTCTCAACTAACAGCAAAGGAATCTTGCAAATGCATCAGAAAATGATACTCTCAGTAGCACGTTGCACAAACATCGTGCATTTGATAGAACATAGCATTTGGTATAAACATGCATCCCCTACTCGATAACAAAACCTGATTTGTAAGGTCATCAAACCAAAGTGATAAAACTCTTTAGATCTTACTTGATACTTTTCATATCGCTACAAACAAAACCACTTTATATCGTGCTTTAATTAAAATGATAATAAGGGAGCTACCATTCATATGTTATTTTTACCTTGGACAGACAGTGACTTATTGTGTAATTAGTCGAATTGATACGATCCTACGTTTAGTGGTTTTAATATGTTTTTATCGATATTAAAAGTGTCAGTATAAGTGATCAGGGTGTATTTGCTAAGGTGACGATATACTCCTGCAACCTGTAATGAATCAAGGTGATAACAACGTGAAGATACGGCTCAAACTTGTGGTCTCGGGTTAATGGACGTTATCGAAGACTACGTATGTTAATTCATTAATTAATATGTAAGTTATTCTGCCCAGCATTACTTTGTAGTCTTTTGTTAACTTATTATTACTCAAAACCAGACATAGATAGGTTTTGACCATATTATTAAATTAGAATTTTGAAAGTGCAATGTTCTCCGCACATTTAGTCCGAATATGTGATTCGTTAATAACTAATGTTTTAGATATTAGCCAGTCACCCTTAGTTTCGTGTTACGAGTTAAAACGGTCATGTGAATGTTCACCTATTAAAATGTTTATGAGATTAAACTGTAGATTAAAATTTTAAGGAACGAAGCTCTATCTTACATTTCTATTAAGCTCTAGGTCTAAGTTCGTCGGAGTCTACACTAAATACGCTTTCGTTTGAGTTTCTTCTACGTTCAGCATATTGAATTGAATATACTCCAGATAACGATCGGTACTAATTATACGTATAAAATAATATTATATAAATAGGTTCTACTGCTACTAAAGTGCTGTGTAGCTCAAGCATGTGACTTTTGTGCTGTTGCAAGCAGTTAGTGCTTAATATTATCGTAAAGAGGATGCATTTTCTGTCCATAAGTTTTCCTTAGGTATCATTTACTTGTTAGTAAGTTCACTCAGGTTTTTTTTATAGATATTCAGCCATTTTTAGTTGTCCGTTTGAATTGAAGCCTGACGTAGTTTAGAGAATAGTTGACAATTTCTACTGTAAAATAGGTAAAGGTTTTCTATTACAGAAAATGCTCCCTGAATACGATAAGACGTGAATGGGATGTTTTGCAAAATAAAATTCAAACCACTAAGTTAGTGTTGTCATGCGTTGCAGTATAATAATGACGGTCCAGCTGGAACTTGAACGAGAGTTGACAATTAGTAAATCAAAAAGTACAATACAGCGATTAGTCGATTAGTCGAAGAGCAAATGATTAAGAATAAAAGGAGGTTGAGACCACAGCTCACTTACTCGTGTCTATCTTGCCGTACTTCGCTGTTTGGGGCACCACCGACAAAAGACAACATTTTAGTTAAAACTTATATCGATATTATAATCGATTACATTGATTGTTCGGTATCGATGGACGTTCCAGCGATTCCTTCGTTTGTAACTAGTCTGTGAGAACACGCTAAGGACTATTTAGCCAGTGTCTTGCGAGCCCTAACTACATAATCATCTACATAGGTAAGTCATCTATGTGTGTATTTGACAAGTTTCTCTATAGTGATTTTAAAAACAAAACATAGTGTGAGAACTAAGACTATTATTTATACTAAATCCACTTAAACTAAAACTTAATTTACCACTTGATTGATTTGTGAGTAAACGTCTATTCTCTATATTAAAATGTATTCACAACTTATTCTTTCAAAATCATCTGAAAAAGTAAGAGGTATGATGTTGTTCAGATGTCAAGTGTCAGATATATCGATGTTCAGACATGATGAAGGCTGACGATGTTCACGTGAGGTTCAATGCATAGGAACGAGTATTCTAATGTTTTTTTATGCCAAATACCCTCACAACAAATTCTCTATTCACAGTTTACTCACTCCTTTTCCCATCAGTGATGATTTGTATGCAGTCTGTGGGGGTTGAGGACACGCTACACTTCCATAGCGCACCCGACTTGGTCGTGTTCGGTTGTAGATTCTGTCCCAGCGGAGCACCAACCAGCAACCTGTGACAAAGAAAAAGAAAACTTGGGTTTTGAACTGAATTAAACTTAGTACTGTATATGTAAAATTAGCCGAAAAGCTACACAAGACAGGCCAAGACGAAGATGAAGGGACGAGCCTTACTGACAGAATTATGTGAAAAAAGGAATAGAAGGTCAAATAAGACCCTGCCAGTGCTTCGGGTTGGTTGAAAGAGTATTCGTAGCCTTCGCGTACAGGCAAGTGAAGAAACACGGGTGGGTTTTAGTCAGTAAAAGTCTGACACTCCTTTCTACCCTACCCAGAGCGAAGGTGAAGCGAGAGGGCGAAGCCATATGAAGATTTCCCATCCACACAAAATAAGTACAAATATGATTGAGCCGGATATATCTGTCGCATGATATGAGAAATGAGTTAAAAGATCCACCGAGTGGGTCAAATCTAACTCAATACCTCAGACCAAGGCGAAGATGGCGAGAACGAAATGACTGGAAAAATACATAATTGTTTGGAAATGGGACAGGGAGCCATGTAGAGGAACAGTTACGTAGATTAGAAACGCACTTAAATTTATTATACATATTAGATTACAGACGCATTATTTCAAAAGAAAGCGTGCGCTATCTTGACAGTAACGTAGCGTAGCGCCACCATACACAATTAATCATATTAATGATGTAGTAAACCTAGCGGAAATGAATGAGCTCATCATAACCTATAATCAACGTAATTAGATAGCATCGACTTAATTCCATGTTTAATTCATGAATTCTAGTAATTGCAGATGGATCTAGATAATTATTACAAGCAAGCAATAAAGGCCATTAAATAGGTCATAGATGATAACTGTTGCTATCAAAAGTAATAATTTATGTTCAGAGTACCTACGATGTAACCAAGAAACAGATGAAATAAAACGAAAAATTATTAAATAACCGCCTTCGGTGCATCTCTATTCGGGAGGACGTAATAAAAACGATAATTCTGATGACGAGTGAACACTATCATTAAATTATCTTCCCATTCATGAATCAAAAGGAATATAGTTGAATAAAACCGTCACTGTCCATTGACTTGGTATAACGAGGTATGATTGCGGTGCGTTTGTGAGCTTTCATTATGTCATTATGACCGTAATGGCGGGACACATGCGTACGCGACGACAAACGGTGTTTCTTCGTAATTATGCAGAGATCACAGATTACCATGTTTACAAGATCCTGGATAAGGAACCAACGGGTTAACTCAGTGTGACGTAATTAATAACGATGTCCCTAACGGTTCTGACAAAAATTGAGTTGTGTGAGAACTTAATTTTTTTCTTCGTCTTTTTTTTTTGTTATTTACGGTTCCCAAACTTAACTCATTATTATATATCGGTAAACAGTTTAAGTCTGCCGGGAGTAATTGAGCATGAACACTCAAATACCGTATTCGGAGGCAAAACCATAGAGTTTAGTGTTTGATCAATATTTGGTGTACTGATGAACGTTTACTATTTACAGTATTTACTAAAAACTGGCTATGACAGGTATGCAGAAATCATACGTGCTTAATAGATCTTGTGAACATCATTTTTTTATATATCAATGACATCAAATATGTAACTATTTGACAGCCTCTGTGGCGTGGCGGTAGGAACGCGGCCGCTACGCAAGGAGGCGCGGGTTCGATCCCCGCACAGTGCAAGTATTTGTATGCATGAATATGAATATTTGCACTGGTCTGGTCATGCCTCGGAAAGCACGTTAAGCCGTTGGTCCCGGTTGCCATACGAACATCTAGTGGCAGTCGTTACGGGTTGTTGGAGCCCTCAAAAGTCCAACAATTGGTCTAGCTGCAATGCTTTGATGTCGCCTTCGGGTTGTGGAGGTCAGACGGCAGTCGCTTCACGGAAAATGTCGAAGTTTAGCCATATCAGCAGTTGGACTGGTAAAGCGGACCCCAGACTCCAAAGCTGAAAAGGCTTCGGATGCGACTGGGATTAACGCCTGGGGTGATGATGACTAAAATACCGTATTCGGAGGCAAAACTATAGAGTTTAGTGTTTGATCAATATTTGTTGTACTGATGAACGTTTACTATTTACAGTATTTACTAATAACTGGCTACGACAGGTATGCAGAATTTATACATGCTTAATAGATCTTGTGAACATCATTTTTTATATATCAATGACATCAAATATGTAACTAAGTATTGACTAGTTTAAGTAAGTTAATTATGGTGGCCTAGTGGTTAAAACACCAGCCTCTCAAGTATGAGTGTGCGGGTTCGATTCCAGGTCAGGCAAGTATCCATGTAACTTTTCTTACCTTAACTTAACTTTTCTAAGTTTATGTACTTTCTAAGTATATCTTGGATATCAATGACTGATTACAAAGTGAAGGTAAACATCTCGAGGAAACCTGGACTTTAAGTTGAAATTGCCAACCTGCATTGAGCAAGCGTGCTGATTACGCTCAATCCTTTTCTGTATGAGAGGAGACCTGTGCCCAACAGTGGGACGATAAAAAGGTTGATTATGATGATGACTAGTTTAATTATTACATAAACTGCATAATCAATAACTAAAAACAATATTGGAGAAATCAATATAAAATTTAAACAAATGCATATAAATATGACCAGTCAGCAACCGGCTCTAGAACACATAAAATAAAGCAGTAAATAAACATGAGATGAACATGAATATAACACTAAATTAGCGTAAATAATTACATGTTTGTTCGATCCTTCCCTCCCGAAGCCCGTCATGGCTTAATTAGAGCCGGTACATTTGCATGGTAAAATGCCTGTGGAACATTCATTGTTTTCTCAATAAGGCTAGTTAACATTGCAATGATCCTGTACTCTAATGATGTGTATGCTATGTATGTATGTATCTAGTCACCAGTAGAGATTCGATTTAAAGTAGCCATAATTTATTCAAATACGCATAGCTGAACATTGTTAGAAATTGATATCTTTGTTGGTTTATGTTTCTATAATAATTAATCTTCAGATATCAACGTGCTTTCAATAAAAGCAGTTACAAAATTATAAATAAATAATACAGGCTAAAAGGCCGATCCATCGATCATCTCGAATCGAATCGAATCGGAGAGCGCGCCGTGTTCGATCAGTCGATAGCAAATAACCGATTCGTATTCAATTTAACATTGGTCACGGGCAGCGGCCTCTGTGATTATACATACGTAGCTTCGTCTACTACATGCCCTTATGCATTTAAATGAACATAAATCATTACTAAACCCCGTCGCGTGTCGTCTCTTACTTGACCGTAATAACAAGCTACTTTCGTGGCTATTAAGGGAACATAACTTTAGAATGATTTGATGCATCAAAAAGCGATAGATTATTAATCATTAAGCATTTAATTAATAATCTTCAATTTAGTCTGCTGATTCTAAGCTTATTAAAATAGTAGTCTTAACTCTCAGCTTTCTGAATATTATATTAATCTGTTGCATTATTGCACCCACGCGTCGTAAGGGTCGACGCACCCAGAAGTAAGGAATAAAGAAAAGCTCTCAACAATTATCAGCTTATTGTTTTGCTTGATGTTGCGACATTTCCTTATCTAAATATTTCGTTAGGAGCGAGAAAGTCCCGCGTTCTAAATTTGAGTTGAACAAATAGTACTGGTGCAGCGCCCTACGCGCCCGGGCCGGTCGGTGCGCCTGCGACGTACCTACACTGCGCTAAAAGCTCCAGAACACTTCCGCGTGGGTATCAAAATAGAAGATGATTAGTTTTTGTTATTGCAAAAGGCAATCGGTCAGGCCCTCATGTTCAATTTGTAGCACAAAGGGCTCATTTATGGTGATGCGGTGTTTCTCGCCCACATAGTGGCGATCGATCGTGCCCTCATTGGGGTTACCCGCAGAGTGCGCCTACGCTGTGTTTATTACTTTATAAAATTGTTAAATTAAATATGTTGTAAGACAATATGTTTGCGAACTTAACCCAATGCTTCCATTAACCATTAAAATGTAAACAACGTCAACGTCTATCGAAGACCGCTCCTAGTTAGTGTCTCGTGTTTCGTATCCTTGGGCCGCGCCCAGCTCTGCGAAGGGCGATAAATTCCCATCAACAACCTATCTATCCTTGACATCGGCCGATAATGCCACCATATTGCACAACCATTTAGATAGCCATTACAATAAAAATGCATTTCGTGGGTGGTCATCAATCTTTCTTTGAGAGCTTTACGGTTTCTTGACTTGTTAAGAATGTTTTAATGTCAAGTTGATGATATTTGGGGGGCCTGTACTAAAATTAACGTCGACGTCGAATTTGTAGGAGTGCCCGTGTAATGAAATAGCTTAATATACCTACTATGTGGTTAAGAAAATGAACGAATTATTTGATGATGATGACACTAAACAATCAAAATGAGATTAGACAAACAACCAGTCTTAGATAATTAACTTATAATCATGAAACATGAACTGGTCAATTGACTGCATGACCAAATTAAATCAAAATAGTTCACTAGGCAATGACTTCATGAGTTCAGGAACTCGATAAAACTTTGATCTACATAATATGTATATTGAGTAGTATTCGATTAAGTCAATTGTGAAGATCAAAGAGCGGCGGTCGAGCTTCTTATGATGTGTTATCACTGAATGGAACTTCATAGCGCTGAATGGAATGCCTACACGCGCATTACGTGCGCATGAATTGCTCTACGTGCCCACATGCGTTACAATATTATGTGGATTTGCACCATCTATTCAGATAACACAAAGTGTACATTTTCGAATCAAAAACATTTTTTTTTTTTTTAGAATTTGGTCACCGCAAACTGTCTATTGGTGGTCGTATCCGTTTTCTAAGAGGGTACGGCAATGAAAAATACTTACCTATTTTTCAAAGAGTATGGGTAAAATATTTAAATAGTAGGTATTCTTGGATCAGGCTTTTTCGGCGTTGAAAAAAACCTAAAATATAATATAGAATATTTGTAATCTGTAGTTTATTTAGTTTAATAAGTTTGTAAATTTAAGTATAGTTAAAAAGTTAATAACACACTTAAATAATAATAAACACTTAGAAATTTGGAAAAAATAAAATATAGTCTAAGATAAACTGGCGTTCTTCAAACCCCTATTTTACCCCATATATAGGACTACCCTATTATACCTCATATTAGAGAAATCGATATTGTTGTGGTTTAAACGAATCATCAAAAGTGTCTTGGTTATGTGGTTCATGCGGTATGAAATAGGATATATCTTCACATTAAAAAATTCATGCCATCGACCAGACGAACGTGGAGGTAAAAAATAAATGTGGAACCGGACTAAAACTTCTTTATTTTCTTTTTATTTATTTAAATGAACGACTGAATATTATCTTCTCAGTGAATGACAAAAATTCAGGCACAGTTTATTTAAAATTACTCAGGCATTCTCTCTCCGTCGATGTGTAATCAACATAGCTCTGTAATACCTCCAAAGAAACTGAGCAATTATATGAAAAGGCCTATCATTCTAGCATGTTTAAATCGAAGTTAAAAGGATAAAAATAAATGAAGGTTGAACTTGTTTCAAAATAATTGCATGAAAAATAAGTTGACAGTCCCAGGCTTTTTTAAGTAAATCGCTGGACATGTTCGGTTCCTTTGGGTTTTTTGTAGGAGTTGTGCATGTATGTAGTAGCATGGTGACAGGCTGTTCTCGAAGTGGCCGCCGCCGGTGGTCCACCGCAAACACAACCCGCCTCCATTGTCCAAACTTTATTGTCATAAGTGCCTACATGAGGCCGCTCTTCTATCTGTTGTAAGATCGACCCCTCACGACAAACAGTTATTTAGTGGATATTAAAAGCTGTGAAAACATAGAAAGGTGCTTTATAATTTTTTATTGTAAACTATGAATGAATATTCTTTGTCATTTTTTTAATAAATATAAACTAGTGTTGGACTGCAATCCCGCCTGATGGTAAGCAGTGATACAATCGGTGATGGTAAGCGCACTAGTTTATTAAGCCTATTCACTTAAAAAACTTAGAAATAGGAAGGATGACGGCAGTTGAGCGAGGTGATGGAATGTTAAACCCAAGACCAACACGACCAACGATGCTGCGCCAGAGGGAGATTGATCTGGAGACTCTCCACGACCAAACTCCTGACACTACAACATTTGGCGCATCGTACCGGGCACACATCGTAACACAACTGCTCAGGCCCGTCCTCCGTACGGCTTCACCCGACAAATTCTGATATTATATTGCTTTAAAAATCAGAGCAATCTCAATCAGAGAAAGCTCCAATTGTAGTTGGTTGCTCTGCACTCGAAGTTGTTGACGAGTATATATACCTGGGACAGAAAGTCCAACTAGGTAGGTCCAACTTCGAGAAAGAGGTGTCTCGGCGAATCCAGCTCGGTTGGGCAGCGTTCGGGAAGCTACGCTACATCTTCTCGTCGTCCAAGATACTACAGTGTCTCAAGACGAAAGTCTTTGACCAGTGTGTGTTGCCAGTGATGACTTACGGAACTGAAACGTGGTCGCTCACAATGGGCCTCATACGAAGGCTCAGAGTCACACAAAGGGCAATGGAAAGAGCTATGCTAGGAGTTTCTCTGCGTGATCGAATCAGAAATGAGGAGATCCGCAGAAGAACTAAAGTCACCGACATAGCTCTGCGAGTCGCTAAACTTAAGTGGCAGTGGGCAGGGCACATTGCTCGTAGAACCGATGGCCGATGGGCAGCAAGGTTCTGGAGTGGCGGCCACGTACTGGAAGACGCAGCGTAGGGAGACCCCCAACAAGGTGGACCAATGACCTGGTGAAGGTCGCGGGAAGCCGATGGATGCGGGCAGCACAAGACCGGTCATCGTGGAAAGCCTTGGGGGAGGCCTTTGTCCAGCAGTGGACATCTATAGGCTGAGGAAGAAGAAGAAGAAGAAGAAAAATCAGAGGGTAAGTCTTTAATTTTGGCACGACTACTTAAGAGGACATTTTAACAGAGCTCGTAATATTTGAAGAACACAGAACATTTGAAGTAATAAAGTAACCGGCTTTGGTTCGGAATTGTTCGCAAAAGGAGACAGCACGCGCCGCGACGTGTGTGGCGCAAATTGTATGGAAATAAGCACACTACTGCTATGAGATTTGTTCACTGACCAGCGAACAAACAAATTGCTACAAAGCCATTACCATCCCCTGTATTTACTTTGATGTCGAAGTGAGACTCCCTAGAGCTTATACAAATAGGTTATACTTGCATTAACAATTAGGGAGGACCCAAGGGGATGAGAACGTTAAAATACCAAGTGATCATTAAAATTCTTTATATTTCGGGTCCTAGAGTGAACATAGGTATATAGGCAAGCGTAACATTTAGCCAGTGGCGGATTTACCAATAGGCTAAGTAGGCTGGAGCCTAGGGCGGCAGATTTAAAGGGGCGGCAAATACAGCCCAAAAAAATACAACTTATAATTTATGCGGAAACCTAACAAAAACTTGTAATTATGTATGGAAGAAAGCGACTCAGTGGAGCTGAGTATAAGGACAAAATGAAAAAGAATACAAGGACAGATTATCCGTAAAACAATAAAAATAGGCAGTTTTCTTACAAGTGGAAGTAAAAGCAGTGTTGTAGGACCCAGAACTTCAACCACATGCACTGATATAATCCAATCTAAAAAAAATTAAACGGACATGAACTCTGTAGCCTAACAACACAGACGCGCTGGATCGAAACCGATGGAGGCAGATCATCCGCTCGAAATGCTGCCCCAATGCTGACCACGATCCTCAGACATGAGGGACCGACTGCAGAGAGAGAGAGAGCCTAACAACAAGTGTGGCCTGTAGATCAATCTGCTTTTCAAAAAACGGATAATTATGATTTTGACAACGAGGCGATAGAGGAATCATCAATAAGTATAACAATTGAAGATCCGTCTCCGAATCCGACGCCAAGTACAAGTAATGACATAGTGCTAAGAACAGTAAATCTAAACAAAGATCTAGCTTTATGGGAAATTAACGATACCTTAAGGTAGATTATCGTAAGGTCCGGCTTCGATCAAAACAAATCTTGTGACTTATCTAAAAGTGAGAAAATATATGCCGATCAGCGTCGTTTCTTGCCAGTTAGTATCTTCCAAAGAACAATGAAAAATAATGAATTGAAAAACCGAAATTTACCGGAATATCTGTATATTGGGAGCCTGTTTGGCATTCGGTCCATTGGAGCATAAGACTCAATTCGAGAACGAAGGATTTAATGACTGGAAAAACGCAGAACACCGAGTAGCTCGGCATGAAAACTCTCCGTCATAAATCTAGTATTCTTAGTTTGATAGCTAGAAGTGCGATCGATGTCCGACTCGATAATTTACTACAGGTCCAAATTATTGAAGAATTACTTATTGAAGAAACGTTCTCATTCGAAATGAGTGGTTACTGTAGTGAAACGACGATGTTCAAGAGGCCTTGCTTTCAGAGGGAAAATGATAAGTTCAATTCTACATCTTCTTCTTCGCCTCAGGTAGAGTTCCACTACTGGAAAAATGCCTCCCCTAAGGCTTTCATCTCATTGAGGGGCATTGCCATAATCCGCACTCTTGGCAGGCGGGTTGGGGATCGCAGTAATTTGACATTCCAAAGGAGAAGCGCTGCTGCCCACTTCCCTTCACTTGGTGAGAGTTCCCTTAGTCGAGCCTCTTATGACACTCCGGGAGGATATGGGTTGGTACTATTCTATGCCAGGTACCACACGGGCAATTCACATAACGGGAATTAGATTAACGGGAATTGTTAGCGGAATTCGATCCTTTTTTAGCAAGTCAGAAAAGAACTCCAAACCTAACACAAAACCTAACAGAAAAGAGAACTCCAAACCTAACAGAATAAATACACTAGACATTCTTTGTTCAACCATAACCGAAGCCAGAAGACGATCGTTATTGGCAGTACCTTTAATTAACAAAACTTCATTTATTATCCTTTTTCACTCATCAAGTCATCATAATTATGAGGCATACAGCACAGACTCATTTTAACACAGACAAAGGATCTCTATAAACAATGGTTTTTATAGGCCGCCTGTAAACTGTAATGTTGTTCAGCCACTTTTGTTCGGATGGTGCCGCGAAACGTCGTGAAACCTCTTAATTAACGTCAGACGCAATTACCTGACTATGTAAAGACTTTAGCTGCATATTTTATGGCGTTGTGAATGTTGGAGGATATTGTTTCTTACTTTAATATTGTGATATGTTAGAAAGCTGACGTTAATGGTTAGGTAAATAGGAAATTAAGCACAGAGCTGGTAATACCAGTAATGGTTACATTGCGATAGTGTTAGCTCTGTGTTTATTCTCTATTAACCACTAATTAATAATTTTAGTGACTTATTCTTTTCTTTGTAATAACCGATTAGATGAAAATTTAATTTCAAAATAGCATAATCGTAATCAGACCACTTCAAAACTTTTCCCACTGTTGGGACACAGGCTGTCTTCCAGAGAAGGTGGGTAGTAATCTACTACGCGGGTGATTTGGTTATTTGAAAGTATGTTATTACTTTAATATACATATATAAGTATAATAGTAAGTTTTATGTATGTATGTATAATGTATATCCTTACTTAACCTTATTTAATATTATAAATGGGAAAGTGAGTTTGTTTGTTTGTTTGTTCCGCTTTCACGCTGTAACTACTGAACCGATTGCTTTGAAATTTTGCAGACGTAAAGATAGAAGTCTGGATTAAATAACAAGGTACTTTCTATCCTGGAAAAATTTGGTATTCCCGAGGGAAATCTAAAAAGCGCTATATAACGGAATGCCACGCGGACGAACCGCGGGTGGAAAGCTAGTATTGTATATAATATATACAATACCAGCTTTCCGCTATATAATAATAACATAGCTATATCCCAATATATAGGTACTATATATCAATAATAATACACCACAGACTACTTCTTTATTCATTTCGAATTTTTGATTGTGTAAACCTATGTAAAATCTTCTATATTAACAACAGTATTTTTTTATTTATTTTTTAAGTAGAAATTTATTAAACAAAATTCAACCTTTTAACATATTCCCTTAGGCCTCAATTTGTTTGATCATGCCCGAAGTGACACCTCGCGGCGCAGAATCCATTATGCATCATCTTCGTTGACATTTTGAATTTATTACTGTTGTCTTAGTGATGGAGGAGGTCTACCTGAGTACTGAGCAACTATGACGAAACACAAGAAAGTATGAAAGTGCTTAGATTGCAATGTCACGACGCAGTTGAATTTACTGTGCGGTACCTACACATTGGGTTACTTGTTTGTGCCTGTAACTTTGAACACCTTTCTCACGCCAGTCGTCGTCGTTGGTCACTGGAAAAATTTGCCAGCGGCGGTGTTTCCGTCGGACTAGGATTTAAGTGTATTCAAGGCTAGAGTGAATAGGGTCTTTACCATAGACGATTGCATCACTGCTTACCATCAGGCGCTATTGCAGTCAAGCACTAGCTTATAATTTATACAAAAAAATAATAATATCTAAACAAGAATTATTCTGACCGCTAATTAACACTAAAATTAGGCATTTACGAGTAATGCGACAGGCACCGTAATTAAGTAATACCACACTGTGGTAATACGCTATTACCATCAATTGCAATCATTTTGAAGCATATTGCTAATCCATTGCTCCATATGTACGAAACCTATATCTGCTCAACAACGTAAATAACGCAATGAGGGTTGTTGAATTGTCAAAATGAAACCCATTGTTAACTAATAGTGCGTTACGCAATTACCTACCCTGATAATTTGCCGGTCAGCGTCTCTGACTATTTCATGCAATTTCAAATAAGTAATGGGGTTATATGATAGTAAAGGGTTCTACATATTGATAATTTTATTGATTATAATTCGTTAAATACCATACTTGTTACGCTCGTGTTCCATATTGTGTTTAACCTAGAACTTGACACTGACCTCCATTTGGCAAAAAATGTAAGAACATTTAAATTTGGTGGGCTACCTACCACCCCCATATTTAGACATAGATAACGACAAAAAATTAAAAAAAAAATGTTTAAGAATGATCAAAACATTTATTTAAAAAAAAAGACGTTCAGCTTCGATTCTATTTTCAAAAATGCTGGCTGGCAAGATATAATAGAATAAGTAAGTACTATTTGTTATGTACACCATATAAATATGAAGATTTTACAAAGGAAGACACAATGGGCATGCATGGGATCTTTTACAGACAACCTTTACTTTTTTTTAATACTCTGCAGATAAAACGTGCAAGTTTTTAACAAATGAATACAACCTATTTACTGCTCGCCTATGCTAATTAAAAATAATGTCCATTCAATAAAATCAATTAACTGGAGGATGTGAGAGAACATAAAAATAACACATTTCTTGCGAAGCAGCGGCGGCGGTCTGGTCGCTTGCTTGTGTCGGTATCGGGTGGCGAGATCGCTCATTAGCGCCGGTTGCCGATACCAGTCGTGGTTCGTGACTGAGCCGTGTTCTTCGTTACTGGCTGCTCTAAGTGTCACAGCCATGCTTTATAATCGTCCATATATCATGCACGCCTCAATAGGAGGCCTTTGACCCGCTTTCTCGCAGTTGTAATGACGAGAAGTTATTAATTTTCTAAACAAAGTGGCTTTACGATTTTTCTTTGTAGCTTATTGTTTTTTTTGTTAACGATATAGCAACTATCAACCATATTGTTGTAGTTTTCTGTAATCTTCGATGATCGTTATTCTTTACATTATCATTATTCTGTAAACCTGTTATGCTAAACTGTTTCCTCTCTAAAGTTAAACCCTTATTCACTAAAACTGGAGTCATCAATTTTAGTATTAACATCACAACTACATAGAGTTAAATCTATTAACACACATATTTAATCATCATCATCATCATCCCAGCGTAAATCCCAGTCGCATCCGAAGCCTTTTCAGCTTTGGAGTCTGGGGTCCACTTTACCAGTCCAACTGCTGATATGGCTAAACTTCGATATTTTCCGTGAAGCGACTGCCGTCTGACCTCCACAACCCGAAGGCGACATCGAAGCATTGCAGTTAGACCAATTGTTGGACTTTTGAGGGCTCCAACAACCCGTAACGACTGCCACTAGATGTTCATATTGCAACCGGGACCAACGGCTTAACGTGCTTTCCGAGGCATCAGACCAGTGCAAATATTCATATTCATGCATACAAATACTTGCACTGTGCGGGGATCGAACCCGCGCTACGCCACGGAGGCTGTCAACGACGATTATTATTCTTTACAATATTATTATTCTGTAAACCTGTTATGCTAAACTGTTTCCTCTCTAAAGTTAAACCCTTAATCACTAAAACAGGAGTCATCAATTTTAGTATTAACATCACAATATATAGTTAAATCTATTAACACACATACTTAGTTAATGAAGACATCAAAGGCATGTTCACGCGCACGTATAATTCCTACTAGTATTCACCTTATATGAACATTATACCGGTCGCAGCCACAGAGCAACGAAAACTAACTAAATCTATAAGGTAAACTTAGGTAGGTAATCTGTGGCAACTATGTTGAGCAACGATTTATCACCCTTGTCCCCCATTTTTACTACAAACTTGTACAACTAGCTTTATTGCTTCCCTTTTGTTTTAAGTTTAAACTGCAGCTTGTATGTCATATTCTTTATATTTATTGGTAAGTACAAGTCTACAGTATATTCTTTAAGAAACATTATTACTTATTTTTAAACCACTATGAATAAAGATTTTTTTTAATAATTATAAACTAGTGCTTGACTGCAATCCTGCCTGATGGTAAGCAGTGATGCAATCGTTGATGGTAAAGCGCGGTAGTTTATTGAGCCTATTCACATAGGAAACTTAGTGAATAGGAAGGAAGACGGCAGTTGAGCGAGATGATGCAATGTTAAACCCAACAACACGACCAACGATGCTGCGCCAGAGAGAGATTGATCTGGAGACCCTCCACGATCAAACTCCCGACACAACAACATATGTTGCATCGTACCCGGCACGCGTCGCAACACAACTCTTCTCCGTATGGCTTCACCAGACATCATGACGGAACACGACGAATCGCTTGTCGGCAAGACTTTGTCTGGTGGGTGGTAACTTCTGCCGGCAGCCGATATTATGGCCTACCACCGAGGTCAGGTCTTGAGGAAACCGGCATATCCTGGAACCAAACCCGCACTGGGCCGACGTGAAAACACTATAAGTATTAATTACCCTATTATATTTTTACTTCCGGAAGAATCAATCAATCAATGCCACAATACATCGACGTCTTCAACAATACAAAAGTATTGTACACGAGTTTGTGCGTTTTAGTAGGTACAAAATTGTCACGCACGTAGTCCAAAAGATGTTCAGTGAAACATCTTTTGTTTACCACCCCTTTACATTGTTAAAATTGATGAGATAAACCTTTACAAGTAATGATAGCAATCATTCTTCTCATATACATAATTAAAAGAATCACTACAACATAAGCTATAAGATTTTCTAACTTATTCAGACGTTTAACATAATACAGCGCACTTAATACACCTAACTAATGGTGAACATAACCATTTGCCTTTCACTAAGCAGAGATAAATAAAAACAAAGTTGTTCAAAGGGAATTGAATCTGTTCCCCGTACTGGGGAAACAAAACAAAATAAACATGGTTAGCTTGCCATACACCTGAAGTTATGCGTAGTTTGCGAAGTCTGTGGAAGTAGTAAAACTTTCTTTTGTTTTTCTGTTACGAGTGTCTTCGTTGACATGTGCTGCTGAAAACATACAGTTACAGACATCATTATGGGAGTTTTGGCGGGAAAGTTGAGCTGAGTGTCACGCTCTTTTTTCATTGGACTTTTAAAATTATGTATGGTGTTGTTTACTAAATAAAAGTGCGTGATTCATGTATTAAAAAGTGCATGCAAATAATTCTTAAAGAACATTGAGATATCGCAGCATAGTGGCCTCATCATGACTTTGCCTCAAACCTCTCTCGTAGACGGTTCACGTGGCTGTCTTTTTCGACATGAATAATTCATTACGTGATATTGGCTAAATGCACAAACCGTGCGAAGACAAAAAGAAAGAAAGTAAAAAGAGACATTATTATATGTCTGTGTCTGTTTTCATTTCAGTGATGACGTCAAAACAATATTCTGGGAAGCAGTTAAGGGAAGTTTCTGGGAATTAATTTAGATAACGTTCAAAGAGATTATCTAGAAAATCGCGACTTAATTTTGATTAACGTAAGTTTACGAAGAATACTTCGTGTTTCATAATATTGCAGAGTTTTTCCTACGAGCTATTTAGTGATCACCCCCAATATTTGCTTATTGATAAATCTGCCCTAACTGAATAATCTGTTCTGGAATGCAAGCTAGTTTATTTCCAGGTGCAAGGAACACGCCCTCCGAATATAATATCTGTCACCAAAGGAAATTAATTTGGCGATCTATTCTTAGATCGTATTATGCGCCACTAATTCCACCCATCGGTTATTTTAAAATACTTAGGAGGGTATTGACATTATATAGAATGACGCTTTGCATCGATGCAAAACTTGTTACCATAGCTTCAGAACATGTGAAAAAAAATACCATAAATTAGGGCTGATTTTTCCATCGCCTCACAAATTTTGTTCGAGGAACAAAATTGGCGTTCGAGGAACTGTCAAAATTTCAAAACTGAAATCTTAGCCGCGTAAGTATAGTAGGAACGAGCAAGTTGGTTTTTTTTTTTAAATAAACGACGAAACCGCCCTTAACCGCGTCTAAAGGGATTCATCGTTGTAATGTTCGATGGATTGAAAGTTGTAAGGCTGTACGTACTGTCCAGGCGGTCGGCGACTGTCTCTCTATACTTAGATACTTACAACGTTTACTTCGACTTTCGCACGCAACCGTCTGCTTACTTGTTTTGTTTACTTATGTCCTAGCTCTATGGAAATTTATCTATGGTCAGCAAGATAAATGAAAACGTATGTCAGATTTTTTAATCATAATAAAATCTTGCAATATGCTATGAACTGTTAGGAAAACGTATACATAACATTAAAACATATATAAATGTAGTGAAACGTCGAAGAAAGAGATTCATTCAAATTCAAATAGATGCCAACATAAAGTTTGCAGCAGAATGCATAAACAGTTGCATTTCACGAGTTGCCAGTGTTATTAATCTTCTATTCCCTTGACACCTGGAGCTGATGGTGCTCAGAGAAACAAATAATACTGGATTATCCGCGGAACGCTTCACGACAGAATTATGTAAAACTATAAATCATGATAGGGTACAAAGCTGCACGCAGAGGCAGCATCGCGTTGATTATCGCGAACCTGTTTATCATGGAGTAGTAAGTAAATGGAGTGCACTCTCAATGTCTGTAGGGTATGGGAAGAATCGTTATTACATAGTGAAAGCTATGCGGTAATTATCCTTATTTCAGCCGCATTTTGACAAACCAGAAAACAATTCAACTTGGCCATTATGGAGAAAAGCTGTGTCGGGAGCAACAAGGTAGACTCTGATATATGTATGTATGTATATGTGTGAAAAATATGAAATAGGATTCATATTATTTAGGTTTCACGTGATGTAATAAAACGTACAGCTGTTTATTTATTTTTTTGATTTTTTACGAATTGATTACGAAGACAAGTTTATAGATATAGATTAGCGGCAATTGGTGTAAAACTCTCCCCATTTTTTTCTCGTTTCCCCATTCTAGTTATTACTCCTGTATCGTGAGTGTGTCTACAAACATTTAAACTCACATCCACAAACAGCCAGACCCGGAACTGCTAATTATTGTAGGTTACACAAATCTTTGTTCCGAGCGCAGCCATCGATCGCTCAACCACTACACCAACGGTGCTTGTATTAATATAGCTATTCCATTTTCTCGCACCTCAACCCTCCATGGGCTTCTAACTCCATGTATTTTACGGACGGAGCGTAAGTAATAGCCGATGGTGTGCATTAGTTACAGGAGCGTGGGCGGCCAGTGCTCCAGCCCAGCGAAGAAGTTCGACAAATCGAACTAGAATTACTGCGTTTTGTTAATACTGCCTTTAGTTTGCTTACATATGGATACAGGATTTTTGAACTGATTTAAAAAACAAAATTAATACTTTTTGAGGAAGGGTGAATGAACTCTAGTAAAGATGTCCCCACTCTAATCCGCGTGCTCTTGGAACATTAGACTCGGGCTGCGGTCGCATACAGGATGTTTCAAACTAACTCATGCGGCATAATCACAATAATGCAAGATATTTTCACTTATAATATTATACCAACGTCCTTTTACTTTTTACTAATGTTTAGTTTTCATTGGATTGATGAAACGGGCCTATATAAGACGATTAATATACCGCGGTGTGTTTAAGCAATTAGTAATGAGTTTTTCTTCTCTTCAACATCTCATTTTCTCTGTTTTCGTCCTCTGCAAACATTGCCCCCGTAACTCACCTAACTTGCGTGATTTTTTCAAGCAAAGTACAAACTCATTGTTAGCTAACTCAATTTAACTTATTAATCCAGATTCAATGCTGTTTATTTTATGATCGTCAAATGTTAGATTCCCTATTAGAATATTTTATATCTCGTAACGGCTAACATGCACCATAGTCGATTGTTTTGCTCGCGAGTGGTATACGGACGACAGCAGGTCTACTACCCGAAACTGCCAAATATTCCCAAACAACCTTGAGCCTTAATACTTCAGAGACAAAGTTGAAAATCTAATAAAATTCTGACAGATTGTAGTAGCTTGATATGCTGTCGTATGTACATAAAACTGGTCGCCATTGTAAATACACACTACACAGTACCCACTAACATTTACACCTACACAGAGATACAGTGAACAGAAGACCAGGAAGTCAAACACATTAATTCAGCTGTACCTAGCCTGGACATTGTATTTGTTTCTAACGAGGAACATTAAAACAAATGAATGTGTAGTAAAATAACATTAAGAAAACTCTGTGGGCTGAGTCGCGGTTCACAACTGTGTGGGATATCGTTAAATAGAACACCACTCATATTAAACGGCATGTTAGAACTATTAAAAGCTATTTAAACAGTACAGCCGTATTTGTAGTAAACGCTGTAATTTCTCTTGAGAGCTTTAAATTATTGTTCGTTATGGAAATGAGCGGGCTGGTGGTATGTTTGTGTTCTGTCTAACTCTTCTGGGCTGACTTTAAAGGTATTCTAATTTAACAGCCAGATATGTAGGTATACGAAATGTTTGCAGCCTTGATTTTTAGGAGTTATGCCCGTGACTCCGATCACGTGCAGTGCCGTGTACGTTCAAAAAATGAACTCTTGAAATCCAATATTTCAAGAGTTCATTTTTTTGCGCTGAACCTTAATATACCTACATACTCGAATTATCTAAAAAACTAGTCTTAGGCTATGTTACTCCTAATCAGTTATCTGCCACTAGAAGTCATGTCACCTGCTTTTTCTTACTAATTTCACAGGTTTCAATTTTACTAGTTTCTTTTAACAGGTGTCTCTTTTTTCTGTGCCGTATGTTCTAGTGTAGTGTAGTTTTGGCGTGAATTATGCAAAAAGCAGTTATTTTGGAAATAACATCACTATCAATATAACATACAGTCAAACCAACACACTGAAATATTATTTATATAATATCTACCTCTAATCTGAGTATAAATGTCTTCTATTTAGCATTCAGATATACGAAATATCAGCAGCCTTAGGTATCTCGGAATTTATTGAACATATTTTCGCCCAGTCCTGCCCTTATCTTTAAGTACAGTTTAATACATACAAGTACTCTAACTTTACAAATACGACTAAGATTTGATACTGTACAGTTGATACGGGTCATTTGCGGCTTACAATTTCTAACATAAAACGGATCTAAGCGTAGAAATAGCCCAGCAGTTACCACAATAGATGCAATCAGGGCTATATACGCAATTCTCTCCAGAAACGTTTCTACAAACATTGGCCGGTAGACAGCAGATCTTAGCGTTTGCTAAACGCTATCGATTAGCACTGGCCACTAACACAAGGCACATTTAACGTAATGAAATGTACCGGTACACTGTGGGCAGTGGGAGTCGGTCACGGTATGTCCGTGGCAATATTTACCCAGGCCGAGGCTTTCTCACGACGCGATGCGGCGCGGGACACAGCGATCAGTAAGAGTCAATAGTCCAAAATATTGTTTATGTAACAATTTCGAGGGTGTGATAATGAGTGGTAGACGTTATGTATCGTTTTTAAGTTTATTTTCTTTTGAGGCTGGAAGCCAGAAAGGTTATGTCAATACTACGAGTTGGTTTTGATAAGGAGCCAAAACAAATACTGTGTCTACGCAATGAACTAAATGCAAGACATGTTTATGAGATATTTAAAATGGATGGCTGATATTACATCAGCAATAAGCATTAAAATGGAGATGCCACAGGCAATAGCAATAAAACATAAACTTGTCTCCAACATAACATTAATTCGCAATACAAGTAATTTTACTTCATGTACAACTCGAATGCAGTGACAAAAATACCTCCCTGTTCTAACGTCATCTCTCCAAGATATAAATAGAGGGCTGCGCGGAGCACTCGCGATTCAGGCCGGCCCATACGCAATATACGCATAAGACTTGCATATACACGTGCAACGTGCAAGAAACCAAACCATCTGCTTACTTAAAAGATTTATATTCATGTTTATTTGAAGCGAGTTAACATCATCTTTTGGGCAATATCTTGATGAATCAAAAAATTCGCCTTAAACCTATATGTAAAACGCATTTGAATTAACATCTGTGGATTCCGCGGTGATGTAAGTAAATAAACTGTATGATTAATATCCACTACGCATTAACCAAGGAATATATTCCTCTTTATTATTCTTTATGCAGTTCCGTCATTTATTATTTTCGCCGCCAATCAATGATTCATAAATAATTTTAAGAAAAGCGCTGATCGAAACGACCCGTGCGGAATAAAATCGGTCAAGAGCACAAGCCACAGCCTAGTGATATAAAAAATATAGAAATAGTCGGCCTTGTGCTGGCAACATTGTCACTAGCAGGAAGAGGCAATTGAGCGAATGAGTCGGCGAGCGCGGATCTGAAACGTTCAAAGATCAGATCACGTGTGAACTAGGCCAGTGGGCAAGTCAATGACCCCACTAGATCACGGAGAATGTCATAAATATCGATTGCGGTTTCGTTAACTTAATATGAATATTTTGCGAGATCTGGAAATAGGAATTAGGTACAACCTCTGCTTAAAGAAAGTTCAACGATGAGTCTTACTGTACTTCATAACTAAAAAGAGTATGCGACTCTTTAATTCCAAAAGCCACAATGTAGCGAAACCTTGGTATAAAAAAGTTACTAATTTTTAGATGCGTTTTAGTTCTGGTGTACAAATTTTTTTCGAGATATGACAAAATCGCTTTCCAGCGCTGTATGTGCAAAAAATCATATAGTTAGCAACTGAGTTAACAAATAATTCATAACTACGTAACTTATAAAAATATCATCATCATCGTCCCAGCGTTAATCCCAGTCGCATCCGAAGCCTTTTCAGCTTTGGAATCTGGGGTCCGCTTTACCAGTCTAACTGCTGATTTGGCTAAACTTCGATATTTTCCGTGAAGCTACTGCCGTCTGACCTCCACAACTTATAAAAATATAACAGGTTAATAATAATTCCTTAGTAGTCGGATTGACTAGAAATATGGAGTTGGTTTTCGGTACTGTCAATAGAACCTTTCTGTACGTACCTACGTAACATTTGACTATGCTTATAGTAGTTGAATATCAAATCATAATATTACTTTACAGCACATAAACCTATTTGGATACTTAAGAATCTTCAAAGCTGGTAAGGTTCCAATTGTTTGTTTTCTATGGAGATGTGTTGGCAAGTATATGTCATATTCCAATTCAGTAACATCTTTTGAAAGTTCTTCATAACTTACATGCTTATTATCTTTCATAAAAAGAGCCGCCCGTAAGATCTTGCAGCATCATTTATCATCTCATATGATGACATTTCAGCCAATTAGCAGAGGTTTTGTTCACGATACCGAGATAATACGGCAGGGTGCCTTATACGGCGCATCCTTATTGGGTGAAATTTAAACTGATTGGTGGGAATGGAGACTGGACAATGCACTAAGCACCACAAAACATAAGTAAGGAGTTACAGAATTAACCGTTTGTGCTCGCCACTAATTGGGCCCTAACGTGGATATCTCGGTATTTAGACGAAAGTTCTTAGTTAATTATGCCTAAAGTGTATCTAAGTGGATTGTCGGATTGTTTCTTTAGCACCCAAGTCCCAAGTAATAAAATAAATAATTATTAAATTGTTTCATTTTTCTCTGCTTTGTACATAATTTTTATAATAATTTTCTTAATTCTAAATAGCACTGATGTATAATTTGCCTGAACTAGGTAGAACCTGTGCTTCAGGCGTAAAAGTGCTTATTATAAAATTTAATTTTGCAATAAATTAACAATAAAAGTAGTACGTAAAAATCTTATTATTAGTATCCTATTGCTTACATAGTAATATTAGTTAATGTAACGAGTATTTGATTAAATGTGCGTTATGTGCCCCTTGTTTAATTAGGTACTAATGACACAAAGAACTTTTCCCTTGAAAGTGATAATCAATATGAACCGGGTAAGTTAGTCTGATTTTCGTATGGTACCGAGCTTAGAATAGTACCAACCCTTCCCGTGGGTGTCGTAAGAGGCGACTAAAGGAACGCTCACCAGGGAAACGGGCAGCAGCGCTTCTTCTGTGGAATATCAAATTACTGCGATCCCCAACCCGCCTGCCAAGTGTGGGGATTATGGCAAACCCGGAAACCCCTCCAATGTAATGAAAGCCTTCGGGGAGGCCTTTGTCCAGCAATGGACCTCTATAGGCTGAAGAAGAAGAAGAACGAGTCAGCTTTAATCACAACTGTTCGATACGCGTCCGTGCCGAATCGAACGTTAATCAAAGTTATCGAAGGACCCCTAAACGCGTTCTCAAATCAAAAACCCGAAAATGTTGCCGACTTAAACATTCGTATACCAATAACTGGGTTTTAGGAATACCAGAGGGCTCAATTCAAATAGACAGCCATACAGTTATCTGCGTTAGGGGCTAGGTTAATCAGGTAAACGAAAATGCATCGTTTTCGACTTGGGAACATGTCGACCGGTTATGAGTAGGTAAGTAACTATGCAGGTCCATTATGATAGTCCTTAATCAATTGTTTAGTCCTGTGGTTTATTCAGTTGGTCAAAAAAATATGAGCCAACACTTACACAAAACATTGTTCACATTATTACAGAACTTCTACATGATTTTAAAGAATAGCTCAAAGATTCCCATCCATCACCCGAGTAAGTTCAAGGCAAACGTCGGCTACCAAATCTCAGGCAGGGCTTGTTCGTCACGATGCTGCTTACCATAACAATAGCAGGTACATTTTACAAGAAGGTAACATCGCCGACCCTCCTCTATAATTTATGGAAATGACCGCAAACAAAACCACACCACAAAGGTGTCTACTCGAAATTAAATAGATGGGTTGTGTATCGTGTTCTCCATTGTCTAGCTATCGTTCCCTCGTTTCATAATCGTAAATATCATCCCTTGACCCTCTGCTGTTAAACCGATACGTTTTACGGTTGAAGCTATTAAAAGTTACGACGTCAAAATGTGACCGGATACACACAAAGTGTTGGCTTTTGTATGTTGGCATTCCGAAAAAGGAAAACAACATAAAAATAAGAAAAATTCGGAGAAAGAGTTGTTTAATCGGGAAGCTAATAATCGTATCATCCTTGTTTTATCATGAATTCATGATGCATCTGCATTACGATAAAACAACGGTATGTGTGGAGTGGCGCGCGCTAAGTGCCCGGATTGGCTTTGTCGCGATAACCCGGCGCGCTCGCTAATTGGACACGATTTATTAACTTGCGCGTACGCCACAACTAAATCAGAAATCACCTTTAATTTTAACCAGCAACTACCACTTACTTTATTAACCACGGTTTAACCACAATTAATGTGTTGTTCCGTTAATAACTATGAACTTATTTTTCCAACGTTTAAAGGAGAATGCCACCCGATGGGCCCCTAATTTGTGATAGAGTGTCAAGAATATTTTCTTATTAAAAATCAAGTCGTAATTTTATAAAACTAACTATTTTTTTTTCAGAATTTCTTGTACCCTAGCATTGAAAAACAAAATTAATATTCATTTTATTGAATCTAAGCTAGTTCCGCCATTATAACTTAACCTGAATGTTGCCAGGTAGACGACAGACTATCTTATTTAAATGAACGAGGTGATCGATTGAAAATATCGATAAAATATATTTCTATTCAGGTCACTAAAAGTGCCAAGATGAAGTTACAATAGTCAGTAAAAGTCTGACATTATTTTCCAATCCACCCAAAGGCAGGGGTTGTCACTTAGATGATTTTAGCTCACCGAAAAACAATTATGTTATGTTTTGCCACCCCCCCCCTCCCCCCACCCTTGGCGTCGGAGCTGGATCCGCCCTTGATAGTCAAACCAAGACTTTTCACTTAAAAAAAACGTGGGCGGTCTCTGTCTTGTAGCGAAGAATTAGGTTGCAAAATAACATTTTTCTCTTATATCATAATGCACAAGTATATCTTAAGTATGCACTCGTAAATAGTAAACAAGAAAAGAAGAAAGAAAAACTGTTTACAACTGTTGCATAAACAATCAAATATCAACACTGACAAAAGTCACCACTAAACTATATCTATAAAACGGTTACGCCATACATGGAACACAACAATTAGTAAATGATATTATTTATAAAAAATCGATTTAGGAAATCGATTAACAAAATATTTAACCTGGTAACATCTACTCGGAACGCGAGGCTATGATTTATCTGTCAAATCAATACGTCATTCAAATTGTTTTCAAATCTTTACAGTTAGTTATTTACCAAAATCGATGTGAGGTAATAAATTGAATTTAAATAATCTTTGTATGTATTTTATATGACTTCATTAGTTAACTATCTAAACTAACTTACATTTTATTTTGTCATTTTTTACAGATATCGTCTGATGACATCCTGTGTGTGGAGTGGAATGTTTTGTATTATTACAAAACCAGACAGCATCTAACACAAATCTGTCACTTGTATCCCCTGCTCTTGGACACCTAAACATATGCTATGCATGTGGCTTGTCAATAGCAAGTCGTAGAACTCATAGAGTCAGTCAAGATTGTCCTCAAAGGAATGTTATACTAAGCTACCAGCACATCACGTAAGTGTTTATTCTTATTTATTTATTTAAACTTAATGTATGAATGCGTATGTATGTGTGTTGAACAAATGAAATATTAATGAATATCAAGTATCTAAATATAATATTTTTGTTTTTAGGTGTTGCATTTGGAACGAGTTTGTCTTCCTTGTTGGGCGGCTGCATCAAGACAAGTCCAGAGGCAACCCGTTGCTGGCAGTAGCCAACACACTGTGGAGTCTGCACCGGAGACTGGTATCATGGATGGAAACATAATTACAGATACGATGATTCCTGTACCACCACCACTAGGTTAGGACTTACTGCAGAGCAGTTCAATGAACTTTTAAATTGTAATCCTTTGTTATACAATCACTTTCCAAATCCTTCTGTTGCTCTCAGTATATTTTTAGTAAAACTCAGAACAGGTGACAGTAATCAAAGACTATCAACTCTTTTTAAAATGCCAAGATCCACATTGGAAAAAAAAATTAACATTGTGAGAAATTGTTTAAATGAACAGTTTGTTCCTCGATATTTAGGAATAAATCGTTAAATCGTTAGGAATAAGTCGTTTTAATGATATAAGCGCTCCAGCACAATTTCTAGACAATATATTCCTTGAAGAATAAATGTCTATTATTTTAATTGGTTGTTTTTTTTTCTTATTAAATTACTGTATAGCATTTACTATATTTTAAACTCCTTTATAATTAAGCCCTTTCTAAATAAACTACAGCTAATCATGGATGGCACAGCGATCTTATCTTACTAAGTAGCAGGGCAGTGATTTTACTTTGTCGCTTGCAGGAGATGCTGTCCTATATGGCATACATATAAGCCCCGCACGATGATATTGCGATGGAACCTTGTCACAATAACAGCGTTGTGACGTCATCTGTCACACAAAAGGACAGCTAGCAAAAGAATGTTAAATGCAAAATTAATATTAGGGTTAAGGGTTTATTTGTATTTTATAATTTTATTACACTCTTTATAAAGAGTGTATGTATAAATTAATATTAGGGTTAAGGGTTTTTTGTATTTTATAATTTTATTACACTCTTTATAAAGAGTGTATGTATAATAAAATTAATATTAATTTTGCATTTAACATTCTTTCTTAGGTATACTTACTCACCCATATTCTGACAAATAAACTTTCATTATTAAAAATTTCAAAGAAATAATTTTTGTAGACGTAAGGAAAATATACTTACCTATTCGTATATCTTTCTTACATGTACACTATGTTTTTCTAACTACATTTCTGTTAATTTGCGAGCGGGAATTGAACCAGAGTCCACTGTGTAGTAGTCATGTTTTAATTACTACCTACATCTATCAGCTTATAAATAAAACCAGGATAATATGTAAAAAAATGTATATAGTCTTCCGAATCATAACTGCTTTCTGTGTCTGTCGTTTCCGATTCACTGTCGTCGCCGCATTTATGACAAATAACTCGTCAATTATTCGATCTTTATTCCAATAGGTATTCCTCTTCAAGCCGTTTAACATGATTGACTTCCTTTCGCCAGTCATCTGGAGTTATTGACGCCAACGACTCCAACGTCAGAGCTTCAATGCGACTTTCCAACTGCTCCACATTCTTTTCTGACACCCTCATCTTTACCAGATTCCAGATGTACTCAATGGGGTGGAGGTCGCAGTTGTAAGGTGGTAATCTAAAGACTTCATGGCCATTGCCAGCTAATAAATTGTCAATTTTATAATTTTTCGGCGGTCTGTGCCGTTTAATTAATAAATACAGTTCAGGTTTTGTACTGTCGTTGGGAAAGTCTCAACAATCAACTGTTTTTTATTGTTCATACTTGGTGGCCTATTCTCATCCCTACTGTGATAAGGGGCGTTGTCCATCACAATTTTGGAGTTGCGTGGTATGTTGGGTACTATTTTGTCTGTAAGCCACTTGGTGAAATACTCAGCATTCATTTGATCATAGTAATCCCCCGTTTTGGTGTCTGCTTTAAACATTAAAAGGGCATTGTCAACAAAACCGCTTTAACTTCCCGCGTGAACTATTATCCATCGGCGGCCGGGGCTGTCGTTCCGTCTCACTCCATCGGTTGCTGTTTGCCAACATTTTTCTACCGTTTAGTGTGCATGTATCCACGTTTCGTCGAGATAAATAACGGGTCTTTTGTTATTACCAAGCGAGTCATTTTCTTTCATAGGTCGTAAATATTTAGCCCTCCACGCTTGAATTTGGGGTCTTTGAATTAGGGCCAGTCTTTTTTGTAGCATCGTTTAAATTGTAGCCTAAATCACATTTAATTATTTTTCTTAATGTAGTTTCACTACCAGTATAATTAAGGTCTACTTTTGAAGCCGCCAAGATTTTGCGCATTGTGGGTATTTCTCTCCTCACCGTACACATTGAATCTATAATATTTCTTACTGTTAAGGAAAACCCGTCGAAATATTTCTTCTTTTGTCTTTTTCCCTTAGTAGGAGTTCTCTTTTGCTGCCACTGGCTGTTGCTGACTCATGCTCTCGTCTCAATTTCGTCACAGTATTTTTTGCAACGCCTGTGGCACATGCCACACACTCCGTGACTTTGATAGAATTTTGCAAAATATTTTTAATAACTGTAAGCAGTTGCTTCGGTATTAAAATGTCCGAAGCACTTTTTAAAGCACGGTTTATACTTTCAAGAACTAACTTACAATCCTCTTTCTCTTTAACAAAATAATTGTCCACTTTAATTATAATTTCACGAGCACGACTATTAATTAATTTCTTACTCATTTTAACGAGTAACAGTTAACAAAACTAAACAACATAACTCAAGAACAACAATAAAACAGGATAACAAAAACAAAAAGCTAACAAAAATATTCGATGTGCGTAAGTGGGTAAGCGCGGACTGAACTTGCGAACGGTACCGACGGTGCGAGTTGGACTACGTCACCAAGATGGCCGCCAATCGCAATATCATCGTGCGGGGCTTATACACGTATATGTATACTAGGTACCTAGCATTTTGCCAACTATCTCTTGGGGTCGGCTTTTAGTCTAACCGATGCAGCTGAATACAGTATTGCTCAGAGAGTGACTGCCCATCTGACCTCCACACCTGATACACTGGGTTATAACATGTTACCTCCTGGTAAGAGGTTGTCACACTTGCGGGATTCTAGCTACTCGTAACAAGTATAAATAATGCACCCAGTATCAACAGTTTGAATGTACTAGCAGCCATCCAGGTGAAGTTTGTAATGGATGGTCACCCATGTGCAATCTGAACAAGTAGCTTAACTTAAGATATCTCCTTGTGGCTGTTGTAACGTAGCCACATGCTCCTCCAACCAATTTAGCCCTAAGTATATTTATTTCTACTGGTGCCAGCAAAACCTACTTCCGCTGACTGCGAGGTAAACAGTTTAATATATTATTTAGCAAGAAAAGATGATATCTAATGTTTTTATTTCATTTGGGAATCAATATTAATACTAAAGATATTTTATTGTTTTAATGTAAAATGTTTTTGAAAAAATATTGTTTAATAACCTCAATTTCTTCATCAGAAAAAAATTCAATAATTCTCGGAAACTAGGGTGAAAAGTTATAAATTGTTTTCAGGATCTGAAAAGGTAATTGTAGTTCTTCAAAATAAAGTTAAAACCACCATGGCACGCAAATTTTTTCTGGGGGCCCAAATCTCCTAACAAAACGGGCATTCTCCTTTTAGTCGAGGAATAATTTTAATTTTTTTAAAGTTCTTCATTACAAAATCCGTCAATTTTATTGACAGAACAAAAATTATTTTTTGACTGCAAAAACAAGTTATACATACCGAGGTTTCAATGTCAGTTAGAACCTACAAGGTAACTGCCCTGCAGGTTGCTTTGCAATGAGTTTAATTTTGACAGTTACACAAAACTGATTGTGTTTTCTACATTGCTAAGCAGAAACATTTTTTTGAATTAATGGAGCAATGGATTAGCATTATCCTTCAAAATTATTCAAATTGAAAGTAATAGCCTGTTACACAATTAGGTCAGTAAAGTAACTCTTTTCAAAGCTTACTGTCAGTCCTCTGGGCATACAGACAACTGTAAGCCAGGAGGACTGAGTGTAAACTTTGACCACTACGCGTTCAATATAGTAATGCACTGAGTTACTGATGGCTGTCATGTTGAATATTGAAAGAGATATAAATCAGTAGGATTATACATACATACATATAAACTTAGAAAATCAGAAATACAATCCGTATTGATAATTTAAATGAATTAATTCTGTAAAGTCGTATTTTGTTCAATATACCTACATTATGAACAGAAATTCGCATATTGAAAATTGTGAAATTGGCAGATTAACTAGCGCAACCCCATTAAATAAATGATAAATGATTTATTTTTTGTAAGTATATACAAATGGTTTTACAAGTCAATGACATATTTGTTTAAACTACATGCGTTCGGTGTTACATGCCTAACTACTCTGAGAAAGGCTAAATCAAACTCAGAGGCCAGAGTCTCGTTTAAACTCTAGTCATAATCTAAAAAGTAAAATTAAGTGCATAAAACCGTTACTAACCTTATGAACTCTAGTCTAAAGTAAAAGTTGTCTATTACAATATTCTGTTGTTCATGATCGTTCCCTATTTCCTAACCAGATGTCTTTACCTCCTCACATTTAGTTACGAAACGCACTCGCCCACGTCCGAATTTCGAATCAACTTCGCTATCGAAAAATAGAAAGTCATAAATTACCAAAGGGCCGCTTTCCCACTTATATCTAGGTTAATGCTGAGGGGAACTGCGGAACTGAACTTTACTGGAAGGAACTGACTTTGAGTTGGTGCTATTTTTGTTACGAATACAGAAATGTCAAACTTTTGTTCCGGATCGTATTCACCTAAAGGATGTCTTGGTTGTAAAAGTCCAAAATAAAAAAGTAAAAATTTTAAATAAAAACTTATTCTGGTTTTATAAAATTAAAGCCAAATTATAAAATATGAGAATTAATAATGGAAGTTTCCTGTAATCAATCCATATCTGTTCATATAAAGGAACTTAACTCCGAATTGTTAATTTCATACCCCGATACAAACTGCTACATAGCCGTATCTAGTGTAGCAGAATCAAAGGGTATCAATAAATATTGAATGGATTGAGAGTCTGCTAGGCTTGTAAACAAAGCAGATGCCAGCGCGGCCCACATCAGATCATCATCTCTAACGTAACCACGTAACGCGGTGTTGCAACCTAATCGGGCGTCAAAATCAGTTTGCATGCTTGTTTATATTTTACTTAACACATTCCAAGTTAGTTAGACTTTTGTTTTTGTATGAGAACCTATTAAGGCCAAAGAGCTGCAAAAACGTTTAGACATTCTGTTGCACATATAAACCCCAGTTTGCTATCAACATCATCAACCTTTTTATCGTCCCACTGCTGAGCACAGGTCTCCTCTCATAGAGAGAAGAATTGAGCATAATCACCGCGCTTGCTCAATGCGGTTTGGCGATTTCAGACTTAAAGTCCAGGTTTCCTTAAGATGTTTTCCTTCACCTTTTAATCAGTCATTGGTGTCCATGATTTACTTAGAAAGTACATAACTTTGTAAAGTTGTATTGGTACTTGCTATAAACGAAAGGTATTTCCTATATATAGGCCTCAAGAAGTGAAAAGTTTAACTTAGTTATACTGATTTGATAAGCAACTTAATTGCGAAACAAGTTTTAAATTTCGATCCAGCCGTCCCTTTCTGTTCTTTCCAGCGACGCCCTAATCCGAAGTTCGTACCCCACAGGAGGTGCACTTAGCGTGTTGTCACTTAGTTTTTATGTTCCCCTGGCTGGAGGCTTTAAATCCATTTAAGGCAGCCACAGGATAATCCGGTTAAGTAGTCATGACCTCTCAAGGTCAACTACGAGATGCCAAAATAAAAAAAAAGTAACAAGTTTTCAATTACAATCTCATTCTTTTTGAAGAATATTGCATAATCATTGTCACACAAATGTTTTGTTATCAACAACGTGAATAATGCAACTGTCAAAATGAAAGACGAGAGATAATTATAGTGTGTTACCCAATTATGCTTTTGTAGGACTGCGGAATCTGCTCAGTCTTCAAAGGACAGCAAAATAGAGCCATTCTGAAAACTTGTACTTTCATGAATTATAACATCTTCAATGTTCCATAAATGGGATGCAATAAAATGATTTGTAAAGTGAATAGTTTAGTAACTTTGTTGTAGTAAGCTAACCAGTAACACAGCCAGCACGGTCAGCAAAAAAAATATGTATATCCTGATATGATCCGAGAATTTTCTTTACTTATTTTTTTAATGGAAGTTAAGAGTTAAAGAAGTGAGAGAGAATCAGAGTGCTAATATTCTTTAAACAAATGATGAACATTTCGTAAATGAAACTATTAATGGACTTTTTTTGCTGACAGTACCTTGCATTAAGGAAACTGTTATTTAATCCAAGGCACCGGTAAGAACAAACGATGTAATAAACTGTCGATAAAAATATAATCTGCTTCCTTAATTCCGGATTAATGTTCTAACAGACACTAATGCAGCTTTCATACACGTTTTACTAAGCGCGTACACTAGACAAGCAGTTGACAACTTGTCCAACACTCTACCCGCTTCTTTGTTCACATCGAACCGCACCTTCAAAGTAAAACCGTATAATATTTGTAACAATAGCTTGAAAATTTAAAAGAGTGTCCATGGAGTTTCTTGCCCGTTCTTCTCCATAGGTACCTACTCTTTGGAATGGGCGACTAGCTTCATCTTATTGACTGACCGACCTTCTGACAATTCAAAAGTGCCTGTAACTGGTTTATTTGAAATAAATGATTTGATTTGATTTGATTTGCCATTATTAGAAAATAGTCACTGAATTTTCTAAATAAAATCTGAGTAGCATTAGCTTAAAAAACTCAGAATTCAGATTTCCGTCGTTGTGGTCCAGCAGTGGACGTCTTTCAGCTGAAATGATGATGATGATGATGATGGCCTCTAAAGGGTCATCATCATCAACCTTTTTATCGCCCCACTGCTGGGCACAGGGCTCCTCTCATACAGAGAAGGTTTGAGCGTAATCACCACGCTTGCTCAATGCGGGTTGGCGGTTTCAGACTTAAAGCCCAGGTTTCCTTAAGATGTTTTCCTTCACCTATAGTCATTGGTCTCCAAGATATACTTAGAAAGTACATATAACTTTAGATAAGTTACATTGGTACTTGCCTGACCTGGAATCGAACCCGCGCACTCATACTTGAGAAGCTGGTGTTTTAACCACTAGGCCACCATGACATTAAAGGGTCATGGCATGATGTAATTCAGCCTTCCTCAAGATCTGGGCTATCAAATTCCAAACAAAATTTTCGTTTATGATCGACTGGTAGACTGGGTTTAGCCACTGCCAGTCGATCTTATACGAAAATGTTGTTCGCGTCCAAACAAAGCTTTTTAGCTTTAGCAGTTTTGATAAATAGATACACATACAGATAGATATCTAATGAACTTCAAATGAGGGCATTGCATTCTGTATTGCGACATCCTACATAGATTCTTATAAGTACCGCCATTCATTTATAACAATTAATTTTGACATAATCATTACTAATGAACGCTGAGTATTGCTGAGCGGACCCGATTTCTTAATTAATAGTTTGAAGTCAGAGCCTCGTCGCTACTGATTGCTGCGGTCAATTATTTTTAGTTAAATGACGTCGGAATTAGAACGACTAATTTTGAGGAAAACTATATACTTAACTATAAAATTTACATATAAATAAAATTGGAATGTCTGTTTGTGATATTTAAATAAACGTTTTTTACTACATGCATAGGAATATACAATATGTAAAGAAAACCCTGTCCGATCCGTGAAGGTATTGTTAGGTATCGTTAACTGATTCTAATAATGCCTATAAAGCCGGGCTAAACTTAAAAAAAAATCCCCCAAAAAAAATAAATATTATTTCGAAAAAGCGAGGTAACTTAATGCATGTGCGGTAGGCAACCCGATAGCCCCGCCCCCCTTCACCCGCGCATACATGCGCGGGTGAAAGGGGGCGGGGCATGCGGCACGTGGTCGCATCGCTATTCGCTCCGCCACAAATGGTGTTGTCAGTTTTTTAAAAATTACTAAATTTCGGGGAAATTGGAATTAATACCCGGGAAAAAAAGATTATTTCAAAATTCATTATTATTGTTACTGTGATGATTATGTAAAATTTTATATTATATTTGGTCAAGTGTTTACCTAACCTTTATTATCCTTATGGGTCGGACAGGGTTTTCTTTACATATTGTATAAGGCACATACTCCAAAACAACATTTTTTAAAATTTCTGTCTGTCCGTTTTTTTTTTTGAGTTATAAACTAGCGCTTGACCGCAATCTCGCCTGATGGTAAGCAGTGATGAGATCGTTGATGGTAAAGCGCGCTAGTTTACCTAGAGTAAACTAGCGCGCTTTACCATGAAGACACTCAAATTGTAATGTGACGGAAACACCGTCGCTGGCAAATTGTTCCAGTCCCTCGATGTACGCGGTATAAAAGAGGAAGCGAAACGCTTCGTCCGGATCGCAGTGGTGTCAACAACGTAAGGGTGGAAACTCGCCATACGACGGGTCGTCCGATGGTGGAACGGAGATGGGGGAATTAAATCATGCAATTTCCTTGCACACTCACAAGAATGCATCCTATAGAAGACCGAAAGGCTGGCTACTATACGCCTGTGCTCCAGGCTTTGGAGACCGTTTCGAGTTAAGTCTGGGTCGCCAATCAGCCAATCTGTGAAATGGCTGGATGGAGCTGGACCAATATTGACGGGACCTTTATTGGCAGGTAGCTGAACTAATAAGGAGTAACTTAGGCTACTTTGCTAAGTGCTTTTTTATCCCTATATTCCCAAAGGGTGACATCCTGAGTTATTTATAGTTACTGCTAAAGTAACAGAACCATATTATAATTCTTCTGACAGTTCTGACTAATTTTACTATACGAAATTAGTCAGAAGAATTTGGTCATCAAACTAAACGAATATACATGACTCACTCGCGCTTTATTTTGTATGGACAATGGTGACCAGTACAGGAAAGTATAGGTTTCCGTTAATTGTTTTAGAATTCAAAATTCAATATTCAAATGCGATGTCACAAAATTACACAGAGCTTTTATTAGATGAGTCCATATATTAGACCTTATTATTGATAATGCACAGATATTTGCATACAATCGCGCATTCGCGACACTTATGAACTTGTGCCCAGAATTAAGCACGGGAACATGTCAATTCAAAAGAGAATACAAAAATAAGTCTAGCGGAATAGAATCACAAATTCGTTTATGGAGCTTGATTGCTTATTTATTATTTTGTGTGCATTATAAAAATCTGTCTCATCATCAGCATCTCAGCGTTAATCCCAGTCGCATCCACAGCTTTTTCAACTTCGGAGTCTGGGATCCGCTTTACCAGTCTAATTACTAATTTTGGCTTAACTTCTATATTTTCAGTGAAGCGATTGCCGTCTGACCTCCACAACCCGAAGGCGATATCGAAGCATTGCAGTTAGACCAATTGTTGGAATTTGAGGGCTCAAACAACCCGTAACAACTGCCATTAGTTGTTCGTATGGCAACCGGGACCAACGGCTTAACGTGCTTTCCGAGGCACGACCAGACCAGTGCAAATATTCATATTCATGCATACAAATATTTGCAATGCGCGGGGATTATAAAAATCTGTCTATCTACACACAAATAAATAAAATTCAAGTTTTTGTTTTTAATCTCAAAATAATAATTTGCTTTTTGTTCTGGATTCTGGTTCTGGGAAATCACCAAATGACTTCTCCCGCTCTGGGCGGAGTGGAAGGACGTGTCAGACTTTTACTGACTAAAGCCCACCCGTGTTTCTTCACTTCCCTGTGCGCCAGGGCCGCGGTTTCTTTTTTAACCAACCCGCAAGCGTAACAGCTTTTTATTAAATACTCTTTCTCCCTCTCTTCCTCTCGTTCCCGCGAATCTCCGAAACCTCTCAATAAATAAGGACTAAACTTAAGCAGACATGGGTAATTAGGTACCTGATCTTCAGAAAATGTGAGTACAGCTGCAAATACATAAGTTTCAGGGGGAACGCTAAAATAAGGAGAATCTGAAAGGTATAAAGGGCATATAAAGCATGGTGATAATGTCCAATGATATCCAATGCAATAGAAACCATAATGCAAAGAGATTTAAGATGAATTTTAATGTCTTTGCCATAATGTAATTGGATCTAGGAACTAATCTGCGTTTCTGATATACTTGCCAAACACGATATGAGTAGACGTAAAATAACTTACACAATAAAGTTTAATATACGCTACAACCTTAAACATTTTTAAGACTTGAAATGGTGTTAGTTACTCTGAAATCAATTTAATTACTACTAAAATAAAGTCGATATTTGTTTGACTTCAAATAACATCAATTAGGAGGAACGAAAAATTTGAATAGAGTGTATGTCAATAAATACCAGAATTAAGGGTTGTATGAAAACAAGCATTGAACTTCAATCACAAAGACTGACTCCTTTTGATTCCGACCTTTGATCAAATGCCACGCGGCTACTTAGGGGAGTTACCTCTATGAATTCAAATGTCGCCTCTGTCAGTAACACTATTCAAAATTCTAAAGGCATGTAATGTAAACAAATTAAGGTAAAAATGTAGTTTAACCTATTTTTGAAACACGTTGAAGTCGTTTCTAAATAACACTAGCTGTGCCCTGCGTAGGTTTCGATCCTGTGGGATACCCGGATAAAAGTTACCTATGTGTTATTCCAGGTCCATCCATCAGTGTGCCTAATTTCATCTAAATCCGTTCAGTAGTTTTTGGCGTAAAAAAGTAGCAAATATCCATACATACAAACATCGTCACAAATTTTCTCATTTGTATTATTAGTAGGAAGTATTTTAATTAGCAATTGGTATGGAATTAATAATCCACACAGTATCAGTACAAAAAATGCTACGTAGGTAACAAATGTCTTGTCAAGGCGCCTCCGCCGGGCCGGAACAATAGGGGTTAGACCAAAGAAGTTCTGGCTTGACGTTGTAAGAGGTGACATACTTGCCAACAATTTCACACTACAGGATTCTAAAGATCGCGTGAAATGGAGAAGAATGAGCAGGAAAGCGGGTCCTGGGCTCCAACGCGAAAGCCGCGGATGCAAATTGGACTAAACGCGACAATAATCCACACAGTGTTATTTTTGGTCAGATTTATCCTGTGATTCATGAGAATATTAGAATGACGCATTCATTTACATAAAATCATAATTTACGTCAAAATTCTTGGTACTACTTTGTAATTTACACAGAAAATACCATAGGTTCCTTCTGCCTGCATTGTAAGTTTATATGAATTAATTAATTATGACTGATGCGTGTTCATAAGATAGAGCGCACAACTGTCTACATACTGATGTCATACGCACATTCAATGTTTCAATACGCATCTGTTTCTGCTCAGATTTCATCTACAGTTTCAACTTCAACATTGGCGCAATTTCCATAAGCAAAGAAATCTCAATCATGACGCCGAGTGTGAGATTCACCAGCGAGCAATGATCTCATAGATATTAAGTGCCAATTTTGCTTCGAAGTATAACGGAACTAAATTAGCCATAAACCGCACGAAAAACTAAGCTACAGTACTACTTATCCTTCGTTCGCGATAGTATTAGAAAATAAAAGAAGTTAAAAAAGGTTGTAATAAAAGTACAATAATGGATACTGTGCTTTTTTATGGTTAAGATTGGTGCTGACTTTATTATAATAACTTAGGTATATGCCAAATGTTATACTTAAATCAACTTATTTGAATAATCTATCTTTTGGATTTATGAGATTTATAATTTAACAAATTATTTATATCTTACGTTAGGACATTAGGACACGTCCAGTGTCAATGTCAAGAATCTAAAAGAATTGGTGGTCAGTTCGTAGCAATAAAATCCTACATCTATGGTTCCTGGAACACTTCACGTTCTATTATAAGTATACCAACTCTGAAATGTTTCCTAATTTGGTCATACGTATGGCACACAGAAATCGTAATAACAATTAAGATTTCTGTGGTATGGCAGCAGGGTTCTTTTTAAATTTTGTTGGGTTGTAATGGCTTCCATCAAAATACGTAGCTGTTTGACTTTCATTCACTTGTGAATGTTATGTTACCTGTTCTTTTTTGGCGATTTTCGTTATTTAGTTGTTATGGGTGATTGTTTTGTTTTTATTTTGTTATCGTTATTAACATAAAATATTAACTTTCGAGTAGTTAAAATTCTATTACTACAAAAAACATGAATTCATCTCCAAAATTCAATGTGGTGCATCTCGACTTCTATGGGCCTCTTTTGTCTAAAGCTAGCGTGTACGCAGTATAGTTTATAATTGGACTTGTTGACTCAAAAGATTAGTTGAGAAGAATGAGTATAAAAACAGAATAAAATGTTTTCTTCAATGTTACGCTTAACAAAGATAAATGACGATATAAAAATGAAATCTTATCGAAATTAAAGAAGCAAACGACATAATTATGTCGACACATCGCGCCGGGCGTTTAAATGAAATGGGTTCGACATTTGAATTGTAAAACTGTTAGATCGTCGGTAGTAGGACGCGGCGACCTCCGACCTGAGCCCGCGCCGCGCAACGCCAACCATTCCGGATTACGATGTACATGCATCTGGTTTACAGATGTTAATCGCGGACTACTACTCTTTATGGTCGTATTAATACCGCCGCCAGTAACTCTTTGTTTTGATGTCATATAAATAGCTTATTATGGCTACCATTAGCCCCAGTCATAACACGAGTTATGAAGAAAAACCGTGTCAGTTCCGTGTTAAAAATTTTACCCGACCGTCATTGGCGTCCGTTCCAATTTCCCGTCCGTACGTAACGTTACAAGTTTTACGCGTTGTTTAGGACGGAATGCATATTGAGGTCGGGATGTTTAAAAAATCTTTCAATTGTGATGCAATTAATCACTTATGCGGCGGGTGTTGAGTATCTCTTGACTCACAGTTAAATTAAAAGGAGCATAACAAATAAAGTTAAGTGCTGTGTCGAGTTAGTTTCTTCAATGAATCACGATGTGAGAAAAGAGGCAATTACTCTCATTATTGCCGCTCATGAGTCATGGCGGGGGGAAGCGGTATATCACATGCGTCGAGGGTGGCAAGCCACTGCATTAAACTCCATACATTACGACTGAGAACTTCAGGGAAGTCAAACATACTGCGATATACACACCAATGACTTCTAAAAATACTACAGTTGCAGAGGAAAACTAAAGTTAATATATTTGCGTCCTTATATAACATTCATGGAATAAGAAACGATATATCAATTGTATGAAAGGTTGTATGAAAGGTTATGGTCAGAAGGGGGGGGTACCCTATTATATTGCTATACCCTTTTGGGTTCTCTATCAAAATGGCGACTTAAATAGAGGACCATATGAGAAAAAGAAATCTTGTGGCGGGAGAATCCCAATAAATTAGCAGAAGGCCAGTAAATAATAGATGATGAAGACCGACAACCCCATTTTATGTCCAGGATAATCACTGTCAGTTTCAAGGTTGCCTGGAAGACATGCATACAGCTGTACCACACATTTTCAAATATAGTGGACCTAAAATTATATTATACATATAGTTGAAATCTGAAACACGTGTCAGACAGCCTCCGTGGCGTAGCGGTAGCGGACGCGGCCGCTGCGCGTATTTGTATGTGTTGGAGGTTGTATACCTACCTACCTTGGCAACCAACACATGATGCGCTGTCTGTTGTCATGACAGAACTATAAAATAAATGGTGTGAAGCTGATACGGTCTATAATTTAGTAAATAATATAAGTACTCGGGGAATGCGCTAATGCTGGATACGTTAATTTCTAACAGTATGCATGAATATGAATATTTGCACTGGTCTGGTCGTGCCTCGGAAAGCACGTTAAGCCGTTCATCCCGGTTGCCATACGAACATCTAGTGGCAGTCGTTACGGGTTGTTAGAGCCCTCAAAAGTCCAACAATTGGTCTAACTGCAATGCTTCGATGTCGCTTTCGGGTTGTGGAGGTCAGACGGCAGTTGCTTCACGGAAAATGTCGAAGTTTAGCCATATCAGCAGTTGGACTAGTAAAGCGGACCCCAGACTCCAAAGCTGAAAAGGCTTCGGATGCAACTGGGATTAACGCTGGGGTGATGATGAATCTATGTACAAAATTTCAAAAAGATATCATGTAAAACTACAAAGTTATGAGCTTGTTATCTTACTTGGTTGTCCCAACAAAAATATGGCCAACGCACCTTCCTAGTACTAAGATCTACCGCAAGCTGTGTTGTGCGCTCGGTAACCACACTGCAGCAATTTCTAAATGTATTTGGGAAAAAATATGACATGGTGTAAAAAATATTAGAATCGATTCAGTTGCTTATTCTGAAGAAACTATATATGTTCAGGTTTAGTATAAAGTAAAAATAATGTTATACAAATACAGGAACATTCATAAATTGAAATTTAATCTAATTCTACTTAATAAGCGTAAAAGCTCGTAGACATCATCGATTAAATAACACCTCGTAAATAAAATTCCAAATGAATGGTTTTTAATAGATAAGCTTCGTATTACCAAATGCACACTTTTACGAATTTATCTGATAAGTGAATGAACGTGAAACCGGCTCTCTAAGACTGATTACTAATTAATTTCTTAGCGAAACTTGTTCATATTGTTAATCCATTAAAGGCGCTTTGGTACGTGGTTTAACCGTTAAATAAATATAGTTATGATCTGGTATTATTATGGTCTTAATAGAAGATTGCAGATAAAGCCCCTTATTCGTAAACGTTGCTTAAAGTTAACTAGTGATTAGCGATTCTTTAACCATACATTTTTGACCTTTTAACGTCACTTAACTTTAATCATCCTTTATGGACAAACAGCACAGTGTTTAAGGGGCTTTTTATTCATAAACGATGATTAAAGTTAAGTGACGTACAAACGTCTAAAATTTCTCCTCAGTCCGGTCCACCTGCTAATAAAATCCATTACAATGCCACAACGAACAAAACCATTTTCAAAAACTAAATATGAGGATAAATAATAATTATGATGGAAGCATAAGAATAGTCTTCAACGTTATTGTTAGTTTCGGTTATAAAAAAAAAAAAACTTGGCGGCAGTATAAGTAGAAACTTTTGTTCATACATTCAGCTCTAATAAAATATTTCAACAAAAAAAAAAAACAGCAGTCTTCTCACATGTAAGCGTGTGAACTTATTAGGTCAAGATAATCTCAGCAGACACTACGTAATATTTAAATAAACTACAATACATTGCTTGCGCGTTCCAAAAAGAAAAATACTCTCGGTGGTAGGCCATATCATCGGCCGAACGGTCATACGGAATACCCGTTCAACCCACCAGACAAAGTCTTGCCGCCAAGCAATTCGTCGTATTCCGCCATGATGTCTGGTGAAGCCGTATGCAGGACGGGTCTGAGCAGTTGTGTCAGAGTTTGGTCGTGGAGAGTCTCCAGATCAATCTCCCTCTGGCGCAGCATCGTTTGGTCGTGTTGGTCTTGGGTTTAACATTGCATCACCTCGCTCAACTGCCGTCATCCTTCCTATTCCTAAGTTTTTTAAGTGAATAGGCTTAATAAACTAGTGCGCTTTATCATCAACGATTGCATCACTGCTTACCATCAGGCGGGATTGCAGTCAAGCACAAGTTTATAACTATTAAAAAAAAAATATCAAGATCCTCAGATTGTACCAAAGAAAGTAAGCGATGAACCGCAAACAAACCCATTCATTCTACCGTAAGTTGGTGGAGGCGCGGTTGTTTCGTGTACCATATTCGAAGTCCAGATTAGAGAGTACAAATCCACATACACATGGAACGGATATGAATAGCGTACGACGAAGAAACAGACGGTTCTAATCACAACAGCACACAATGGTATTGTTTATTTCATCCCGTGAACACGGAAACTGTATCTTGATACTCAAGTGGGTGGTCGATCACCGTCGTGATCAAATGCATAGTTCTCGTATTAAATATATCAATAAACAACTTTGATTTCTATAACTTTCGTATAGCGAAAATATTTTTTTCTATCGGCAACCAACTTAGACATTTGTGAACCTCTTGCAAAGTATAAAAAGTATCTCAAACTTCGAGCAACACAGGGTGTGTGTACCTGTGTTGCTCGAAGGTCCCAAAGAATTAACTAGTTGATAGTTTTTGATCTTAATTATGGTTTTGAAGTTGTTCATGTACGTATTTAGTTTGTTTTAGGTATATATGTTACCGAATATGTTTTATTTTAATTTTATTATTATTATTTTAAACTTTTAATTTTGTTTGCTTAGTTACAATTTCTTTTATGCATGCTGTGGTCTCCTGTAAGTGAAGGAGTACACCTTCGTGATAATATTGTCGTTCATTTTTATTTTTTCCATGTTTTGTGTTTATTCTTTGTTGGAGATCCTAAATAAAATAAATAAATGCCTTGTGAACCTCATTCAGAATTTCTTTGCCGGCTACTATGAACAGAAAAAAGCTTTGAATCATTACATTTTTAAATTATTATTTTTTTCATACTACAAAATGTTTGACAATGATCTGTGATTTTAATTAGGGTTGTACCGGAGCTTCGCCTCCGCTTCCGTTACTGCGGAAGTTCCGCAAGAAATCGTATCTTCGCTTCCGCCTCCGCCTCCGCACAATTTTTGCGGAGTTATAACGGAGGTTTATTTACGTATTTATAAAATAAATAACGCGCAAGCTGCGACGCTCGACAACCGTCCGGCCGCGTTTGAGCGCGAAATGGTCAAGAATCAACTAGTGCGAGGCGGGAATGCGGCAAACACAATTTGTTTCTCCTTAATTTTCATTATAAGAAGGTAATATTTTTTTACCAAGTATACTACTATTAATGTACGTATTTAAATAAAAAAAATTGTTTTAATTAACCATAAATTTCAATTTTTTCTATATCTACTTTCATCTCCGCCTCCGCCTCCGTTAACCTCCGCATCCGCGGAGGTGAGACTCGTCGCCTCCGCATCCGCCTCCGCCTCCGCTAACAAACCTCCGTTACAACCCTAAATTTAATTACACAAAAATATTATTTACATAATGTAACCTCGAGAACAAAGAGCCAAGTAAAACTAAGCCCACAAAAGCATAAAAAGTACAACAAGTTCAAAATCCCTATTCATAGAACATACCTACATTCAGGAGATTTCAGTACTGCACTTGACCGGAAGCACTCGAGGTCTGGTAGCCGATACCAGCCCCACTTCAGATTACTCCGACACCTCAAATAGATTCCATCAGCCCAAGTTATTTGATCTTACCACTTGAAACGAAAAACGTAAAGGATCTTATGAAGTCTGATGGAGCAAGGATAAAGGATAGCCAGATGACCCTACTTACTAAGTTCTTTAAATATTTATAAATATAAAAACATAAAGTATCTCCTTACAAAGATTAGTCAGATGTGTGGATGGTAAATTCAATATTAAAAGAGTAAATGTAAACCAACCTTGCTGATTACGCACGTACTCACGTTTTCTCATGGTAAATGAAGATAACGTTTTCGCATTGGCAAGAAGAAGAAAGATTTACACGACAACTAAGACTTTTATAAGCAAACATTTAATCGACTTAAGAGTCTAACCTCACTGCGATTATAGTACTATTAAATATTTACTAATATCTTAAGCAAGCGATAAGAAAAAAAAATAGTAGTACATACAATTCTTAGAAGTAATGTATTCTGAGTTACAGCAGTCAGTAAATGTTTATTACAGAATTCACAGCGAACAACCGATACCAAAAACGCAATAACATAATCCAAACAAGCAAATGATATAACGCTGGTTGTACTAGCCACTAACAAATTAATCCTGTAATCCTGAAAGCAATGGATGACGTGTAAGGCGACACGTTCGCAATATGGTGCCCTGTACGCGGTGGTGGTTGGTCGTGTAAAATAACAAGAAGTCGTAAACTGAACCGCGACGTTTATAGGCTTGTTCTCACAGTGATCCGGTATCAGGACACTTTTGCACAGAATTTCAATAAGACACAACAATATTCTCAAAATCTAAAGTGATGTGGATCTGGTAAGCATTCAGAAACGACTGCGTTTATATCTTTATCATTATCTTAAACTCGACTACTGTAAAATTGGTCAATAGATTGGTTTCCCACCGTTTACCACAGTTTAACCAAAGCCGTATTTGGAAAAATAAACTATCATAAAATCGCAAAGTTTAGGCACGCGATTGTTTAACTTGGTAACTACACCTCCAGATATTAAAATTCTTGAATAAATATGTGTACTCGCATATCCAACATGAAGCATATAAACGCAAGATCTAAAAATAACTTGAATCCACACCGGTCCCAGGTAACATAAATATGTAGAGTATCTCTAGTCAGCAGAACTAATAGCAGATAGCAATAACATGATTCAAGGCTCTGCGGGTATCTCGTCTACATACATAAATTACGTTATGCACGTATCTAATATCTCATTACGTAGCGATAGACTCCTTAGAAATGTGGCGCCAACTGATGATGCACCAGTTGTTGTGCGCTTCCATTACCGCGGCGGGTGACGGATCAAGAATGCAATTTGTGATGAAACGCGGATGTAAGGCTTCAAATGTGCGGCAAATTGCATTAGAAATTTTATTGCGTTTAATCAAATTCTTGCAGTACTAGACATGGTTCCATGATAACGTTTCAATCTTGTTTGCATTGGTGCCTAAGTAAACTTAAGAGTTCTAAAGAGACTCATTATAAATCAATGATTAATTAATCCGTTGACTGGTTTACCTTTTCAATTTACTTAGTGAATTATTGCTGCATCACACTTTGATTGGAGATGATCGCTTATTTTCGTGGCTCAGCATTATTTTGGTCAATTTACTGTTTTGGATACGCCTTCAAGTTGCTTTAACGGCAACAATAACTTATTGTGTGCGTCCCGAAGAGTGAATTACGTCTTGCATGACTTGTGATTTTTTTTACAAAAAGATGAAGATTACTTTCAAATTCTTTGATTCAGAATGTTTGTGTTGCGTTGCTCTTGATCTTTATTCGTTACTTGAGCAGTTGTGCAAGTTCTTCGTACGCAACTTGCGCCTACGCACATTCCGAAGTAAGATCGAGTGTTTGATTTAATTTACCTTTGACACCTCTCTTGATCGATTCTCGAAATGGAGACTTGACCCTTACCTGAAAAATAAAATAAAAATTTATTAGATATGTTGTTAATAAATTGTGATGCAAAAACAAACATTATATCATAGGGATGTTCAATAATATAATCGAATTCTTTAAAATGGGTAAACAATTTTGGTACATTTTCCATTTATAAAGAAAATGAAATGAAATCGTTTATTAAACAAGTAGGATCACTGAAGGTGTGTAGTGCGCACACGTCATGTTTATTTTTTATTTTATTTTTTTAACTACATGAAGCTGGCATTTCCTAACTGACTACCTCTGAGAAGAAATAGCCGAAACAAACTCAGGGATCATCGTCTTTTTTCAAGTCCAGACATTAAAAATGAAAATGTTTACAATAATTTACCTTATAATTACGCATATTGCTTAATAACAATTAACAATGCTTAACAGAGCGAGCAGCTCAGTCCCAAGTTTTTTGTCTTCTAAATAATCTGTGATTTTATAATACCCCTTTTTGCAAAGTTTGGCCTTTATATGGTTCTTAAATCGTTTAATGGGTAAGTTTCGAATGACCATGGGAAGCTTGTTGTAAAAGTGTATACATTGACCCATGAACGAGTTGCCTACTCTGTGGAGACGAGTGTAATGTACAGCAAGATTGTGTTTGTTCCTGGTATTTACATTATGAATATCGCTTATTTTCTTAAAATTCAAGATATTTTTATGAACATACAATTAAAAAGGAAAGGCGTTTATAACCAAATTAAAAATATTCCCCCCCAAAAAAAAACACCTAGCAATTACATATATAATCAGTCTAATAAGCAGTTACTTAGCTCTAATTATTTCAACCTCATGCTGCATGTATAGCCAATATAGTTAACACAATTGTAGAAATTCTTCGATAAACGAATAATGGGCCGGCGTTAATTAGCAACGGGAGTACTTACAGTCGCCTTATACTCTTGAACAATGCTATTGACCTCATTGCAATTAGGTTTAGTGCTGCTTAATTAAATGTCCTCTCTCGCAACTGTGTCATAAGGGCTTAGGTTATCGAGATAGTTGGCTGCTTGGCTATCACTCTGCTGTACCTACATCATTCTCTGACTCATTGTTAGCTATTTGCCTCGTCGCAAACTGTTCGGAAAGTTCGGCGTAAGTTCGTTAGTTTCATAATCATAATTTGTCTTAATTAAATTATCGATACCAATATTATGTCTATCTTGTAGCTGGTGTGCTTATGGGCAGCTTATTGGGTTTTTCTATCCGGATTTCCTCAATACAAGCCCGGAAACTAGGTTTTTGCCTGGTTGATGTCAATATGGTCTTCTTTTTTTTTAAATTATAAACTAGCGCTTGACCGCAATCCTGCTTGATGGTAAGCAGTGACGCAATCGTTGATGGTAAAGCGCACTAGTTTATTAAGAGTGTATTCACTCTAGCCTTGAAGCCTTTAACAATAACTGGTGATATGATGTTCTAATGGTACAAACCACAGTATAGATATTTATTTGTTCTATAGTATACGCTACACATTAAACTTTTCAGTTTCTGATTGTACCATAAATCTATACAATGCAAGGTCAGTTAAAATGTATATGCTTGATCTGTAGCTGTGTATAGGTACACCTTTCCCTCACCCATTAAATCTACAAATCTTGCGTGTGTGAACTTCATTGCAAGTATTCCACAACCTCCTTATAGTAAAGGAGGTGACGTTGATGCAACCAAAACATACCTATTCAACATCACAAAGAATAACAACACAGAAATCAATTACATCTTTGCGTAGGAGAAGAAAAATGTTCGATGTCGTAACTAAGGCGTTTGATTGACTATTAAAGCATGTCTTGGGAAGAGTAATCTCTGTGCGTATAATAAGCCCTTCTATTTTAATCTAAGTGTTTTACCGCTTATCACAGACCCATTAATTATGGCTGAATCGAGTCAGACGCCCACCAATACTCATGTACTTGCACCAACACAAATATAATTACAGTAATTGATTTAAATATCATAATAATAGGGTTGTCGCAAGATCCAATCAAGAGATTTGGATACTTTGTAAACAGCGTTACTAACTGAAGCGCTTTCTATATAAGTTGTGTGTATAATAAGCTTTATTACCCAATCTTCAAGCATCCATCGAAGGACTCCGATCCTATCTTGCTTATTTTTACTGACGATACTCGTAAACAATGGTTAAATATTGAATGCATAAAGAACACATGCTTACAAATAAAAGGTAATAATTTAAAAAGATAAGTTAGTATTTGGGAGTTTTGTATATGGATAAAGCTATAAGAATAGAGGATGTACAAAAGAAACGATAATTGGATTGTGTGAAAGATTCTATGACTATAAAGGGGGTTACTGCCAAGATGAAGATTAATAAAGAAGTATGGGAGAAAAAGACATATTTAGTGCCCCGGTTCCTAATAAAATGGGCTACCTACGAGCAAGAAAATGATGAGATTAAAAAGATAACGTATCTACATAATCAAACTGATCATGATAGGTAAACTAGTCTACCTACTTTATTTTTAAATTAGTTTCCTTACACCATACCTAATATAAGCGCACGGTAGGACGTAGGTCAAGTTCCAGCAACATGCCGCGCGCATCATCATTATCAACCTTTTTATCGTCCCACTGCGGGGCACAGGTCTCCTCTCATACAGAGAAGGATTGAGCGTAATCACCACACTTGCTCAATGCGGGTTGGCGATTTCAGACTTAAAGTCCAGGTTTCCTCAAGATGTTTTCCTTCCCCTTCAGTCATTGGTGTCCAAGATATACTTAGAAAGTATATATAACTTTAGAAAAGTTACGAAACGAACCCGCGTACTCATACTTGAGAGGCTGGTGTTAACCACTAGGCCACCACGACATGTAAAATAGTTTCCTTACAGCATACTTAATATAAGCGCACGGTAGGACGCAGGTCAAGTTCCAGTAACGTGCCGCGCGCATGCTGTGCACTATTTACACGGACCGATTGAACCGCTTTTGACCTTCCGGCTCCCTGTAGCTGAGTGCCTATTCTAAATTTCTAAGTACATAAATAAAATTATACCTATGTAATTATATACTAGTATTAAAGCAGTATGCCAAATTTCATAGACATAGCTTCAGGAGATCCTGAAATGTGATACTGTGAATAGCTAATTTTGGCACTGACTGCCTCACTTACTGACCGATTATTATCAAAACCTTTTGAACTTGGCAGGTTTTCGTGCTGTAGGTAAGTAACACTTGATTAATTGTATAATTAAATTTATTATTTATATAATAAAATTAACTTGCCAAATTTAAATTTAGAAGTAATTATTAATAATTTCATTTCATCTAAACTTAGCATTGGATTGGATTTAAACCCTTTTTTAGGTGAACAATTAGCCGATAGGAACTTGGCCCCCTTTTAACAGGCATGTTTTTGGTGAGATAGAATTTAATCTTATATTGTGGCAGATTCTAAATTCTAATAGGCACAGATATCAAAGAGAAAAGATCATAGATACTCGTAGTTAATGAGTAACTGATTTTAAAGTTGTAACATTTATCTGAATTTGATGTGGTTTCTTTACATTCCGCGTTGCGTATACTTATAAATAAAATGGAACCACAGACATTGTCCTGACCATAAATACCTGATTTTACGAGACATAAAAACACGTTTAGTTCTTGGTATCTTTTGAAGCATAATCAAAATATCACATTACGGTAGCTCTGCGTTATTAAATTGTTCATCAATAACGGAGGCTGTTCCGTGCATCCGTTAGCTCCTTTTTTAATCAACTTAAAAAAAACTTTCTGGGCTGCACCCATCGGTAACGCGGCAAGTGGGATGAAAGACAGTATTCATGATCTCCGGGTGTAATGTTACCGAAGGTACGGAGGGTAACACGATGTTGGTTATATTGAAGCTAATTTAAATATTTAACCATTATATTTGAACAAATAAGTAATGCTAATAAAGATAAAACATTCGTGAGAACATTCTTGTCAAATATGTGATGTGGGAATTAGCTCGGACGGTTATAAGACACACACGATGATAGGTCGCCTTACAAACGCAACGGTTGCGATAAGCAGAAAGATGAGAGCTATTGAGAACAATGGTGACACTATTCAGTTATTATGTTTTTTCTTTGACCTTTATAATACCGACAGAAATATTTGAAAGTAGACAAAGGTCAAACGGTGATGGTTATGGTGTAATCATGTAGTACGTTGACGAAATACGAATGTTTGACGATATGAAGAAATAACCTAAGCAAGTTGTAAGTAAAATCCTAAGTGTGAATCCCATTATGTTTCAATGAAACTAAGAAAAACAATGTTTCTTTTACAAGACGTATACAAAGAAGTTTACTGTGAGAATTTGTATTACCTGTTTGAAATGCAAATATAAGTCGTAGTACGATGTTCATAAATAAATCGCACAGCGTTCTTACAGTTTCACCTGAAATAAGATGAGATGGGGCTGAGTAACTCCCGGTGACGTCATCGGTAATCGACCTCCCGCCTGTAAAACTTCAGTAAAATTCGCAGTCAAAACAAACCGTACCCAATAAAACGAACTTCATGAAAATAACCTCCATTCCCCAAGATTTAGAGTTCTATTTCGAATCGATGAACTAAACTTCAGACATCATTATTTTGTGTAGTTCCGATTTGTACGCAAACACTTCGCGTTTTCCTGTTAACAAACTCTGGACCCATTTCGGGATGTTTATTATACATATTGGTTGCCAAAATTATGTTTATTTTCTTCATTTTATTACTGTAGTTCAAGCTACTTGTTCGTCATTTATCTTCTTTCTTTGTCTAATAGAAACATCAATCTGCGGAGTAACAGCGCCCACTCTCTTTTCTCTCATTTAGCAACTGTCAGAGTTTGGACTGAAGTCTCTATCTTACCCACGTACAGTAGGAATTAAGCACACATAACTTATTATATCCCATTTACTTTGTAGTCCGCTTAATGCATGACAATTTATTTAAATTAATTGATTCAACGAATGTCGTACATTTCCCTTCCACTTATTAAGTCATGATTCCAGTGTAAACGGTATGACTCATGAAGGATATTTCCTTTTGCATCATGATACGATTAAATTTGGAGATATACCAGTACATATATTGTAATTTCGTGTTCCAGGACAATACTGCCAGGTTTGTCGGAGTTAACGATTCGTGATTCGCGGAAAATGCCAAGCCTTAGTCTGGTATTTTAATTACTGTGTCTCCTAAAGCTGCGAGTAGTGTATAACATTACTCATATGATATTCTGCGATGCATATGACATCATAATGAGCAGTTCAGATAAATAATCTGCTGGACATCGTCTGGTAAACTATTTAAGGAATATTGCAGTTAAGTAACCGTCGTATAGTCCAACTGGATCAGCGCATCGATGTGCGCGGCTACCAAATGATAATTTTCCAAAGAAACGAACAACAAGGTAACAAATTGTGTATTGTTTACCGTTTTATGACGATCCTTAGAGCCGTAACCATCTAATAGATTTATAGGCAAAGCCCACGTACACCAATGGACATTTACGGGCCAATATGATGAAACTGTTTGCAGTTTAGGATGGAAATCATTCATAAATCCAAAGAAAAGGTGCAGCTATAGGTTGCGATTTACGTAGGTTGTAAAATAGGCCGCGTCTATTCAACGGTGTCCGTCCGTCTGACTTCGCACTAATCTGATTATAGGAGCACAAATAGAATACTCAAACATCGCCTATTGTTATTCTACGATGATCGTACGATACGTGAGATCGATATCTTACTTTATAGACGTCATATTGTGACGTTTAAGCTTTATGCTCCTTACATCCTTTGAATAGTCGGCTTTGACCATAGACTAGGATGATATAATCCATTCTTAGGGCGCGACCATGATGTGGTGTTATAGGAAATTGTTAAAAAAAAAAGAAATGTTAGTAAATTCCTAAAAATCGATAATATCGGCTTGTCTATCGTGAAAATTACGGTAATGTGAGCTGTCTATAGTGTGCCTCGGCAGTGCTATTCTGTGAAAACTTATGTCAAATGACCGTAGGAGTCAGCTGCAAGGAACTTGGTCAGCTGTCATTGTCAGCCCACCATTTTAGATGCTTGGAATTAGCATTAGTGTCGCGACACATCTGCGGAACGTACGGCGCCGAAAGTTCGGCTAAATACGCTCGCAGTGTATTTCAAGTACTCTATGACACATCAGCCGCAATTACGCCGCGTTCGGCGTAGGGCCTAACCTTCCTTTGGGCGGTTAGTTCAGCTAAAGCGCATTTAATGTATTTTGCATAGCAAGCGACACATCCCGCGATGTTGCGCCGAAAGTTCGGCGGGCGTAGCTGAACGTTCGGCGTGTGTTGTGAAGAGCGGCAACCTCTTCTAAGCCTTATATAATAGCTAATATTCTTATTAAATCCATTTTTCTGGGCAATTCAGGTACGTCACAAAAACCGCACACCATAAAGTGTTGACATAGACAGACTGACGATGAGGCCACGTAACTTTACGTCGTGTAGCGCGCTGAACAAGACGCCGCGTTTTGACTGTTTGGTTTGTCATAACAACTGAATATTGCGAGTGACACTTCAACTGCTGAGCTTTTGGCGCCGTACGTTCCGCAGATGTGTCACTACACTTATTGACATTTCGGCAGATGGACTGATAGCTTAATTCACAGCTTAGTTTTCTCAGTGAGATTTTACGTTATAAGTACACCCGAGAGGTAACTTTCGTATTTTAAGACCGTTCACAAAACGATTTCAATCTCAGACGGCCAAAAATACCTCTAGTGTCATTACATTTTTGACATTAATTGTTGAGGTGAGGTTGCAACTAGATTTAGAACTATTTTAATTACGAGAATCGGTCAACAGTTATCCAGGAGCCGTGGGCGCATGTTCCCCTCAACTGTTTCTCGTTTTTTGTGGTTTTGCATCATGTTTACCGCAAATGAACCTTTTTTCCTTTCTTTCCTCACTTTATTAGATTGTACCTATGGCTTTTAGGTAATTATATATTATAATCACATTTTATCAAGTTTGTCCACCAATGAAAAACTTCCTTATTAGTATTAACTACGTGCGCCCATATCTATATCTCGATCACGAACACTTTAAACGACACAATTGGGAATTAATAACACCAGTCTGCATATTTGTAACAATCATCACTATCACGACACTATAAAACATTGAGTATAACAGAAATTATTGAATTCAAATTATAGTGTACAGGTCCCTTAGGTAGTTATTAATAAAGGTTATGTGTTTGGATGTACGTTTGCACAGGTAATTGCAACTGACCACACAAGTAGAAGTAATTTCATCGGGCGTGCTTACACCGCCCGGAGGTTTCATACTAGCCGCGCCCAAACGTAATGTATGCATATATTTATTAATAATAATATAATAATAAAAGGGCACCGTTGATTTATTTTAAAACACGACTTAATAATTATGTCTGCAGCTTAATAGTAGTATGCATGTGACCAAACCATTTGTGTTGTCAATAAATCTTTGATCAGACAGCCAGTCTTAATTTACTCGAGTACCTAAGGCTTCGAGCGTTTACGCTGACATTTTATATTCATGTAAACGAAATAACTACGCAATTTAATTCTCTTTTGTTTTTCGTCTGAACTTTTGTTTTGTATACAGGGTGTATCTGACATCGTAACGCAAACTTCGCGAAAATGTAGACCGCATGCCACTAATAAAATTATGATAGTCATTTATGTCGTTAATGAACGGTTACAGAATACACACTGTTTAAAAAAAAGTGTCGGCTTGGCTTTTGAACGTTGCAAGCGTGGCGCCGTGCGGGTTTGTAGGTATGACGTTGATCCCTGATGTGAACTCTATTAAATCACCTGATAAGTTAGTTTTTCGGGTTTTGTTTTCATTGCGTTTTTTTATGTAATTAGCGAATTATTTAATTTTTACTTTAAAATATTATTGGGTTATAAAAGTATAGCAATTGTGAACGGTCTGAAGTGAAAAAAAACTACATATATTTTTTTTAAATCATGAAAATGCCGACGAAAAATTCCACCACTGGGGGGCTCAGAATCATGTACTGGATCCATGGTACTCGTTTGTGCGTCGATGTCAGATACACCCTTTATAAAACAAATAAGCAGGTACCTAGCTGTTTATATTCCTTTGTTAGCAACTTTTGAATACATAGCTTACACCCTTTCTTTCTCATTTCACTTGGTCAAGCTAAAAAATGAAAGAAAAGAGAGTCGTGCTAGCTTTTAAGTTCTTTTTTATATTTCTATTTCAAAAGCTGCGTCCAACCGTGCGTGTCGGCCATTGCAAAGCACGGTGACGGCTGCGCGTGCCTGCGCCGGCGCAGCCATGCTAACCATTTCACGCATCGCTGCCTCCAATAATTACATACCATATGGACCTCACAATTTCATACAACTATTGAGGTCCATTCATATAAAATAACCTGTTGATTGCAACTCGTCAATTGTATCGATACAATTTGGGCATCGATGATTTATAATTTAATCGAGAGCCATTGAACCTTTTAACCTTGAAATCAGAAATTGATGGCGCGCGGCCAACCGGTACTGATGGAGGACTGCTGCTGGGCTTTGTAAAACAATTTGTTACGCACATGATTGTATAAAACATGTAGGTACTGATTTAATAATCGTCAAATAACTTATTGATTATCGTTTATTCAAAACTAGCTGTGTTCGCGACTTTGGTCGTGTCCATGTCGGAAAACATATTGGATTATCATGAATTTTATTTTTTAGGTACACTACTTAATTATTTTTATAAACAAAAATTGGCCTATCATCATTTCAGCCAAAAGACGTCCACTGCTGGACATAGGCTTTCCCCAAGGATCTCCATTACGACCGGTCCTGCGCCTCGCGCATCCAGCGGTTCCCCACACCTTTACAATTGGCCTAAGTTCCTCCTTATAGCATTAACTATCTTTCCAGCATACATCTCGCCATTATTTAGTTTTTTCATAGATTTGCAGCAACAGACATTTAAAAAAAAATAACAAAAAAGAATATGTCATATCTACCGTATGTACCTACGGACAACAGCAGGTCAAGCTATCCGATACTGTCAAATATTCCCAATCAACCTTGAGTCTTAATACTTTAGAGATAAAATTGAAAATCTAATAATGAAATCTGACAGATTGTAGTAGTTTGATGTGCTGTCATCTGTACCTTCCACAGAAATCGTAATGACTTGTTATTACGATTTCAGTGGTACCTTAATATGCATTTAGTGATTTTGACATTAAAAACAAACTCTTAAATTTAATTTTTTTTTGTTTGTAAGTATGTTCGTAGGTAGATGAAATTGGAAACCTTTGATAGAATACAAATATTGGTGTGTTGAAAAATGTAATAATAATTAAGATTATCTGTACACAGAATCTTTTGAACAAATGTGTTTTTTTATCATGCGTATTAATTACATTAAATTAAATGTTGTTTATGTGAGAGAGTCAGGTTTTTATTTGTGGGTAAGTCAATTAAATTACGAAGCATTGTTCTTGTGTAACAATGGTGTGTAAAGTAAAGAAGATGTCTCGAGGCATACGTGTTCACACACCTGTTGTTTACTAAATGATTAAACAGTAATCTGAAACAAATACACGGAAAAGGATGGACCAAAGATACTTTCAATTACAATCTAGAAGTGATGATGGATGGATGATTGCCATTACTTCATAAGTTTAAAAAAAATCCGCTTAGCAACATAAATACCGCAATGAATGTTGCTGAACTGTCAAAATGAAAACCAAATGTCAAATTTTAATGACTGTTGATGCTGAATATTAAAAATAACATGGAGATGTATGTATCACAAACTTGTTCCCAAATAGTTACATTAAACCCTTAATTTATGTGTTCTATTTTTGGGCTGTTTCTATTTTTGTTTGTATGTTTTGGCTGAATTCTTATGTTTTATTCTTTCTTTGCTGTTATCACATTATCATTCACTCCCTTATCTTTCATATCACTCCTCACATAATCCACCCATCCATTGATCTTTTAAGTATTTGGTCTTCCAATAATCCAATACCTCTCCGATAATTTATAAAGTTTTTATAGTTTTTTTTCCCCTTTAGATCCCCTGCGTTGAAATGTTTCGCCGGTTTTTGACCGCGTAGGTATTCTTCAGACGCCAGCACGTAGCTACAATATGTTCATTTTATTTGATAGGTTATCAACTTTATCGCTAAAGCTTTAGGTTTAAGGTTGATTGGCAAAATTTTACAGTCAGTTTCGGGTAGTTTGACCTGGTACTTTTGTTATGAAACAACAGATATACTTATTATAATAATAAGCTTATACTCTGGGGGATCTATAATTGAGTTGTTTAAGAAAAGTTAATGTAAGCTGTAAATTTCCAATATAATATTAAAAAGTGAAATGAAATCATCATCATCATCTCAGCGTTAATCCCAGTCGCATCCGAAACTTTTCCAGCTTTGGAATCTGGGGTCCGCTTTACCAGTCTAAATGCTGATTTTGGCTAAACTTCGATATTTTCCGTGAAGCGACTGCCGACTGATCTCCACAACCAGAAGGCGATATCGAAGCATTGCAGTTACACCAATTGTTGGACTTTTGAGGGCAACCACGTAACGACCAACCACCACCAACAACCCGTAACGACTACCATTAAATGTTCGTAGGTATGGCAACCAAAAAGTGAAATATAATAGCGTGATGAATTCACTATTACATATTGCATGTCCCTGCAACTCTATATTTAACTATAGATAAGTATAGACGCCAGCAGATCAAGCTACCTGAAACTGTCAAATATCAATTTCCCCCATCAACATTGAACCCTAAAACTTTATTCATAAAGTTGAAAATCAATTGAAGAAATTTAACAGAATGTCGTGACTTGATGCGCTAGCGTCTGTACTTTATAGTTACATCACTCCATTATTATGTTATATTTTAACATTAAAAGCTGGCCATATCAGGGTCATCATCATTACTATGGACGAGTGTAGTACCTAAACCTCTCAAAAGCCTATATTTCTTTGAACATATTGGCACATTATTACGACACCAACTCATGAGGTACGCACGATTTGAAAGTAAACACAATTTACTTATAACGTGAGAAAATTTTGAGAACTTCTCACAGTTACTAAAACTTCAATAGGTAAACATGGATCGTAAGTCAGGTAAATGAATATTTAAACTTTACACACTACGTCATTATGCCGTGTAATCGCCATTTTATGCAATCGACAGAGAATAACAGTTGTGGTTTGAAGATACGGACACCAAGTAGAAGAAAAAAAAGGAAGAAGTTGGGAGATTGAGTGAGTGGTTGGATGGTTAGATGATTGTTTGACAATGTTTGTGGTCAACAAAAAAAAATGTTTGGCCCTTAAAACCATCAGCTATGATGAAAACGAGAATGAAAATATCATATAAAAAGGCAATATAATCGCGGAAAACAGTAGGTAAATGACGGCCGTACAAAACACTATTTTTACTAGAACAAGTTGTGAGGGAGACAACCCTCGATCATAAACATTTATTATCATAAGTTGCAAAATGTTAAGTAAATTTAATTCAAAGAAATCTTAACCAGCAAAAACATGCATCGCATATCAAGAATGCAGATTATACAGATGTTAATGACTCGTTTGCGTGTGTAATAACATCTCGAATACCTACGAGAGGTCATTGCCCCCGCTCATCCGATACACACATGTTCTGTGACATTATAATCTCTCCTTTTATCATCTGTTACACAATACACACATCCACACAAATATAGTCATAAATAAAATTTAATACAAAATTCATGAAGGAAATACAATTCATTCATAATCTCGGTTCATTCTTCAGTACCACGGCCGAGTATCAAGTTTTCTTACAAAGCGGTGCGATTTAAAAGTTTAATTCTGGTATCTTTAGTCGGTGGCCACAAAGTATTGTAATGTTTATTTATTACTTACAAACAATCCTCCTGAGACGGTTGTTGACGGACACATCCTGCCCGATGATATTGTCACATCGTTTAAATAATATCAGAAGCTCTCAGAAGTAGCAATATCTTATAATAACATATTTAAGTTGTTTAGTTTGTTTGCTCTGATAATAAAAAGTGAAGCTAACATCCTGTGCGGCAACTGACTGAAGGATTTAATGCGAGATGACGTATACTAGTGTAATCTCGTTATTAAACCGTTTTAATATGAAGCCACCACATAAGACAGAAGAAGGCGTATCACACTAACCGTGGACATTCCTTTAATTATGGCTGTTCGACAACATTCGTAGGGCTTATTACGTTCTTGAATAGACAAACCTTTCGAAGAGAAGACGCAATGGATTAGCAAATGTCCTTCAAAATGGTTCAGATTGTGATTGATAGATACGCCCCCTAATCGGCGAACACATTTTTGTCAAATGACTGCGACTTTGCGTTTGGTCCAAACAATCCCAACTAATTGCAATCATTTGACAAAAATGTGTTCGTCGATGATTTAAAATAAATTAAAAAAACATAAATATTAAAGCTGTGAAGAATTTACCTATATGCAAGCATGTATTTTGCTCATATGCAAATAACTAGGAATTTGTCCGTACTTTGCGTAATTCTGTGAACTTTTAACTCGGCAAGTTATTGCTGTGCGTGGCTCGAGGCGGTATCATATAAATTCATCTTATGGTGTGCCTAGGTTTGCTCACTTGGGAAAAGTAATAATTTTGTTGCCAACTTGTTCCTACATTTTATTCTTTTTTGTCATTAATTTATTGTAGCATGGAAGACTCCTACAGCTTAGTGATTAAATCTCGTAATATCAGAACAGTATTTCTCGATGAGTTCAGTCTTCTGAACCCATCGAGAAATATTGTCGTGATAATACGCTATCAGTAGGTAGCAATAGGTTTAATTTTTACGGTTTAATAATATTTATTTCGTTATTTATGTTATTGAGCAAACGCATTTCTCGAATAAAGTTTGTATCTGACATCGACGCACAAACGAGTACCATGGATCCAGTAGTATGATTCTGAACTCCCCAGTGGTAGAATTTTTCGTTGACTTTTTATGATTAAAAAAATATGTATGCAGTTTTTTTACTGTAGACCGTTCATAATTGCTATACTTTTATAACCCAATAAGATTTGAAAGTAAAAATTAATTAATTCGCTAATTACACAAAAAACGCGCACTGAACACAAAACTCGAAAAACTATCTTATCAGCTGATTTAATAAAGTTTACATCAGGGATCAACGTCATACCTACAAACCCGCACGGCGGCACGCTTGCAACGTTCAAAGGCCGAGCCGACACTTTTTTTAAACACTTTGAATTCTGTAACCGTTCATTAACGACATAAATGACTATCATAATTTTATTAGTGGCATGCAGTCTAGCCTTTTCGCGAAGTTTGCGTTACAATGTCAGATACACCCTTATAGGGAGCAGTTAATAGGCATATTAATAGGCTTCAAAATGATTGTTAGCAATACCTACTGTGTTACGCAATTAGGAAGCATTGCATTTAAAATAATACTACTTACATAATTCGAGAAAATTACTTAAAAAATTAAATGCCGTAGTTATTTTGATGAAATATATTACGCTTCATCAATCGTGACCTTTAAAGTCATCATCATCATCTCAGCATTTATCCCGGTTGCATCCGCGGCTTTCGCGTTGGAGCCCGGGGTCCGCTAATCGTGACCGCTAAAGTAACGTTTGTTTAATGATTTGTTTTCTTTTTAACGCACGGCATCCTGAATACAGAAAATAAGCTAGTTGATAACTTTTACGTGCCAACAGCTAAAAATCTAAAAAAATTAAAAGAGCTTCTCTGAAATTTATTAGCGGTACAAAAGCCCCGTACCCGTACAAGCATGCCATTGTCCTTTATATGTATATTCATTTGTCGAGTTAGCCATTATATATGTACCATCTTACTCGTATGTATTATTTATAAAACTGTCTCTAGAGAACCTGAATACCGCTGTTCAAACGCAAATTAAATCCTTTCCGCTCTATTAAAAAACAAAAACTCATCGTGCGTAATTTTTTAGCCACAGAATAGTTAATTTGGACTATAAATCAAAACCATTACACTGTGGCATGGCGTCGCGTGCGCCAAGCCTTAGAGACGCGCCCTGCAGCAGCTTACAGAGACAATGTTGTACAGCCTATACAGACTGGACAACAAAGGGTGTGCGAAATAGCCACTGGTCCTTGAAACACGCGATTTCATTTGCTGAGTGAAAAGTGTAACATAATATATCAAGGTATATACATTTAATTACACTAAAGAGAAATTTCGCGCACACTATATCATTAAAAGTCAAAGCATTTATTTTAAACTAAGAGAACATCGCCAAATCACCTGCATAAGTTTCGTTCTCATAGAAATATTGGGACAAAAAGTATCCTGAAAGATAATTCTGGTTTCTTCTATATCCTTTCGTGTAGTTCACAAACTTTCGTATTTATACTATAAATATAGGCACATAAAAGGCACTATTGGAAGTTTATCGCCCTCATCGAACAATAAAATACAATTGAATTTCGTCCTGCCTTCGAAAAGTCAGTTTCCTATATAATAGAGAAGAGCGGTCAAAATGTTCACTATTCCACTTTTAAAATGTATTACATTTTTTTTTTTATGAAAGCACTATCTGCGCTTACAATTCGGACATTTACTTGCCAGTAAGACAGATTGTAAAGAAGCTGCACCTAGAAAAAAAAACATTCCATAGTAGATAAAATAATTAGAAATAATGCACCGTACAAAGTCGTCCTTCATTACTTCGGATAATATACAGAATGTGTTAAAATTTTTCGCAAATTTTATCGATTATTTTATGAGTACTTACTCCTTTATTTACAGTCCGGCTCTGCAGTGCATAGCTGATAGTATAGGTACACTTCGCATTTTAATCAGGAAAAAGCTGAAAGCAGATTACCTGTTGTTCCCATTTTTACAACTTGGAGGTTAATTGAAAAAGGTGTACTTATTACAAGCTAATACAATACACTTAATTACACTAAACACACTCACACTACACTATTTACTTTGTAGCCAAAATAAGCATAAATATGTTTATATTTTGGTTTTATGAAGCCAAACTACTTCTAAAGCCACTTACGTATTGACTTAGCTGTAAAGTTTAAATGTAATGTCTACATATATTAGTGACTGCTATTACTGCAAATGTTTAAGAACAATGGCTTTAACTAGGCCTTTGAGGTATATAGATTTTATATCCATGGCTAGAACAACCATTTAAATGTATTTATTTTAATTACTAAATTGTTTTCCTGTTTTGTTTAACGATGGTTTAACGTATCGTATCCTAGTGGCCGTTAATGTTAACGCTTACTTAGGGCGAAGTCACAACACTGCCTTGCGGTATCTTATCGCAAAAACGACGATAAACAAGCTTTTGATAGCAAGCTATTTTTTTTTTTTGTTTTGGATAGGAAATCATCATTTGACCTCTCCCGCTCTGGGCGGAGCAGAAGGGCGTGTCAGACTTATACTGAATAAAATCCACCCGTGTTCCTTCACTTGCCTGTGCGACGGCCAGAACCACGGTTTCTTTTTTAACCAACCCGCAACCCTAGCCTAGGGGGCATCGGTCTTTGTGTCTCATCGCTCGCCGCCCGCAAGCCCGCGCCTACGGGAGGCCGTCTCCTGCGGCGGCGGCTTGAGGCGTGAGGGCGCTGGGATTCCCGCTCCCTCACGCGCTCCGCCTGCTCCTTTCCCAACATCACTGCCTCGCAGAAGGAGGTCTGAAAGAGGCCTGCCTTGCACTTTCGCTCCAGACCGTGGCCGGACAGGCAGGGTCGGACGCGAAAGATCGCCGCCGATCGCCACCACGAAGACACGGTGATGCTCTACCCAAGCCGGGCAGACCTCTAGCGTATGTTCCATCGTGTCCTCAAAGTGGTGACACCCTGGGGTTTCCTCCCGCCTTATAAGGAACAGAGACCTCTGGGTGCGTATCCTTGTGCGGCGTCAAAGATTTTTACAACGCGACGCCGCTACGCAGTCTTGTGGCTTCTCCCTTTAGGCCCACTTTTTTGATGTCAGAATTGAAATGATAAAATAGAATGCTCTTTATTAACCCCTTTTATTTCTCTTGTTTTTCAGATAACTTTGTCAGGATAAATGTTGATATTTGAGAGGTACCTAGTTCTTCTTCATTTGAGATAAACTAATACCTAATAGAAGTTTAAGCTAATGATGTTTGTTTGCTATTTAAATTATATAAATAATCCTTTACCTATTCTTTTGTATGAATTAAGAATAATTAGAACATTTTTTTTTTTTTTTACAAAAACAGTGTTTCAATTAACAGTAGAACATACACGTTACATGCGTCACGTTTTTTCGTATTAACTGCGTATACCATACGCCATGATATACGATACCTATTAGTTATTACGCACTTAATAGATCCATTGCCACAAGCACTCACATTAACGGCCCATATCGCAGCATAGAATAAAGAGAGGGAAGCACGTTATCTTCATACAAACGGACCGCGCGCGGCTTGTATGTGTGCGCCATAGTATCTATGCGTCGCCGCACGCACACCTAAACACAATATTAGAGTGCCTATGACTGCGCTAGTCGCGGCTAGCACGGAACGAGGTTCGCGCGTCACGGCTTTTCGGCACATTAGCTTTTAAAAAATGATCACATAAACTGCAAAGTTGGTATGTCTATTTATGAACAAATAAAAGACTTATATTTTTCAAATTATATTTCTAAAAGTTATTTACAAGGATACGGATATATTACACATTAAAGTTTAATAACAACGCGTTTCGTAATAGTCGAAACCGAAGAAAGTAGGTATTTTTCTGTAGCTAATTTGTAATTTTGTATTAAATGTGTGATTCAATAGATGTTATGTTTGTATTATTTATATTTGTATTAATTAAAAATAAAAATAAATATGGTTCTTTATGTGTACAAAACTAAAAATAAAAATTACAAAAAAAAAAACTGACTAGTATATGTAAACTAAATACTAAGCAAATAATTTAAACATAAGCTCTTAGTCTATAAATATTTGTTAGCGGTTTGGGCGACAACCGTAACCGACGAAGCGCGGACAGTCGTCAACCCTAAGACAGTAGGCAATTAAATCGCGGATTGGGTCGCAGATAACCTACTTCCCCTCTTTATTCTATGATCGCAGTATGTCACTTGTGCCCACCATACCTACGTACGGACGTCAGCAGGTCAAGCTACCCCAAACTTTCAAATATTCCCAATCAATCTTGAGCCTTAATGTTTTAGAGATGAAGTTGAAAATCTAATTAAAAAATCTGACATATTCTAGTAGCTTGATGTGCTGTCGTCTGTTCATATTTATCAGCGCCCATTATTTATCATAACCGAACACACTGGGACGAAAAACTTAATACAATTTATTATTCTATTCGTAAACATGCTCCATAAATGGATAATCTATCAATTAGCATACTATACAATAGTCTACTGGTATAGTCAAGGAAGGATGTTTAGCGGAATAATTACGGCACATTATCAGTAACAATGACTTTTAGTTTGACAGTTCAACAAGATTCATTGCAATATTTACTTTGTTGAGCGGACAAATGTTTAGAACTTCGGAAGCAATAACCCTCAAAATTATTCAAATTGAAGATATTGATAATGTGTTACGCAATTAGAGTGCCCCCAGACACTTAAAAAATACTAGAAAAGAGATCCATTTTATGTTTAAAAATAAATGAGCGTAAAAACTTGCCTACACAAAGGTTGCACGGTATGCTACGTGGGACGTTTCGCGCCAATCCATACTAATATTATAAATGCGAAAGTAACTCTGTCTGTCTGTCTGTTACGCTTTCCCGCTTAAACCTCTCAACTAATTTTGACGAAATTTGGCACAGACAATCTTAAGACCCTGAGAAAAAACATAGGCTACCTTTTATCCCGGTAAATTTGATATTCCCGAGGGAAATCTAAGAAGCGCGATATAACCGAACTCCACGCGGGCGAAACCGCGGGCGGAAAGCTAGTACATACTATAAATACTAGCCCCAGAACGATTGTGTAGGTTACCTCGTGAACCTGTTGACTTGCAGTTTAAATTAGCCGAGTGTTAGCCAGTGACATTAGCTCACGCCGTAATTACCGACTGACCTACATAGGGCTTAGTTTAATTAATAATTCGAGTTGCAACTAGCGCTGACAAGCGTACGGCATGCTTGTCGTCGCCTTATATGGAGAGGACCAGTACGCATATCCATCGGAATTGAAACAAACTTGGAATAAAACAACTTGCTTTGTATTGACGATCAGTTTTGAATATCGAAGAACTGTCGACCTTCACTTGCTTATTTTTTAATTTCTTTTTTTTTTTTGTATCCTTGACAGTGATTTTCATTTATCATTCTCTGTTAACTACCAATTGCAATCTGGCGCTAAGTAAACACTAGGTATTAGGTATAAAGCAGCTTATGATAAGGTTTATACAATCCTTGTGATAATATAAATCTTATCTTCCAGTCATAAAAAAACATACCTACTGTGTATCATAAAACTTCACGTGTAAGACTCGGTAATAAACAGAGTTTCAAACAAGCCAATATGCCTTGTCCCTGTAACTTCGCTGTAACTTTTACACAACATCTTTACCTACCTAGAACCCTTTTATCGTCTAGTAGAACTAGAAAGTGGGCGCTAAGAGTTCGACTATACAAACTGATCAAACCTAGCCAAATTAACTCGTCTAGAAATCTGTCCCGATTGACACGGTTCGTGACTCCCATTCTGACAGAAACAGTACCTACATAACTACTAATCCTTGCTAATATTATAATAAGAAAGTGAGCTTGTCCCACTTTCGCGAAGCCATATTATTGGAAGACCTTGAAATTTTGCATAGGTTAACAACCTGTCCAGTGAAGTAGGATTTATAATGACATTTAGTTTTCATACATTTTTTTCACCAGAGTCGTGTAAGATACACTTTCGCTATTGTAATCCTTGCCTTAGTTAGATAGTTATCCGAAAGTCATCACCCATACCATAGGAACAGGGACCTCACGCGTCGTCCGGTCACGTTTATAAAATATTGGCAACGTTATTTATGTGCCAGTGACAATGACAATCAGGCGCCATTTCGCAAATCGCATCGCGCATGCAAATCGGATAGTCGTTTCGGTGATAAATGTTCCGTCGAAAAGTTGACAACTTTTATAGGCTTACGAAAAAAAAGCTACCTACCTATTGTTTCAAAAAGTTTGACTGTGAAAGACATTTTTGGTTAAACGACTACATATTTAGCTATGTACCTACTGTTATTTTTACCCGACTACGGCAAAGCAAAAGGAGGGTTATGATTTTGACAGGCTATGTATGTATGTATGTATGTATGTATGTATGTATGTATGTATGTATGTATGTATGTATGTATGTATGTATGTATGTATGTATGTTCATCTGTTCCCTCGTAACTTCTAAACTATTTATTCGAATTCGATAAATGACATATCATTAGAAGCGTCTTAATTGTCTGCTGGTTATAGGCTATATGGAGTTTCACAAAATCTAACGTGGCGCCCTCTAGCGGACAAAATATACAGAGTAAAAAAATAAAGTTAAGATAAATATGCCGTGTTTGGTATCATTTGAAAGGGCTTAACTTGTACATTTTGAATATATATATATTACTAGCATTTGCTTGTGACTTTACCTGTATTCATGGGCTGATTGCATATAATTCACATCTTTTCGTTCATAGATAGCTTCTTTACTACTTATCAGAATAAGACCACTGCAGAACCATTAGAAGGGCCTTGATATTATGTTGGTTATGAGCTATAAAGCTTGTCACCAAATTTAGTATTACGCCCTCTAGCGGACAAAAAGTTCTATGTTAATACAAAATTAAAATAAATATACCGTATTTGGTATCATCTGAAAGAGCTTCACGAGTACTTTATGTTTGTACATAATCCCTAGTAATGCTTCGTAGAAATTTGAATGTAAACCAGGGTTTGGTAAACGGAGCGATGGGAGTGGTGAAGGCCTTCGAATGGCCTGCTCTTCGGCGCGATCAGTTGGAACAGGAGAACAGCCAAGCGCTGTTTTCATACAATTTGACGACGCATCCATAAAAGCAGATACTAACGGACTTATCAAAATCGAGCCTTGCCTCACTGAATTTGACGGCTTGAGGGGTTCTGGGCAAATTCAGCGTAAAATCCAGCGGGAGGATTCTTTCTTGGGGTTGTACTGTACATAAATTACAAGGTTGTACTCTAGATAAAAAAGTTACAGATCTAGGAAAGTCATTGTTTGCTAAAGGACAGGCCTATGTCGCTCTCAGTAGAGTTAAAACCATAGAGGGATTATTTATAAGTGCCTTGGATCATAATAAATTACTTAAAAATCCACATGACAGTCGATCGTTAGCAGAATTAGATAGATTAAGAAATCTTCCCAGGTCCTCTTAATATAAGTTTTTTTTTTTTCAATGATTATAAACTAGCGCTTGACTGCAATCCCGCCTGATGGTAAGCAGTGACGCAATCCTTGATGCCTGCGCACTAGTTTATTAAGCCTATTCACTTAAAAAACTTAGGAATAGCAAGGATGACGGCAGTTGAGCCAGGTGATGCAATGTTAAATCCAAGACCAACACGACCAACCATGCTGCGCCAGAGGGAGATTGATCTGGAGACTCTCCACGACCAAACTCCCGACACAACAACATTTGGCGCATCGTACTCGCCACACAACGCAACACAAAGTGCTCAGACGCGTCCTCCGTACGGCTTCACCAGACATCATGCTGGAAACACGACGAATCGCTTGGCGGCAAGACTTTGTCTGGTGGGTGGTAACTTCTGCCGGCAGCCGATGTTATGGCCTACCACCGTTAGAAAAACAGCCAATCTATTTATACTAACGGCCTCATCCACTAATTCATGACCCATTCGGTGCCATCGACGCAAATGTGCGTCGCTACTACGAAAAACCGGGAGCTTCATACGGGGAAACCGTTGCTATACGCGCTACGCTCCAAGCGCTACGAAATAGTAAAATAGGACATCTCTACATATTACTATACGCCGATACATAAGTCAAAAGAGATGTCGTATGTTAACTACCTAGTTTTTAGTTCGTCAATTTAACTTTTATTAATATTATGCGCCACAAATACACTTTAACACCAAAATAGTACAAATAATAAAAAGTTAAAAAACTAAAACCCAAATACGACAAAAAACGACGCTGAAAAAGTATAAAACAAGATTTTCAGAATACTGAACTGAACAAAGTTGCTAATATAGTTGCAAGTAAATGGACACAGTAGACTCTACCAAGATGCCTTCGTTGTAAATTGACAATAATGTTTGATAAGGCGTAGTCACACGTTACATATACCTACCGTAGCACTTTCATAACGTGTGACTGCGGTTTTCCAAACATGAAAATTTATCTCTAAATAGTGAATATTGCATACTTCAGAATAGTATCGTAAGACATTATAGTCAATTTACAACGAAGGCATCTTGGTAGAGTCTACTGTGTCCATTTACTTGCAACTATATTAGCAACTTTGTTCAGTTCAGTATTCTGTAAATCTTGTTTTATACTTTTTCAGCGTCGTTTTTTGTCGTAGTTGGGTTTTAGTTTTTTAACTTTTTATTATTAAATTGGATTTTCGTAAAAAGTACCAATAGGAGCTGGAGTTAATCGATTCCGCATCGAGTGTCAAATGAATATTGATAAATTGAACGGTATTTTTTATTTCCCGAATTTCGCGAATTTCAGAACCTGTTATACTGAAATCCTGGAAATATTTACAACACTGGAATATTCAGCATCAATTTCCAAATGAAAATAATTAAATAACCTTTTGTTTGACCTTAGGCATTTTCAGAATAACATTCGTTCATGAACTTTAGAACCTTAGCATTAACATGAAATTATTCCAGGAAAACCTGTAACTGAATAAACGAGACCTGCTATAAAGCATGATATACGACGTGCATTAGGCATTAAAGCCATGAAAACGCTTTAACAGTAGGCGTCGAGTACTGCGATGCATTGTTGCCAGTTTACTGCCGCTCCTAAATATCGACCGGGAAATAGCTGAGTGGTCTACTTGATGTAATGTACTGAATGCTCGTAAACTGGCAATTTCCGTAATATAATACTTAAATATATTACCTACTACTCTAAGGCCCGTATTCCAAAAGCTCACTCAAACTCTAGCATTACTTTTAAACTCGTTTCAAGCCATTTGATTGGTTGAAACTAGTTTTAAGTAATGTTTGAAAAACAGACATCAATGCTTGAGTTTCCTTCTGGAATACGGACCTAAGAAGTCCGATCATACACTAACATATACTGTAGGTTACATTTCATTGACAAAGGCATTATAAATGTATTGGTAGTTAACTTTACTAATAAGTTTGAGTCACATTGTTAACGTTTCCATTCATTCAAATTTTCCGCCTTCACAAATTAAAAGTTCCACTTCTGCTGCAAACAATTGCTTGATATTATGTATTCATTGAAATAGTCGAGTCGAAGCAATCATAGTCGAATGTTGTGGTACAACAAAGGCATAGACAAAAGCGTGTAAAACAATAAAGGAACACGCAATCAAAATTCAAAATTGAGGCGCGCACAATTATTGGAGTGCATTCACGCCCCAACGCTTGTATTCAAATTTCGAACATTATGATGAGGTTTTTTTTTCTTTTTTTCCCTTTGTTTCCATGACTATATTTTGTTGGCGCTCTATACGGGGACAGGAATCAGGATACCGTGGTTTCATAGCGTATAAAAAATGCGTGTAATAATTATCAGGCCCTTTGTACCATTGTGCTCTCATACCATAATAATACCAAATATACTGCAAGAAATTAAAAATATGTAGTTAGTAAAATATTTTGACACTGATCGTAGAGCTCAATTTATAAAAATCCCTGAAATTACAATGTAATCATACTGGAGAGTTCAATAACAGATGATTTTTTCCGCATAAAAGATGATAGGTACATAGGTATATAATTTAATTCCCGCAAGCATGAACGAATGTTAATCGGCGCACAGGCGGCGCGGTGAGACTACGTCATGTACAAATACATCGCATATGTCACCGATAGCCCAGTACGGTGGAACATCTGCTTTTACTGACTCATAACTACTAGAATAACATTTCTGGGATTAACACGTGGATTAAACCAGTAAAGTTAAGTTAACCAACCATTATGTAAGAAGACAAATTTCTAAGGAGGCCGGCGCTTAGCGCTTACTTAGCAAGAATTAATTGATTATAAGATTTTCCCGAATTTTCTATGCATATTTTCCAAAGAAATCGTTTTAGAAATATAATCACGTCCTTAGTAAATAAATCGATCTTTTAGTTCTCAATGTGGTTACTGGACTTACTGGTTACCAACGAAGCATTTTATTGAAATGTATAAATATTAGATTAAATCCCATATACCTACATACCAAGGGACTAGCCTTACACAAGACACAATTTCAGGCTTCACCTTTTCCAAACTGGAACCATATACCAGTGGAAAAAGTCCTAGGCTCGAATTGATTACACCTCGCTTGAATTAACTGATGGGGTACAATTAGGACCATACAGGTAATGCATCAACGTTTTCAATTAAACTTAATTGAATTAGATTGTGGATTAGTCTGAAAAATTAATATACCACATGCAATATTAATGATTGTTTACGTTGAGCTTAATCGTTGTCATGAACGTAACATAATGAGGTACTTACCCTCTTTATAGGTCATCAACGAAAAGGTCACGGAAAATGGTGATATTCATTAATGTGTAAGAGATGCGCATACCATCTTCTAATAGGGTAGTTGACTAAAAAAAACTTGTCAGTCCGTCAGATTTCCAAAAAAAAATCTAGACAAGTATTTTTCTTTTTTCATATAAACAAAAAATGAAGACGATACCTACAGTGCGTTGAAAACTCGTGTGACGTCACTCCTTGCTACACTTTTTAGCAACGAGTGACGTCACCAGCCCCTACTCCTGATCTTTGATGCCTTTTGTTTTTCTCAATTTTTATTGATTTGATAAAACAAAATAGACGTATCCAATATTTTTCTATAATCTGAATGAAGGACTAAATAGAATATTTTTTTACTCGGGAAACATCCATAGTCACGTTTTCTCGGGGTTGATTTTTTACTTATTTATTAGCTTCTTTCGCTCGCGATTTCGTCTGCGTGCTTGTGTTGCATCGTATCGTTACTAGCCTATTATATAGTTTTCGCAGAGCTTCGCAGGCTTATTGGGCTCAAAAATGCAATAAGATTTTATCAAATCTCCATTTGATAAAATCTTATTGCTAACGCGCTAATCTCTGGGGCTCTCCATCTATCGAGATAGAGAGCCCCAGAGATTAGCGCGTCCAATCAAACAAATAAAACAACTCTTTAGCTTTCATTATTAGTATGTATTAGTAATTATATTATATTGAAGTTGTATTAGTGTAGATATGTATAATATATGTTCTAAACAAAACAAAATGATACAGAAGATACTGTCATAACAACAAATGAAGATTAACAGAAATTCGTGTTCTGAAAATCTTTCCACGATAATTGTACGTATACTTGGAAGGCCTCATAAACCATTTAAACTGCCATCAAATTATCTGCCGACATGAGCGATCATATTATTCTATTAAAGCGATAACAAAACAGATAACAATCTAATCCCTACACGAGAATCGTGAGCCTGATTTTCAGGATGTTAAGCGAGACGGACAAGGGAATTATGAACGAGCAACACGAGACACAGCAACGTACCGCTTCAAAACAGATTGAAAATACAAGTTTGTCGTGTTAGGGAGCCGTAATAATGGGCAGGGCCCGCTTTCCACGGCATCTAGGCCACAATAACAAGAGAACCGATCGCTAAGTGAAATTAAACACAGCGACGAACGCCGCGGAAATGCAAGACATCGGATAGGTAACGCGATGCGATAAAACACGGAGACCGCCCCGATCATTGTTTTTCTATACATCGTGTTACCTGACTTCGGTGTTCCTCGGCTTACTTCGACACACATTGACACTACTTATCTGGTGTTTTACATTTCTGAACATAACGGCAAGTATCGTAGCGCGGACGACTCGTTTTAGCATTAAATAAATATATACAGGCAAACATTGATATAATATTAATATAATATTAAACTAAGGATATATAGATACGTCACTAGCGCACTGAAAATGAAGCGTACAAAAGGAGGTAAGTCCAGCAAGTCGCTTTAGTTTTCGTCGATTCTATTTAAGCGCAAACGACAAACACTAGCCATCTTTTTCTTCTCTATGCTTTAGATTGCGCCCCATCTCACTCACACTGTGCCAACGTGTGAAATGTACGCAGAATAAAAAAATTGCATGTGTGTGCTGCTGCTCCGATCGGCACATTTATTTTGGTTAATTTGTTAATTTGTTAGCATAATATCATATCTGTTTAATATTATATCAATGCGGGCAAATCACACAGATTGAGCTAGCCGCAAAGTAAGTTCGAGACTTGTGTTATGGGATACTAACTCAACGATACTATATTTATAATATATTATAGATAAAGATCCAAGACCCAGGCTAATCAGGAAAAGATCGTTTTCCATCATGGCCTGGCCGGGTATCGCACCCGGGGCCTCCACGTCGCAGGCAGGCGTGTTGACCGCTGCTCCACGGAGGACAAAAAACTAGCATTCGCCCTTATTTTGTGCGTTGGCTACATTATCTTCCCACAAATAAGGGCTAGGTGACTTATTACTGTTAGTAATTTATATTTTACTATGGGCAGTCACGTTTCCCTACAGGTGGTTCTGTGCATAACAATAACTAGGTATCTCGGTACCGGTGCGGCTATAACTTGTGCTCTTAAAACTCGCATTCATGTCAAGTTATAAGTAAACGTATGGCCTACTAGCGCCTAACGTTTAAAACGTTTCATTACAATGAAATCTTTCAGTGGCATTGCGATAAGTTTACCGTAAGCTAACTACTTACTTTATGTGGGTACCTATACTAAAATACACATGGCTGACTTTAAAAGAAACGGTTTTTGTTTTAAATAAGGCGGGACCAAACTGGCCGAATTTCACCATGTTTTTGACCGTTTAGGGTTAATATTGAATATTGGCTGCATTATACTAAGAACACATAAACTTGTGTTATATAACATGTCCAAATTATTTAACATTGCTAATCTCTCTATACAAACATGAGGTAAAACTATGTCTTATAACATGTTGCCATGGGTCATTCAAGTGGAGTAACGATTTAATGCAAAATATTTCAGCAATTTAAAATTTATAAGTATTTATTTTTATGTATTAATTACTAATAATAAAAAATAACATACATTAATTATTTAAAAAAAAAGAAAATATTGTTGCTAAAAAATCAGCAGTTATAAATCTATCTAAACAAGTTACTGCCTATAGTGCCTATAGACGTTTCTCTAAAAATATTTCGTTTGAAAAGTAGTAGTACTTATTTATTTATTTAATTAAGGTTCGCCAACAGTTGCTACAGATATTTCACACATTATAAAATACATACAAATTATTGACTTAAATCTAACTGCACAACCAATTACAGGCAAACACCACATGCTAAGTGCTCTTTGTAAGTTTTTTAACTAACATACTAATAACGTCTGACAAACGTGGATATTGAGTCAACGTGGACGTCGCTGCGTTCGTTGATCAGGCTTACTTATACTATACTTAGATCCCTTAAACAGTTTTTTTTTTTTTTTTTGTAATAAGTATAAACTAATGCATGATCGCAATCCCGCCTGATGATAAGCAGTGATACAATCTTTGATGGTAAAGCGCGCTAGTTTATTTAACCGATTCACTCAAAAAAAATTGAGTGAATAGAAGGATGATGGCAATTAAGCGAGGTGTTGCAATGTTATAATGAACCCAACAACACGACCAACGATGCGGCGCCAGAGGGAGATTAATCTGAAGACCCTCCACGACCAAACTTCCGACACAACAACATGGCGCCTCGTACCCGGTACACATCACAACACAACTGCTCATACCCGTCCTCCTTACGGCTCCACCAGACATCTTGCCGGAAGACGACGAATCGCTTGGCGTCAAGACTTTGTCTGGTGGGTGGTAAGTTCTTATTTCAAAGAACGCAATTACGCAACGCATTTTGACTGCCGATTCCATTCAAGGTAGACTATTAAATTATCAAACAGTTTTTCACGTCTATCCATTATCTATTTTATAGCAGGTAAAAACACGACCCCGGTTCAGTTTTAAACCCGTCCAACTTATTAACACTAAACGTATACAAAACAGCCAGAAATTGAAAAACGCAAACATACACACATCAAAAGTGTCTAGGGATCAAGCATTTTTATGCGGATTTCTTGAGATTGAGATGTGGCTTTGTAATAAATTTATGATTTTATAAATTTATATGGATCCTTTTTGGTGCATTTCATAATTTGAATCAGGAACTGTGAATCAAATTCGAGTAAAAGATGAAAATCAGCTGTCAATATTTTCCCTATAAAAACATACAACGCATTGAAGACATTATTAGTGCTACTGTTTCCCTACTACTGATTAAAACCAACGTTATTATGGAGCGGCGACGTCATTTAAGCAGGGAAGAAATGCTCAGAGCCGTGGGAATGATAGAAGCTGGTTCCCGGCAACGTACTGTGGCTTTAGCTCTGAATACAAGTCAGAGTGTTATCAGTCGACTTTGGACACGTTACCGAAGCACTGGTACCGTGGCTGAGCGCCATGGAGGACGGTATCGCTGCACCACACGGAGACAAGACCGATACATTCAAATCTTAACTCGAAGAGCTCCAACAATAACCGCCATGATGTTAGCCGTGAGGCTTCATCACTCTTCAGGGAACTTAATTAGCGACCAAACAGTCAGAAACCGCTTGCATGAAGTGAACCTTCATTCCCGAAGACCGCTACGGGTACCACCTATAGCAATGCACAATCGTAGGATTCGATATCAATGGGCTCTTGAACACAGAAATTGGGCAGAAGAACAATGGCGTTTCGTGTGCTTTTCTGATGAGTCTCGTTTTGGTATGAGACCGGATACAAGACGTATACGACACTGGAGAACCCCTGGACGCCAACAGCGATTAAAATCCTGCCAGGAAGTCCATCCTTATAGTGGTGGAACCATCATGGTATGGGCGGGTATTTGGATCGGCGGAAGAACTGAGTTGATTTGGATCAGAGGCAACCTCAACGCTCAAATTTATGCTGAAACGATTGTATCAGACGTCATCGTTCCTCTACAAGTGCAAATCGGTCCCTTATTTCAGTTAATGCATGATAATGCACGACCGCACACCGCAAGAGTTGTAAGACAGACTCTCGCCGCAGCTAACATCAATGTCCTGCCCTGGCCTGCTCAGTCGCCAGACTTGAACCCGATTGAGCATGCATGGGATATGCTACAGAGAAGAGCTCTGCCGAATATGGAGGGTATCCAGTCGCAAGAAGACCTTTTTTTGTTGTTGCAACGAACATGGGCGGCCATTCCACAGCGTGATTTGGATGAACTCATTTTGAGTATGCCAAACCGATGTTCTTGTGTTGTTAGTGTTCGCGGTAGAAACACGGATTATTAATTGTTTAAGTTACCCAATAAAATTTTAGAGAAAACTGTTATTTCAGTCTTTTTTTCGAACTTTTGTGTTAGTGGTTCAAATGTCAAATATCCCTTTATTAGGAAAATGGCAAATTTCTTTATTAATGCAAAGGTGACTTGGTTTATCGTTACTGTGACAAACGAAAACACTTTATTTGATGAATCCTTAAAGAAAATTTTAATTAATATCAATCAGGAGAAAAGTTATTGCAAAAATATATGTTGATCCCTAGACACTTTTGATGTGTGTAGTATGAGTGACATACTATGCAGTACTTAAGTAGGTACATTAAATTTTATGAATGTTACATTATTCGAGTACAGGCGATTATTGCTGTGTCTCTGGTAGTATTTTATGTGTATGGTTATTTCGAACCAACGTGTCATGTCGCGAGTTTGAACACCGCCGTATATGAATGTGTCTTTCACACGCAATGCTGAAGTTACGGATGTGTACCTCATAACTAAATCTTACTAAACGTTTTTAAAATAATGTATTCAGCAAGGGCAAAACAATAATTTAAATTTCTACGTCGCAAGTTTATTGGTAAAAAATTCCACATGGAAGTTACGGAGCCCATCACAAAGAATTCCTGCTTAAATGATGATTTCAAACAAATTTTAAGTTTTTCTAAACATTATTCAAATTTAGAATTAAAAAATTAAAAAGAAAACACATCGAAGGAAACTTTATGGCAGGCCTAATTATTCATATCCATACTTGATTGAAAATAGAACATAATTCCAGTTTGGATGATTTTCAAATTACTTCGGACACAGTAGTAAAACGTCTGCGTATGATCAACATCCACGTTTCATATTCATTTTGGAAAGACAGTCACTTTTATCTTCCCAAAACCCGACCAAAAAAGAATCGACACCAATTAGTAAAAACAAATGTAGTGTGAAACTGTAACTGTGAAATGAACCATCGATCTACAAAAGGCAATCAGACATTAATATATCTCTCAAGCACCATTGGATGCACGCGTCCCTTCAAGTGACGGCACGTGGTCACACAGATGCATCGAAGCGGAAAGTAGGCCGGTCCTGGCAGGCGAGAAGTCGAAAAGTTACAGGGAAATGCACTGAAGCGGAACAATATCTTTACACTTACAAACACAACGGTACTAGGAGTATTTATTGGTAATGTTCGGCTACGCAATTTTGCCAAAGATGATGACTATATGGTCATAATCTTTGGCAAAACTGCGTAGCCGAATTAATAACTATAATGTTATAATAATTAAAAACTACGGAGTATTAATAACAATGATTTTCATTTTGACAATTCAAGAATATTCATTGTGCAGGTTCAATTTTGGAACACATAAAGCAGTAGATTAGCAATATCCTTCAGAATTTGATTGAAAATGTTGAAGGTGTATTCAATAATATAATCGTTCAAACAATCTTTATTTTACCGTGCACATTAAAGAACTTTCTGCGTTTTCAAGAAATACGCCTTCATTTACTGATAGTGTCGTGAAATAATGCAAATAATTCTTTGAGTTTTGAAAAAATGGGGTTGGTGGAGCCTCATCGTCGTCTTTGAGAAAGCTGATATACACATGCGCTTTTCATCGTGCGCAGTTTCAGCGTTAGAAATTGTGACTTTTACCCGACTTAATAAATTCAATAATCAGTCGATAATATGACGCATCTGAGTTATGGAAAGAGTTGGTATAACTTATATGACAATTTCTTTCCAAATCTCAATGTGTTACATGTATTAACGCAACTGTCCTGAACTGTATTCAGGACAGTGCAATGATGCAAAACAAACTACGCATTTTATTGATGAAGTTATGGCTGCCCCACCAATAGGGTCGGAGAAAGTGCCAAATTAAACGAAAGTTGAATAACTTTCGTTATGATGCGTGTGTTTCTGCATTGAGGAAATCTTTTTGGTTTTTGTGTTTGTTTATCCATTGACTATGAGAAATGCAACACTTAAACTGTGCAGACAAAACCTATTTAGTAAATATACACATGTATAGAACAAATTCGAATTTGAATTGAACACAGCCTACATTTGAATTAAGAATTTGAGATAATTTTCAAGTCATAGAACAACGAACTGACTGCCATTTATAACAAAGTTCCAATTCCATTGTCACCAAAAACTGTAATGTCAGAATTTTATCATCTATTAGCCAGTATTATTCTTCCTATTTCTGCAATTCGAAACTTCTTTCCGCACAAACATTCATTGTAGTCTCGCTCATTCAAATCACAATGGCCCAAATGACAATATTCAAGGACTCTTATAGAAATACCTTCATTCAGAGATTTTCGCGAATCTTTTGTGCGATCCCCATGGTGCACGACCGTCGGAGTGTTGGGCCCGGGCCGTACATTAAAGTAACTTGATATACAAACGCGACAATTTCACACTGAAAGCTGATAACTAAGTACACTTTATTTGGAACTTTCTCATATTTTACCGTGAACTTATCGGCTACATAAATAAGTTGAACAGATAAAGTCTGTTGACGTGTTTACTCAACTAATTCGTCTTCCTCTTGACGCGATATATGGCTCCTATTTGTGTCTAGTTTATTCCATGTTTTACACTTTTATATTGTACGATATTACCTGAAACCTACCAATGCGTATACTTAGAAAGCCAGTTAATTGTTCTTTTTTAAGAAAAAGTACCCTAACTTTTTTCTCTTACAACGGTTTCGTTGTTACTGCGGAGGTCAATGGTCATGCCCTTTATACTGACAAGTAAGTAGTCCAAATCGGTTAAGTAACCGAAACCGATATCAGCAGGGTGTGAAGCATTGATACTTCAAATCATATTCAAAGGTTTTTTATTCTAATTTAACACAAGATTTCCTAAAAAAAAAAAAAAAAGTTTGACAACACACCTCTAAAACACCTGGCCTTCAGCACTTACTAGTACTAAACACGCTAGCAGCACATATGTATGTTCAGTAAAAATCTTGAATACAATATTTAATATAATAGCAACCAATGACTCAAGGTGAAGGAAAACATCTTAAAGAAACCTAGTATGTCTGAAATCGTATGTCTGAAATCGCCAACCCGCATTGAGCAAGCGTGGTGATTACGCTCAATACTTCTCTGTATTATAGGAGACCTGTGCCCAGCAGTGGGACGAAAAAAAATGTTGATGATGATGAACTGTGCAAAAAAATGTGATTATTTATGAGATGATCATTATTGTGAGAGCTAACACACACCAATATAATATCGACATGAATATAGAATGGCTTCCTTGAATAAAACCAACGTAGTGCCCTTAAATCGGGGATAACCCTCGGTAAGTATCTTCATTGTAATGAATAGAAATATGTAAGTTTAGTGGGCAATGTTCGTTGGTTTCAAATATCAGCCATCTAGTGACCTTAGGGATCCAGGTGCTAAATTAAATTTCATTCGAATACGAACAAAGCGGGCTGTGTTCCGTCGTCTAAACAATACGGAATAACATAGGACTTGTTCCAGTCGTAGGTAGATACGTACCGCAGCCTACGGGATAAACATACGTACGTACCATGACTGTATCTTGATCAGACGAATAAATTAGAATCATGAATATTAATACTCGCCACGTGGGTTGCCCGCTCAAGGATGAATAACTGTTGCATGCAGACAACTTACCTAAAACAAAGGAAATGGACTTTAAATAACAATACATATAATCCACAATATACTACAGTTTATACAATGAACGTGGCTCTAGCACAAACAAAAAGGTTAAATAGTTTTCGTAATCGAATCTGCAACGGCCGGGGGTGAAATAGAATGAAATAATTAAATTCTCTTTCGTTTTCTGTCAGTGTGACGTTAATTTATTTGATCTGACCACCCCGAAGAGCTATTGTGCTGCTCTTCACGCCAGTCACTGGGACGTGACTGGGGGAATCCATGCCGGGGAGACATTGTCCGTACTGATTTAATGGAGCTTTTGTTATTTATTTGATGGCGAGTATACGCATAAAGTGAAATGTGAAATGAGACGGCTTATTTGAACACAGAATTAACTATAACTTTTGTATATTGATCGGGGCATAGACGCTGTTGTTTTTGCACCAGAACGTTTATTTCATTGCAAAGTTTTTAAAGAAAGGGGAACAACAACACTCAAGAAAGCACTTGAGAAACTATCCAAACTTATCCAATAAACATCCATTGGTTACTCAAAGTTGAATTAAGTACTGCACCAGACGCGATGCACCATCAATAAATCTTCTTATCTAAATGAAACTCATAAAGGGCTGCCGTTTCATAGCTTTTAAATCGCTTTATTAAGAAGCTTTTACACTAATTAATGATCAAGCGCCGGTATATCTCCCAGGAAGATTGTTGGATCATTACAGACTGGGTATAACCCGGTCCTTGCCCGTGGCTGTAGTAAATTAGTGAGACATTCTCGTGGCTGTGACGAGAACAATGTTGTCGTGGACGAAATGGGTCCAGATACAACAACGTACGAACAAAACAAAAAAGCAACACCTTATTTGTAAATGGAATTCGTTTCTACGTAAATCCCTTTAGCGAAGCATTCTTTGAGGACTAAACATTCCTCGTTGAAGTCAGAAATAGTTTTGTCGCTTTTTAGTGCGGGTTAAAAGCAAATTATCCGGTCTTTAACTCTCAATTCTTGATACACTTTATTCTAGAATGTCGGTGCTCATATATTACAAGGCGTATTTAGGTTGTATGTAAACAATGTGCATAAATACTTCAAGAACGTCAACATTTCAAAACATTAAGACTTTGTATCAAATTAGGGAAAGTCATAAAGCTGACAATAAAATTCTGATGAATCGCATACACGCTAGTGTCTCGTAACATCAAAGTAGTTATATAAGTTACGTTACAACAAAGATGCTAATAAACTACTTTTCTGCAATAAAAATGTAGTAAATTTATATTATTAACTATGGCTAGCACAATTATATCGACCAGAAATAATTAACAACGAATACCATTTCAAAAGAAATATCTGCGGCGTTCTGAATTCCAATGGTTTCATGTTTTATGTTGAAGGGATCAAAAGTGCCAGTGATAATAAATGACGGAGGCCTTAAAATCTTGTAAACAATTCAGTCCCAAATAAAACGAATTGAACAAAATAATGACACGATTACAGTGGTTGAGAACAAATACGGAGAATAAACATAAGTAAATGTAGCTGCGGCTTTCTCGGCTATTTTAATACAAGTTCAATTATTTCCCGAGGATAAATTGTGTCGGGACGCACATTAACTCAGTTAATTTACTTTTATATTTAACTCGCCGCTACCGAGGATATCTCGAATTACTCCTGAAGCCGTTGTTGGTAATGGAAAAACGATAACAGTAAAATAACTTGTTGTGTTTTACTCTCTTGGGCTATAATGGTGTAGCGCTTAATTGTTACTAACTAACAACAATTTTAGGTGATTTTAAACGATATAAAGGGCCAAATCTAGTCACAATCCTGTTTTAGCGATAGCCAAAGTCAATAAATATAGTTTAAAAAAATAAAAAAAACCGGCCAAGTGCGAGTCGGACTCGCACACCGAGGGTTCCACCGTACAAACGTAGCGGTTTACAATTTATGACGTATTAAATCAAATTACTTACTAGATATCGTTCAAACCAATTGCATGGTAATGCGTAATGCACATCATATATTTTTTTTAGTTTTAATATTATCTTATTTTGGAACTTACAGAGAGGGTACACATTTTAATACTTTGAAAGTGACTCTCCCAAACCGTTCAGTTTAGAACAATCATAATTATGGTCATTTCGTGTAAATATTCTACACCTAATCGAGAAACAGAGTAGAAGTAAACAAAATCAACGAGAAATTGTCGCAGATTTTACCAATTTCGGTACACGTGCGAACAGCATCTAGGCGCTCGTGCGTATGGCGCACGGCTGCCGCTCGCTGTGCCGCGATACCCCTTCCCTTGATGAACCGCCTGCCTTCGCGCCCGCGGGCGGCTAGTGCTTGCGCGTTCGTTCGTTACTCCCCCCATCCCTCTTCGCCAGTAGGAAGCAAGCTGTCTGATAATCATCGATAATAATAGGAAATTACAATGAATGTCTTTGAATATGTTTATAAGTACTAAGTATGACACAGCAGTTAGAACGCATTTAGGTTATATACAGAATTACATTCACCAAAATATTTAGATTGAATGACGATTGTGTTGGTCTTTGTTTTGGTTTAACTAGTTACTGTGCCTAAAAATTTTAAAAGGTTTTGAGTTTTTCTGTTAGGTTACCTTAAGCTATTGTTTCATACTAAAATTCAAGATTCAATGTCAGCAGGAAGTAGTCTTTAAGTTTTGATTCCGTTGCGAGTAGTGGTGAACTTCAAAATATGCGGTATGATTATAGGTAGGTACCTACCTCAGCGTTTTGAATTTTTGCGTTGATTTAGAATTTTTCACAGTTTAGAGACAATTAGATTTAAGAAGTGTTTGATATGAATTTCAACTTTAATATCTCTACGCGTTCATGTGAAAAAGGGTAGGTAGTAAGTTTATAATTATTAAAAAAATATTTTATGTCATGTAAGCAAAAATAATATTTTAATATTTTATGTAACTTCAAATTTATCATGTTCGCAATTTTTCCTTTATTTGTCTGTACTATATAACGGTGCTTCGTGCCGAATTTCAAGATTCTGAGTGCACGGGAAGTACCTTGTTGTAGGTTTTGATTCCCTAGCGTATGACGGAAATTCGTCTAAGGTGTCGGTATGAACTGCTGTATCTTTTGATCGCGTTAACTTAGAAGTTTCATTTTTTCACTGCTTAAAGGAACAATAGACTTAGGTATTTGGTATAAATTTCAATTTGATACCTTTATTCGTTCGTGAGAAATAAGGTAGTAAGTTTCATTTTATTAAAATATTATCATTATATTATATAACTAAAAAAATGTGATTTTCGCAATTTTTCCTATATTTGCATTACATGACGATGCTTCATGCCAAATTTCAAGATTCTGAGTTTACGGGAAGTATCCTGTAGGTTTTGATTCCCTAGCGTGTGACGGAAATTCGTCTAAGGTGTCGGTATAAACTGCTGTATCTTTTGATCGCGTTAACTTAGAAGTTTGATTTTTTCACAGCTTAAAGGAACAATAGACCTAGGTATTTGGTATAAATTTCAATTTGATAATTTAATCCGTTCGTGAGAAATAAGGTAGTAAGATTAATTTTATTAAAATATTTTTATTAGATTATATAACTAAAAAAATGTGACTTTCGCAATTTTTCCTATATTTGCATTATATGATAATGCTTCATGCCAAATTTCAAGATTCTGAGTTTACGGGAAGTATCCTGTAGGTTTTGATTCCTTTGCGAGTGTCGAAAATTTGTTGAAAATATCGGCATAATCGGCTGTATCTTTTGATTGGCATGGCTTAGAAGTTTGATATTTTCACAGCTTAAAGGGACAATAGACCTAAGTATTTCATGTGAATTTCAGCTTGATACGTCCACGCGTTCTTAGGATAAAGGGTCTTGACAGACAGACAGACGGACAACAAAGTGATCCTATAAGGGTTCCGTTTTTTTTCCTTTTGAGGTACGGAACCCTAAAAAAACATGCTTTTAAAAAATATCAAACTAAACAGTTAAAAATAATTTTAAAATAAGCGCGAGGCGCTTTGTGCCATAGTTTTTGTATATTAAGCGCCTCACGCTTTTTTTAAAGCATGTTTTTTTAGTTTTTTAAACTATATTTATTTTCAACTTTTTAGTTCTATATTCTTTTTTTAAAAAAAAAAACGAACGAACGATATTGAAAACGGTGGGACACTTTACAGTAATGAGCCGCTCACTCGTAGTCCAAAGAATTAGAGACGGACAAACAAACAAACAAGCAAGCAAGCAAACATACAAGTGAAGCTAATAAAAAGCATGTAAAAATGAAGGGAAATTAGAGGCGTTGTTGACAAATCGAGATTGAAATCATTCTGAATGTTTTTAAAACTCTGTGCAGTTGAAAGTAGATAAGAATAATATTGTCATTCAACACTGTCATAAGAAAGAATCGATTAAGATCATAATTTAATGCACGTGAAGTCATGTTTTAATCCGACACATTGATATAACGTAAAAGAAATCAGCATTCACATTGTACGAATTTCCTTGAAAGCATTAACATGTCAGACAAAAAATACAAATGTTTAATTATGAACGCGAATCAGCCGTGAGAGTTTAATATTATCATTGCGATTGCATTTTTACGGCTCTTGGTGGAAAAAAGGTATTTTTTGTATAACCCGCGCAGATAAAGAAAAGATCTGTAAATGGCGTCCGCTCGCATGTGTTCTCACTCACTCTCTATCGCTGTCTATACTCACACAGCGAACTAAGCGCTGCAAAAAAAAATCATCGATCAGGAATTCAGGATTCGCTTTCCAAGCTACTTTGATGCACTCATTGCACTCTGAGTTATCGTTAATTTCGTTCAGTTAAAGTCTCTGTTATTTTGTTGTTTTTGTTGATATTATTGTTTTTGTTGAGTTTGAACAATTAAACTCAAGAAAAACAACAATAAAAACAAACATAACAACAAACAAGTAAAATGTCAAATTTACGTTGTAAATAACAATATTTACAACGTAAATTTGACATTTTAATATCTTAGCATTTGGTTTGTGAGTAAACAATGGCATGTTTTGTCAACCGTACCATAAGTATCCGCCGCCATTTTCAGATCTTTTCTTTATCTGCGCGAGTTATACAGGGGGCGATATTTTACATGTTGTTTCAGTAATAAATCGCTGTCCACAGCATATTAAGGATGGCAATTTTGTACTGAAGGCCTTATAAGTGCATGATTAATTACCCGATATGGTGATGTACGCGCTTCTTCAACAATCGATTATTACCACCACCATCAGGATGGAGGAGCGTCTTAATGGTGATTCCGAAAGCATCGTTGTTACTTTTTGCGGAAACTTTAATCATTAAGCGGTACATAACTTAATGTTGGAGATAACACTTTTGGCATGTTGGTACATGGGCGGACTTAATGTTTATGATCGTACATGTTTAAGCTCGTTTAAGTTTTTTTCTTGCGAAATAAACATTGTTTTACTGCTTGTTAAACTTATCGATACTTAAGTAAAACTCTTAAGTTTTTAGAAGGCGATTGCTTAGTCTTGCCACTTTGCTACAATTCTGTATACAATTCTCAACAATATCAGGAACTAGCTGCGCCGCGCGGGTTCACCCGCGTAGGGTTCGAAAGGTATTTTTATATGCTCTGTTCCTATTGGTCGCAGGTCCTACGGCCCACTCCTCCTCCCCGAGAGGAGGCCTGAGTCCCTAAAGTGGGATACAGATTACAGATACAGGAAGACTAATAAAATTGATATGTCTCTTTGTAATGTCGAAATACTAGCTGTTTACTCCATGCATATTATGAAAGACTAGTTGCGGCACGGTTTCACCCGCGTAGGTTTCGATATGTATTTTTTTACATACTTCGATCCTATTGGTCGCAGCTTGATGTTATACATATAGCCTAAAGCCTTCCTGGCTTAATGGGCTATCCAACGCAAAAATATTTTTTCAAATCGGACTCGCAGTTCCTGAGATTAGCGCGTTCAAACAAACAAACTCTTCAACTTTATATATTAGTATAGATAAAGTACAGTCCACAACTATTCATAAAATATATCGGATAACATTTCCCAGATACAGATATCACGACAACGATAAAATTAAACAGACATCAGTAAATAGAGTGATATGATACGTAGGAGGTGTAAGGCGTGTAATAATCGGAACAGCATTCGATAGTGATTCCCGCAAATGTTGATACGGCCGATTTACGACACGTAATTACTAGCAACGGTCAAATCATAGCCGACTGTCTGTAGGCAGACATTACTGCACCTAATAATGCGTGGGATTAATACCATTTATTTTGAATGAACTTTACTTAACGATAATTCTGGGCTTTGTAGAAATCGTCTCGCATTTTCGCTGTAATTTGAAGGCATGATCGATGTCTATATTTTGAAAGCGGACGATCGATGCGGTTTCCCTTTATTTTGCATAAGACTATAGTTAGATAAAAATAAACCTTACCGACTTTATAGTACCATTTATCTCCACTATCATCTACACCTAGCCTTTTTCCAACATTTTTAGGGTTAGCTTGCAGTCTACCGTCCATTATCTATTGTATTTGGTCCAGTAGTCCATATCTATTTGGGATAAAATATAATTGTAGGACCTACAATTTTTTTCCATATCAAATTAAAATTAAATGAAACCTCTTATTTCAACTTAATGTCATTCACAAAAACACCGCACGAGCTCAAACCAAAATTAAATTAAAATGAAGCATTTTATTACAGTCAACGATTTCAATTTGCATCTGGCCGGTTAGAAAGATTTAACGGCATCTCAACAAAAGGGCTCGAGTTATTCAATCGAAAAGAGAAAATTCGAACTTCGAATCGAACGAGGCGTCAGAAAAACATGGCGACAGCAAACGGGTATCTCCCACGCAAATTCTTGACAGGGCACAGTTTGCAGTGCCGAGGTGCCAAGATGCTGCAGAAATAATGCACCTGCTCTAATAGTCGTACTTTAAGTGCTAACCACACGCGTATTATCAGCACCAACGACGTTTTTATAGCCTATATTACCTTTCTGAGCAAGGGACATGGCGGTATGGCATGGTCGCGTTCCCTTATTAAAATTTTACTTTCAATTTATTTTCAAATGTGTTGATTCACCTATAGTTACTTAAGCTATGAGCATTGTGAGGGTCGTAACCTAAGCATGTCCTGGGTTCAATACCCGGGTCAGGCATATTGTTATTGTGTTTTTTCATCCGTAATTTTTCAGTGTTTTCAGAGATGGACTTGTGCCAATAGGCTCTCTCCTTACTACATCTATTACAACGGTCATTAAAATATAGCTGGCGAAAAGTAGCTGTAATATTGGTAGAGCCTTTGATTTGATAACTTTTCGGTTAAGCAAGCCATGCTGTTATCATTTTTGTCAGTAATCTAAGTAAAACATGGTCACAGAGACTTAATATTAATCCAAAGTAGAAAAACGTGGTTCCAATGAGACGTGCTGAAAATGAAATCTTCATTTATTATAAGAACGTGATTTATTTGAAAACATTAGTCAAAACATTCGTTACTCGAGATGGAGAATATTATTCAACATAATATATGTATAAAATATGCGCTACTGTTTATTATATATTTGCTGAAATGAATAAAATTTACACAGAAACAGATGCACTTATGATGATAACCGGAAAACGGAATCCGATAGGTGAAAGTTTGTGTTCAAGAAATTTCTTCAAAACTTTCGACAGTGGGCGACAAAGAGCCAGCTATTGTAAAGATACACCCAATATTTATTTATTTATTATGATGTAATAATATTCTTTTATGTATATTTTACTTTTCTAAGTTATATGTTCTAAGTATATCTTGGACACCAATGACTGATTACAAGGTGAAGGAAAACATCTTGAGAAAACCTGGTCTTTAAGTCTGAAATCGCCAACCCACATTGGGTAAGCGTGGTGATTACGCTCAATCCTTCTCAGTATGAGAGGAGACCTGTGCCCAACAGTGGGAAGATAAAAAGTTGATGATGATGATGATGTGTATTTCTATGTGTATGTATAAATGATGGTTTGTTTCATAATTTACTGATAGGGACTATTTCATCGCGTAAAATTTCTTGTTCCCCGACCTACCGCATCGCATCGCATTCTAAATTCGTCTTGCTCATTCTAAAACTTCGTTTACACATAACGTTCTTTATTTATGCTCGGTTCCTAAATGTCATAGCGAGAACGTATTTACTCTTCCTCAAGATTTGGTCTATTATATATTTATTTTTTATAAATTATAAACTAGTGCTTTACCGCATTCCCGCCTGATGGTAAGCAGTGATGCAATCGTTGATGGTAAAGCGAGCTAGCTTATTAAGAGCCTATTCACTCTAACCTTGAAGACACTTAAATTGTAGTCCGACGGAAACACCGCCGTTGGCAAATTGTTCAAGTCCCTTGAAGTACGCAGTATAAAAGAGGATGTAAAAAGATATTTCAAATGAATTCTAATCAAATCCGACCGACATTTAGACAAACTAGCGCGTTCAAACAAACAAGAACAATCGGATTTATTATAGATGTATAGAGGTATTCCACTTAGAGCACTGATTTGAATAGCACTTCTACGAATGGAACTTAAGCACTTCCGCTTATCACACTGGAACAAAATTTCGTAATGTGCCGTCCGGAGGAACAGTTTATGGTTACTGTTTTCAGTTCTCGAACAGCACCATATTATAATATGTACGTATATGTATATATATATATATTTATAAATAATAAACTAGCGCTTGACCGCAATCCCGCCTGATGGTAAGCAGTGACGCAATCGTTGGTGGTAAAGCGCACTAGTTTAATAAGAGCCTATTCACACTCAAATCACTCAAATTGTAGTCCGACGGAAACACCGCCGCTGGCAAATTGTTCCAGTCCCTCGATGTACGCGGTATAAAGGAGGAGGCGAAACGCTTCGTCCGGATCGTAGTGGTATTAACAGCGTAAGGGTGGAAACTCGCCGTACGACGGGTTGTCCGATGGTGGAACGGAGATGGGGGAATTAAATCATGCAACTCCCTCGCACACTCCCCAAAATGCAGCATGCATATATCTTCTTCTCAGCCTCTAGAGGTCCACTGCTATACAAATGCCTCCCCCAAAGCTTTCATTTCATTGCCATAATCCCCACGCTTGGCAGACGGGTTGGAAATCGCAGTAATTTGATATTCCACAGGAGAAGCGCGGCTGCTGCCCGCTTTCCTGGTGAGAGTTCCCATATTCGCCTCTTACGACACCCACGGGAGGATATAGGTTGGTACTATTCTATGCCCGGTACCTTACTTATATTATAATATTTAGTGATATATGCTTTGGGTATATATATATATATATATATATATATATATATATATATAATATAGTGATATATGATATAAACATCGTTTCGTTACCCTGAAGATAGTCGTGAGGCCGATATTCAAATCGCCTTGCGCCAACTTGACGTGCACCATAATTGAAATGTATGCTAATACATTTATGCACATAAATAACATCTGACACTTTCGTACCGCGGGGTGAACGAACTGAGCTCGCTGAATCATCCACAAATTCGAGATTAGGACAAACATCCCATACTGAACTATAGCACAGATCGCGTTTACAGAACGGGAGTGTACGCTTTCATGTTTTGAATTTTTCACTACGCCTACCGTGAAAATAGGTTAATGTGTTACGAAGTAGTGAGTAACGTAAACAGGGTCAAATTAAATTTGTTAGCTAAACCTATCGATACCCATCAGTGTCGATATCAGAACTAGATAGAAAAATGTATATATTTTGTTTTGTTTTCGATGGATCACAAAGAAATCAAACAAATATCAGTTTAAAGATCAACTTTTTATTGGCGGAATTAAAGCCTTGGGCATTCTCTACTAGTCGAATAATATCGATAACTCATCACGACTTTAAAGAAAACTGATTTTACCAACTCACGTTTCAAGTTCCGACACAAGTAGCGGTCTTAATCCCTGAAAAAGTAACATCGAACCTAATTTTTTTTTTCATGTCTAGATAGGTACCGTTGCAGATCACGTTCGCTAGCTACCTTAATTGACTTATATTCTACGTGCTCTCGAATACTAGTAGTAGGTATGACTAGAAAACACAACAGCATGATACACAACCAAAAACATGCCTTATCTATTGACATTATTATATTCTTGTGAAAATGAATATGCTCGGACTGTTCAGTTATCACAGGTCTGAAATTATTCTCATTTAAAACAGTAAATAAACTTTAGCTCTATCTTTGTACAGCTTCAATATTAATTAAATTCCTATTATAGTTTTATTATTCAATTAATAACCGGCAAGTTACAAAACTAATTGATTGAACGCTATCAACAATAAACATTTATTAGTCCTGCGTTTGTATGTACATATATTATTTATTGCAAGCAATTACATTAGCAATTTCCGCTAACGGTCGAAATTAAATGTGTACATTTAATTAACGTGATAATTTTACTTGTAATAAGTGAATAATAATAAAAACACAAACAATGATTTCATCTCGGTCCTATTTCCGTAAGATCATACCTAATCCGCTTTTTCGTGAGTAAGTCCTATAATAAAATTCACGTGCACACTCGTCATCTACTTATTCATTAGCTTCTATAACCAGCAAATACATAATGTATGAGTCAATTTATTATTATTGAGTGATATTACCTCCCCTATTGAAATAAATGTCCCAATTCCTACATTGTTGGTCTGAGTTAACAGAATCTCATGTTTTTATATTAGGGTATAATATATTGGTTTTCTCTTCTTGTTTTTGCTACCCTGTGGTGCCTTCGAAAGTGAGAGTGCGAAAGTGAGGCCGTCGCCTTATTCTGCGACAAAGTACTGCTCGCAAAGGAGGAGACGAAACGCGTGAGGTAGAGGTAATCTCACGCCTCTAGCCGCCGCAGGAGACGCCCTGGACATCGGAAAACAATACAAACTCCCGAGCATCGTAGGCGCGGCCTTACGGACGGCGAGCAACAGATAACTTGCCGCCCTATAACGACCAGTGTGGCTACCATGAGTTTTCATTACGAAGACTCGATCAACGATATCGACCGCGTTTGACTCATTCATTGGCCCGCTTCAAGGTTGTAAGAACTCTCAACCAATGAGAGCTCCAAGCGCGGTCGATGCGTATAATTATGCGAGTCTCGTAATTAAAACTCATGGTAGCCACACAGGCCCAGGTCGTCTCTCTCGTTGTCATCCACGCGCGTCCTCAAAGAGGTGTCATTGTCACGGGATCCACTAGAATCTTTGCCAACCAGTACTGTGGTTTGTTCGAAAGAGAGACCGTGGTAATAACCTGCCGTGGTAAAGGAACACACACAAGGATCAGGGTTTAGTCAGTAAAAGTTTGACACGCTATTCCGCTCGCTCCTCCTAGAGCGGAAGAAGTTATTTGCAGTGATGTCCCTCTGGTAGAAAGTACTGTTTATTCACTTCCCTTAATTAAACCTGCTAAAGGCATAAGTCTAGCTCATATCTCCAACTTCGTTTTATTTGATGTCGCTTGCCTTAGTCATGAGTCACACCATCAGTAGCAATGGGCGTCATTTTGACAGTTCAACAACATTCATTGCGTTATTTACGTTGTTGAGCAGACACATTTTCGAACACATAGAGTAATGGATTAGCAATAAGCTTCTAAATGATTCCAACTGATAGTAAGTAATAGTATGTTACGCAATTAGAATGCAGTTTGTAAGCTTTTTGTTAGTTTAGTTAGTGGTAGCTATGGTTATAGATATGTGACCTGCGTGTCATGCGCGTACGCTTTTATGAACCAGTGCAATAGGGACGTATGAGTCTTTTAAATAATAAAAAAAATAAGACCCGTATTTTTTATTTTGTGACGCCATGCGACATTTCAAATCAATACTATCTTCCTAAATATTTGAATAAAAGAAAAAAAATAAAAATAAGTGTTCAATATTTTTTTATAAATCTATCTGATGGACATTAAATCATTTTTAGTATACAACCAATTTTTAGTATACCCGACGGCGACGGTCGAGTATTATTTAACACTTTTGTACAAAATCTGTCTATCTATAAAAAAAAGTAGGTACTTTGTCCGATATCGCTTGCCTTAGCTATGAGTTACCTTATACCTAGACTTTTTTTCCGTTGTGGAAATCCTCAATGGATGTCCGCCGCCCTGGGGTGGGCGACGGAGTCTGTCAGACTCTTACTGACTAAAACCACCCCGGTGTCTCTTCTACCACGAGCGCGCGTGAGGCCGCGGGAGTCTAAATTGTTCCACGGCCCCACACCCTCGTGCTAGCCCGGTCTGTCCGGGCCTCGTCTCTTGCACGGGGTAGTGGGGTGTCAAACTACCCCGTGCATCGCCTCAGTGAGTTACCTAGCCTAGAACAGCTTGTAAGCTTTTGTACAATATCTGTCTGTCTATAAAAGTAAGTACAGAGTGCTATACTTATATTAGGCTATCTATTAAGGATGGGTTATTATTTTAGATTACTTCAAGCCATATTTGTAAACGAGGCTAGCACTCTTTGGCGTACTATATCGCCCTTACAAACATAGTTCGCGTTCCATTTAAAGATACATCGATGAAAAGGTTTATCACAGTTACAAAAGGTAATGGATAACACATTGACGCGCAAGAAGTTATTGTCAATCATAACCTGTAAAGAGTAATACTAAGGTGTAAAATTTTACTGCACGGCTCGTAAAAGATACTAAATGTTGTTGGGCGTTGTAAAAGATATTATTACCGTAATCCTAAGTTATGCAATAATATCACATGATAGAGTGTTACATTTCGACGCTATATGGGCTTATAAAATGAATGTAGATTATTTCGGGTTAGTTTTAAGAGCGATACTGAAGAAGAATGCCGCCGTAATTTGGTCATAACTTATCATTATTCAAATGATTGTAATATTAAATTATATCCGCGACTTTATCCGCGTGGAAGTCAAAACTATGCCATAAACATAACCTTATGTTCTCAGCAATAGTGTAGACTAGTTTCAGTATTTTTTTTTTTTTTTGTAAACAACAACAAGCATCTTTCGTATAATATAGGTAAGCAGAAACCACAACACAACAGGTTTTTCGAGAAAAAAACCTTTTTTTTTTCTAAATAGTGGTCTCATTAAAAGATTTTGCCAACTCGAAAGGCCCCGAAACACGGCAAAATAAAAAACCCTGTTGCCACAATGTATTACCGGATTAGGACACACTTCAGATTTCAAAGATCAGGTAGACTTATAGTAAAACCTAGTGTTCCAGGTACCTACTGACCAGCCCCTTTTAATTTTCAATGTTTAATTTATGCGCTAGTATTTTTATAAAGTACTAGCTTTCCGCCCGCGGCTTCGCCCTCGTATAATTCAGTTATATCGCGCTTTTTAGATTGCCCTCGGGAATATAATGTTTTTCAATAAAAGGCTTATGTCCTTTCTCAGGGTCCAAAGATTGTCTGTGCCAAATTTCTGTCATCAAAATCGGTTGAGAGGTTTAAGCGGGAAAGCGTAACAGACAGACAGACAGTTACTTTCGCTTTTATAATATTAGTATGGATTATAAGCCTTATAAATTCAGCAGATAGATAGTTCAAATGAGTTAAGTACAACAGTAGGTCTACATATACCCATACCTATGCCTATGTATAGATTGATTATAATAAATACATCATCAATCTTAACTACAAAGCCTAAAAACAACCTTTTAGACAGATGTTAACTATGTTGCTGTCTAATGACATCGCGAATGGATTATAGATATATTTATTATCTTCGCGCCCACATTAAACCTCAGAAAAAAATAACTGTATAGGCCTTTCAACACCTATTAAAAACGAGGGTCTATTGTTATGCTAAGATGCTTATCAGACACTTTTAACAACACCAAAACGACAATGGCACTGACTCTCTTGTTCAGAAACTTAACTAATTTTAAGTTAAGTGCATATTTTTCTATCTATTTCATTAAGAAAAGAAAAGAAGATAACATATTAGTTTATTCCTGTCAAATTAAGATACTTACTCCATAGAATTTTTTTTTGTGTTCAATTCTTTCCGTTCTTCTGAACGGAAAAGGCAAAGGCATAGTACGCCATACAGCCTAGTCTTCAGTAAATATTTTCTTGGGTAAACTTCTATCCTAATTAATCCTAACTTATCCTAGCTTATCCTAAACTTATCCTAACTAATCTAACTCCTTTCGTTTCTCGCGTGTGGCCGATTAGGAGTGGTTTAGCGTAAAGACTTGATGTGGCCACTATGCTACAATATTTCACTGTTCTTTATGAATTATTCACTGAATGCACTTTTTACTACATAAATCACGCAGTTTTATTTAGTAAAAACACTATAAATAATTTTAAAAGTCCAAGGAAAAATGAGCGTGACACTCATCTTGACATTCCCGCCAAAAAACCCTCCATAGACATTTAAACGCGTTTATAAACATGGCGACCAAAATACTAAGTTTACGTCAGGCGCGGACTACTTCGACAGGTCTTTTTATTTACTTTATCTTCATCTACTTTATTTTATCTTCTGTCCTTTTCTGAATGAATTAGAAAGAAAAAGGGAATCGAGGCCATTATCCTCATACATCCATATTATAATCACAGTGAATGAACAAAACGCAAACATTTTTCACAAAGACGTTCCAAGTTGAAGTTCGTAAGTCTCTTTGATAAAAACTGCCAAAAACAAAACCGGGGGTCCTGGATGACGCAATCGGGCAACCGGTCTTTTTAATTGCAGCAATTCTTTATGAAGCGTGTCCTGGCAATAAATATGAGAGCTGATAGCCTCAGAAAACAAATTTATTTTCGGAGGAGCAAATATGGCAGACGGCGCTACATTGCGTGCGTTATGTATTTTAATTTATGAATGTGAATATATAAAAGGGATAGTGATGTCGATATAAGGCGAATCTTATTAACTGTCCATTAATTTATGTTTCTAAATAATTAATGTTTATGTTTTTAATAAGTAGTGGAAAAGACAATCAGACACTCTATATATGAGCAACAATAGCCTAGTAGTAGATAATTATCGGTCGCGACTTAGAACAAATCAAATTATTTTATTTTAATTCCAGTATCACTGATTCATACATAAATAATACAGTCATAGTCACATTACCTAAACAACACGAATCTTATTAACTGTCCATTAATTTATGTTTCTAAATAATTAATGTTTATGTTTTTAATAAGTAGTGGAAAAGACAATCAGACACTCTATATATGAGCAACAATAGCCTAGTAGTAGATAATTATCGGTCGCGACTTAGAACAAATCAAATTATTTTATTTTAATTCCAGTATCACTGATTCATACATAAATAATACAGTCATAGTCACATTACCTAAACAACACGAATCTTATTAACTGTCCATTAATTTATGTTTCTAAATAATTAATGTTTATGTTTTTAATAAGTAGTGGAAAAGACAATCAGACACTCTATATGTGAGCAACAATAGCCTAGTAGTAGATAATTATCGGTCGCGACTTAGAACAAATCAAATTATTTTATTTTAATTCCAGTATCACTGATTCATACATAAATAATACAGTCATAGTCACATTACCTAAACAACACTCAATCATAGATTTAGATATGTACTTACATTCTAGATTGTAGGTTCGAAGTCGAACCCCGTCAGGCCGTTTTATTTTGTGTAAAATTATAATTTTTTCACTACTGCTCTCAAACCGGTGAAGGAAAACGTCGTAAGGAAACCGACAAAACTTTGAAAACATGTGACATCTACGAACCTGGGCTCAACTGGACTCGCGTGGTAGATTACGGCCCGCTCCCTCTCACCGAGAGGAGTTCCAGGAGTGGTAAAATTACAGGCTGATAATGTACCTATACATTCAGAGAGACAAATAATATTGACATGTCTGTTTGTTTTGTCAAAATAACAACTGTTTACTCAATGCATACTATGAAAGGATTTAAGTTGATTAACAAAACAAAATTTTTGTTTGCTTGTCTGTGATAAACTATAAATTCGCTTCCGAACACACAAAAGAAGTTGTATACAATAGTACCAAATGAAAATACTCCATATTGCAAAAGTCAGACTGAGACAATATGTAATGAAAAATCCAAGTTTATTCTCTTGGCGAAAAGATATGTTGGCTAGACGAAAGTTATAAGCATTTCGTTTAACAGAAGACACAAAGCTACATTACCTTTTTTTAAAAAATATGCGAAGGAATCCAACACAAAAGAAGCATCTATACAAACTCTTACTCATAGATGATTACATTACTGCGTTTCATCAAATCTGCCTCCATAAAATGATATCATACGCACATCATTATGAATAATGAGACACAGCAACGCATACTAATCTTGCGCATACGCTGACCAAATTAATGTGGCAGCCGCGGCTACCTCGAGGCCCCATGATTTATTTGATATCGCTATAAACCGACTCAACTATATAATGATGAACCTCCGCAATGATGATGAAACGTCATTCTATGAACTCGACAAGTAATTAGTTTATTTGAAGTTATATTTTAACAGCAGTATGTACTTTGCATAGAGTATGATAACATAATCAAGGTCCTGTCGTAGCCCCTGCAAGGGCCGCGACGTTATCCAAAGAGATATCATGCTCCCTGACGCACAGGCAAGTAAAGGAACACGGGTGGGTTTTAGTCAGTAAAAGTCTGCCCAGAGAGAGAGAGAGAGGTTATTATTTGATGATTAACCATCCTAAAAAAAAGGCCCTGACAATGCTAGAAGGCACTGCAGCAGACGAAGCTGTCAGCGAAGAAGATGTCGGGACAAAACAAACGCCCATTTGTCCATTTTAGCTGGAAGTCATGGGGAGAGCCCAGCAGTAGAATGATGCAGGCTAACAGATAATAATACAAACAGATAACAAAGTTAATACAAATAACTTTATAACTCGCACAATCACTACACAATCAATGATGAATCAAACTAGACGATAAATGAATAAAAAACGGTCAAAAAGTTACGGTACAAGAGCAATCTTCACGTTATCCGAACAACATGTAATCAATTATAGATGCGCCCTCGATACCGGCCAGGAAAAACTTACAACCATTAGAAGCACAGTTATATTAAACGAATAACATTGTACAAAAGTGGTAAAAAGTTAAAAACTAGTCGTGGAATAACGGATTGACGAGGGCCGTCAATGGGTTAAAAAAACTAGTCGGCTTATGCCAGGCGATGGGCGATGGGCGATGGCGACTGAATCGAATACGATGCGATAGGCGGATTACTTTCTAAGTTTTTATTACGTAAATGTGTTTTTGTAAGTCAAGGTGAGCGGACCACCTGTGTCAATACAGAGCACATTACATACAAATGATGGAACATTATAAAGAGCTTGGAACATTTATGAAATGTTATGTACTTAATGATACTCCACTCCAATATGAAACTCTCCAATACGTTAATAATATTAAAAAAAGCAATTCGAGTCCAGCTTCAGCACACACATAGTATTTTGAAGCAAGTTACAATCCGTAATTTAGGGCCGGTTGTTTCAAACAGTTACCTACATAGTTGACGTAACATACGTACGTCTACGTATGTATGAAGTGTACATAATCGTAATTATATGACGTAAGTCAAGGTCATAATTTTAATTCTCAGTTGTTTTGTGAGAATCATGACTACTGACGGGGTCCAGAAAGACCGATGCCTGCCAGAGCCGTGGGTTATTCGAAAAACATACCGTGGCCCTGGTGCACAGGCAAGTGAAGGAACACGGGTGGGTTTTAGTCAATAAAAGTCTTACAGGCCCTTCTGCTTCGCCCAGAGCGGAAGAAGTCATTTGATGATTTCCAACCTCAAAAAAAAATCGAAATTTTTAATTGTAAATGTTTTCTGGTTTAACGATAATTAGCGCCATTTTTGAGCATACTGAGCGGGGGTGGAGTGTGCTGTTTGTGTGTAATTTTGTATTAATTAGGTATTAGTTACTAATATAGGTTAAGATTATTGTTACTAACACAGTGGATCTCAGTTATCTCAAAAATAAAATAAAGTAAATAAAAATAAATTTGAAGTACGTACGCTTGTGTCAAATGCATTAGAAACAACTCTTCCTTGTTGCGAAAATAAAATGACTACTAAAACTAGCCAGGTAGATCCAATTACATATGATTTGGAAAATTACCCCTCATGTATATAAACTGTTCCTCAATTATTTCAAGATGTGTAAATAGATAGGTCTCCCCGATGCGCCTGAGCACCGTTAGCGCCATCTAACAGTACATAATGTGTACAAGTTATATCGACACCGGTCACTGGGCAGCTATCCTTAGACGAACTGACAACTTAATTGAATCTCCATACTTTTGCTCAACACATCAACCTACATACGGCTTAATAAACATCGCTTATGATTAGCTATTTACTTGCAAATATAAAGTGGGTAATGCTTTATATAAGTACTGATGTCTATAGCTTGGGATCTAATGAAGATTATTCTGGTGGTTGAAAGATTAGACAAAATGACAAAGGAAAATAGGGAATCTGTAGAAAAGTTGGAAGATAAATAACATAGTGCAAAGAAAAAGTATATGGGTCTAGGTATGGGGCAGCTGATAAAGTCTAAAAACTCGTTGCTTTGAGCTATAAAATCTAACAGGTCGGTAAAACTACTAATAAGAAATATTCCATAAATAACTTAATCTATAACGAAAGAATTTTCGTTTAAATTGGCCATTTTTGCACCCTAATTTCGTAAAACACAATCTTTACAACATTAATATTATTAAGCTGTTAAAATGATAGCCATTGCTACTGATAATCTGAAAAGCACACCAAACCCGGCCCAGAAAGAAAAAATAAAACCCAATAGGTACCTAAGAATTGAGTTTTTTCAATAGTTTTCCCTTATAATTATAAGTTAGTCCCAATAAAGAACAACATTATCATCTGGTTTTTCCAAACCGAGAAAGCGATAACCTCATCTATCGTAAGAGAAGTAGACAATCAACATTGTTCTGCGTAAACTTTATTTTTAACAAAGACCTAATTAATGGGTGTTCATGACATAATATCGGCCACAGCCTTCACACTCACGGGTCAGCACTTCCCATGGGCGTTATAGGAAAAGGTGATAAGGCATTATGTCAGGAGGATAGAAATGCCTACTCATGTACTTATCACTTCGTGGTATGATTAGCGAATCGCGATAAGTAATGCAAAGTATGACAGTTCTCAGTTCATGTGAGAAGAATAAACTAATTTGATAGAAATTTCCTATGGTTGTAATGCTAAACAACACAACAATTTAAAAAAAAAACAGATCGGATTTATATCTATATTCTCCCGTGGGTGTCGTAAGAGGCGACTAAGGGAACTCTCACCAGGGAAGCGGGCAGCAGCGCTTCTCCTGTGGAATAACAAATTACAGCGATCCCCAACCCAGGTGGGTTGGGGCAGGTGCCAAGCGTGGGGATTATGGTAATGCCCCCCAATGGAATGAAAGCCTTGAGGGAGGCCTTTGTCCAGCAGTGGACCTCTAGGTATAGGCTGAGAAGAAGAAGAAGAGATCGGACTTGGTGAATGACAATGAACATTATATTTCGGAGAATTTCATACTTTTCAAATGGATAGACGTGGTAAGTGACAGCTTATTAATAATTCCTCCATTTAAATTTCATACAGAGACACATCTCTGAAGCAGCCAACCCATCGCAGCCAATTCTATACACACGACAACCCGTAAGCACATTTACAAACGCATCTTAGCATTAACCGCGGACGTGCGCAGACGCAGCCTGTCTACTTTACTCCCTTGTTCAATTAAAAGCGAATTCCGACATTAAACAAGTGAGGTATTACTGCGCGCGATATAACCAGTCTGGTTAGCGACCAAGTGTTATTTACCCCTGCTATAAGGTATTTTGCCGAACGACAGCACAAGGGCTCTGCTCTGACGGGCGCTTGCGACGATATTACACGCGTTTAGGCGCGACGGTAGCGTAAAGTTTATTGTAACTTACTGACGACGGAATTGTTAAATGAACTTTATATTTCTTATCCTACTAAAACTAAAAACGCAAAAATTTCTGAGGATCAATGCTTCTTACTATTTATCGTATAAATTATGAAATATGGCATCACATATTTATAATTTTATAAATATGTGGTGGTATAGGATTTATTCTGGTGAGTGTGCAAGGGAATTGCATGATTTAATTCCCCCATCCGGAGATAGGGAACGGATTCCACCATCGGACGACCCATCGTACGGAGAGTTTCTACCCCTACGTTGTTGACACCACTGCGATCCGGACGAAACGTTTCGCTTCCTCTTTTATATCGCATACATCGAGGGACTAGAACAATTTGCCAGCGACGGTGTTTTCGTCACACTACAATTTGAGTGTCTTCAAGGCTAGAGTGAATAGGCTCTTAATAAACTAGCGCGCCTTACCATCAAAGATCGCATCACTGCTTACCATCACGCGGGATTGCGGTCAAGCGCTAGTTTAACTTATAAAAAAATTAAACCAAAGTTACTTTTCATCCCTGATATTACCATAGGATCATGACTTATGCGGGTGAAATCGTGGGGCGCTACTAGTAATTTATAATGAAGAGAATGATAGGTAATAGTGGTGGAAATTGCGTTTTTTGTTTCTATGTAACGTCACTCACGTATAAGAATGCAAATGACCTGTCTTAATCCACTTATGTTTTTTTGAATGACAAATTAGCTGCGATTTTATTTTTCTTTTCATATACACATACCCACAATACACACGCGCTTGGAACCTGTTCGTGACTAATAAAATATTATTTCTGGTCCAGAGATCACCGGTTTCAATAATTATAATTATTACCATAATGAAACTTGATATAATATAACAGGGTCAAAGGACTTTGACTTTAGCGAAACACCAGCCTTGAGAAGTATTCTTAAAAATATCAGAAAGATGTACAATCAGCTGTAGAAGTCCATTCCCACCTTAAAGACTACTGTCGCCTGCGCTAAACCGGCCACGCACACTAACGCATTATTTTTATTATCGCAGTCTTCATCTTTCTTTAAAGTAATGCAAAATTTCGTTACTTCATTTGAAGATAAGTTAGCGGCCGCACTTAACAATGGTCTATCATAAGCGAGCGATTGTGGGTTCGATCCTTAATAATGGCAAATCTTTTTGTTGTTTCATATAATTTAAAATTATGATAACTGATTTGTATTTTAAAGTAAAAATGTTTGCAAAGAATATTTAAACGAATAGGAAAATTTACTGAATATTTATACCAAAATAGGATTTTATTATATGTTTTAGTTTACTATAGATGTAATATAATAAAAAATATATAAAAATAAAACAATAAGCGTATTATAATGCAATATATTATAAAGTTATATATTATTCGGTATAGATATACTTATACTAATAAATGAAACAAACGTTGAAATGGCAGCATTGTAATATTTTATATAAAAGTAATCCTTGACAAACTTATGATATTAATATAGTAAAAAATATAAAAAACATTTTTGGTTTTTAGATATGAAAGTTATAGTATTACATGTTATCATTAAAGAGGTTATAGCTTAATTATTCATTTTCTTAAAGAAAAGAGGATTGAAGCTTAACCTGAATATTATTACAATCATAAAATAATCTATACTTAGAACACAAAACAGTGCTTATTACATTTACATTTTTTTGCGTGTATAGCATGCCATCCTGCAGTGCCTTTTTTCGGAGTTTGAAGGCATGAGATTATAATCTTCAAGCGCTTTCTTAGTTCAAAAGTAAACGAACTTATTTCTTATCGAATTCCGAAATTATTGTTTTTATAATTTACCAAAAGTAATTTGTATTGAAACTGCAAAAGGCGACATCTGTTAGCCATTAAGCCAACCGAACATATTACTGTCACTTAGCTAAATTACTTTACGAGTTGGTTTAGAGTCCGTTATTAGGATATATAATTTTATTTAAAACACTCTGTAGGACACTTCTGCACTGTGATTGTTATAAATTGTTTTTTTTTTTTTTTTTGTTTTTGTTTAGCTCGATAAGTGTCCACCGGTCTCGCCAGTTTATTTTTAAACCACAAATGCAACCTCCCTTCTTCGCATGATTTAAAAGTTTATTCAACGGTAAATATTGTTGTATCGTTCCACTTGTCTCGACACATAAGCCACCTTCGTCTTCCAACCTCTTGACTTTGGCTTACAGTATTTCTCTAAAACAATAACAATTTTATTACTCACTTGAAACAAGCGATTGGTTTGCAACTTATCCAAATAATAATAAAAACAACTTACACAAAAGCCGGTTTCATATTATGATATTTGAGATATATTGCTGCATATGCCTGCATATTGATTAAAAAAGTAAAACTAATAACACGAACTCGTAACTACATATATGTTCACCAACCAACAACAGCTAAGAAATATTATATGAGTTATTGTAGTTAATAATAGTTATTGTAGGTAGTGGAATATTTTTTGTTCAGTTTGTTTCAAATCTACCGTCAACTTTTTATAATGACTCTAATATAGAAAAAATCTTAAAATAAAGTATCATCGTTAAGTTGCGGATCGGTATTTTTACATATTTTTGTTGTCAGCATTCATAATTCATCAATAAACATTTCAAAAATATTTTGTAAGTTAGTAGATTTGAACTCGAACCACCTTGAATGCCTATCAAAGCGAGGACCGCTAGGCCATTTAAAGACTTACTGTGAACGTTGAAATTAGTAAGTAGTACCTAACAATCATAAGCGGGCAGTAAGTTGTCAATGTTTATGAGTGTGTATCAAACGTTATTATAGAAGAAGGTCGTAACTACAACTAGTATTGCTTGGGCATAGTTTTGTGAGATTGTAACTCGACTTTTGGTCTTGACTGTACGTGTCATGCACAAAAAATAAACATGTTTTAATACAAAAATCATGTTTTTTAATCATTATTTAAGATAACTCTAAAGTATAAAACATGTACGATTTAAACCAGAATTTAACATTGTTTTAATGTTTGTTACCCATCTTGTGGCTAAGACTAGAATCTTATAAAGATTTAAAAAAAGGTACCAGCTTCTGCCCGAAACTTTGACCGCTTGAAATTTTAGCCGAATTGAATCTGATTTCAATCATCGCATCGTCCGTGCTACTACTCCATCTTCGGTTAGTGTGCTTTCTGATCTTTTTCGTGAGTTATTTCTATAGATAAGCTCAAAACAATCAAAATCAAAATTGTTTATTTCAAATTAACCAGCAGTTGGTGCTTTTGAATAGTCAATGTCGATCATTCCAAGAAAAGTGAAGCAAAACAAAACTAAAATGCTTAACTGAATTGAAATCCTAGTTCTAGCTGGTGATAAAAAGGATACACCTACTTCTAGCAGTAGATACATTTAGATGTATCCTACAACCCCATGTAGCTGGCATCACCTAATTGTGTTATGCTAAATCTAGGTGTAGCCACACTGGTGGCTATTAGCCGTAACATATTACAGTTTTTATAACCAACCTCCTCTGTAAAGGCTTGACTGATTTTCAAGAAATGTTTTGCGTATATTAGGTAGAATTGAGAATATCTAGGTCATATTTTAGAAGAGAGATATTGTTTATTTTTTATTAATTTATTTCGCAAAACAACGTTTACCGGCTCAGTTAGTACATATATTTATAATATAGTATAGATAATAAGGATGTTCAATTGAACACCGCAATTTGCAATGCAAATGCCAATTACGTAGATGTTAAAAGAATTCCAACTATGTGCCGCACACTGTCGACATTTGTAAGCACGTAAATAACCCCTCAACAGATTAGTCTGCGTTACTAATGGTCTTGGGAGCAGCATTTATTTAACATAAGATTATTTTAAATTACACTAGAGTACCTACAATCTAGCGAAGTGCGCTTTAGGTAAGGCGCATAATGGATGGTTCTCATTCCGCTAACCATGATCAGTCAAGCCTTAAAAGGTTAGACTGAATACTTCGTCCAATTACGAGTAAATGTGACGTAGTAGGGTCTTAGAGTATAAATAACATCGATAAGGATATTTTATGAGGATCAAATATAAGCGCAGTATTGCATTTTCAAGGTTGAAAGTCCAACAGTGTGTGTTTCATGTGGATATCGCGTACCTAGTATTACAGAAAACGGTCATACAGGGATTAGTATACACGGCACGATTGACTTTCATGATAAAGGGCCTACTTTATCATGAAAGTCAATCGTGCCGATTTATGGTCACCATGCAGTTGCATGGTGACCATAAAGTTCCTATCATTCACCATTCAGTGTCACTTATATGTATAGCTACCTTTTGTGAAATACATAACGCGCTTTCGCAAGAGTACTAGGATTGTCACCTTTTCAACAGCCTACACAACCCGTTATCCTTCCTACCTGCGTGAGTGTTTTTCTTACGCGCGTTCTAGCGCCGCACCGTGTATATCACACCTAAGATCCATCCTTAAATCTAATCCTCGTAAAACGAGTTACTATTCCTATTCCATACGTATGAGGAGACAGAAGGATTTCTGAAAATATTAAAATAAAGTACTTTTTTAACACTCACCCTCTCACACTCTTTCACGCACTCTCACAAACTACTCACCGAGAGGTTAATCACTCCACACAGCTTTTGTTTGTTTTATTTTAAGTTTTATTTTTCTATCTCTGTGTAATGATATATCTTTTAATATGTCTAATTAAGTTAGTATTTTAATGTATCACCTTAAGGAAGAGCGCTGATATCTGAGACACAGAAATTTCTTTATCTATACTCTGTTTTTTAATCTCGTAGACTAAACTGACATTACGAGTGTTGGCAGTTTATTGCAATTCTTAAATAGTGCCGAAACTTAGCGTTCATAAAATCAAGTATCGTTTTTTTACAATAAGTTATCCTGAAATAATGTGTAGGTACTTATTAAAAACGTAATAATACAAAATTAATAATGTAAATTTGACATTTGCATGTGTCAATTTAGTCTACGAGATTAAAAAACAGAGTAGGTATAGTTCAGACACAGATGCCTTTAGTAAAAATTAAGAAAATTTGAATGTGGCCTATATATTGTACAAATGTAACATATGTTTTGTGTCAAATAAATAATTTATTACTTGTTCTTACACACTATTGTCTACATTACTGTTTTGTTTTACTTCTTCTTACGCAGGTCTGCTGGAAGAAAGTTCTTAAGAAATAAGCAAGCAGCACCTTTGTACTCAGATCTTCATTTTGTAATATCCTTATGTATTTTATTGTGTATACATAAGTAATTAAATAAGTATAAATACATCAGTCAATCAGCGTAGCTCCAAGTGATAATAAGCTCTCTATTAAATTATGGAATATCTAATAACAAGACTGAGCATTGTCTTACCTAGATTTACATACAAGATCGAGGTTCATATATGCATACGTAAAGAGCCAATGAGAGCGCCAACGCTCTATATTTCCCATTCATCCTCACACACGGTCCATCAAAACCAACTGTCTTAAGAAAGCAGTCCAGTTACCGACAGAACAAGATTCTTAACTTATCTGTGACATCCGACAACGACAGCTAATGAATTTACATCCGCTGTTAATCATGTAAGAGGAATAATTGCGACGCTGATTGACAACCTCTCCTTGTATTTATAGCTAGAAACTTAGAAAATGATCGAGAGAAAGTTTTAAGGGTTGTAGACCTTAATTTGTTGGCAGTACAGCTCAAAATAAGAACACCTGTAACTGAAGCCTACTCACATAACTCACACTCATATAACTTTTATGATCTAACTTGATTCTTGAATCCACATAGTTGATAATTAGTTGAGAGCAAATGCTGAAAATTATCTGGCTCACGTAGCTATAAATAGAATTTGCAACAATGTCTTGTAAACAAGCTAATAAATGAGTCAACAATAACAGGAATTATTAACGAAAACTTAAAGCAGATGAATAAATAAACGCATCCTCACTTCCTGTGCTCGCACACAATGGAACACACACACACACCCAAATACATACAAACGTCCATGCACACTGCGCTGGCGTCATCTATAATGTGGGTAAACACTCATCATATTATATGGAAGAGATATCTGATTATTATCTGATAATAACAACACTGATACAAGTTATAATCATGTCATCTTATTTTACCTTTTAGATACAAGTACATAATTTTATAATGAACGCCCTTGTAAACAATAATATGTATAATTTAAGGGATTGTAAATTCTGTGAAGTGATTCTATAAATCAACAGAACGGCGGAATAATTTCGCAGTAAGCTATTCAACAAATTGATTTGTGTTGGTCTTGACTTGGAGACAAAACATTGTCTCGATATTGTTGCATTCATTTACTTTGAAGTCTGTTAAATTATCGGACCGAATAACTAAGGAATTCTATTAATAGACAATCAGCTTTTTGCACCAATGTACTTTGTGTAATTCACGGTCTATTCAAGTTTAGATATTTATTATTACAACAAAAGCAAAAATCAATCAACATCTATAATTCCACTAAAGTTTTAAGAAAGTCAACAGCTTCTTATTTTTTTTTTTTTTTTTTTTAAGTTATAAACTAGCGTTTGACCGCAATCCTGCCTGATGGTAAGCAGTGACGCAGTCGTTGATGGTAAAGCGCACTAGTTTATTAAGAACAAATTCACTCTAGCCTAAAATTACTAAAATTATGCTAAATTCCACGACCCTTGCATACAAATTTTGGACACCTTAGTACTCTCGAATACTCTCATAAGGTTAAATTTATTATTTAAAAAGAAAAATAGAAAACAAAATAGCAATTAACATAAACAAATTCAGCAAGTTTTAAAGAACTCAACAGCGTGAATGGCTCATGGATTACCAAGAATATGGAAAGTTCCGAACAAAGTTATCGACATGAGAAAATCTTAAATCTCGATCCCCAAAAGGCGATATACCCTGTCTACCTGAGTGTATGCCCGTCAGGGTGTTATTCGAAAATTGGGAGATATTCCGAGAAGTCAACTTAACTATCACTTTCGCTATTCTATATTAAAAGATTGAAAAGAAATATAACGGTCTGAATCCCAAAAAATATTGCTACAATCCTACTTCTTATTATAAACGTAAAAGTTTGTGAGGATGTCTTTGTTACTTTTTCACGTAAAAACTACTGAACGGATTTGGATTATATTTGGCACAGAGATGGTTTACAACCAAGATTAACATGTAAAATAGTTTTTATCTGGATATTCCCACTAGATCAAAACTTACGTGGATGAAATCGCGATGCGCAGCTAGTAATAAGATACCAATTAAATAAGGATGTATCCAAGGTACGAAAATCAAAAAATAATTAGTCAGTGTTAAAAATAATAAAAAAAAATTAAGCCAGTATTTTTTATTTTGTCGAAATTACCAAAAACTACTGAGATATAGCGTATTAAAGTAACGGACTGGGGGTTAATTACGTCACGCCGTGGTAGTTTTTGTACCACGGCGTGACATCATGAGACATTTCATATCAATATATCTTCCTAAAAATTTGAATGAAAGAAAAAATTAAAAAAATACGTGTTCGTCGTCGTAAATCTATTTGATGGACTTTAAATTATTTTTTAGGATACAAGACAATTGTTCGCTATGTTTGCTTAAATCCAAATGAAATCTTCAACAGCATATATACGAAGTCAGCAATTAATCAATTCTATAACTGCTACTTGACCATAATTCCGAAAAGGCTCAGATAGAACTTCAAGCAACTGACTCATCCTTTCTAAAGCTATCTATAACAGCCAAGAACTAACCAAACAGACTTCTTTACAAAGCTCTTAATATATTCTCAAGCTCAAGCCCGGCCTAACAATCCCCACAATAATAATCCCATTGAAAACACTAACAAGTCTTAGTGGCCGCAATCATAGGGAGGAGGCCTACGGAGGCCCGAGGCCAGCTATTTACCATAACAAGAGGGGATACACACAATGGCCGCCGATGGTAGGAGAAGCGGGCTTAACTAGGTGTAAAATGAGCTGATGCGGTATGTATGTAGTCTCCTTTGTATCGCGGACTAGAATTCTTATTATGTTATGTTGGTCGCTCGCTTCAGTTTTATTGTTCCCGATTGTGAGTTCGAAAATAGTATTTACGATGTGATCTTACACTGTTTTCGATTTATTGAACGAATAAGCCGTAGCTGCTAACTACGATTTCTGAAATTCTGACTATCGTTTATTCGTCATTTTCGTCTGGTCCGACGGTCTGTTCACAGGTTGCCACGGTTTATTTTAATATTCAATTGTTTTTTTTTTTTTGTTACTATTTGCTAAAGGTACTCTGAACACACTTATCGTAATCATACATATACTTACGTAAATTTAATTTATTTCAAAATTAAAGATGAAGAGAAAGAAATTTCTTGCCTTTTCTTCTACTCAATACGTCAGGTACTTACCTATTCTAATCGTCGTATTCCTTATTCCAAAGTGCCTGGTGGTTTTGGATTCTTAACATAAACTTAGTCAATAAACATCTGACGTGTTTAAAAAGTCAATGACTTGTCGACCAACCTTGAACTAATACGGGTACCTATATATCGAGATCGAAACAAAAACTCTTGACAATAAAGCCGCGGGTTACTGGCTCCTTCAAATTGTTACAATAACATAGGTACTATTGTTTCTAACTCCGCTTCAATCACGAACTGCTTCAAATAAAATTAAGAGCCGAAATTTGAACACAGCCAATGAATTTATTACCATAAATTAATTCGAAGAATTTTAACCACTAAATTGTTAGGTTTATAAAAAACATGCTTTTAAAAAATATCAAATTAAAAAGTTAAAAATAATTTTTAAAAAAGCGTGAGGCGCTTTGTGCCATAACTTTTGTATATTAAGCGCCTCACGCTTTTTTTAAAATTATTTTTAACTTTTTAATTTGATATTTTTTAAAAGCATGTTTTTTATAAACCTAACAATTTAGTGGTTAAAATTCTTATTCATTTTAGTTTGATATTTTTTTAGTTTTATAAACTATATTTATTTTCAACCTTTTAGTTCGATATTCTTTTTTTAAAAAAAAGGAACGCACGAACGTATTGAAAACGGTGGGACATTTTTCAGTAATGAGTCGCTCACTCGTAGTCCAAAGAGTTAGAGACGGACAAACAAACAAGCAAGCAAGCAAATAAGCAAGCAAGCAGAAGCAAGCAAGCAAACATACAAGTGAAGCTAATAAAAAGCATTTAAAAAGTACAAGAATTAAATAACTTACATAAAATCTTTTACTTTTAGGGCCGCTTTTTTGAGTTATCCCAAAGATACAAAGTAACAACACTAAAAACAATGGTTCCGAAAATTCGGAATAAGTTATGACATCCAAACATCTTCTATCAACATTGTATAGCATTCCTTTCATATCTCAAATTAAAACACACACTGGGATAATCATTTCGAATCAGTAAATTAGATGTGAGGTTTTAATAGTAAAATACCAATTCGAGGAAACATCTCCGCCTGAAATGACGTACCTATAAATATTATAACGACAAGAGGGCAATAAAACTTGGGTACTTAATTCAGATGAGTTTTTATATTAAATGTTTATTTAAGTTAGTATGACAATAAATTTAAATAAATGTTGTTTTTATGGGTCAGTAAAAATCCAGTTTTATTTGGCGAAGAAGCTGAAGAATGACAGTTAGCGAAAGTGGTCAGTGTCGTACAGAGGTCCGATACCATACTGGGCGACGCGCGACGCTGCGCAGACGTCCAATTAGAGGGAATGTGCTCATGCGCATGCGCCCCTCTGACGACACACACAGGGAGTTGCGATTTATACTTCAATGATCAATCCCACACTTTATTGCATCTCTAGGCACTAGCTCTTAGTCCAAGATTATAAGGTTCCCCAGACATCTATTCTCCATCACGAATAAGGCATTGTAAGACGCAATTTACGCTCATATCTCCTTGATTATTACATACACGGGTAATACATGCCAATCACGTTTTGGCAGAAAGTGGTAATTGTAACTCCAGTTGGTAAGACATCACGTTTTCCGAAAATATATTAATATTGGTATGTAGGTACATACATTATAATTATATGTATTACCTACATATAATTATGTATCTGCCCAATTTCAGCGTCTACCCATAATTACAGTGTCGTCCAAAAACGAAAAATATATACATAATATTAAATAAAAATTGCAAATAACTACGGTATAAAGTTATCAACGCTAAAAGTCGTCCGAAAAACGGGTGAGATTAAACTTAAGAATCAGGTTTGAGATCCGCCTGTAGGGACTGTAGCGCGGGTTCTCCTTAAAAGGCGGCTTGTCGACAATAGCCTGGGAACTCAGCTCATTTGAGGAGAAAATATCATGTCGTGTCGCTTGCTTCGCTAAATCGCTTTTTAAATGGGACTTGGTTGGCGACGCGTCATGAACAAATATGAAGTGAAGATGAATCCCCGTAATTAGTTCACAGTTGGTTTTGCAAGAGAGAAATACCAGCGTTTTTATAAAAGAATGGAGTAATTATAACATATTATATAATTACAGTGAAACACGTGTGAAAAGTTGAGACCCTAAAGTTTATAAAATGTTAAAGGTAGCTTACATTCCTAACTACCAAAAGACATGACAAGACCATCTTATTAAAAATTATTTTCTATAATTTATTTGCATGCATTTAATGGAATAGTTAAGTTCGTCATTTTCGTCATTAACACAAATTCCTTGTAACTTAGGAATTATGTTTGTAACGAATTTTACCCTATAAATATTTCAAAAAAAATTAGGAAATATCATGTTTTTACAATCTGTCTCTAAGGTCCGTATTACAGAACGTCACTCAAAACTCAAGCTCTACTTATGTCTCGTTTCAAGCCATTTGATTGGTTGAAACTAGTTTTAAGTAATGCTTAAGCAGAGATCAATGCTTGAGTTTCCTTCTGTAATACGGACCTAAAAGTTTGCGATAGCGTCATACCTACTTTTTACCTTGAGTTAAACAAACAAGGGGCGACCGAGGACTACACGATATCAGTTGGATTATCACTAGGTACTTATCTCTCTACGATAACAGATAAATTAACGAAAACTCCACATTTTTATATCGTTATCACCACCAACTACCGCGCCGGTTATTAAGATTGAATTAAATTAATAATTCATTGTATAATGAAGCAATAAGCGTGTAGCACTATCGACATCGTTTTCTTTGCTCATAAACCTATAAGGTTTTACAAGCCTTTTATTTTATCGCCTTGTAAATTATTTAATTACTGCAAGACCGGTTTCTGTACCGATTAAGACGAATAAACCAAATTAAAGTTATGGATTCTCGAGTAATGGCTTAAGTTGGCCTTAAAATTTTACTGACTCGATTCTGTTGGTCCACAGAAAGCTAAACGATGTTATATCCAACTTGAGAGTCAATGGCTATGACCTTGCACGCGCTAACGAAGGCTGCAGGCCGTACAAAGCTGGACCCCAACAAAAAGAAATACAAAGTTCCCCGCGTAAAGACCTGCCACAAAAAATAAACCGGCGATGTTCGGAACGTGAGCGCGTCGCTCGAAATATTCCAACTCAAAGGATTCGCTTTGGAACAAAGAGCTGAGTGTATTATGACAAAAACCTTTAACTTGTCTTGCTGTCAGTTCGAACAGTTGAGATGAATTAAACTTAGTTATTATAGTCAATCAGTTTTGTTCAACTATTAACCTTCCCATACCGTTAACGTTACATTCATTTGATTTGTGTGGAATTTATTTTATTTCATTTATTTTGACAGTTCACCTACGTACATTGCGTTATGTATGTTTCTTGAGTAGACGAATTTATTAAACTTATAAACCCATAGATTAGAAATACTTATCCTTGAAAAGGATAAGTCCCGGTTGCCATACGAACATCTAGTGGCAGTCGTTGGAGCCCTCAAAAGTCCAACAATTGGGTTGTGGAGGTCAGACGGCAGTAGGTTCACGGAAAATAACGAAGTTTAGCCAAATCAGCAGTTAGACTCCAAAGCTGAAAAAGCTTGGGATGCAACTGGGATTAACGCTGAGATGATAATGAGGATGACTTATCCTTCAAAACTTACGGATTGTGACAGTTAAGGTGCTGTAATAAAATCAAAACGATATTAATTTTCTATCGAAAGCCGGCAGAATTATTTCAATGCGTCATACAACGATCCATTTTTTTTTTTTTTTTGCTTTGGCACCAGCATTTCAGAGATAGGAACGTAATATCACCACGCTATCTGTTAGAATAGGGACAGATGTGCCTGAATTGGGTTACTTCGATAACGCTATCGAACTATTGCGCGAATCAGACCTTCAATCTGAATAACACTTTAACAGTTCTCTCAATCCGGAACCATTCTTTTTATTTTGTTTAAATGATCTGTAACTGCCTTTATACGGATACCGGTATCGTTTTTTGTGCGCTTTTTGTGGCTTACCTACGTGATAAAATGCAGCCCGAAGTAGGTCTTTTCCAAAAAAGTTTTATTTCCTTCTCAACATTAATTTAAAAAGAGTTTTATAACCTCCGGAAAATGCATAGAATGTACTGTATTGCTTTTTATATAAAGCTTTCATATAAATTAAAAAGTTATTTATTTAAACTTTGTGTTGCTTGTGTATCAGTTTAAATGTTAGTAAATGAACCCAGCATAGGTACAGGAGTGTAGGGCAAAGATTCCTTAAAAAAAACTCGGCTGGCACTTGCTATTTGCGCTTTTTGAACATAAAAATTACATGACAGTTCCCAAATTAAATAAAAATTGGCTATCCTTCACCATAATTAATAATAATTTATTTCCAAAAGCTTAGTACACATGACTTATTATACATAACATGTGGCAACAATTTCAATTAAAATATAAGAGTTTAGCGTCTGTAGCCGAACTAGGCATAGCCTGTGAATCATACTAAGAGAGTGCCAATCAAAAAGGCATATATAATTAGGTACATTAGTGCTATATAAAATACAGCTATACACACAATATACCTAGACTCACCACCTACATCCTACTGGCCTTTTCCCTTCTAAGTTGGGGTCCAATCAAACGGAATCCAGCTGGGTATCAGTATTTTACATGGACCTCCACAAACCAGTTACTGGGTATTATGAACTTTGGTAAGATGGTTAAGAGTGTTTGTTAGACTTTCAGACTAATGACTCGTTACATCTGTCAAAGATAACAAATAACAACCGGGAAGCCATAATATGCTTTCCGAGGCACTGAAGGGGATTGTTATGTAAAGATGGTCAGAAATCCACGTAGTAACCGCGACAAGCGTAGCGATTACAAGCCCATCTATCTTCCATTTACAAACGATTCATCATCATCATTTCAGCCGAAAGACGTCCACTGCTGGACATAGGCCTCCCCCAAGGATCTCTACGACGACCGGTCCTGCGCCTCCCGCCTCCAGCGGTTTTCTACGACCTTCACCAGGCCGCCAGTCCACCTTTTCGGAAGCCTACTCACGCTGCGTCTTCCGGTGCATGGTTGCCACTCGAGAATCCGTCGGCCCCATCGGGCATCGGTCCTACGGGCAATGTCCCGCCCTACTGCCACTGTACTGCACTTAAGTTTACAAACGATTAGTACCTACTGATAAAATAAACTATTAATAGATATAAAGACAGTAATAACAATAACAAACAACAAAGTTGAATCACTTCTGTAAGCTCTTGTCATCTTAACTACGAATGCCTATCAGCAGCTTGTAAGTGGCCAGTAACTTGGGTCACGGGTCACGTAAATAGTGATCGAGAAGAAATATATCGGTAGTCACAATCGACGAGTGTATACATAAATTCTTGATATCCCAAAAATAGGGACATTACTTTCGAATGTTGACCTCTTGGACCTTATTAGGTTTATTTATCTTAGTTTTTTTTTCTATTCGCATGAAGTATTATTTCGTTATTTGAAGTTTTTGATAATAATGTTAGAGCTTGTCACAGAATTTTAGAATTTCAGTTGGGCTTGGAACTCACCGTGTACAGTGGTGGCAGAATCTGGCGGAAAATGACTTAGGCTCTCTTGGTAGAATATGGCCCACTTCTTCTTACAGAGATGAGGCTTGTGACCCAGCAGTGGAAAACATTATAGGCTGATTATGTTATATACATATAATGTCGGAACTCATTTCGTATTTAAGAGTAGCTAAGTTTGACCAAATTATATAGGATCCTTATATTTCTCAATGAAAATGCATGCTCAATTATGTACTCCGACTTCTAACGAAGTGAGTTACTTATTAAATTATAAATACAAGTACAATGTTTATCCTCTCGAAGACAAAGTAGTTTATTCATATAGTGTAATAATCGAAGTGATTGATTAATTCAATGGAAGCAGCTGCCCTGTGATTGAGTCGCATTCTGCATATCAATTGCTTCCAATGAACCGCGGACTATGGCGGCAATTCAGTCGCCTGCATTCGTGCAATAAATAGCTCATAAAATCATAAATCTTCCATATTTTTAAGTCATGAATCACATCAAATTTATTGCACAAATTCTATTTTTGTATTCATCTTTTGTCGTGTATCGTGTTCACCACTATTGAAATTTCTTATATAGTATTTTCAATGTGACTAGCTCACTGAACTAGCCGTCGCAGTCGCTACAGCATGAGTTACAGGCGTTTATTCCCAGGTCGATTTTTTTTTCTAACTTTTTCAATAGCTCCCTGAGATTTCTGGATTTGTATCTTATTGATGCCACGATAGCAATAGGTTCGCAGCTTTTATATGAGACTGAAATAACTGGCGAAATATGCTACAGGCTACAGCACATTTTCACCCTTAGTACAAAGGAAACACCTCTGCACAGCCCTACGAGAAGACTAGGCGTGATGTTATGATATTTTCACTACATATAATTAACTTTTTATGTGCTGTTTACATTTTTAGCTGTCACAATCATCTCGAAATTCAACAGTACTGTTAACACGTTTTAATTAAATTTGATTATCCACTAAGCGGTACTTATAACGTATCCCGCATGCACACAGCATTAACTTACTTTACTCAAACAAAATATGTCTTAACCATCAATTACGGTACACAGGTAGACTGTCAGAGGCGGCTATTAAGGCGGTAATAACCATATACTACTTAATTACCCTGAGATTGCGACAATTTGAGAGCAGAGATCATTGCTCTACTACTTGACGTTGTCGGTTGTTAATTTGAATAAAGTCGATGTTGAGCTGTTCGTGTGAGGTTAGTGGTGGTTCGAGGACTGGTTGAGTGCGCAGTTGTCGGGCCGGCGGCGCCTACGCAAGGTGGGCGGACGTACTGGCCCATGCACTTACTTGATCTTGAATTGTTTACTGCCTATGTTGCGTATTCGTCATTTCGTTTTATAGTCCGCTGTAATGAAACCCTGTCAGACATTCCTTCAGTTGGGATTGTTAGGAATAAATTTACGAGATTTTGCAGGTGTGTTAGAATATCTTATTTAAGATATTCTAACATTCATCAAAAACATATTGAAATTTATTACAGATTACAGTCACCTACTCAGATCCTACGGAATCGCCATCTTATCAGCCAAAAGACTTCCAATGTTGATAGATCTTCAACGAGAATTGCCATTATGTTTGGTTGAATATCATAATTGTCTTCATCTTTGTCTTTATGAATGAAACTGAAATTACATATCTTCAGAATCAGACTCATTGAAGGCCAAATTTCACGATCCAAATCAGAAAATAATAATCACGACTTAGAAACTCCACTCAGCTTCTTACATGTAACAGTTACATACCCTGATAAGCATACAATACTATATACAAGGCTGCAATCTCAAATGGAATCTAAATGTTATCTTCCATAATCTGCAATAAACAATACAAGTCGAATCGAACTGGATGTGGGCGCACTATTCACAGTGCGCAGAAACATACATTATATTCTTATATTGTATATTCTACAATATATAAGAATATAATGTAAATGTATATGTATACATTTACATTATATTCTTATATCTGATATCTTTATATCCTAGTTCCTACACAATAGATGTTGACCACAACTTTAAAGAACATCACAATGTCAAAAGCCTCGTACTCAAGCATATAAAAAGTAAGTTCTCCACTACTTGATGTAAGGAACCGGGGTGGAAAACAACACACTCTTTTTATTTCTAAAACATTGGTAAAAATACAGAAGTCGTAATTAATAAAATAAACTCCATGTCCCGCTGCCAGTGGCATATCAATATTGTAATTATTTAAGGGAAACACCTCTGTCCAGCCCTACTAGAAAACTGGGCGTGATGTTATGATATGTTCACTACATCTAATTTATTCATATTTTTATATAATTTACATTATCTTTACATATAAGTAATTAAACGGTGAAAAATAATAAACATTACAAAATAAATCAATAAACCACATTATAAAATTCCTCCGTTTTTACATTATTACGTTGTTTGTATTGTGGACATAATATTACCAGCCCATTCTCCTCCATTTCTACCATATTTTATACTGTCCAAAAGTACATTTTCTATCACGCTCTGTTGCATATCTACTATCATTAACATACCTACATTGTTTCTTATGTCTTGTGTTTTAATTTTGGTGTACAATAAAAATTATTCTATCTATGTTTTCATCTTCAGTGAATTAATTAGGTTGTCTATTGTGCATTAGTGAATAAGTATATCAACCCATAAGTAAATGTCAGTAAGAATACTTGTTTGGCAGACTATGTTCAATTTTAGAGATTCTGAAAAATAGTACGAGACATTAAATTTAAAAGCAATAAAGTGGTAGTAAAAATAAATATTTTTGCTACCACGACATTGTTTTTTATATGCTGCCAACTTCATTTTACCTACATATGCAGATATATTGTTACAAAGTACTTTATTTATGTTCTCGTAGAGCCGGAGGATAAGGGTCTTGATTTTCTCTTTTGTTTCTGAAATATGGGGCTGATGTGAAGTATCATTATGATGAAACAGGAAAAGGCTAGCTCTACCGCATCCGATTTTGAACCTTCAAAACGATCACCCTCATTTTCGAAGTACATGGAGCAGTCTAAAATTATTCGCATAAAAATAAAAGCTTCATTCTAGGCTTTGGAAAAACTGGATGGAATTTTTTTATGACTCTCGTAATAATCAGATACAATCGAGAGAGGAGATTAACGTTCGGCGATATCACATATCAACAATTCTCTATGTTACAAGTATGTACTTACTATAATAAATGTAAGTCCAGTATCCTAAAATAGCCGAGCAAATTGTTGCACTGCAGATAATAATTATGAATAAGGTCTGTCATACTGATAATATCTACAATTATAACCGTAATATTGGCTAATCCTAGTTTTAATTGCATTTGATTCAGTAATTGGTACTTACTATTGGCTAACAGAATGGAGTCGGTGCCAACAATTATCTAACGGTAAATTATAAAACAATTTGAATATCAATGGGAGTGCATGTCACTATTTAAATAGTGAGTATAAATTTGCATTAGCTTGATTACTAGAAGTGGTGGCTTAAATAGCATTCGTTTCATCGTTTGTGCTATATTTAGTACTTACGTTCTAGAATGGTCTGCGAGCTCTTTTACAATCTATATGGAGAGTTTGTTCCGCCACTTCTTCTTCCCAGCGAAAGCACTAGGAAGTGTCGATGGGTGGGCGTTTTAGGGGAATGTCATATGTAATATTGACGTTCAAAAAGTGCTTATTCTCGGCCTGATTTGAATAAATGAGTTTTGATTTTGATTTTATAACATGATTTTCACTCTTCTGCTATCTTTAATATCTGTTATTTTCATTGAGTATAATGTACATAATTATCAAGAGATAGGTAGACCTATCTCCGCCATTAGCGGACCCCGGGCTCCAACGCGAAAGCCGCGGATGCAACCGGGATAAACGCTGAGATGATGATGATGATGAGGTAGACCTATCTCTAGCCAGCCTTTTTCGAACTATTTATTTATTATATTGTTTATATATACACACAGACAAATGCATAGGAATATGGCAAAAATAAAATCTAAGTGAGACTAAGTACCTGCGAAAGGAAAAGTAAAACATAATTGTAGACAATAGTGTATAAAAACTAGAAAAAAAATGTGAAAGTTCTAAACTAAAAACAATAAATTTACCTACACGTATACTTAATCAAATTAATTACATAGGTATACTTTTACATAAACAGATAATAACTATGTAAGAAGTGGTCTGCTTTGATTAATTTCTTATGAGTATGTCTAAACTACTTTAAAGAAAAGAAAAGAGTAAAGAACTTTTGTTTTCTTTTTAACAATTTTCGTCATTTTTTACAGCTCAACCAACCATTATTCCCGTAGCCCTCCTCATCGTCCCATGAAACGTCCTTAATATTCTACAACATGCGTCGCTAGACGCTAACCATCAATGCTTAGTAAAGTTGTGAGGAATCGACAGACAAATGGATGGCAATCGTGTTCTCCGGGGACAGACCACCGAGTTGTCACTTCAAGCAATGTTACGATCTCAAAGCAGACATCTTATTACCGAGCGCGTAGAGCTACTACATAAACCTGCTGCGTTTCCTCACTTCGTATGCTGCCTATCCCGTTACGAGAAAACGTGACGACGCATATATACATAATAATATATACTAATACATATTTACATAAACAGGATAAAGGATCATCTGCTACACATAAAGATCCTGGAGACATTTCAAATAACCAATAAATTCCACACCTGACTTCAGTTTGTTTGGACATTTTATTTTTGACAGACGCCGGTCGTGCAGAGCAGTTTACTACAAGTTTATAAATACCGTCTGTAGATAAACAAGAAATAGTCGTTGATGTTGCTTCCGATAATTGGAACACAATTTCTGGAGTTACTGCTTGTTACAGGCAATACAGGGGTTATTATGGGGATGTTAGAGCGATTACACAGATAACACTATGGTTAATACTTTACCTCCAACGCCTCGTAAATCATGTGCAAGCGCCATAATTGGAGCTTCACGTTAAGTCAAGCTCTCAGACGATTATTAGGAATGTGGAAGCAGCTTAAGTTTTTTATGTAATCGCGTCTATCGCTGTAATAGGCAATAACCATACAACTGTCTTTAAACCTTATATCAATATTGTAAAATACATAAATCACTGTATTTGCCGCTATAAATTTGTTTTGCGCTAACTTTTTCTGAACATGACAGCCTTGCAGCCTAGGTAAGTATGTACTATCTTTTAAAATATCTCATGAAGTGGAACCAAACATTCAATTCCTATTCAAAGTTCAAAACTTTTAAATGACCAACTAAACCGCATACAAATAAATTTAAATTGTAACAAATCTCTTCTCAAATATTTATGTTATTGAATTTCCCGCATTGCCCCAAAGACACTCATCAGAGTAGCGTCGTTAGTTGCTCCCCGCTGAGCCCGACGTGTGAACAATTTAATTGGAATAACGGGGGGACTGCAGCCCCACTCATAGACACGGGATTAGTGAAACGAGACGCACGTCATTACCCACTATTTACATACACAAAATAAAAACTTATTTATTTATACGATATAAAAAAGTAAATTGAGTGTCAAACAAACATGAAACTTTTATTACCTTCTCACATTCAAACTGACAAGTACTGAGGAGTTATTTTTCATCCAAACACAATAAAAATCTGTATACATATGAAAGGGCACAAAAACACGTATTTTCATAAACAAACACGTTACAATATCACGTCGAACGGTGAGAAAATGTCTCCATTTGTGTGTAAACTACTAAAGTTACGTATTACACCCACGTACAAGGTATTAGTTCAAAAGCTTTGGAAGTTGAGACCATATTCGAAGTACGTGCATTTACATTCACAACTATAAAGTACACTGAATAGAACTGAGATGTATTCTAACCTTTATTTATGGTGTTGGCATACATAAAGATTGATGAATGTGCAAGGAACTTTCATGGAATGTGAGAATACGGGATTGTATGGGCTTACTTACTGTATAGAGTCCATTTATAGAAAAAATGCCGTAATCGCCATGCAAGCCTGTTTGGATAAAACCTCTTTAAACTTATATGAAAAAATATAAGAGCCGTCAGATATTTAATTCAGTCATAGTTATTGACAAAACCTGTAATTTATTTATAAAATAACAGCGTGTATACAAATATAGCCTCGGTAACGGTCGGTAATAATAACTGTGGGTTAAATTACTTAAAAGCGAGGCTTTAAAACTACTAGTTGTGGTCCGTAAGTAATCGAGCTATCTACTTATCGGGACTGCAGTGTCTATGACCCAGTATTTACGTAGAGTGCAGTGTCAGATATAATGTTTGCACTTTACGATCTACATATATACAGAGATGATAATACGTGATCTGATAACGTAATTTATACAAAGTGATGTAAACGCTTTCTCGTCAATAAAAGTTGTTGACGATATGAAAACACAAATATTTTGTCTTGCGTGGTGCCTACTCTTGATATCTAAACTTTATCTATTTGTAATATTTTACAGATTTCATCGAATAAAGTATCAAAAGCCGCACAATTTCGGGACAATATTGACTCGGCTGCTAACAATAACTTTGTTTTAAACAGTACAAAGTACTTTATGAACTCTTCATCAAAGTAATAAAACCATAAATACTTAATCCATAATGAGTCCTCCATGTGCGTCATAATTAAAATATTAGGTTCTCATAGAACACATTCGTAGAAACTTTTTTATTCGTTGACATCCGTTTAAAACAAAAACTACACCGCCTTGTAAAAAAAAAGAAACTATTGCGACAAAGATCTTAGAACAATCAGACCGATAACTCCAATTGGTAAAACCGAGACAAAATTAGTTTTGTGACTATAAAACGAATTCCCAGCTTTTGCTAAACAATTATGGACGTTAAGTACAGAGTAAAAGAACATGTCGTATAAAATATTTGGCGAATTTAAACGCAGTGACATCTCGGTCAGGATATAAATAAAGAGTGGGTCGAGGATATATCGCTACCGCCACCCGCGGGGAGACGTTGGATCTCTTCCAGCTTCAGATACACTCGAGCTAGTCTAGTGAAAAGTAAACGAGACTGAAATTGTGACTCATGTTAGCTTGCGTTCCTTAACTTCCTTTTCGACAACATCTGGTCTTGATAAGGTCGAATCAAATTGTTAAAGTTCAAACTAAAATTGCTCCTTTCTTACTTAAATTTTACTTACTTCGGTCATAAGCTTACGGGTGTTTATATATTACGGAAGACGTTTTGAGAGGAAGGGGATCAGAACAAGTCTTATTTCTTATTACTTGGGGTAGACTATTCCAACTTCTAAGAATCACAGAAGTAAACAAAAATCATACGACCAAAGTTTATGACCTTTCTAATTTTCTTTGCCCTTCTATTAGATCAAGTAAGATTAAAAGAGGAGAGGGGTTCATTCAAGTCTTATTTTTCTCACGAAAGTGGTTAAAATTGTCTTACATAATATGTAAATGAACAACTCCTATGAACGTTGTACATAATAAGTACAACATACATAATTAAGTATAATATAGCGTCTAGAATCAGCAGCAATTTAAAATGATGTTTTGAATATTGATTGATTAAATACATACTTACTATGTCGGCACATAAGCATGAAATAACTATATTACTTATTCATTACCTAGTAGTAATACTTTCTGGTTACTAAGTGCAACTGCCAAATCGTCGATATTTTCATGACATCGAGTAAAGACACATTCGTCAGTAAAATGTACCTAGATTTTTCCCAAGTTAATTAGTACATTAGATTTGGCTTCTAGTCTAACGTTTACAGCTGAATACCAGTATTTTGTATTTTACATAGAACACTCTATTTCAACCCTATCTGATCTCTACAACCTCATCATCCTTCTCATTTCGGCAGAAAGACGTCCACTGCTAAACGTAGGAAACCGCCGGCCGTCGTGTAAATCCTTGGGGGAGTCCCAAGGATTTACACGACGACCGGCGGTTTCCCTCGACCTTCACCAGGTTGTCGGTCCACCTTGTCGGATCTCAACAATCTAGTTCCTCGCTAATACAAAAACCCCATGGTAAGACTGTATATCACTTTTGGGGTTCTGATAACCCGTAACCATAGGCGTATCGATGGAGGCAGCTGCCCCCAAGAACCCCCCACCCCCCCCGGAAATTTTGTGGTTTATCTATGAACTCCACACAGTAGACACTAACAAAATGTACGGTGTAATTGCCAAAAAACCGCGCGCGACTATAGCGTATATTTTCAAGCCTAAGGAAGCTTGACTTGCCCCTCCCCCGCCCCCCAGGCCAGAAGAGCCCATGCCCGTAACGACAATCAAATATCGATGAATGATAGCCGGGGCCAACGGCTCAACATGCTTTCCGAGGCACATAGAGTTTTGTTATGTAAATATAGTCAACCATCCACGGACCAGCCTCAGCAAGCGTTGCTTAACCTGATAGATCGATCTATGTGGCCGTTATTACTTCGCCACAAGCCCCTCTCGTATGACTTAGTTGAGTAATCAGGAAATGTTTGTACAATATAGTCTTTGAGCAAATCTCATCTTCCGCCTGGCGCCCCCTCCCTTAGTAGGTCAGTGTCCGATCTGCTAACAGAACCACATTCAATCCATGTTCATGTTTTGCGTTAATATTTTCCTTGACGATTCATCAAAATCGAGTGGCTATAAAAATGATGTGTCATTGTGCTATGACTATGAGACAGCAAATTCTAGGAATTTGCCAATTGCGCTAATCTTCCAATGAAATGTTAACTTCCTAACGGAAATGAATATTTGAACATCCAAATGATTCAAACAGCTAAACACAGTAGCAGTAAATTTGCAAGTGCTACTAATCCAGTGAAAAATTTACTATCATTGTGAAATAAGCCGACGATTACTCAATCCAAATCATTTAAAGAAGACTCAAATCGAAATTTGAATTTACGTAACAAATGCATGAGCTGGTTTCAGGTGCCAAGTGCATTTCCGTCCTGGCAACTGGAACAATTCCTTTGGCGGCGACCCTAATCACTCGCTAGGATGACAGCGATGGTTTCGGTCTAAACTAGACCGTTCACGGTTGAGATACTAATTTTGTTTGAAATATGTAGTGTTAGTAGTACATATCTTACTTATCATTCAGCAGTACTTGCGATACAGCAAAAGATTCTTCATCTGGAGCTTGCTCAAGCACACTGCTTGGGCAAGTTCTAAGAATTCCAGGTAGGTAATTAGAGTCGATATAAATTTTGCTAAACTTGTCACTTGCTGATGTCTAAAATCCATTCTCTTATCTATAGAACAGAAAGGATCCCATAGTCTAAGCATTAGCTAAAGTAGAGCTATAGCTCTTTAGCAAAAGAATTCTCCCTATTCCTACCAATAGATTTCTGTATATCGCTATTCCTTACCCAGAGAAGTTAGAAAATTAATTTTGCAATCTATTTTCATTGCTGCGTCCGACAACAAGTCTCAACATACTTTAACGCTATCTCAGGAATAGTTCATCAATAGTGACATATCGATCTTAATCAGTGACATCTCTCGAAGTGTATGCACGTGATGATGCAGAATTAGCTCCGCCAGCTGAGTGCAATGCTCGGCCTGGCGCCGCTCCGCACTAGGTCACAGCCCCGCTCTCGTATCGAGATGTATTCCGCTCATTCATTACATATTCCGCAGCTTCTATACGATACCCATTCATGAGGCAGATAGATAATACGGAAGAATCGCAAGTAAAATACCTTTGACGCGTTGTAAGTTCTACGTTGCGGATTTTGAAAACAAATGCCAAATCTCTCACTGTTCTGTAGACCGTACTCTACCTTCTCTTGACTTCTTAAATAAAAACTCTACCTATATGGCATTAATTTCCTTTCTCTCTTTAAGGGTTATTTTAATGAATATGAAAATGTTCTTGTTTGACCCCAACTTCTCAGGTAAGTTCTTTTTATGACTCCTTTGAAATGCGCCCAGTACGACAGGTAGGGACAGGGCTTACACCAGGAGACACCTTTTTGTTGATCGGTCCCACTCAAGTTTAAGCCCTTACAGTACCATTGTACCTTTGGTATTTTTAAGAGGCTATTGTTTCAACTTATATAAGTACTCTTTAATTACAGTACTCGTAAAAAAATCTCCACCTGAGGTTACTTCTCAGTTTAAACTGTTCTATAAACTTTAAAACTAGCCCCAAGTTACAGAAAATTTAAGTCATCAAACAAGTTTACTTTATTTTTTCCGTCGAGCTCAGCATATAGGTACCTATACTGCAAATTACAATGGCTTCATAAATTCTTGATAAGCATTTCTGATAATTTTCATATCACACTTTTAAATAAGTTTTCGTACACTACACTTATAGAAGCAAGATCAACAGACCGATAGAGCATAAGGAAGGCGGCGACCTTCACATATGACATCATAATGTCCTCATTGCAGTAAGATAAGTTAAGCGCTTAAGAAGATCAGCACTCACCAACTTATGTTTGATCCATCTCCATTGACGGTGAGATGTTCCGCGACAGAAAATCCAAAATAAGAGCCTGGCTCTCCGAACTTTATCACTGGGATCCTCGGTTCTAGATTAAAACTTGTGGCACTATATAAAATGCACATAAATAAAACACTAGCGCACCTAACTTCAGCCATGGTGTTCACCGTTCGGTATATATTCGTGTTATAAATCGTGTTATCGCACCAATTCACTGTCTTCCAGTTATTATTTGGCACATCGCGACTTTCGTATAGTTATATCGTGCGACGTCGAGACCCCCAGCGCGGTTGCCGTCCGCCGGCCGAGTCAGGCAGAATATTCCCGCTAAACTCGGTTCGTATCTGTGTCTCTGCGTAGTCATAACTTGTTCTACACGCCTCGACGCTTGCGAGGTGCGCTCGTGGTAGAGGCAACTGAACTCATAAACTTTGTCAACTTTTGGAACAGCGCCCTCTGGCGAAAACACACTGAATTTAGAACAGAAAGCGACGCGAGTATAACATTTAAGTTCTTGTTATGTTTTGGTTACAGCGCCATCTAGTGTATAGATCTTTTATACAGCTTTAACAGAGCCATCTACAGCATTTTATGGTCAACTTTAGGAAGTAGTTCCATGCAATTTCGGGAGATGTCTAGGTACTATATGATTTTAATATTTTCAGTATGAGCGTAATTCAGATGTATCAAATCGCTTCTTTATCATCATAATTAAAAAGCGCGTAACTTCACTTATTCTACGGGCTTATTTAGGTTTAGACTTTAAATGAGGTTCAGGATGGGATTTCATGGGTTTTTCGGGAAAGTAAGAAAAAACATAATTAAATCAAATAGGCTCATTTATTGATTAACGTATTACAATATTCGAGAAGAAAATAACAAAATCAAATTATGTTCTGATAAGGTAAAATAATCATTATAAACTAGTCTTTTACTACTCTCTCCGGTACTAAACTTTAAAATTTCTATTTGATTGCGATTGTACATACTACAAATCAACAAGCTACAAATGAATAAAATTAAAATACTGATTAATCCTTGCTTTTGGAAAATACTAATAGTAACTTTAATTACTAACACAAAATGCCTTAGAATTTAGTAGAAGGCTGTAGACTCCACCAAGAAACTTCACTGACACGCGTCAGATTTTTATGATGACAGCCTATATTTGTGTAGTTACTATAGCAGTCTTCGCAGAGGTGATAATAGACGTGAGCTTGATGACCAGCTCGTAAGTATACTTTTCATCATGCAGCCGAAATAAGTATACAACCGACTTGCAAGCAGCATCGGTCTGACATTCAGACCATTATTCGGTGGCTCGAAACCAATCGATTGGCATTTGACGAAACCTATGTCGCGCCAGGTAGGTTTTAAGTATTACAATACCTCAATGTGTGACGACCATCGTCACGGGTATTGCAACACCATTCGGGCCTCGATATATATTTAAGGCAGTGGATGGAAGGTAAGCTCGGTCTGTGAGTGTGCAAAAAGCAGGTTCAACTGTGAGTCCAAGCCGACATTGAAGACCTTCACTAGCTTGGCGACGGCCTGGCCCGGCTCCCTGCGCACCAGAGCCACTCCCGACACCTTCATGAGATGCACCTCTGAGTCCACGGACCCACCACCTGTTGTGGCTAGCTTCACGTGACATGTGACATCCACATGGACATATTTCTCAATTGCCTGTCCCCGCTTTCCTGGTACATCCACATAGACAGTCTTTTCCTCAACCTGTGGCAAATCTGCGCGGAATACGCTAGCTTCTCCCAATTCACCCTGCAAAACAAACAAAAAACATAAGTATAAATAGAAACGAATCCTAAAACATCCGTCAAGGTTCTTTTATCAACTCCCATATTTTTGGCAAGAAGCCACACTAAAATGCAATTAGAAATTGTCCTTGTGCCAAAGTGTGTTGAACTTTAACACTATTATAAATAGAAAGAAGTAAACAAGTCTGTCAAAAAGAAGCTTTATCGTATGATCTGTCTTTGAACACGATCATGTTATCATGGCCGCTCGCCAAGGGGGTGTAGCCGGCTTTTGTTAGTGAATTACCATTCTGTCATATTAAATACGGCTTAAATACAATATCACAGGTAACTCAAGTTAATATTAGCAAATAAGAAGTTACCACTAACCCCATTTCCTGTGATGGTGAATTTCATTCCCGGATGGATAGCACGAGTTTCGACACCCAAACCTTCAGGATGCGAATCCGACCAGAAATAATTTTCTGGCGCATTGAGTGTGTCAGGTTTAAAGGTGATGCGCTTGCCGTATCCCATGCCGATGGACTGCAACAACATGCTGCGACCTTCGAAGAGATGCCTCCTGCTACCGGCCGGCTTGACGCGGTAGTAGAAACCAGGAATGATGCGAGGATCCACGTAGGTTCCTGAAATGATCAAATGCGTAATTTAAAATGATGTCTTGCAACAGCTAAAAATATCATTAAGAAAATGTATAGGAATAATAATTACCAATAACGGGTAGTTCATATTTCTCTAAGCCAACAATGCAATACTGGCAAGGAATGTCTTTAATATCACCACCATTGACGGTAACCCTTCTGGAGGAGGATTCAATACCAGGCTTGAGTTCGTAACCCTTCCTGAGCTGCTTGATGCCGATGGCGACGTTAAGCACCCGGGACAAGGTTGCATTTCCTCTGCCCTTTTTCAAAATGGCCACACCAGTCACAGGCACCAACTTAATAGCACCATCATTTTCATACCATTCAACTTTGCAAAGGGTGTTGATTTTAATTTTCTTGTCAATAGATCCATTTTCGTAAATCTTCTGTTCAATTTCAATTTGATTTTTCTGCGAAAATATTGAAAAAGTTGGTTAGAACCTTACAAATAAAGTCAAGATTTAAATTACTTATTATGTAAAACAACAAAGTCATTCGTTACCTGCTGCTGGACCACTTCCAGAATGCCCTGTGGTTCATGGTTAGCATCGTAGATCGTGAACTTGTCGCCAACAGAAACGGCCTCGATCTCAAACAAAAATCCTTCTGGCCTAGAGTCAGTCCAGAAGAAGTTGTCATTCTCATTAAGTTTGGATCCAAAGGGTTCGAATGTTAGGCGGCGGGCGTATCCACGGCCAATTGATTGCAAGGTGAGGGCCTTGCCTCCAAATAAGTACTTCGGCTTCACTGATAGGGGAGGAGCATCCAAAGCCTGGAAAATGATTGTCCACATTACTCATCGTGTTACTTAATATGACTATAGATTTATATTTTTACTTCTTAATTGTAATTCAACTGAGATTTAAATTATTTTTTTTTAGTTTATAAATAAAGAAGAAAATTATTGACATTATATATAATTTAACAAATGATACATTTATTTATTGTTTTTCAAATTGAAGTTCGTGATCAGTTACGACTATTTTTCCAAGTCATCATTGTTTTAGCACCACATGTGATTGTGTTAAAATGTTAGCGATATTTTAAGTAATATAATGAATAATCGAATAATTTGATGTTTCCCAGAATAGCATTCACAATGAAATGAAAAAATAATCATATCAAGACCACCAAAAATAAGTTTTTGTAACAGAACATTGATATGATTAACAACGGCCAAACGCCCTTATGAATGATACTTATGGTTTACCTATTATGGACATAACATGCTGCCAGCCAGTATGTCACTTTCGACCTGTCGGGTCTCTGCCGGTTTCTTGAAGTTTGTATGTCAACGCCGCTCTGGGCGAGGGTCTGAAAAACTGGACGATCCACATACCATCGCCTACAACGGTGCACACAACCAGTGGCAAATCACGCAAGTCAACAGTGTTGGTCGTTGATGACATTTTTATCCTAGAAATATCAGCAACGGACACCGCTACTCACTGAACTAACTCCCCAATATTCAAATTTACCGATTTCCCCTGGACTGCTGAACTCGACTAGCGAATGTTTTAGAATTCGATTTGCACAAAGATAGTTCGTCAATCAACAATAAAATCCCTTAACAGCTTCTTTAGACATCAGGGTATAAGGTTGCCATTACAACATTCAACTGATTTGAAAGTTAAAACTTTAACACAAAGACTTCGCTACAAAATTGTTCAAATAGGTAGTGTATTTAACTGACTGTTTGCATTTAAGTCTAAATAAAACGTATTTGTGGGCAAAATACAAAAGACGGAGTAACTTTGAGTGGGAACGATTTTTAGTGTTTGTGCATAAACATTATAAAGCATTTCTATGGCAACCTTATGTATCGCGCTCTAGTTAAAAAGTGAATAAAAGACAACTTACTTAAAAATTATCGATTGTGGTTACGTACAATGGAACTTTACGAAGATTCTACGAATTTAAATGAGGTTTGTTATTCTTGAAATTTGAAATACAATGCCGAAAAAAGTAGCCAATTCGTCATGAAGAATTTTCGTTTATTCCATGAACATTTTTGTAAGACTTGAAGAAACTCACCATCCTCTTGATTCTGAAAAGGATTATGCTTGCAAAAATGTTCTAATCTAACCACAACCGGTTTTTTGTCTTAATTCGTAAAATTTAAATAAATTCACGAACTTTAAGGAAAAATGTTTTATATTTCATTTAAAAAAAACGTTATTTCATTTATAACGAAGTAAAATGTTCAGCGCGGTAGCATGTCTAAAGTCAGCTGTTACGATTATCCAGATTCAACTCATATAGCATTCTTTCATCGACATAGTCGTTTCTTTCGCAGTCCAGTTTCAAATAATTTTGCCCGATTTTATGGATCTTCGTCGTTTTTCTGTTTGTTTTCCAGGGGGAGCTCGACATTGATGTACGAAAGCGATTCCATAGTGATTCACAATACAGTTTTGTCGATGGTTAAGCAACATTCAATATGATCAGGTGAGGAATGGTCTTCATTTCATAGTGTGATATTTACTTAGACTCTTTTTATATAAGCTTGGAAATGTGGAGGATTGCGTGTATCTGGTTAATTAACGCAATCATCAACACTTCTTTGATATAAATGAGACAATTTCCCACAGATCGGCGATCGAGGATGTAGTTGCGACAATGCTTAGACATACATTAAATTACTGGTCTCACCTGCATCGGCCTGACTTTGTAACGAAAGCCGGTTCTGACCCGGGAGTCGATGTACACGCCAATGACAGGCATTTGATGGGGTGCGTGATGCGGCACGCGGTACACGGCGGGAATGTCGCCCAGCGTGCTCGCGTCCAACAGGACCTCCTTATCGTACGCATTCTCAGACCAGAAGCCCTTGCTTGGGACATCGGCTGCCTCCTACAAAAGTCACGACATATTATTAAAACATTCTAAAAACCATTTATAGAATATATCACACAGTCACATCATTTTTTCTTTTTTCTCGGATTCATACATCAATCCACTTTTCTTCGGAAACTTCTTCAAAACTGTCGCGGTCATCGTAATGCACTTTGAATGCAAGCATTGTACCCATTTATTTACCGATTAGATTTTTTGTACTTAATTAAAATAAGTACAATGACCGACCTATCGGCAGTCAGATGAAGGAATAAACTAATCAAGTCCAAACATAAGCTATAGCTGCACCCAGTTGGCAAAGCTTAGGCGCCCCTGTGATGTTTCATAAAGTGTTGCCAATAGCGTGTATTTATTTATGAAAAATTACGTCGTAGTTGCTGTTTTATTGTCTACGTTTCATCTCAGACTGCGTCAATCATGAAACGTTGTTTAGTTTCATAACATTTAAAATAACTAAAGAAATGTAATTGTGAAAGCTGTCACTACTGCCAGGTATACACTATACAGTAAAAGCAGGTCAATGAATAATAGGTAATCACCATTTATACTATAGGTATGGAAATATACATATGTACTTTCAAGTATCTATAAAGGCTATCCACAACGACATCATTGTATTCGAATTGAGACCATAATTGTATCTCATTCAATGCTATTACTGCAGCATGTGGTGGACAATATCAAACAATGTCATATATGTACACCATTAGTAATGGTTTGCCCGTCTACAATCAAAAGCAAATAGATTTATTGATCCCAACTACAAACTACGGTCAAAGTCCATACGTCCGCAGATAATGTACAAGTTATTTTTAGAGAAATTTCCCAGCTATTTCGGCTATTGGTGGTGATCGTTGCGAATTCCGCTGCGGCTACGCAATTATCTGGTACAGGAAACACTATAACTTCTTGTTGAGGCCCGCGTCCTTATTTATTGATGAAGGCCAGAAACCTACCAAGTTTATGTTATCGACCTTATCCACCGCATGAGTAACGAGCCGGTGAAGCGTGATAAATGCCAAATCAATTTGAAGATAGCCAAATGAGAGAATGTTTTTCTACGAATAATTTTATGACGATATTCACTCTGAGAGGTGTTATCAATTTATTATGATTACCTCATTATACCGGTGTCTAGACGCGGGGGAGTCGTTGTGACGTTTGGCTAGGTTGATAAAGCGATAAGCGTAATTGCCGAGAATCGTGAGACATACTTTACGAAATTAGTAAACATCGGACTAAAAAATCTGATGTAAATGGCGAAATTCCAAACATTGCTGAGAACACTGTCATCCGCTACTTTATTTACTAAACATCAGAAAGCGTATATTCTCATTGACTTGGGTTTCATGAAAATCGAAACGCTATTTATAAAATCGACGTCGTTTGTGTTGTAACTTGTACGTAAGCTGTTCAGTCCGTCCACGCCCTTAATATCTTGCCAAGATTTTTTGCTAACCATGCTAGCCCAGTTGGCTCAGGATTTGAAAAAAAAATGCTCTGTACTTACAGGAATTTCTAGCTCCGGGAATGCTTCTTCGCCGTCGCTTTCATAGTCGCTTTGAGCAGGGAAGGAGGCTTTCGGTGTACCCTCAAACTCCTGATAGTAAAATAACACTCATATATATTCTATGATTCATTTATTTACTATATGAGATAAAAGAATTATCTTGTATAAATTATGGAGAAGAATGTTTGTTTATATATAACTGATAAAAAAAGAGGACAGCAGTAGTAGGCCTTGACTTACTGCGTCATGTAGGTACATACGTCACATGCTAACTATGTATATGAAATGTATCTCATAATATATGAAGATTCTAGACGAATCTAGAAGTTATCCGTCTTTGTAAAATAGATATTTATACATTGAATTCGTATCTTCATTACTGACGTCATATAACTTTCAGCAGTATAACTTCTTTCAACAAGTAAGCCCATTATATTAACTGATTTCAGTTATAAGTCATGCTCATGCATGATTATACGACCAGATTGTTTCATGATAATTGAATTCAATTGATTGTACCTATTCAATTTATTGAAAGTGATACTGAATTCACTATTTACTACTTATAATAAAATAAAGCACGATATTAAACATTTTAGTTCGGTTGAGACATTTTATTTTACAGCTCATATAAAAATTTAAACGTGGCAAATTTAAACGGCATTGTCTTTACCTGAGCAGGTGACATAGATTCACCGAATGCTGGTTCCTCATCAAGAGCGGTGGATGTACCAGCGAGACGCGCGCGAGTCAGGTTCCACAGGCGCTGCAGGGCCAAGGGAGCCTCCGATTGCATTTCCATAGCTGGGCTGGCGAGCATCTTATCTTCTTTCAATACTTCTCAGATCTGCCAAAGAAAATGTTAAATTATTCATTTGCTACTCATTATCCTGTGATCCCGAACATATGGCAAGTCGCTTTCATCAAAGTCTTTCGTATTTCTACAATGACTTGCAACAGGATTAACATAAGCTTTTCGGTAGCTTATGTTAATTCACTATTCCAACATCGTTTTCGCTGTTAGAATGTCATTTTGACCAGGCCATCTGAATTCCTGACCTTCTTAATATATGCAGTTGTCTTACATATTACGACATTCCTATTGTCATTCTTAACCTAGACGACAATTGAAGTTATATTATCAGATAAATTATCAGAGTTTTACTCAATAGTAGATCAATATCTCTTGACCTCTATTGGTATCATAATATTAATAAAAAGAACCCAAACCAGGTTACACACAAAGGTTCAATCGTCAAGCCATGGTCATCCTTAACCAAAGTTGACAAAACCGACATAATACACATTTATCTTATCGACTTCGTCCTGTTCAAAATAGAAGAACATATCCAAATACAATGGTATAAGGGTAATGGCATGTTACTGATAAGATAAATCTTTTTAATAGTCAAATACCACCTAATGTCCTCTGCCTCATCTTCACAACATGTGAAGATATAGGTGTGTAACATATATTTTATGCGGGATTGGTATTCTTGAATTTGAAATTATAACAAAAGTCTATGTTGGAGTATATTGTTTCCTCATACCCAATCGTACTACCGTTATCCGAGTTCACGACTGTTTCATAAGAAACATCGGCGTTGAGTAATAGATTTGACGAACGTTCACGTGTTTTGTAAAACTATGTTCACAAATGTTTTACGATTTAAACATTTGTTTCTGCTTGCTCATTTTCTATCTTGCTCCTTTCAGATTGGCGATATTATTTACGATATATGCTTCTTCGTTATTTTTCGCCAATTTGATTTATGTCCCACAGTAACTTTTCTATTGTGTTTTTGAGACATTTTTTTACGAATCCATGTTCTCATTGTGTATTATAGATATTTCTAGATCATTTGTGTGGTCTATGTCATAATTTGCTTCTTAATGTGAACCGTAAGGTAAGGTCTCGTGACGTTCAGATTATTTGATCAACTGAATTCGTGAAAACGTCAGAAGGACAGCAAGCTATTTCAATTCGTGGAAAATTTCCATTTATGGAATAGATGAATGAAAGGTGATTCACCTTTACCACCATATTTATAATCAGTGCAAATAACAGGGGCTTCCCGAATTTATCAAATTGCAAATATGATTGGCACAGAATGTCAGTTTATTTTTATATAAAAATAACTAACTATAACTATATACACACTATATATATAACTATAACTTTAACTATATATATATAGTTCATGATTTTTCTGCAGCAACAACAAAAAAAGGATGCTAAAGATACAATCCTTGTTTGGGAGAATAATCTTTTGGTCGATTGTCTGTTGTACTGTACAAAAAATAACGTTTACCTGCTCCTTTTAGAGAGGCCTTGCCTTTCCAAAAGGAGCAGGTAAAAGTTGAGAAAAAACAACTGAATACCAATTTGGGCGACACTATTCAAAAGTTCATAGTCATTATAGTCTGTCAGCCAAGCGTAACATTTTTAGCAAGACTTTTTTCTAGACGAAAATTGTAATTAAAACATGGGAAAATGCTTTTACAAATTATAATATAAAAGCACAAAAATAATGTTTTAAAGGAATGACCACACAAATGTTCATTTTTTCCAAGACATTTGGTTAGATCTGAACTTTAGAAGACCAAGATGAAAAATTTAATATGAAAAAGTAGGTGACATATAAATAATAGGCGCCACCAAGAGAAATAGTAGTGTAATGGAAAGTGATTTGGTTTAGCATGACGACGTAGCTATTCCAGCGGTAGTGAGCCCGTCGAGAGAGAAAGCGCTCGCCGATGAACAAGTCGGCCATTGGCAGCTTATTAACCGTTAGTTAAACCAGAATGTTCTCCGCTATAACATGTTGTGAATTTCTGCTATCCTTATTTGGCAATAATCCTTTACTTTCCGTTCTACTTATACCTACATTCGATAAAATTGATGTATTCCAAATAAATTTAACTTACCTAGCCTCAATATAAATTGACAACAGCTGTAGTTGACAGAACTCTAGGCTTCAATTCAGCGATCAATCTCCACAAATCTATAATAAAAAAGTAATCACAATAGTTTCAGCGAATGTCACACGGTGCGAGACTTCCAACTGTACAGGAGCGCAGCTTGATCACCACTGAGCGCTAACCCTCGCTACGGTGGTATTTTAAACTTACTGGTGCTCCCCGGCCGCACCGCGCGCAGCCGAAGGGGATGCAGATATGTGGTTTAAGCGAGACAGAAAGAGGACCACGCTCCGACCGCGTGCACCACCAGACACTTTACGCACACATCGACAAACAGTTACGCATGCGTCGAAGCTACCGATACGTCTGTATACGTCGAGGTCGACGTCACGGTCCCCTTTTCAGAGCGAAGGCGGGGTATCCACACCCGCAAAGTTTGGCACGTTGACCAACAGGTATCCACTTTATTCAAACTTTTGGAACTAGCCAACAAAGGGGATTCCGTCAAAAATAAAATAATGATGGAGCATTTCGTCACAGAGCACAGTCATTATTAGAAAAAGTAAATAGAATAATTTATAACGTCTTCCGAAGCAAATTAATGAGTTAATTATTGAATGCTAATGTAGCAAACATGTGAAATGAATCATGAAATAATGACTACACTATCACGTTTATAAATAAGAGTAAAAATATTCATCAAAACAAACTTAATATAATTCTATAATGGCTGAGGAATACCAAATGTTTGATGCACTGATCTAAATCTGTAGTCGAACATGAGCCACGTGCACGATGCCTAGATCACTGTCTCCACAAGCATGCAGGAACACGAAGCTATTCTTGTAATGGACAAGGCTATTTTTATCATCTAATTAAAATAGAGGACATTCATTGCTTATATAGTCAATTAATACAATCCTTACAAAAAATCTGTTCATCAAACCAATCACAGACTGTTTGAGATAGCAATTAAAATTTCATTCGTAATCATTCTGTTACGGTCGTTTTCAAGAGGACATTCTAATCGTAGCAAATTGTATACTTAGCAATAAATAGCCATTATGACTCTCATTATTACATCAAACGCCAGAAGGCATTCGTGGTTAATATTTGCTATACTATTGGTCACGATCCATAAATTGTTCTCAATTTGCTACTATACAAATGTCTAACAGTAGCTTACATAATAATGAACTATCACCAGAAATAGGTTACGTATGTACAATATGTATGTATAAAATGTGTCGGGAGTTTGGTCGTGGAGGGTCTCCAGATCATCCTCTGGCGCAGCATCGTTGGTCGTGTTGTTGGGTTAAACATTGCATCACCTCGCTCAACTGCCGTCTTCCTTCCTATTCACTCAGTTTTTTTGAGTGAATAGGCTTAATAAGCTAGTGCGTTTTACCATCAACGATTGCATCACTGCTTACCATAGGCGGGATTGCAGTCAAGCACTAGTTTATAACTAATTAAAAAAAAAACTTGTTCATACAATTCTACAGAATATACAAAGACAAGTTTACGCATTAATTGTTCAAATTAATTAGCTAAGTAAAACAAGAGCTGCAGATAATACCGTAACTCACTATTAGTAGCAATGGGTTTCATTTTGACAGTTTAACAAAATTCATTGCGTTATTTACGTTGTTGAGCAGACATATTTTTCGAACATATGGAGCAATGGATTAACAATATGCTTCAGAATGATTGCAATTGATAGTAACAGTGTGTTACGCAATTAGGGCACAGATTATGTATAACAAAACTCGTTCACCGCAACAAAGTAGTGTTATAAATTATATCTTTCGCAGACTCCTATACAAATTAGATGAAGCAAAATTCATGCGGAAACAAAGATAAGAGTAATTTGAGTCCACAGAGCTAATCATTGAAATCCAGACACAGCTTTAGATACTAACCAAAATAAACAAAGAAGATAAAATCTTGCATATCACAGGCACGTGCTCAGTCAGCACTACCTTTGGACTTGACAAATATACATAACAGACACGAAGTAGACGCCAAAGAATACACGTTAATAAAGTAATCAAACAGTCTATAAAGTAATCTGCAAGAAAGGATCGTAAAACGTCGTCGTCACATCAATGTAAATAATATCTCTATAACATCTGCAAATTTTGCAAAATTATTTACTGACTGGTCGGCCGCCATTTTGTCTTCGATAATAAACATTGCACCAATCGTTTAAATATAGAACTTCTTGAAATGTTTCAGTGCGAAATTAATTTCTTCGTCGTATTCGCAATCATATTAACACACGAAGAAAAAAGAAAAATTAAGAATAAACTAGCTCATTGAGCATTAAAAAGTTCGTCCACGTTACCACGTTGGATGGCAATGCTGATTCTTTGAAATTAATTAATTAATTAAAATTATAATGTTATACAAAGCACAGGTCCGTTCGTGTGTGGAGTACTGCAGCCACATTTGGGCTGGTGCTGCCAAGTGTCATCTGGCCACTTTGGATTCAGTGGAGAGACGTGCAAAGAGGCTGATTGGTGACCCTGATCTAACTGGAGTTGGTCTCCAAAGCCTAGAGCACAGGCGTAGAGTAGCCAGCCTTTCGGTGTTCTATAGGATGCATTTCGGGGAGTGTGCGAGGGAATTGCATGATTTAATTCCCCCATCTCCGTTCCACCAGCGGACGACCCGTCGTACGGCTGGTTTCCACCCTTACGTTGTTAACACCACTACGATCCGGACGAAGCGTTTCGCCTCCTCCTTTATACCGCGTACATCGAGGGACTGGAACAATTTGCCAGCGGCGGTGTTTCCGTCGGACTACAATTTGAGTGTCTTCAAGGCTAGAGTGAATAGGCTCTTAATAAACTAGTGCGCTTTACCATCAACGATTGCGTCACTGCTTACCATCAGGCAGGATTGCGGTCAAGCGCTGGTTTATAATATGTAAAAAAAAAAAAAAAAAATCATTCGTTACCAAAGACATTAAATTATTTTCAATTTTCTACAATAATTAGTTTAGTAGAATTTAAAATTTCACATGACATGAACCAATACTTACCTAAACTACTTTTAACACGCATGTTGAGATATTAATCATAATCAGGTCTAAACTACATATCTAGAGAATATCGTAATTTGACAGGACGAAAGTAATATTTTATCTTTTATCTTTTTCATAATTAAATAGAAAGAATAAGATGCATTGAACTTAAATTTTGTTTAGTTTGTCAACAAGGGAATCGGTGCCATGCTCAGTCAAAATCGGTCATTATGAGATCAGTGAACGACCATTCTGTTACTATTGTAATAGCACTGGGTACGGAGACTTGTGACGTCTACCAACTTCTACACAGGCCCATGGCCCAATAGTAATCAATTGTAACAGCACATACCTACTTAGGACCCATTAGCTTAATCAAATTTTATTCCGTGGTGCTTGGCAATCTGGGCTTCTCCCAGTTGCAATAATGTCCCTTTGTGCCGATTGGCCTAGTTCTGTTCTGTCTCCTGCTTGTTATGGAGGGAAGTGTAAAAAATATCTTTTTTCATACTCCTCCGCTATTCTTTTCTGATTAATTTCGTTGCGGGACCAAACAGTTGAATCGTTTCTCCGGGACTCGTCGAGCTTCATTGCTTCTTACTTCTTCTTCATTCTGGCTTTCAGGAGTTGCAGTGGGTGGGAAATGTGTGGCGGGTTTTGTCCCAAAAAAAAAAAAAAGGCCCACGGCCCAGTACGTTTTGCTCGATGTCACATGTGTGTGTTAATGTTGAGTTCCCGGAATGCTGATTGCCTCACAATGAATGTTTGGGTACCTAAGCGTAAATAGTGTGCACTTCCGAGGTAAGCCTTGGATTGTAAATTGAATAAGCCTTGAAGACAAATGTTGCATTTGGGCTTTGCCCGTGAAGTAGGTACTTATACTGCAAAGCGGTTGATCCACTACATTTTGGAAGTAGGTAGAACTGTCAATGCGCCAAAATTTAATGTATTTTGGCTGAAAAATTATGGTTATGACAAATTCTTGGTGGGAGGCATTGAGCTATTATTACTACGTACCATAACATCGGCTGCCGACAGAAGTTACCACTAACCCACCAGACAAAGTCTTGCCGCCTAGCGAATCGTGGTGTTCCGGCATGATGTCTGGTGAAGCTGTACGGAGGTCGGGTCTGAGCAGTTGTGTTGCGTTCAGATACAATGCGCCAAATGTTGTTGTGTCGGGACTTCGGGAGTTTGGTCATGGAGGTTGTCCAGATCAATCTCCCTCTGCTCTGGCGCAGCATGGCTCGCTCAATTGCCGTCTTCATTCCTATTCACTAAGTCTTTTTGAGTAAATAGGCTCTTAATAAACTAGCGCGCTTTACCATCAACGATTGCGTCACTGCTTACCATCAGGGGGATTGCCGTCAAGCACTTTCTTACATTGTTCGTAGAACCGATGGTCGATGGGGCAGTAAGGTTCTGGAGTGGCGGCCACGTACTGGAAGACGCAGCGTAGGGAGGCCCCCAAAAAGCCAAAAAGGTGGACCGATGACTTGGTTGAGGTCGCGGGAAGCCGATGGATGCAAGCAGCACAAGACCGATCAGCGTAGAAGGCCTTGGGGGAGGCCTTTGTCCAGTAGTGGACATCTATAGGCTGACTTTCTTATAATTATAATATAAAAAAATGTATGAAGAATACCGAGACAGCTTCGTAAATATAGATAGGTATAAAAGTTGATATGTTATTGTTTCATACTGGAGGACTAAAATATTATAGACGGGGTTACGTTACGGGCGACAGCACCTACATGTCGTCGCTATGCCGACCACTCAGATTATAAACTGATACCCACTCGATTCCCAGAAGCCATTGTATTACAAACATGACTCCCAATATGCTCTCGAAATGAAACGATGGTTGTTGTTCACAATCAGCGAATCACAATCTCAGATTCACAGAAACAACTGCAGGATACGGAATGAAAAACTATCAACATGCATACAGGAAAGTTAGATTATACGAGAAGTTTTTTTTTAATATAAATTATAAACTAGCGCTTGACCGCAATCCCCCCTGATGGTAAGCAGTGACGCAATCGTTGATGGTAAAGCGCACTAGTTTATTAAGAGCCTAATCACTCTAGCCTTGAAGACACTCAAATTGTAGTCCGGCGGACACCGCCTCTGGCAGTTCTCAGTAAAAAATTACCTACTAAACTACCATAAATGAACTTTTTCCATGGAATATCTGAATAGACAATCATAGTAGAATACGCCATCCTTGGCGCAAACCGCGTGATTTAGTTATGCTCCGCTCCTATTATTGCTTGCAGCGTGTTATATAACCTAAAGCCTTCCTGGATTAATGGGCTATCCAACGCACAAAGAATTTTTCAAATCGGACCAGTAGTTCCTGAGATTAGCGCGTTCAGACAAACAAGCAAACTCTTCAGCTTTATATATTAGTATAGAATATTATATAATTATTAAATAGGTGGGTATACATTGCAGGGAGGTGCTGTGGAATGTTAGAATGATTAGAATTATTGTTCCTTACTTCCATTTCAAAGATATTGTTTCTACAATGATCAACACACTCAGTTTAAATGTGTCTGACCCATGACTACTATCTGCTTAAGCGTCGTAAGTTGTTAATTTGAGATTATCATTGCCATGTGACATGTCATTTAAGATCATTAAAGAAAGTCACGTTTTCTTTAGCTCCACTGTGTTGTACACAAACACAGGGAAAAATTAAACAACGTCAGGGGATTCAGACCAGCTCCCCAAACACTGTCTCTTACTGTGTAGATGAAACCACCAGTGGTGTCCATAGCTCGTTCTTCCATACGTTGCTGTGTAAATACCTAACTACATAGGTAAGTACTTATGTCAATACTTACAATTAGTTCTTGTAATACAAACCGGTTTTATGCAGATACGGTAGTATCGTGTGTAGTGCTGTGTGTTTGTAGTGTGTGTGTGTGTATGTGTGTGTATGTGTGTGTTTGTAGTGTTAGAATACTAGTAGGTATTCAATTACTCCAGCAGAAATTGCTTACTTACTTGAATAAACTATGCTCTACTTATTTTACAATAACATTTTTTCTTTTTATTAGTATTATCTTTATTATACGGCTACATACAGGTACACTGTGCAATTTTAGCTGTCTTACAACGACAATCCACTTCATCTATCTAATGACTACTAAACATTTCTTTAGAAACGTATTTATGAATAATATTTAAAAATAAAAATATTAATAAATAGTTTGAAACATCCTCTATGTGAGCGCAGTCCGAGTCTTGCGTTCCGAAGGAACGCGGAATAGTACAAAAGCCAGCACATCGAGCTACTACAATTTGTCAGATTTCCTTATTAGATTTTCAACTTTATCTCTAAATCGTTAAAGCTCAAGGTTGATTGGGAATATCTGACAGTTTGGGGTAGCTTGATTTGCTGTCGGCCGTACAATCACCCTTTTTTTTTCTTTTTTTCTCTTCTATCACGAGCGCGCGTAGGGCCGCGGGAGTCTAAATTCTTCCGCAGCCCCACACTCTCGTGCTGGCCCGGTCTGCCCGGGCCTCGTCTCCGGCACGGGGTAGTGGGGTGTTAAGCTACCCCGTGCATCGCCTCAGAGGCGCGCGCTGACACTCGCGCGCGCCTCCGCCTCGGGGTCCATCGAATAGGGGGCGGGGACTTCCCCATGTCCCTCGCCCCTGGACCCATTCATGGGGGGCGGAAGAGGGCGTTATCCGCCCTTCTTCGGCGCCCGGTGCGTCTTCTGCGGCCCGGGAAGGGAGTTGAGATCTCCCTCTCCCGTTCCGCAGCTTCCTTCTGCGACATCACGTCCTCGCAGAAGGACACCACCGCGTCCCACGACTCTGCGCTGCCGGCCATCCTCCGCACTACTGCCGGCAGCGTCAGGTCGCCTCCTACTTCATTTGTGAGGACACGGCGCTGCTCCTCCCAAGCTACACACTCGGAGAGCGTGTGCTGCGCCGTGTCCTCCCCGCATTGGACGCAGTGGTGGCACCGAGCGTCCGGCTCCCTGCCTAGGCGACACAGGTACTTGCCGAAGCAGCCGTGCCCCGACAGCACCTGAGTCACCCTGAACGACAGGGAGCCGTGCCTTCTCCCGAGCCAGTCGTCGAGTACTGGCCGGATCGCCTCGACGGTAGCGAGGCCGGCGGTAGGGCGCATAAGCCTCTGCCGCCAGTCCGCCACCAGGACCTGACGGAGCTCCCCTCGGCGCAGCTCGATCTGCCGCTGCGCCGGACTGGAGCCCCGTGTCCGCTCTTCCTCGCGCCATCGGTACAATGACGCGAGTACTTTCGCCTCTAAGTCCCAGGGCGGGGATCCGGCCAGGACGCAAGCCGCCTCGTAGGAAATCATGCGATACCCGCGGACGACCCTGACGGCCATCGCCCTCTGCGGCTTGCGCAGAATGGCGAGTGTTCCGGCCGTCAGGTCCATCGCCCACACAGGGGCCCCATACAGGGCCATGGACCGCACGATTCCCACGTATAACCGCCTACAGGCGGCGCTCGGGCCCCCCATGTTGGGAAGCAACGTTGACAGCGCGCCTGCTGCACCCATCAGCTTGGGCGCCAGCCGCCGGAAGTGGGGTCCGAATTCCCATCGGCTGTCGAGCACCAATCCCAGATACTTCATGGTGGACTCGACAGCTATCCGGGCACCACTGACCACGATATGTGATCCCGGCGCCGGCGCACGCCGGGGGCCATGGAATACCATGGCCTCCGACTTGTCAAGGGCCACCTCCAGGCCCAGGCGCCGGTTGCGGGTCACCACCTGTGACACCGCAGCCGTGGCTATCAACGTCGCTTCCCTGTGCGAGCTCCCTCGGGCAGTGACAAGCGTGTCGTCCGCATAACACGTCAAGTCGGCGCCCGACGGAAGCTCGCCTCTCAGCACCCAGTCGTAGCCGATGTTCCACAGGAGCGGTCCCAAGACCGATCCCTGTGGAACACCGCACGACATTTGGTGCCGACCGGCACCGTCACGTCCCCGATAGATGACGCATCTATCCTCCAGATAAGCCCCTACTATGCGGCGGAGGTAGGGAGGCACCCGATGGTATTTCAGGGCCTCCCTAATACAGCTCCAGGGTAGGGTGTTGAAGGCGTTGGAAATGTCTAAAGACACCGCCAACACCACCCCACCCCGGGATACCGTATCCTCCGCCAGGGCTCTCACGCGCATGATTGCGTCTATGGTGGAGCGCCCCCGACGAAAACCGAACTGGTTGTCGTCCAGGTTCGGCCCGTCTCCGCACAAGTGGCCGACGAGGCGATCTGCGATTATACGCTCAAAAAGTTTGCCCGCCTCGTCGAGCAGCACTATGGGCCGATACGCGGACGGCGAGTCCGCGGGGCGCCCCTCCTTCCTGAGCAGGACCAGCTTCCCCTCCTTCCACACACTGGGAAACTGACCCTGCCCGAAGCATGCCGTGAAGAGCCCCCTCAGCTGGGGCTCTAGCTCCTTCAGAGCCAGGACGAGAGCTCGGCCAGGAACTCCGTCGGGTCCGGGCGCTTTATTCTTGGCCCGGAGCCGCGACACGGCCGCTCCCGTCTCTGCTTGCGTCACCTCGGGGACATCGGTGCCCTCCTCTTCTGGAGAGTCTGTGGCTGAGGGTGAGACCATCGCCGGGGGAACATGTCCCGCCCGCTCAGGGAAGAGGGTGGATACCACCGCCTCTAGCAGCTGGGGTTGCATACTTTGCACCAGTGGGGGCGCCCAGGGACGCAACTTGCCCCGTACCCAACGGTAGGGGCGCCCCCACGGGTCCCGATCTAGGGACCCCAGCAGCTCTTCCCTGGCCCGCGACTTAGAGTCGCCGATGGCCAGCCACAGAGTCTCCTGGGCCGCGCGGTACACCCCATACCGCGCGGCTTCCTCGACGGGATCCCGTCGACGTCGTCTCCGGTAGCGCGTGTACTGGCGGCGAGCCGCGACGCACTCGACGCGCAACCGCGCAAGGTGGTCGCTCCACCAGTACACGTTGCGCCTTGCGGACTGTTGGCAGACGCGGGGCATGGACGCGTCACAGATCTGCGTCATCGCCCCGCGAAACCGCAGCGCCTCCGCTTCGACGTCGACGGGGCCGTCCGTCGCCGACTCCCAAATCCAGGACTGGACTATGGCAGCTTCCTCGAGTAGTTCCCTGTCGAGGCGCTTAAGCGCCCAGCGCGGGCCGTCGTTAATCGGGGCTCTTGGATGGCGGCCGCTCGCGGTCTGGGCGGAGACGTCGAACCGGATATACCGATGGTCCGACAGCGTCTCCACCTCCACGGCGACACGCCAATCATGGACACGGCTGGCGACAGAGGGGCTAGCGAAAGTAACGTCCACTATCGACCCGCCCCTCTGCCGCACGCACGTGTATACAGAGCCCCGATTCAGGACGACCAGACCGGTCGCCACCACCCACTCCGCCAGCACATCGCCCCGAGGGTCCGTGACCGGAGATCCCCACGCCGATGACTTGGCGTTGAGATCCCCGAGCACTAGAACGGGACGAGGGTGATAGCGGCCTACGACGGCGCCCAACTCGACAAGGAACCCCTCGAAGTCGGCGAGACTCTTGTTGGGGGAGAAATACGCCCCCACAATGACGATGCCGCCCGAGACCGCAGCAACCCAGCCGCGGCCCCGGGACGGGTCGATCAGAGTCCCGCCAATAATGGCTACCGAGCCGCCAATGCATCCGAGCCAGTCGCCACGGGCGGGGATGAAATACGGCTCGGCGACCACAGCCACTTGGATCGACCACTGCGCCATGCTCTGGAATAAGAGATCCTGAGCTCTGGCGCAGTGATTGATGTTGCCCTGGAGGAAACGGAGTTGTGCCATTATTGACACTCCATTCCCTCGGCAACGGTCCTGGGCCGGGAGTCGGCCGCGGAGCTGTTAGCCTGCGGGGGAGGCGAGATTTCCCCGGCAGGCTTAGAGCTCCTCTTCTTCTTTTTGGTGGCCTTCTTGCTGGCAGGCGTGCCACAGGCCCCTCCACCCACTCTGTGTCCCGCTGGCTTCCCTGCAGCCGAACATAAGCTGCAGTTGAGCGCCGCGGAACACTGGGCCGCCTTGTGGCCGGGCTGACCGCAGCGATAGCAAAGATCGCTACGGTCCACCTCAGCGGTGCATTTGGCCCGGACGTGCCCCTTCTCCAGGCACCGGAAGCACCGCAAAGCCCGGGGCTGCAGAAGTTTAACCCTCGCTGCAACCCAGCCTACCAGCAGTCTGCCACTTGAGGCGATTTTATTCGCCGACGCCACAGGGCACCGAACCCAGACCGCACCGAGTCCGGTGGCGTCGGTACGAATATCGCCGGCCCGCACCTTGCCCGGCGGACACTCTCCGCTTCGAGCAACGGCCGCCACCACCTCCTCAGGAGTCACGGACTCGTCCAGACCGGCAATCCGCACCTCTGCGGTTTTTTCCGGCCTGGAGATCCGGACGTCCTCAGGGTTGAGGACCTCCCTCAGCTTGGCAGCCAGAGCGTCCGCCTTCTCGGCATTGCCGCTCGCAGCACCAGCCACCTCAAACAGCTGCGCACCCGTGGCAGCATGCCTGATGGTGACGGACTGAAGGCCAAGATCCGACAACTTGATCTTGGCCTTGGCCTCGGTAAGGACCGAGCGGTACGTTACGCCGCGCCCCGCAGCGCCACGCTGAAGCGTGAGCGTCACGGCCTCGGAACGCGGGGCACGCACAGCCGGTCCCTTGCGACCGCTTTTGCGGCCGCCTTTGCCAGTCCGCCACGCAGCCTCCGGAGCCGCCTTTGCAGTTTGACCGGAGGCGCGCGCTGGTTCTTTGCGGGCCTTCTTGCGGCCCACGACTGTCGCCTAGGTCTCACCCTTAGACCCGGCCGTCGTGGGCTGATCACTCGCTGGAGCTCGCTGAGGAGCAGTTCCCGGCGTCTCCTCAGCCCTTCGCCGTTTGTCGGCGGCTAGGGGCGGGCGGAGGTTTTCCTCAGGGAGGCGCCGAGAAAGCGCCTCAAGTTGGGCTTTGACCATGCTCCCGCACTGCAGCATGCACATACGGACGATGCGCTCAAGGCAGGATGCGCTCAACTCATCGCCCGCACGTGCCGGTCTTGGTGCGGGAGCCGGGGCCACTTCGGAAGCGGCATCGGCGGGCGTGTGCCGCTGCTGCTGCTCGCTCAGCGCAGCGACTTGTCGCCGGAGGTCCTCCAGATCATCACGGAGGCGGCTGTTCTCCTCTTGCAACTTCACGACCTCGTCTGAGGCCGTCGTGTTGAGGAGGGCGCCAACCGCCTCCTTGATGTCCGCGGCAGCCTCCTTGAGACCGCGAATGAACGTGCTCTTCAGGTTGCCAGATTTTGTGGCAACCTTAAGGACCAGGTCCACCCCGTCCAAGGCTAGCTGACTAAGGGCCACCGCTGACGGTTGCCCCCCTTCCGCCGATAGAACAGCGCGCCGCTCTCGAGCGCGTCGGGCCATTTCCGACACTTCGTCGGCCGCGACGGCTTTGCGCTGCTCCCTCCTGGCGGCGTTGAGCTCCGCCTTCGAGCTCCCTAGCGAGGCGCAACTCTCGCCACCAGGGTCCTCCGAAGTGACCCCATGTCACTTTCTGCTTCGCTGACCGCCGGGGTACGGACGAATCTACCCTGTGCGTTCCTCCGCGGCCGCGAACCAGTCACTCCTCTGGAGTTTTGCCGACCTCTCCTCACGGTTGGCACCTTAGGGGCCGGCAGGCCTTCCTCTTCTGAGGTCAGCTCCGCCGACCCACCTCCCTTCTGAGCAAGGTTGCGTGGACGCTTCCTAACGGAAGACAGTCCACGCGGCCCTTCGTCCACATCCACTCTGCCATCATCGCTGCCAGTAACATTAACGACAGCAGGGGCCTGGTCGCCTACCCCTGCGCGTTCTTCGGTAGTCAATTTAACATTCGCAGGCCCGGATACCTGCGAACGCCGGGAGTCAGCCGGATCGCAAGACAACACACTATCAATATTTTCCGACATTTTCCATATTACGATATTGGGTGGTACGCACATCGCTTCCCCAAGGCGATGCGGCCGCTCTTTTTGGGAGGGTATTAATCCTCCCGAGGCCAGCGGATGCCTCCGGTGCAGGTTATACCGCCCGCTGCTCGGTATCTAGGGACTAACTTACTACTAATTTTTCTTTTTATTTTCATTTTAAGAATTTTTATTTTTTTTTTGGTTTTATATTTTATGTCTTTTCTCTTTGATTTTTTAATTTTTTTATATTTTCTCTTTGATTTTTTTTCCTTTTTTTATTCCCTTAACTACCTACACCTAACCTATCCTACCCACCTTTTTTTTTTTTTTTTTTTTTTTTTTTTTTTTTTACGCTGTGGTAATGCATTTACGCACCTTACCCCGAAGGGCGTGTGTGGGACTCGCCCAGCCGAAGCTGGGAATACCCACTAAACCCACAGCGGCACTCCGGCATCGCCATAGTGGCGGGGGAGTGGGAAACTAGCGCAGCCTGAGCTACCTCTCCCCCGCCGGCGAAACCCGCCTAAAAAGGCGGGCCCTCAATTGCCCCTCCCAGGGAGGGGCCGTGGCTCCCACGTGGTGAGCGATGTAAGGCGGGCGTCGGCCTCACGCCCGCCGCTCACCTCAGGGAGGGAGAAAGCGGGCGAAATCCCGCCTTCTCCTCCCCCTACGCCGCCTGCGGAGCGCCGGAGCGAGGGGATCCTCCTCCCGCTCGCGCTCCGCTGCCTCCTTCTGCGACATCACGACCTCGCAGAAGGAGGCCATCGCCACCCAAGCCTCCTCGCTCCCCACCATCGCTCTGACGATGGCGGGCAGCGAGAGGTCGCCACCAACCGCCGTGACAAGACCGCGGCGCGGCACGGCCCACGACGGGCACACCGCGAGGGTGTGTTCCGCCGTGTCCTCCGCCGCGCCACAACCGTGGCACGACGGTGTCTCCTCTCGTCCTATCCGGTGCAGGTACCTGCCGAAGCAGCCGTGACCGGAGAGCACCTGCACCAGACGGAAGGAGAGGAACCCGTGACGCCTGTCGAGCCAGTCCTCCAGGACCGGCCCGATGGCGTCGAGGGTACGACGGCCGAAGACGGCGGAGGCGAGGTCCCGCGTCCACTCCCGGACAAGAGCGACCCTCGCCTCCCGCCGGACGGCCTCCCTCAATTCGGGGGCCGGACGCTCGGCCAGCGCCCTGCGCCCCGCCGTCCACTCGTACACTCTGGCGAGCACCCACGCCTCGAGCTCCCAAGGCGGGGTGCCCGCCAGAGCGCATGCCGAAGCGAAGCCTACCGTGCGGTAGGCCCGCGCTGCCCGCTGGGCGATGGCCCTTTGGGGCGCCCGAAGAGCGGTGGCATTCTCCCTCCTATGGAGGGAGTCCGCCCAAATGGGGGCCCCATAAAGGGCCATACTCCGCAGTATGCCGGCGTATAGACGCCGGCACCGCATGCTTGGCCCTCCCATGTTCGGCATGAGCCATGAGAGGGCGTCCGCAGCTTTCAGCAGGCGCGTCGACAGCCCGCTAAAGTGCGGGCCGAAGCGCCACCTGCTGTCCAACGTGAGGCCCAGATACTTCATCTGGGCCTCGACCCCGACCCTGACGCCCTCCACAAAAATGTGGGCGTCATGTGGGGGGCGCTGCCGGGGGCCGTGGAAGAACACGGCCTCCGTTTTGTGCAGCGCCACCCTCAAGCCCAGGCGGCGGATCCTTCCGGCCACTAAGGATCCGCCCGCCGATGCCAAACTGGCTGCCTCCCGGAAGGTGCTCCCGCGGGAAGTGAGGAGAGTGTCATCCGCGTAGCAGATGACACTCGTACCTCGAAGGAGGGTTCCCCGCAGGAGCCAGTCGTAACCGACGTTCCACAGAAGAGGCCCTAGAACGGACCCCTGCGGAACGCCGGCTCCGACATCGTATCGCCGGAGCTGGCCAGCCCCGTCTACGAGGAGGACAGCACGGTCCTCCAAGTAGCTGGCCAGAAGGCCCCTCAAGTACAGGGGCACTCCGTGGAACCGGAGCGCTTCCAGGATGGTGGAGTGGGGGATGGAATTGAAGGCGTTGGCAATGTCGAATGACACGGCCAACACTCCATCCCCCACTCCCACCGCCTCTGTCACCTGGCCCTTTAGACGGGCCAGGGCGTCCACTGTCGAACGACCAGCTCGAAATCCGAACTGGGCGTCCGACAGGTCCGGTCCCACGCTCCGCAGATGCCGCTTGAGACGGCCGGCGATAATCCCCTCGAACATCTTTCCGGCCTCGTCAAGCAAGACGATGGGCCGGTATGCCGAGGGGGAGTCCGCCGGCCGTCCCTCCTTCCGAAGGAGGCACAATTGGCCTTCCCGCCAAGGTTTCGGGAACCTCCCCGACGCGAAGCACGCGCTGAAGAGGTCCCGAAACCTTCCCTCCATTTCGGTGGCCGCGATGGCCACCACCCGAGCGGGAACGCCGTCAGGGCCGGGGGCCGTCTTTTTGGCGCGGAGACGAAGAGTCGCCGCGCCAAATTCCTCCTCTGAGACCGGAGGAGGAGGAGCTTCCTCCTCCGGTCGAGCCCCCCCTCGTGGGGGGTCCATCACTGGTGGGGTGAAGTGCGGATCCCTGCGCGGAAACAGGGACCGCACCACCCCATCCAGGAGCGCTGGTTCGAGGGTCTCGGCAACCGGGGGACCAATGCGGCGCAGTTTGTTACGCGCCGCCTTATATGGCCTCCCGAATGGGTCGTTGTCGAGACCCTCTAGCAGCTCGGCCCTCGCCGCGTCCTTGGCGGCGCCGATGGCCGACTTGAAGGCTGCCCTCGCCTCCACGTATCTGGCGTAGAGGCGGTCCTCGTCGGCCTGATCTCGTCGGCGCCGCCGACGCGATCGGGTGTAGGCCCGCCGTGCCGCCACGCAGGTGGCCCGCAGCTCCGCCAACTCCTCCGACCACCAGTACACGGCGCGTCGGGGAGGCGGACGTCTCGACCGAGGCATGCTGGCGTTGCACACCTCGGTCAATGACCCCCTCAGTCGGGCCGCCGCCGCGTCCACGTCCAGGACGTCCACGCCGGGACCTGGCCAAAGCCAGTCCTGGACGAACGCGGCCTCCCTTGCCGCCTCCCGATCCAGGTGGGTCAGAGCCCACCTTGGAAACGGGGATCGGCCCGACGATGAGGGGGTGCTGCGGCGCCCCCGTGGATTCTGGGGGGAGATCTCGAATCGCACGTAGCGGTGATCCGAGATCGTCTCCCCCAGTTCCACCCTCCAGTTTTGAATGCGGGCGGCCAGTGCGGGCGTGGCGAAGGTGAGGTCCACTATGGATCCACCCTGCCGCCGCACGCACGTCTGGACGCTCCCCCTATTCAGGAGAGAGAGACCAGACGTGGCCGCCCACAACTCGACCGCCCGTCCGCGGTTGTCGGTGGCCGGGTTTCCCCAGACCACCGACTTGGCATTCAGGTCTCCCAAAACGGAGACCTGACGTGGCGCCGTCCTCCCGATGACCGCCGTCAGGACCCCGAGGAAATCCTCGAAGTCCTGGAGAGGGCGGTTTGGGGAGAAGTAGACCCCCACAAGGGCCAACCCTCCCCACGCGGCGGCCACGTATCCCGGTCCCCTCTCTAAGAGCGAGAGGGGAGGGGAGTCCGAGGAAGACCGCGCCACGATTGCCACCGAGCCGTCACTGTCTCCCAGCCAATTGCTGGGAGTATAGTACGGCTCGGCCACCACTGCCACATCCACCAACCACTCGGCCATTGACTGCACCAGTAAGTCCTGGGCAGCCCGGCAGTGGTTGGTGTTTGCCTGCAGGATGCGATGGTCGGTACCCATTATTCGACCATCGCATCACCCTCGGCCACCGCCGCTGATGGGATATCAGCGGGAGCGGTGGCAGCAGCGGCAGGGCGGCTTATAGCCACCTGCGGCTTGCCCTTCTTAGAGGGGGGTCGGCATGAGCTACCCCCCATTACGTGGTCCGCAGGGCGACCACTGTCGGCGCACGCCGCGCAGTGCGGCTTGGCGGCCTCACACGTGGCCGCCATATGCCCCTCCTTCCCGCAGCGGAAGCATGTGTCCGCCCTATCCACAGTGGACGGACACATTGCTCGGGTGTGGCCGATACCGAAGCACTTGAAGCAGCGCATTGGCGCTGCCTCAAGTACCCGGATCACGGCCCGGCTGAAGCCAACAAATAGCCGCCCCTGGCCTTTAGCCTGGGCGGCCAACGCTGCGGCGACTGGGCACACCAGCCGGATAGTGCCCAGTCCACCGCGGCCGGGCCTAATATCCCGAGCCTGCACCGCTGCGGGTTCGCAGCCTCCGGCCACTGCGATCGCCGCGACCACCTCCTCCTTGGTGACCGAGTCGTCGAGACCGGTCACCTCCATAGCCGCCGTCTTGGTCGGCCTAGCCACCTTCGCCACATCGGCGAGGACCTCCCGCAGCTTGTTCGCGTAGAGGTCCGCGTTTTTGCCGCCGTCCTTTCCCGGAAACTCGAATAGTCGAGCTCCGGTTTGTGTCCGGCGGCAAGCACCAATCCCCGACTCGGCGGGGTCCGCGATGCTACGAGCCTGTCTTAGGACGGACTCGTAGGTTACCCCCCTCTCCGCGGCCTCGGGCACAATGGTCACTGTGACCGCCGCGGTTTTGGGAGGCACCAGCTTCGGGGCCTTTTTGGCTGCCGGGGCACCTGCCGGGGCAGCCGCTGGGGCAGCCGGGGCCTGGGTCGCCTTCTTACCCTTTCCCTTTCCCTTCTTAACCACCTCTGACCAAGACTGATTGGCTGGGGTGGTGGAAGGGAGGAGGGCGTCTCCCTCCTGCACCTGGGAGGGTGCCGCACTGGCAACTGGCTCCGGCTGGGCGCCCGCACTCGTACCAGGGGGAGGCGGAGCCCCCGGGGATTTCTTCCCCTTGCCCTTGCCCTTTGAGGGCTTTGGGGCAAGGGGAGCCACTGTCGGCGTCTTGTCCGCCGCTAGGGGCGGACGGAGACGCGGCTCGGGCAGGAGGCGGTCCTCTATGCCTGCGAAGCAGGCACGGGTGAACGCCCTCTCCTCCATAACAACCTTGCGGAACAATTCCTCAAGGTTGGAGGAGGAGGAGGAGGGAACCGCTGCCGTCGGGGCCTTTGTTGGCGGGGCTGTGGCCTCAGCCAGCTTCTTGTGAAGCTGGCTGACCTCCGCTTGCAGGCGGTCCACCCTCGCCTGCAGCTGCCGCGTCTCCTCTGACGCAGTGCGCTGCGTCAGTTCCGCTACAATGCCGTGCAAGCTACTTGCACGGCATTTGAGGGCCTTTTGGAAGGTCCCCTTTAGGTTGGAGGACTTGGAGGCGACCTCGACGATCTCCTCCATGTCCTCCTTCGCCAGTCGGGCCAGCTCCTCCACAGAGTGGCCGTCGAAAGTGGCGAGGGCCGAACCGTATCCGGCCCTCGCCTTGGATGCGCGCGCCTGCCGCTCTTTCGCGGCAACCTTCTCTTCCAGCTCCAGTTCGAGCTCGGCCCGTTTGGCCAAGCCGAGCTGACGCTGGGCATCCGCCAGACCCACATCATGGGTGCCGGCCTGAGATGGAGTCGAAGGCGAAGCAGTCTTCGCCTTCGACTTCTTCTGTTTGGGCTTACCCTTGGCCGAGTCCGACGATCCCTCGGACCCGAGCCTCAGGTAGGCCCTCTTCAGGCTGCGATCTGCAGCTACGTCACATACGGACAACGAGTCCCCGACTACGGACCCCATGTCCGAGTCGGAGAATTCGTCCTCCCCACAGAAGCCTGCCACGGATGGAGCGCGGCTGGCCTCTGACTCCGACAAGCCGCCGGGTTGGCCCTGAGAAGGGCCTTTGGGTTGGCCCTGAGAAGGGCCTTTTGGATGGCCCTGAGAAGGGCCTTTTGGGGCAAAACGCCCGGAAGCATTTCGCAATGGTTTCGGCATTTCAGCGTCGACCTCAAGATAAAAACCACAATAATAAAATAGAATAAAAACCCACTATGAAACAGAACCCACAATAAAATAAAACCCACAATAAAAGAATCCACTATACACGCAATCGCCCTCAATCCTACCCACCTAAACTAACCTAACCTAAATCTACCCACCACCCGACACCTTGGCTGTAAAATCGCCACGGGTGCCCATAGACCGCAGGTTGAGGAGAAACCTACGGTCTTCTCCCTCTCGGTCACGCGACGTGACCCCTAGACCGCGGGCTGTCGAAACGGCCCACGGTCTACACCAACTCGCTGCCTATTCGTGCGCTCTGCTGCAGAGCTACAGAGCGCAGATAGAGAGCCCTCGGGAGCGACTCCTCCACTCCGGCAGAAATTCGCCGTGGACAACAATCTCCTCCCGCACAATAGTCACGAAGAGATTGTTGTCCACGCCCAGGGTGCACCGGCCCAGCGCCTGCTCGTCCTCAACGAAACAACAAGAGGACCAGCAGCCACTGAGCACTCGGGGAGGTTTTCTGCCACGCACCCCCGTACAATCACCCTAGCTCAAAAATTAATAATATTTAATATATTTTTTAATTATGTAAAAATCGCTGCGATGATTTTAACATTCAGTATCGATTTAAATACGCGATAATCAATTTGACTGCAAGGTTAGCGCAGTGGTCAAGCTATTGACTGCTGCGCTGCGTGCCGCGGGTTCGAGTCCCACACGGAACTAATATTTGTATGACCTACAAGTAGTTGTTCCGGGTCTGGATGCTTGTGTATGTGACTTTATATGATTGTAAACGCACCCACGATATATGAGAAATGCATAGCCTGGGCCAACGTATTAAAAAAATATCTGGCAAGCTGTCAAGCACATAATGGCTTAATAATCGTGTCCAGCTATTCATTGAGAAATGTTGTCTTTCTGCATAGCGAAGAGAAATATTTAGGTTGTCTTCAAAAGAGAATACATATTTCTTTATTGTCATTATAATTTGAAAGGGGTTTGAAAAGGCGTTATTTAGAATTGATTGGCCTTTTTAGAGATAAAAGAGAGGCGTGTCGCTACGTAATATTATCTTTATGTACAGACGATAGCACATCAAGCCTTCTACAATCTATCACTTTACTGGATTTTCAACTTTATCTCTGAAGTGTTGTCGTCCGTACCAAGACCCCTGCGTGCTTCAGAACGCATGTCTTTGGCACCCTTCAGAGGCTCAAATGTCTGACAGTCTAGTTTTACCAAGGGGAACAATTTTTAGGGGTTTTAGAAAGGGCAATAACTGGCTGGAATATGTGGCCAGATTGGCAGCGGTCCGTGTAAAATACTGATAAACGTCTACATTATATCCAGTTAGACAGGAAGCAGACCTCAACGCAAATGGGCTAAAAAGCTAGGCAGATTATGTAAAGAGAGGACAGTCTGTCCTTTTTTTCATCAAATGACCTCTCCCAATCTGTGCGGAGCGGAAGAGGGTGTCAGACTTTTACTGACTAAAACCCACCAATGTTCCTCCATTTGTCTGCGCACCAGAAGTCACGGTATTTCTTTCAAGCTACCCGCGGTAAGACAGTTTATTCTTCAACACGACTTTACACATATGTGGTACATGAAGTGCTAAGATACCAGGTCACTCAGAAAGTATTGCGTCAAAAAGTTTTTGTGTACGAGAAACTGGCCAGTTATAATTTATTTAAAAAATATGAATATTTATAACGAATAATAGATACCTTCCAAATTTAAAATTTCCCTCCGCATTTTTACGAGCTAATTAAAATTATCGTGTCTGTTTGAAAAATGGATTTGCGTTGAGACCACTTTCGCGCTATGACAAAAGCCGCCTGAAATCAGACGAATCGTAAGATAGACTTCATATAACATTCATGGATGAAGGCCCTTCTAAGGCAACCGTGTATCGGTGGAATAATGAATGTAAGCGCGGTCGACTAACTTTGGGGATGAAGAAAGAAGTGGTCACCCTTTGACGGTTACTACAAAAGAAAACGTGCTAGCAGTGAAGTTTATTCCAAGACAATAGCCGAATTACAAAGGTACCAAGAAATTCAGATTGGACAGGAAGCCTTCACGAGATGGTACACGTGCGTCTTCGGTTGCGGAGGATAGTTTCACGCTGGGTGCCGCACAATCTCACCGATGCTCAGAAGCAGGCACGGATGGAATGGTGCCACGATATGATAGACAAATTTGAAGCAGGCTTGTGTGTGTCTGTATGTTTAATATGAATATGGATTTATCAATACGATCCAGAAACAAAGCGCCAGTCGACAATTTGGTTGTTTCAAAAAGAATCAATGTCTACCAAAGCGAAGCGATCTAGAAACGAGATTTTGATCACGAGCTTTTTCAGTTTTCTCTGTCATGAGCAACAAGCGACCTAACACAGGGCTCGACGGGTTCGACTCCACTGCTTCTGCTAGTACCGTGTGACTAGTTCCTATTCCCAAAAATAAAAGATCAGCTCAAAGGGATAAATCGTCGCCGGATGATGCGCCGTCAGCGTTCGAGCAGGCTGTAAACGAGGTGTCTGCGGCGAACTGGAAAAAGTGTTTCGAAAACTGGTTCAAACGCACGAAACTACTTTGAAAAGATGCAATAAAAATATACCTATGTACCTACAGAACATTTTTTTTTATAATCGCAAAACTTTCTGAGTGTCTCACGTATGTACATAATTGACCAGAAAAACAACATTTTTATATGGCACGCCATAACAAAATACAGAATTCATTTGAGCTAGAACTCCTAGCTGTCATTGTCATAGTTTCGATACTTGTTTTAAAGGTTTTCGATAATATATCCTCTAGACATTATGTAAATAATTCCCTTAATAGAAGCATAATATTTATGGAAAGCCCAGAAAGAAATTATGTGAACTCATGTAATATTCATTATATTATAATAACAGGATAATTAATTAATTCTTAGTAGCTACTGATGAATATATGTATATTTGAAAAATAATTATAGTACATATTTATAAATAGAAAAGTAATACATTGTCTCTTTAGACCCATAGCTCTAATTGTATAAAACAGTTCAGTTGACCGTTTGATTATCATCGTTTTACGGACGACAATCAAAACCTAATAGATTGAAGATCGTGTTTGGTAAATTATCTTCTTTAGCAAATCCTTTTACCGGTTCTCATCGAGTTTGTACCGGTAACTCTCTGAAAATCTACCGAGTAAAATGTGACAATGTGATGGTGCTAATAGCGTGATGGCTGCGTGCTCCTTGCGTGATCCTTACCTGTAGAACAGCCATCAAGAACAGTCACGACATGCATCAGGGAAAAATACACAAAGACAAGTAGTGCATATACCTATGACCGTATGTATATACATACTTATCTCTACCTACACATACACACCTGACAGGTCGAAGGCTGGTAGGTACCAACTCTCTCTGAGATTTTACGACTACATATAGGTATTATGTACCTACAACAACTTCAACACCGGAAAAAGCTGATGATAAGCACTCCATGTAGGAAATATACTTGGTTCTGCCTAAATATAGAGAGGTAGGTTCTGGTCACTAGGTCAGTAAGGGACCACTTATTGTATTGACTCTCATATCCATCTCACTTATAGTAGCTATGTAGTATGTACAGTCAAGACCAAAAGTCGAGTTGCAATCTCACAAAACTATGGCCAAGCAATACTAGTTCTAGTTACGACCTTCTTCTATAATAAAGTTTGATACACACTCATACACTTGCTGCCCGCTTATGATTGTTAGGTACTACTTACTAATTTCAACGTCTACAGTAAGTGTTTCAATGGCCTAACGGTTTTCGCCTTGATAGGCGTTCAAGGTGGTTCGAGTTCAAATCTAATAACTTGCAAAAATATTTTTTAAATGTTTATTGGTGAGTTATGAATGCTGACAACAAAAATATCTAAAAATACCGATCTGCAACTTAAAGATGATACTTTCTTTTAAGATTTTTTCTATATTAGAGTCATTATAAAAAGATGACGGTAGACTTAAAAGAATCTGAATCACTACTTCACAAAAAATATTTCGCTACCTACAATAACTATTATTAGCTACAATAACTCAAATAATATAACTTAGCTGTTGTTGGTTGGTGAACATATAGTTACCAGTTTGTGTTATTAGTTTTACTTTTTTAATCAATATGCAGACATATGCAGCAATATATCTCAAATATCATATGAAACCGGCTTTTGTGTAAGTTGTTTTTATTATTATTTGTGTTAAGGTGCAAACTAATCGCTTGTTAAGTGTATAATAAAATTGTTATTGTTTTAGAGAAATACTGTAAGCCGTTGGAGGTCAAGGTCAAGAGGTTGGAGGACGAAGGTAGCTGAAAAACTAAACGACAATATTTACCGTTGCATAAACTTTTAAATCGTGCGAAGAAGATAGGTTGCATTTGTGGTTTAAAAATAAATTGGCGAGGCTGGTGGAGTCTTATCGAGCTAAACAAAAAAAAACTATTTATAACAAAAACAGTGCAGAAGTGTCCTACAGAGTGTTTTAAATATATACCAATAAATATCTAAATAACGGACTCTAAACCATCTCTAAAGTAATTTAGCTAAGTGACAGTAATATGTTCGGTTGGCTTAATGGCTAACAGATGTCGCCTTTTGCAATTTCAATACAAATTACTTTTGGTAAATTATAAAAACAATAATTTCGGAATTCGATAAGAAATAAGTTCGTTTACTTTTGAACTAAGAAAGCGCTTGAAGATTATAATCTCATGCCATCAAACTCCGAAAAAAGTCACTACAAGATGGCAGCATTAGTACCATGCTATACACGCAAAAAAATGATAAATGTAATAAGCACTAATATGTGTTCTAAGTATAGATTATTTTATGATTGCAATAATATTCAGGTTAAGCTTCAATCCTCTTTTCTTTAAGAAAATGAATAATTAAGCTATAACCTCTTTAATCATAATATACGTATAATCTTATAATTTTCATATCTAACAACCAAAAATGTTTTTTGTATTTTTTACCATAACAATATCATAAGTTTGTCAAGGATTACTTTTAAATAAAATATTACAATGCTGCCGTGTCAACGTTTGTTTCATTTGTTAGTATAAGTATATCTATACCGAATAATATATAACTTTATAATATATTGCATTATAATATGCTTATTGTTTTATTTTTATATATTTTTTTATTATATTACCCCTATAGTAAACTAAAACATATAATAAAACCCTTTTTTGGGATAAATATTCAATAAATTTTCCTATTTGTTTAAATATTATTTGCAAACATTTTTACTTTAAAATACAAATCAATTATCATAATTTTAAATTATATGAAACAACAAAAAGAGTTGCCTATAATAAGGATCGAACCCACAATCGCTCGCTTTTGATAGCACCATTGTTAAGTGCGGCCGCTAACTCAACTTCAAATGAAGTAACGAAATTTTGCATTAGTTTAAAGAAAGACGAAGACTGCGATAAAAAAATAATGCGGTAGTGTGCGTGGCCGGTTTAGCGCAGGCGACAGTAGTCTTTAAGGTGGAAATGGACTTCTACAGCTGATAGTACCTACTAAACTGCATAGCGGTTCATCATCATCATTTCAGCCGAAAAACGTCCACTGCTGGACATAGACCTCCCGGTCTATGTCCAGCGGGACACGATAATTTTAATTAGCTCGCAAAAATGCGGAGGGAAATTTTAAATTTGGAACGTATCTATTATTCGTTATAAATAATCAATTTTTTTAAATAAATTATAACTGGCCAGTTTCTCGTACATAAAAACTTTTTGACGCAATACTTTCTGAGTGACCTGGTATCTTAGCACCTCATGTACCTACATATGTGTAAAGTCGTGTTGAAGAATAAACTGTCTTACCGCGGGTAGCTTGAAAGAAATACCGTGACTTCTGGTGCGCAGACAAATGGAGGAACATTGGTGGGTTTTAGTCAGTAAAAGTCTGACACCCTCTTCCGCTCCGCACAGATCAGACCGCACAGACAGACTGTCCTCGCTTATTACATAATCTGCCTAGCTTTTTAGCCCATTTGCGTTGAGGTCTGCTTGCTGTCTAACTGGATATAAGGGTCATAAACAAAACACACAAATAATAAAAAGTTAAAAAACTAAAACCTAACTACGACAAAAAACGACGCTGAAAAAGTATAAAACAAGATTTTCAGAATACTGAACTGAACAAAGTTGCTAATATAGTTGCAAGTAAATGGACACAGTAGACTCTACCAAGATGCCTTCGTTGTAAATTGACAATAATGTCTTACGATACTATTCTGAAGTATGCAATATTCACTATTTAGAGATAAATTTTCATGTTTTAGTTTTTTTGGGTTTTAGTTTTTTAACTTTTTATTATTTGTACTATTTTGGTGTTAAAGTGTATTTGTGGCGCGTAATATTAATAAAAGTTAAATTGACGAACTAAAAACTAGGTAGTTAACATACGACATCTCTTTTGACTTATGTATCGGCGTATAGTAATATGTAGAGATGTCCTATTTTACTATTTCGTAGCGCTTGGAGCGTAGCGCGTATAGCAACGGTTTTCCCGCATGAAGCTCCCGGTTTTTGGTAGTAGCGACGCACATTTGCGTCGATGGCACCGAATGGGTCATGAATTAGTGGATGAGGCCGTTAGTATAAATAGATTGGATGTTTTTCTAACGGTGGTAGGCCATAACATCGGCTGCCAGCAGAAGTTACCACCCCCCAGACAAAGTCTTGCCGCCTAGCGATTCGTCGTGTTCCAGCATGATGTCTGGTGAAGCCGTACAGAGGACGCGTCTGAGCACTTTGTGTTGCGTTGTGTGGCGAGTACGATGCGCCAAATGTTGTTGTGTCGGGAGTTTGGTCGTGGAGAGTCTCCAGATCAATCTCCCTCTGGCGCAGCATGGTTGGTCGTGTTGGTCTTGGATTTAACATTGCATCACCTGGCTCAACTGCCGTCATCCTTGCTATTCCTAAGTTTTTTAAGTGAATAGGCTTAATAAACTAGTGCGCAGGCATCAAGGATTGCGTCACTGCTTACCATCAGGCGGGATTGCAGTCAAGCGCTAGTTTATAATTATTTAAAAAAAAAACTTATATTAAGAGGACCTGGGAAGATTTCTTAATCTATCTAATTCTGCTAACGATCGACTGTCATGTGGATTTTTAAGTAATTTATTATGATCCAAGGCACTTATAAATAATCCCTCTATGGTTTTAACTCTACTGAGAGCGACATAGGCCTGTCCTTTAGCAAACAATGACTTTCCTAGATCTGTAACTTTTTATCTAGAGTACAACCTTCTAATTTATGTACAGTACAACCCCAAGAAAGAATCAGCGGGAGCATTTTACGCTGAATTTGCCCAGAACCCCTCAAGCCGTCAAATTCAGTGAGGCAAGGCTCAATTTTGATAAGTCCGTTAGTATCTGCTTTTATGGATGCGTCGTCAAATTGTATGAGAACAGCGCTTGGCTGTTCTCCTGTTCCAACTGATCGCGCCGAAGAGCAGGCCATTCGAAGGCCTGCACCACTCCCATCGCTCCGTTTACCAAACCCTGGTTTACATTCAAATTTCTACGAAGCATTACTAGGGTTTATGTCCAAACATAAAGTACTCGTGAAGCTCTTTTAGATGATACCAAATACGGTATATTTATTTTAATTTTGTATTAACATAGAACTTTTTGTCCGCTAGAGGGCGTAATACTAAATTTGGTGACAAGCTCTAAAGCTCATAACCAACAGAATATCAAGGCCCTTCTAATGGTTCTGCAGTGGTCTTATTCTGATAAGTAGTAAAGAAGCTATCTATGAACGAAAAGATGTGAATTATATGCAATCAGCCGATGAATACAGGTAAAGTCACAAGCAAATGCTAGTAATATATATATATTCAAAATGTACAAGTTAAGCCCTTTCAAATGATACCAAACACGGCATATTTATCTTAACTTTTTTTTTTTACTCTGTATATTTTGTCCGCTAGAGGGCGCCACGTTAGATTTTGTGAAACTCCATATAGCCTATAACCAGCAGACAATTTAGACGCTTCTAATGATATGTCATTTATCGAATTCGAATAAGTAGTTTAGAAGTTACGAGGGAACAGATGAACATACATACATACATACATACATACATACATACATACATACATACATACATACATACATACATACATACATACATAGCCTGTCAAAATCATAACCCTCCTTTTGCTTTGCCGTAGTCGGGTAAAAAATTGTGCCCTTTAAAAAAATATATTAATTCATACTTTATACATTAATATTTTACTGTAATAAATTAACTGTTTATTTGTTTTAGTCATTTACGATAAAATGTCCTAGTTATATTATATTTACATTAAAATATTAAAAGTAAAGTGAGACTTAGATCCCCTTCCGTGGGCCGTGCCCAACGTAGGTTCATATGTTTGCTTAAAGATTAAAAATACTTGAAACTAAAAATGTGAATATATTTTCCTATATGTTTATTACTTACATGTTAAAGTTCTCATTTTATGTTATTATGAAAAATTAGCAAACAATACAAATGAATTATAAGACATAAACATGTTGTTACCAATTTTGCAACCCCTTCCGTGGTCCAACTAAATTGAATATTCAATATATCGCACCCTTAGATGAAAACATCACTAACTCAAAAAATACTTACGTTGAGTTAGTGGCGTTTTCAAAATCCCGCCATGAATACCTACACGGAGTTAAAACTCCGGTAACGCTAACTTCGACCGTTGTCAAAAAATGGCGCGAAACTATGCTTTAGTTGAATGACGTTAGCCAGGATGGCGCGAATCATACTCCGCCATTTTTAGTTGCCTCCACAGAGTACATTATATATATAGGGTAGTTGCCTCCCGGCTGTCATGAGAGAAAGACATTTGCAAAGTGGTATATTTTGAGTTGCAGGAGTTTATGTGAAATTAATAAGGTAAGTTTTATATTGTATTTCGAGTTGATTGAGTTTTGCTGAAATTTTATTGAAAAATAAAACTACATTTTGATTTGCAGGGGTTTTGTGGATATTTTGTTACGTTTCTTTCAATTATATTTTGATTTACTCTAGTTTACATGACAGAAAATATGAATTCTGACTTACAATGGTTTACTTGAATGAATCTTTAAATTAGTTTTTTTCGCCTGTTTAATGAAAAAAACAACTTGTGAATCAAATATTATTTTATAATCTCAATTCTTAAGTAGATTTTTTATTCGCTTTTAATTTTCGCATCTATTACAGGTTGATAATTTGGATTTTTTACTTGCTTGAGTTTACTTGATTTTTTAAATGTTAAGGTCATTATTTTTATTTTAGGGAAATGAAAGGCCGGGGGCAACTTATGGTGAATCTCGTCAATGCAAAAAATCAGATTCCTGATCAGCTAGCAACTCATTCCTCTGGTATACAGTTAATAAGCACAAAGAGACATTAATAAACGCTATTAGTAGTTAGAAAGTACTTATTATTGATAAATGATTTTAACTGTGATTTGAAACTAAGGGCATTTTTTTAATGATTCTAGTTTAAGAACAAAGTGCCATTAACAAACGTATCTCTATTAGTAGTAAGAAAGTACTTACTTATTATTTATACTTAAATGATTTTAACTATCATTTGAAAGTAAGTAAGTAAGGTATTCTGTAAGTGTTAGCTTAAAAAATGAGACTGGCTTAGAATTATAAAGTGTAAAAGATAAAGATGTTGAGTTTCAGAGCTTATGTGCTGAGTACAAATTTAATATAGAGTTAACTTTTTTTGCTATGAAAATTTTTTTATGTTGATTTTGATTATTTAAGTTCTATTAATACTCCTTAATATTGTTGTTAATTACATAGCAAAAATTAATTCTGGTTACGTAGAAAAGACTTCTAATAGCAACTGGTATTACAAAAAATACAATAATTACCTAGTAAGTACTATTTAGTTGGACATAGTGAACTAAAATAGTGACCTTTTATTTTTCTTTTATTGTTGTTGTTATGTAAAATAAACAACTTGTTTCATTTAATTACAAAATGGTTTTGTTTTCATTTTCAATCTGTTTTACCTAATATTATAAAGCTAGTTTTCAACTTAGTGAGTTTTTAACGCCACCTGTAGGTCGCATAATTTTAATGTGCGAAGTAATATAACTCATTTTAATTTCAGATAAAGTAAATCAATTCTAAATGTGACATAACAAAATTTCTAATTACCTAAAGAAAACACAACTAACTAAAAAATGAGGTTTTTTTAAACTTTTGTGATAATAGCATTAAAATGTAGATCATTAAAAAGGTTGTAGAACTTTACCTATCGCAATAATTATTAGTATACTCGATATCTTTAGTAAATACTCCGAAAACAGTTTTAAGTCATTTCTGAAAAAAATGTTTTTTTGAATTGCCGGAGTTTTCATCTAGGGGTGCGATATGTGAAATGCAACGCAGCCTTAGTTTATTTATTTTGGTTGGCAACATTGTCGAGCTATCAAAACGAGCAAAAATTTTAAGTGACACCCGTCAGCGCCCTTTGGCAAAGTTTTTGAAAAATTTATAAACAAGTGTTGTTTTACTTTTGTGTAAAAGATCGTGCACCTTTTCTGTTCCATTCATATTTTGGTAAGTACCGGCATAAAAAATCCATATATCGATTAACGTGGTGAATTATGGGAGGCTATTTGCAAAAACCACGAGCGGCATATTGTAACCTCACAAGTCTGAGGTTTGGATGATAATTTTAGTTAATTTAACCCTTCCGTGGACAAACTTTTCGGTGGACACAATGTCCACGGAATAGACCACGTCCACGGAAGTGACCCCCTATTCCGACTTATACTTTTTATGACACTATCAACATTAAAAAACTTGTGCTGCTAGGTTTAGCTTGGTACTTATGCATCGTCTGCACTCCCGCTTTGACGCTAAATAGTATTTATACTTATTTTTGACAAACATATGATCTATTAAGTTACATTAAAAAAAATACTTATTATTTTGTTCTTGCTTGCTTGCTACTCGCTTGTTAATGCTGAAATTAGTACATGTAGGTACATATATTTGGGTTATGATTTCAATTTCAGCAATTTCGCCTAGAACAAGTAAAATTGGGCATCTAACTGATGAAGAAAAGAAGAAAGTCAAGAACAAAAAAAAAACTGCAAAGCTGAGCGATGCTGCTATTGAAGAGATATGCAAGAAAGACAGAAATATAAAAAACAGAAATACAGGATTAAGATGAACATATATAATTATAGAGTCATGTCGCCATATTTTCCTAATTTGACGCTGTTGTCTAGGAGAACATGGATCAATAGCCTTACTTTCACCCCCTTCTTTCTTCAAATTATACCTGTAATAATATGTGCTCATCTTAGACCTGTCTTACAAAAAATCGAAGAAATAAGTCCAAACTTGTCAGAGTTACATACCTACTATATTAAGCGATGGACCAACAACTCAGTACCGTAATACATAAATGTTTCATTTTATTTCCAATTTCATAGGCAGAGAATGAATATTTTAAATGCAAGAAGACTAAGTTGTCTGTCTTGCGCACCAACGATAATTTGCCCTTATTTTGAAATCAGACAAATAAATGTTCAACCTGGGAGACCAAGCACTCCCGAAATATAGCCCCACTGCTTAAGCCATAATGCTTCTACAGAATTATAAAGGTCAATTCAAGTCACACCAGAAGAAGGAGTTTTCCAAAATTTCTCTGCTCGTCCTTACAAGAGATTGAGACTCGCTTCAGATTCCATTAATTCAAATTCGGATGATTCAGATAATATATTTCCTCTGCGATATGTAAGACGACTATGACTTGGTTCTCTTTTAGTAACAACCTAAGAAACCGTTCATGAATCTTTACACATACAGTGAAGATGAAGAATCCACATTTTAAAGTGCTACGTAAGCACCATCTTTTATTTTGCTACTAGTTTTTATCTTGATCTTTATATCAATATCGTAGGCAAAAAAAAACTTTCCTAAATTGCATTTAAAAGGTAGTGCAGAATCTTGTAAATTCAATAAAGAGACATTTTTTTCACAGGACACAATTATAAAATAAATTCAATACACACTTTTGTGTTCTGTCTGAATAATTTAAAAACGTTAACATAAGTGTTAATTTTAGTTCCTAATCAACTGATTACATTTTTCAGTCTCTAATAAAACTTCGAAAAGTCCAACATTAACGCCAACGATACAGTAATTATGATAACGGAAAAGACGTCATTTCGGTGGACGTAAAAGTTTTATTTTATTGGATTGATTATTTTGGACCTTTTGTTTTATTTTTAATATGAAGAAGTAAAGCACAACGTATTTCTTTTTGTTCTTAAGGTTACAAGCGTTAAGAGTTCATTTTTTTGATTAAAAGGTCTATTTTAAACTTTTCTGTGGATTATTTGGTCTTTTCGGTGGACACATAAAAACCAAAATGTCACATATTTTCATGAAAATAAAGTTTTGATCTCTGATTTTGTGGACAGTATGATTATTTTACTATTTCACATAATAAATGCTGATTTTTCACAAAAAAGAAGATAATTTTATTTTTTTCAATTTTAATTTACCGTTTTGTTTATGACCCATAATGTAGACGTTTATCAGTATTTTACATGGACCGCTGCCAATCTGGCCACATATTCCAGCCAGTTATTGGCCTTTGTAAAACCCCTAAAAATTGTTCCCCTTGGTAAAACTAGACTGTCAGACATTTGGGACTCTGGAGGGTGCCAAAGACATGCGTTCTGAAGCACGCAGGGGCTTGGTACGGACGACAATACTTCAGCGATAAAGTTGAAAATCCAGTAAAGTGATAGATTGTAGAAGCTTGATGTGTTATCGTCTGTACATAAAGATAATATTACGTAACGACACGCCTCTCTTTTATCTCTAAACAGGCCAATCAATCAGCAGTGGACGTTTTCAAGTTCCAAGGATCTCCACGACGACCGGTCCTGGGCCACCCGCTTCCAGCGTTCCATGGTCCTTCTGAATGCTAAAGTTCAACCATTCAACCACTTGACGGAATGGCTAGATTGCTTTATCATGTCTTTTTATTTAAAGTTCGTAAAAGTCCCAATGTGGATTTAATGGAACAAAAAAATTAAATACCTTCCCGGAAATGCTACGAAAAACTGAATGCCCGTTCTTTTGCGGGAGTTTTTGATAGGGGATGTCGCCCAGTATCCAAAACTCCCGTAAAGCATGTTGACACTGAACAGATAATGTTACACAATGTCTCATTCACTAGCACTAAGCATGTTGCTTCAATATTATTCAATCACTTCCGGAATCACCTGAATACTGCTCCGGTTAAATTTAATACTCATAATATTTGTCCCATTTAGGTGACCCATTTTGGAATAACATAATGATACAACAGTTACCGTGGTATTGCACCTCCGCCGCTATTGTATAACTGTTGACTCTGTCTATGACTCAGGTCTCTTCGATCCTTCTTTTTTAGAGGCGAAACCTGAAATCACTATTGCATTACGGGGATTTATAATGAAGTCTCGCAGAACGTCTAACGTCGTAGAAATTTTAATAACTTTAGTGTTCAGGAAAATGCATTTATGGTTCGTAGAGTTTGAACATCTAGTCAGCTAAAAAATAATAGGCCCTAAATAATTTGAAAGGAAGATTGTCTTAGTGACGTAATAAACATTGTTGTTAAAAATTGTCATAATCCATACTAATATTATAAATGCGAAAGTAACTCTGTCTGTCTGTCTGTCGGTCTGTCTGTCTGTCTGTCTGTCTGTTACGCTTTCCCGCTTAAACCTCTCAACCGATATTGATGAAATTTGGCACAGACAATCTTTAGACCCTGAGAAAGAACATAGGCTACCTTTTATCCCGGAAAAATTTGATGTTCCCGAGGGAAATCTAAAAAGCGCGATATAACCGAACTCCACGCGGGCGAAGCCGCGGGCGGAAAGCTAGTATAATATATATCGGAGTTCTGACGGGAAAGCTAAGATGAGTGTTACGCGCATGTTTCATTGAACTTTTAAAATTATTTATAGCGTCGTTTACTAAATAAAAGTGCGTGATTTATGTAGTAAAAAGTGCATTCAGTAAATAATTCATAAAGAACGTTGAAATATCGCAGCAGAGTGGCCACATTATGACTTTGCCTCAAACCTCAAGTCTTTTTCAACTGTCATTTGCGATATCCGCCATTATTGTAAAATAAAATTTTCAAAGAATTTCTGTAATTTGTTAAACGTGCTATTGGCAAAATTGGGTTATATATTCCACTGATTGATCCAGAGTTGAGGTTGAATCTCATCTTGAAAAAAGAAGAATAAGAAGAAAAGTATTGTGTTTAGAAGGAAAAGGCAATTCAGATTGTGTGTGAGTAATGAGTCCTGGTATCATGGAAAATAATCGGAACAGCGCCTATCAAATAAGTGTGAGTACGTGAGTACATAATATGTACATTACATTACATCGTTATCAACGTAGAGATTGCTTCTGTGATTCAACGGTCACCACAAATGCCTAAGATAGAAGAAATATTAACAATTTTAATAGACTATTTCCCAAGTAAATATAAGTACCACAGAAAGAAACGGGAAAAATAGTTATATAACAAACACCCAAAGACATTTAATATATGTATAGTAAATGAGATTTTTTAAACGTTATAAACTAATGCTTGACGCAATCCTGCTTGTTGGTTAGCAGTGATGCAATCATTGATGGTAAGGGGCACTAGTCTATTATGAGCCTATTCACTCTAGCCTTGACGACACTGAAATTGTAATCAGCCGGGAAGACCGCCGCAGGCAAATTGTCCCCAGACCCATACTTAACTCAAAACGGTCTCCAAAGCCTGGAGCACAGCCGTAGAGCCAGCCTGTCGGTGTTCTATAGAATGCATTTTAGTGAGTGTGCGAGGGAATTGCATGATTTAATTCCCCCACAATATTTATTCCGATGCAGTGATCTCGGAGGCTCTTGAGGGTCTGGAAGCCGGAGTGTAGATCAACAGCAAGGTCGTTAATAACCTGCGTTATGCGGACGACAGCCTCCGTGGCGTAGCGGTAGCGAACGCGGCCGTTGCGCAAGGAGGCGCGGGTTCGATCCCCGCACAGTGCAAATATTTATATGCATGTACGCGGTATTAACGACATGGCGAAGGTCTCGTCCGGATTGTAGCGAGGTCAACAACTGTGGTGGATACTCTCCGTACGAACGGTGATAGCAGAATTGTTTCATGTAATTCCCTCGCACACTCCAAAATGCATCCTATAAAACACCGAAAGGCTGGCTACCGTAGGGTAGCCAGCCTTTCGCCGATTAAGCTGCTTGAACATCAGGCCTATGTTCAAGCAGCTTAATCGGCGAACACATTTTTGTCAAATGATTGCGACTAGTTGTGATCGATACGATTGGACCGCAGTGGATATTATTTTATACTAAAATAATATCAACGATCCCAACTAGTCGCAATCATTTGACAAAAATGTGTTCGCCGACTAGGCTGCTGGTTGTTATTATTTTAAAGTTCCAGGCTTTGATGTGTAATTGAATGTCTTTGCAGACACCAAAAGGGTAATTGCACACAGTAGGAATGGCTTTCATTTTGACTTATTTTGATTGCGTTAATGACGTTATTGGGCTGACAAATATTTTCAAAGATTAAGAAGCAATAGATTAGCAATATCCTTCTAAATAATGATTCAGATTGTGATTCATAATTTGTTACGCAAATGGAGGCTGACGTATCACAAATACCAGATCGAGAGATAGCTTCACTATTGCAGTCTTGTATCTAGAAGAAAGATAAGTTTTGTCCATGCTCGATTATAGTTCATCATTACGACATTTACAAAGGAAGAGGTGTTTCTCAAACATCAGCCTGTTTCCATAATTAATGTCATGGATATGCCTGGCTGCTACAATCTTTCTACATTGGTTTTGAACTTGTACCAGGTATTTGCATGAAATATAATTGATATTTCTGTCCTTTGTTAGTTGTTATTGAATATACCTAAATATTATACCTATATTAATACTCTACTAAGTTATATGTACTTTCTAAGTATATCTTGGACACCAATGACTGATTAAAACGTGAAGGAAAACATCTTGTGATCACCAACCTGCATTGAGCAAGCGTGGTGATTACGCTCAATCCTTCTCTGCATGAGAGGAGACCTATGCCCAGCAGTGGGACGATAAAAGGTCGATGATGATTACATCTCACGAGGCAAAGGCCTCTTCTCGTACAAACAAGGCACTACACTTTCCTAGGATTGACTGACAACTTCAAACTAATGCTTAAATAATAATAATAATGCTTAAATAATGTCCAGTTTTGAGTATGAATGTCGATGACGATGTTTGACGACACGGTTGGCGCAGTGGTTTAACGACCGACTGCTGTGCTGCGTGTCGCCGGGTCGATTCCCACGCGGAACAGATATTTGTATGGCCTACACGTAGTTGGTCCGGGTCTGACTGTTTGTGTATGTGGGTTTAAATGTTTCTAGCATTTACATACATTTAAATTCACATACATAAACAGCCACGATACAGGAGCTATGCCTAGAGTGGGGCAGCGTTACTTAAAAAAAAAAAAAACACTTTTTTACTCATAACAGGACTTAAAACAGCTAAGCATAGCTAAAAAGTAAGGGAAGATCAAATAACCTATGGATGCACTGTTTAAATGATGATATGTTTGGAAAAGACGTGACTTTCCATTGGTCGTCATCTGGTAACGACGACGATAAATCGACATAAAGAGCGATAAGCGCAGGAGCAAAATGATAATTGTAGCGGTACCTACGAACGCCACATGGAACAACTCGTCATGCTGACGTCACACGAATTCTACATCTCGCAACCAGAGTTTACCGAGCAACTAGCATACATACAACTTAACAATTTCAAGCATTGGGCAAGTGCCCGCCAGGCATAACACCCGTCTGGTCGGAGGATCCTCCCTTTTCTATGGAGGATGAGTTGACGAACTTTAATCTCTGTTCCTGATGCCTCCACAATAATGCTTTGCTATAAGTTCAGTCGATCGATTCTATAAAATATTGACAAGTTAGATGAAGTGATCTGTCATAATAATGTCAATACCTTAGCGTTAGTTAGAATGACAACTCGCTCCACTCTCATTTCACCAAGTTTTCGTGGTGAGTAGGTTACAGAATCACACTGCAGGTTTTCTGACGACATTTTCCTTCAGCAATGTCAGTACTTAATATACAAGGTAAACTCAGAAAGAACAGACATATGCATTTAAAAAGTCACATTGTTACCTGGCCGAAATTGAACCCACCACCTCATTTATGAAAGGCGAGGCTAGGCCATCACGATCAGAATTTATAATATAGTTATTTGTGTCTATTTAACTTCCGCCTTCACTATAGCTTTACAAAAGTACGCTAAATTAAATCCTGTAAGTTACATAACAACTAATCGGTTTTACGGCCAATAAAATTTATGACCTAGTATACGACATTTATGACCTAGTATACGACATTTATGTTTCATGCTATAACCAGAAATGTGTGGTTTCAGCATAACATTATCGGTTGCACTCAGCAGTTGTAATAACCTGAGAAAAGTAAATCTATATTAGTAAATATTACGTAAAACTTTTTGTTTTAACGTGCTAATCTCCATAGATTAACACCTTACATTGACGTTAAATTGGCCTATGAAATGCAAGGCAGTACCAAAGCTGCCTTCCATTTGATAGGTCAACTATTGAGGAGTGCTGTAGGCTACTTAATATCATGCGAGGACCCTACGGAGCCGAGAAAAATGCTAAGAAGTTAGGAAGAACGCTAACCGATAAGGAAATAAAAGCGCGATCAAGCATACAACTCAACTGAGTGGGGCAGAAGAACAAGAAATTTCACACTGGACTAAGCCCGAGCAGAAGCTGTGCAAGCGCAGAGTGAAAGAGAAGTTGAAATAGAGCGCATAATGCTTCTGGCATAACATAGAAAATTACAGCCACAGGAAAACAAGCTTATAGGTACAAGCGCTTTGCCTCTAGTACCATAGATCAGGAGATGTTTATAGGCGACATTTAGCTGTTACAACTACATAAAATCGGCTTATCGTTTTCAATCAGATTGTCTAATCGAAGTCTAAAGCCCCAAAAGTCATAAAAGTCTAAAGTCATAGCCCCAAAGTATCGCCACTTGGACCGGCTTTGTACTTCATCCATCTTGCGGCATTCACCAGGTCATTAGTCTACCTTATGCGAAGCCTTGCAACGCTACGTCTGCCACGCGTGATATGTGCACGTGTATTTTGTCATGTTCTTCCAATAATAGAAATTCAATATACAATTGAATTATACAAAGATGCTATAGAATCTATGTTTGTTACTATACGGCGTCACAAATTGTAAGGCATGCCTCCACTAACAGCGCAATATTTATCCAAATAAAACGTAAAAACAACAATCTATACCGGTGCCAACTTCTGAGTTTAGTGAAACGAAGACTTGTGCCAACGCCCACCACTTTCCTAAACTATAAATTATTCTGCCGTAACCGTAACATCAACAAAGCTACGACCTCGAACGGCGCAAGCATCGCACGAAGAACATGCGCCAAAGAAAAAAGTGCTCATAATAATAATGGTTTAGATTACTTCTTTCTTTTAAAAAAATAACGTTGGCCCACACTAGGAATTTATCCTGTATCGTAGGTGCGTTTTATAAACCTATAAAGTCACATGCACAAGCAGCCAGACCCGGGACAACTACTTGTAGGTCATACAAATATTTGTTCCGTGCGGGAATCGAACCCGCGACATGCAGCACAGCAGTTAATAGCTTAATTACTGCGGTCTGGAAAGCAGTCTGAAAAGTTCACTATTAAGCACTACCATTTTTGTTTCTTTTCTTTAGAGTGAATGCTACTTCAACTCTTCAATGGCCTCTGTGGTTAGATACCACAATTTTGCCAATAACACGTGTCACAAATTATAAAAATTCTTTAAAAAATGGCGATATCGCCAATGACAGTTGAAAACACGGCCGCGTGAGCCGACTAAGAAGAGATTTGATGCAAAGCCATTATGTAGCCACTATGCTGCGATATTTCAATGTTCTTTATGCATTATTTACTGAATGCACTTTTTACTACATATATCACGCGCTTTTATTTAGTAAACGACACTACTTATAAATAATTTTAAAAGTCCAATGAAAAATGCGCGTGACACTCATCATAACTTCCCGTCAAAAAAAACCCCTAAGCACTACTAAGTTAAATTGTCCATATATTCAAGTCACAAAGCTTCTTTAACAGTTAGTTAATGACAATGCTATTGTCTATGCACTGCAAATACGTATAACGTAAACTCATTTTGTATAAGTATAATTTTCCCTGACTGTACAGTGTATAGACGCCAGCACATCAAGTTACTACAATCTGTCAAAACTTCTTTAAAATATTATCAACTTTATTATTGAAGTATTAAATTAAAATTAGTTAAAGGTTGACGTTGATTGGAAAAAATTTACACTTTTAGATTCGAATTCCAGAAGGAAACTCAAGCATTGATCTCTGTTTAAACATTACTTAAAACTAGTTTCAACCATTCAAATGGCTTGAATCGAGACTTAAGTAGAGCTTGAGTTTTGAGCGACGTTCCGTAATACGGACCTTAGGTTGCTTAACCTTCTGGCGACTTTTTCCATCATTTTACTTAAAACTATAAGTCGTGAGTCTCCATCCCAATAGGAGCATTAGTTTGTGTAATTTATTTCACAATCACTAAACAGCAGATCGAAACGGTGAAGAAAACATCGTGATTCTTGAGGACACCAGCATGCCCCACAACAGGGACTACGTAGCACAAAGCCAACTGTAACACTATAAAACTCTGGGTGGCTAATTTCACCCTTGTGAAAAAATGGCTAATTTAACTATGTAAATACTTGGTAGCTAGGACCATTAAATAAAACAATAAATGGATACAATTACAAATTTATTTTATAATTACCCTGTGTCATAAATATATGACAAAACAATCTCCTAACTTACCTAGTCGATTTCCTGACTCACTCCGTCTCGGGTCGGAGAGGGACAGGGAATCCACATGAGACAATTCAGCAAGCTCAGGGTCGCTTGATAAAGGATTCGTGAGGTGAACCGTTGTGACCACAGCTCAGTCGTTACAAAAGTATCTCAGGTTATGCACAACATATATCAACAAGACTTGATAAGTATAGCCTATTTACATGCAACCTGTTTTAAACTCACTCTCACTCACTAGATACATCAAAACAAATAAACAAGGACCTGTCCTTGTTTATTTGTTTACACTCCCTGGAGACTCACTCCTTTGTGTAGACTCCCTGGAGTCTACGTTTCTGATTAGCTCTCCTGACTAACGCTTCTGGTTTACGGTACAAAGACCCTTGGCTTGACTAACTGACGGGTGTCAGATTAATGCACGGTTGAACGCGGCCTGCGGGATTAGGTATTTCGGGAACACCCGGAGCAAAGAAATTATGACAGCTTATACCTGTCTAGTCGTCGTCGAAAGAGAATTAGATGTGCTGTACCACCAGGGTGTCTACGTGCGACAGTACCAATCTAGGCTAGGCCCGCGTTATGGACCACAGTCCACTCCCTCTCGCAAAGAGAACGCCTGTGTCCCAGTTGTGGGAAAATTTTATAGGCTGATTATTATGTACTAGCTTTCCGCCAGCGGCTTCGCTCGCGTGGAGATCGGTTATATCGCGCTTTTTAGATAGCCCTCAGGCACATCATTTTTTTTTTCTTTGATAAAAAGTGTCCTATTATTTAATCCAGACTTTTAACTTTACGTTTGAACAATTTCAAAGCAATCGGTTCAGTAGTTACGGCTTGAAAACGCGAAACAAACAAACTCACTTTCCGATTTATAATATTATTAAGGATGACTGTTCCGCAACAACATTAATTCCGATTAGGACAGAAGACACTCATCTGACATGTTCCCTGACTTATCTTCAAGGCAGGAGCGTCATTAAAATCGAATAAATGGAATACACACGTGAATCGCGAATGATAGATAACGGGCAAACGATCAAATAAATATTTCATTTTATAAATTATCTCGTCGTGAGCATTGATCAAAAGTCAAACTTAAAAAAGTTTTACGTCAACCACGCATTATTTTCCTGCGTGTCTTTTTTAAAGAAAATATTTATACACTCGCATTATGTCGGTCAGAAACCTTCAGTTTAATTTGGTATCATCGGTCATACTGTTCATAAGATACCGTCATAATTTTTTTAGATAATAATAATATAAAACTTAGATTGCAATGGGTTCCAGCACATATTGGTTTAAGGGGAAACGAGAGGGCTGATCGCATATCAAAATCAGCGGTAGTGGATGGTACTCCTTTATGTTACGTCCCTGATTATTGGGAATATATATCGAAATATAAATTAATGAATTTTTAATGTTGGAGACAAATTTTTTTCAAAATTTCACTTGATAAAGGCATTTGGTATAAAAGCATTCAAGGACAGCCGTCTCTTGCACCCTGGTTCGATGATAGTACGTTAAGTAGAAGCGACATTAAGTTAATTTTAAGACTTCGTTCGGGACACTACCCGTCAGCAAAATTTGCATTTATCATGAAAAAGATCGAGTCTCCTAACTGCTCGGCTTGCAATCAAATTGAGAATGTGCAACATTTGTTAATGGAGTGTACAAGGAATAAAGATGAACGGGAGCTATACATAAGGGAATTTAACATAAATAAATTAGATATAGGTTTAATACAATCCATTTTGTCAGTACCATTATCGGAGATGACGAAAAAGTTGTGTTGTTTAACTAAGGTTCTATAAGAATAGCTCTAGTCTTTTTTATTTTAATTTATTTGTTTATATTTATATTATTGGAGTTTATACTGTATTTAGTAAGTAAGATCAATGTAAAGGGAACGATGGGGCTGACATATCCCCATAAAAGCCCCAAAATAGAAACAGATTAAAAAAAAAAAGATACCGTCATAAGAATCTATGGGTGCTACTCTCGAAGTCCGTCAATGAAGATACGGGGCCGTTCGAAGGTAATTCGATTCATCGGAATAACACTTAATCCCGATTAATTAATTTCTTTGGATTATCAAAACTAAATCAAGAGTAAGAAAAGCTGTCATATCATGTTGCCATCATCAGCCACAGGAAGTCCACTGCTGGACATAGGCCTCTCCCAAGGATTTCCAAAAAGACCGGTTGTACGCGGCATGTATCCTTGCGAGTGCTTCCCTGCGATTTTGATCAGATCATCCGACCACCTAGTCGGTGGGTGACCGACGCTACACTTGCCGGTACGTGTTCGCCATTCAAGAGCTTTTCTGCCCCATCGGCCATCAGCTCTACGTGCTATGTGCCCCATATTCAAAAATGAGAAGATTCGTAGAAGAACGAAAGTCGCCGAAATAGGCCTTCGGATTAGCTTTTTGAAGTGGAACCGACATAGCACGTAGATTCATGTTGTATTCATTCGTAAATTGACAAAAGTCCGCCGCAAAAACTATTAAGTCCGCCTCTGTACATTTTCTTTGTGCGAAAGTATAAATAAATAAATAAATAAATTGGATCCGATACAGTGTCCTAATTGTTTCGGAGTAGGAAATGCATGCGCGCCCGTAAATTAATTTAGTTTAGTTTTTTATTCCTCCTCTGTATGAGAGGAGACCTGTGCCCAGCAGTGGGACGATAAAAGGTTGATGATGATGATGATGAGTTTTTTATTACAAAAAAAAAAATAGTTGCCCCACACTAGGAATTACTCTTGTATATCTTGTATGTGGATGCGTTTACAAAAATATTTACACTCACACACACAAACAGCCAGACCCGGAACCACTACCCGTAGATCATACTTTGTTCCAATCCTGTCATTAGGCCAACATTGGACACTGTAACCGTGCTGGGTTACGTTCGGATAGACTTTTTTGTTATAATTATAAACTAATGCTTGCTGACTGCAATCCCGCCTGCAAAACTTTTTATTTTATGATCTATTTTATTTTCATTACTCACACACACACATGCTCTTTACTATGTAGGAATAGAAGATAATTAAAAAGCTGTCCCACCACGCTAAAAACATACTACTATTGCCACAATTAAAGTGGTTCAATCGACAAGAAGAAGCCATGAACATGCAACAAACAAGAGGATAAAAAATACCTATTTCCATACAATATAGTGTTCACTAATCTAACTAGTGAAGCCCGACGAGAGACAGTTTTTAATGACAATTCGCCCCCTAATTACCCTCGCCCGAGCTCCTTGTAAATATTTACACAGTTTGAAGCCGTTAGTCAGCCGCAGCTATTTGGAATGAATCAGAGCCAAGCTTTAACGTACGTAGGTAGTTCCAAAGTCTAGACAGAGAAAGAGGGCATTCTACATACGAAGGAAGTTACTTATAGAGTAGTAACAGCCGCGATTTCTTCGAGGGATCGCCTTTTAGTTGATCGCGCCTTGATCGCGTTTTAGTGTTTTATTTTTGATTGTATTTAGTTTAGTTTTAAGATGGTCCTGTACGAGCCACAATAAACACCTTTTATTTCTTTCGCTCTATAAATAATAAAAAATAAATATATGCATATAAATATTTTTATTTTATTTTTGCCAGTGATGACTTACGGGACTGAAACGTGGTCGCTCACAATTGGCCTCATACGAAGGCTCAGAGTCACACAAAGGGCAATGGAAAGAGCTATGCTCGGAGTTTTTCTGCGTGATCGAATCAGAAATGAGGAGATCCGCAGAAGAACCAAAGTCACCGTCATAGCTCTACTAGTCGCTAAACTTAAGTGGCAGTGGGCAGGGCACATTGCTCGTAGAACAGCTCGTAGGGCAGTAAGGTTCTGGAGTGGCGGCCAGGTACTGAAAGACGCAGCGTAGGGAGACCCCCAACAAGGTGGACCGATGACCTGGTGAAGGTCGCGGGAAGCCGATGGATGCGGCCAGCACAAGACCGGTCAGCGTGGAAAGCCTTGGGGGAGGCCTTTGTCCAGCAGTGGGCATCTATAGGCTGAAGAAGAAGCAAGAAGCAAGAAATATTTTTATAGCTTTAGAAGCTCTTCTAAACATCTTTTTCATAGACGAATACCTGTATAAAGACTGGAGGGAAAAGAATACTGTTTACCTACTGTAACGTACGTAACTGTACGGTGAAAACATATGGTAGGTACCACTAAATATGAGTTAGATAAGTAGGTAGTTCTGGCAATCTATAATTATTCTTTATTCCCTTCCATTAATCCCCTTTCTTGTTTTCCTTGAAGGTCTTAATTACTAACCTCGTTTTCAAAAACAAACAACAAATTATTTTTTTTTTTATTATTAAAATGGGCATTGTTGATGTAAATAACTCGGCAATAAAGACTTATTGTTACACTTTATCGTACCTACGTAAAGGAGATACAATCAGTTGGAAGTTTCCAATGTATATTAATATTAGCAAACTGTGCAATACTTTATCAGCCTAAATTTAAATAACTCGGTATATGTTTATAATTATTTTGATAACCTCTGTCTAATATTCCACATTGTTTCCTAGCCTCTCGGACTTCCCTTAAAAGCAACTGAATGTTTCGAATATTGTTTATATTATTACAACATTATATCAATAAATATAAAATAAATATAAATAACAATCATAATCATCATCATCAGCCTCTACTCGTCCACTGCTGGACATAGGCATCCTTCATGGCACGCCAACAACCTCAATCCTGAGCAGTTCTCCGCCAGCCACTACCACCCACCTTTTTGATGTCGTCGCTCCATCTCGCCCAAGGGCGTCCTACGCTACGTTTGCCGAGACGCGGTCTCTACTCGAGGACTAGTTTACCCCAACGGTTGTCGGTCCTGCGGCATATGTGACCAACCCATTGCCATTTCAGCTCTCTCCTCCTCTTTCTCTGGTCCTCTGTCGGATCACCTCATTTCTGATGCGGTCCTTCAGAGAGACGCCCAACATAGCCCGCTCCATAGCTCGCTAAGCGGCTTTAAATTTATGGACTAGTCTGACCGTTAGTGTCCACGTCTCGGCCCCGTAAGTCATGACGCACTGGTTGAAGATTTTAGTCTTCAAACATTGGGGTATGGGCGACGAAAATACCCGACGAAGTTTACCAAATGCTGCCCATCGCAGCTGGATCCTTCTATTTGCCTCCTTCTCGAAGTTGTTTTTCCCTAATTGCAACGTCTGCCCGAGGTATACGTATTCTGAAACAACTTCGAGCGGCATTCCGTTTACGGCAACCGGTCCCGGAGTGACCCATAAATAAATAATATCGCTCTATCCATCTTATGGCTTCAGGGCAGAACCCCATAGTAAACTGACCATACTCCTTTATAAGAACCAAAATCGGAGTTTTTATTTAACAGGCAATCTAGTGAAACTTCAGTACTCGTGCGAGTTAACTGCGCACCTCGTTGGAATGCAGTCCATATGTATCAATTTAAGTGCAAAACGTCATGAGTAAAATTACCTACTTAGAATTATGATGCTTTATCATCAAAACGACCTTAATAATTTGATATGATGTTGATAATTTATATTTTTAACATGTTTCTCATTTTTTTACAAACGGTACCGTCCTACCGTCCGAATGACGTTACAGAGCGAGCGAGTTATATAGCCAGGGAGCTTATAAGCCGTTGACGCCAGAGATTGCCATGAGAAACAAAGAGACGGACTCGGATTTAAATTAAAAGGCACTTTGAAAGAGACTTAATTAAAAGCTACGTGTTCACTGACAGCTTAGCCTAGAGCATCTTACATACACGTTAATTAAAGGCTACGTGTTCACTGACGGCTCAGCCTAGAGCATCTTGCATACACCATAGAGGACTAGCGAAGGCGCCATGCGCATAGTGCTGCCGGTTGCAACATCTAGAACTTTTATTTTACTTAGCTTTTCGCAAGGTGACACGCTAGACTTTGGGCACTATCAAGGCACCTGTCAGTGCAATCTAATATCGGAGTACGGGTCTGAGCAGTTGTGTTGCGATGTGTGCCGGATACGATTCGCCAAATGTTGTTGTGCCGGGAGTTTCTCCTGGTCATGGAGAGTCTCCAGATTAATCTCCCTCTGGCGCAGCATCGTTGGTCATGTTGGTCTTGAGTTTAACATTGCATCACCTCACTCAACTGCCGTCATCCTTCCTATTCCTAAGTTTTTTAAGTGAATAGGCTTATAAACTAGTGCGCTTTACCATCAACGATTGGATCACTGCTTACCATCAGGCGGGATTGCAGTCAAGCACTAGTTTATAATTATTTAAAAAATATATATATCTTCTTTCGCTCTGGGCTCCATTAGACTCGTAAGTATTGACTAAAACCAACCCATTGTCACTGGGCGATGGGCCACGGTAACCTTTTCAAACAATCTACAACCATGCCAGGAGAGTACGCTCGTAACCTAAACAGTCGACTGCGATTATTACTGGCTGAATATAAACACAATTTCCTCAGATTATGTCACGCATACTCATTCGTTTCAGAAATAATTCATGGGTTTTGGGAACGTTCAATATGTAAAGCAAGGCCGCGGATCGATCGAATGCACCTACAAAGTACGACCATCACACATCACAATCGATATCAAACTCACATTACGTCACAATAGACCTTAATTCAAACTTGAGCCGTTAATGTTACAGATTACATACAGTATTAAAAAAAGACTAATAATGTAATTGGGTGAGGAATGGAGTGAGTGAGTGACCTGTCATTTCAACTAATACTAGAGATAAACACTGTAGACAGTTCACTCAAAACTCACTCCACCTAACTTTCCAGGTACTTATGCGATTTTTACAAAATCATCATCATCTCAGCGTTAATCCCAGTCGCATCCGAAGCTTTTTCAGCTTTGGAGTCTGGGATCCGCTTTACCTATCAGTCTAACTGCTGATTTTGGCTAAACTTCGATATTTTCCGTGAAGCGACTGCCGTCTTATCTCCACAACCCGAAGGCGATATCTAAGCATTGCCGTTAGATCAATTTTTGGACTTTTGAGGTTCCCAACTCGTAATGCTGAGTATCACGCACATTTTAAATTGAACTTTAAAATTATTTTTAGTGAATGTGAAAAAATGGGCGCCATATTGTAAACAGTTTAGTTGCTATAGCAACGTAAAATTAGTAACACTTCGAGTGCCGAACCCTGTAAATACACACATCAAAAGTGTCTAGGGATCAAGCATTTTTATGCGGATTTCTTGAGATTGAGATGTGGCTTTGTAATAAATTTATGATTTTATAAATTTATATGGATCCTTTTTGGTGCATTTCATAATTTGAATCAGGAACTGTGAATCAAATTCGAGTAAAAGATGAAAATCAGCTGTCAATATTTTCCCTATAAAAACATACAACGCATTGAAGACATTATTAGTGCTACTGTTTCCCTACTACTGATTAAAACCAACGTTATTATGGAGCGGCGACGTCATTTAAGCAGGGAAGAAATGCTCAGAGCCGTGGGAATGATAGAAGCTGGTTCCCGGCAACGTACTGTGGCTTTAGCTCTGAATACAAGTCAGAGTGTTATCAGTCGACTTTGGACACGTTACCGAAGCACTGGTACCGTGGCTGAGCGCCATGGAGGACGGTATCGCTGCACCACACGGAGACAAGACCGATACATTCAAATCTTAACTCGAAGAGCTCCAACAATAACCGCCATGATGTTAGCCGTGAGGCTTCATCACTCTTCAGGGAACTTAATTAGCGACCAAACAGTCAGAAACCGCTTGCATGAAGTGAACCTTCATTCCCGAAGACCGCTACGGGTACCACCTATAGCAATGCACAATCGTAGGATTCGATATCAATGGGCTCTTGAACACAGAAATTGGGCAGAAGAACAATGGCGTTTCGTGTGCTTTTCTGATGAGTCTCGTTTTGGTATGAGACCGGATACAAGACGTATACGACACTGGAGAACCCCTGGACGCCAACAGTGATTAAAATCCTGCCAGGAAGTCCATCCTTATAGTGGTGGAACCATCATGGTATGGGCGGGTATTTGGATCGGCGGAAGAACTGAGTTGATTTGGATCAGAGGCAACCTCAACGCTCAAATTTATGCTGAAACGATTGTATCAGACGTCATCGTTCCTCTACAAGTGCAAATCGGTCCCTTATTTCAGTTAATGCATGATAATGCACGACCGCACACCGCAAGAGTTGTAAGACAGACTCTCGCCGCAGCTAACATCAATGTCCTGCCCTGGCCTGCTCAGTCGCCAGACTTGAACCCGATTGAGCATGCATGGGATATGCTACAGAGAAGAGATCTGCCGAATATGGAGGGTATCCAGTCGCAAGAAGACCTTTTTTTGTTGTTGCAACGAACATGGGCGGCCATTCCACAGCGTGATTTGGATGAACTCATTTTGAGTATGCCAAACCGATGTTCTTGTGTTGTTAGTGTTCGCGGTAGAAACACGGATTATTAATTGTTTAAGTTACCCAATAAAATTTTAGAGAAAACTGTTATTTCAGTCTTTTTTTCGAACTTTTGTGTTAGTGGTTCAAATGTCAAATATCCCTTTATTAGGAAAATGGCAAATTTCTTTATTAATGCAAAGGTGACTTGGTTTATCGTTACTGTGACAAACGAAAACACTTTATTTGATGAATCCTTAAAGAAAATTTTAATTAATATCAATCAGGAGAAAAGTTATTGCAAAAATATATGTTGATCCCTAGACACTTTTGATGTGTGTATCTAACAATCGATTTGAATCATTTTGAAGGTTAATGCTAATTCACTTCTCCATGTATTTGAAAAATTCGTCTGTTCATAACGCAATGAATATTGTTGGACTGTCAAATTTAAACCCATCGCTACTGATAGTGTGTTAAGCGCTGCTCCACGAACCAGTTTCCCTTAAGACTCATTTAAAACGGTTCATTAAAGATTTAATTTCATCAGTCCTGTCTTATTTTTTTATGATACGAGTATCAAAGGGTTCTTCAATACAAGTCCGCCATGTGATTAAGGCCATTCATGCCACGGACAGTGCTACACTGAGTAGCTACTGCTTCAATAAATTATTTAATTAGGCATCTACTTTTATCCATAGTCGATATTCTTTGTGTCGGCACAAGCTATTGGAAGATATAGGTGATGGTGCGGTAAAAAACTAGTCCTGTCTACAATTTTCATAAGTAATTTTAAGAGCATGGGTACACAGTCTGATCTTAGTCTATTACCTACCTATCTATAAAGTATTAGTTTTTTTTTTATTCAATTATAAACTAGCGTTGGTAAGCAGTGACGCAGTCGTTGATGGTAAAGCGCACTAGTTTATTAAGAGCCTGAAACTTTAGCGTTTAAGACACTTAAATTGTAGTCCGACGGAACCACCGCCGCTGGAAAACTGTTCCAGTCCCTCGATGTACGCGGTATAAAGGAGGAGGCGAAACGCTTCGTCCGGATCGTAGTGGTGTTAACAACGTAAGGGTGGAAACTTGCCGGAAGACGGGTTGTCCGATGGTGGAACGGAGATGGAGGAATTAAATCATGCAATTTCCTCGCACACTCCCCAAAATGCATCTTATTGAACACCGAAAGGCTGGCTACTCTACGCCTGTGATCTAGGCTTTGGAGACCGTCTCGAGTTAAGTCAGGGTCACCAATCAGCCTTTTCGTCCGCCTCTCCACTAAATCCAAAGTGGCCAGGTGACACTTAGCAGCACCAGCCCAAATGTGGCTGCAGTACTCCACACACGAACGGACCTGTGCTTTGTACAACATTAGAAGCTGCCCTGGTGTTTAGTACCGCCGGACCTTTGCGATAACGCCAAGTTTCTTGGCAGCCACCTTGGCCTTGGACTCAATGAACCGCCCAAAGTTTAGGTTAGGAATATCATAAAATATTAATGTAGTTCTGTCAAATTAATGATTATTAAAGGGGTTAGACGTTGCTTAGCCGTGATTAAAAACATGGCGACTAAAACGTCAACTTACGTCAGGCGCTGACTAATTTGAAACTCATATTTATCACCTGTCCTTTTCTTTGTGAGATAGATAGAATAGGATGCAATGAACTTAAATTTAGCTTGCTTTGTGAACAAGTGAATCGGCTCCAATTACTAGTTAGGTATACTCAACCACTCTGTTTGCGTGAAATCATAAGACAAATCAATACCTATAAAAGATACAGTGCATGTTACGTAGGTACTCATTTATAATATAACTTTCTTTAAAGGTATTGATTTGTCTTATGACTAAAAGATTTTATGTTTTTACACGTTTACATATATGAAGAGCGTATTTTTGAGTTTATCCATATACACAAACGTGTAAAAACATAAAATCTTTTCTTATTATAAATAACTAGCGGCCGCCAGCGACTTCGTTCGCGTGGAGTTAGTTATGCTCCGCTCAGTGATGTCATAAAGAATAAAGCCTTCCTGGATTAATAGGCTATCCAACGCAAAAAGAATTTTTCAAAACGGACCATAGTTCCTGAGATTAGCGCGTTCAAACAAACTCTTCAGCTTTATATATTAGTATAGGTAGGTAGTTTAGGTAGAGCCAAACTGAAAAAATATTGCAACAGTTATCTATATTCGAATCCTTAATGTGATCATTTATTCAAATTCTAATAATAACTCACGGATACAACATAACCCCTGTATCAAAAGGTGTACCTAAGCCGTATTATCTGGATACTATTTACGTCAATGGCCTCTGAAGCGCCTTAATTAGGAAGAGGTGGATGTTATCAAGTTCACACACTGATAATTCGTAATTAGTTTACATTTCACAATAACTTTGGACCAAACGTTAAGCGTGGGCAATTTGTAGGTACACTACATACACTCATCTATACAGAGCGATGTACGGCTTCAGCGGCGATCGAACCCAACCCATTTGAAATCGTGGCGACGATAGTCTGGCTTATCTAAATGGAAAGTTGTTTGCAAGTCTGGAAATCTAATGAGGTCAACGATTGAAAATAAGTATCTACTTGCCAAAAATAACGGGATTAACTTTAGTAGATTAAAAGTAGGTTAAATTATTTTATTAATAGTTTTTTGACGTTGGTACTTACACCCAAGTAAACTGTTTCCGGGTAAAAGAATAAGTACTTAGTTTATTATGAATTTTAGTTTCAAATATGCCAAATGGTAGTGAATTCAACATTTACATATGTATATTCGATTACATAAGTTTATTGTAAGCAATTCATCAGATATACCTTCCTATTACGTTCTAGTTCATATTAATGCACCAGAACACGTTTAATCCATACTAATATTATAAATGCGAAAGTAACTCTGTCTGTCTGTCTGTCTGTCTGTCTGTCTGTCTGTCTGTTACGCTTTCCCGCCTAAACCTCTCAACCGATTTTGATGAAATTTGGCACAGACAATCTTTGGACCCTGAGATAAAACATAGGCTACCTGTTATCCCGGAAAAATTTGATATTCCCGAGGGAAATCTAAAAGCGCGATATAACCGAACACCACGCGGGCGAAGACGCGGGCGGAAAGCACACAATCTTTAGGCCCTGAGAAAGGACATAGGCTACCTTTTATCCCGGAAAAATTTGATGTTCCCGAGGGAAATCTAAAAAGCGCGATATAACCGAAATTTACGCGGGCGAAGCCGCGGGCGGAAAGCTAGTGCACTTATATAAGTGTGCTGTGGCTGTTTACATAAAATAAATATATTCGTAAGTATGTATATATGAATACTTCCAATAGACAGTTTCAATATAAAAATGTCATTCATCATCGTCATCGTAATTTTGGCCGAAAAACATTCCCTGCTGGACATTGGTGTCTCGACATGGATCCCTCAAGGATCGCCACTTGGACCCCACTACCCCGTGCAGGAGACGAGGCCCGGACAGACCGGGCCAGCACGAGAGTGTGGGGCCGTGGAACAATTTAGACTCCCGCGGCCCCACGCGCGCTCTTGATAGAAGAGACACCGGGGTGGTTTTAGTCAGTAAGAGTCTGACAGACTCCGTCGCCCACCCCAGCACGGCGGACATAGGTACATTGAGGATTTCCACCCCGGAAAAAAAAAGGTTATGTGCCGTTAATGCTGTAGCCTTTATGACCGATGACCTTTCATCGGTCCTCCAATATAGTATAGGTATTATTTAAAGTTATTATAGGATTTGCGAACGAAAAATCGACGTACCTACCTAGGACGGTAGTAGAAAGGTCTACTTAGCCAAAGGTATACCTACCTAGAGATAGAGGGTAAATAGGCATTTACTTAATATATTCTAGAAACAAAACAGATGATAAATATTAACATATAAAAGACTTGGATCTAATTTGAAAGTAAATTTTGTTTTAAATAGAAACCCATTTTGCTTTTTGATTTAAAGCTCACATCGTGTTTATACAACGTGATCTTTGGAATCATAAACAACAGCACGAAACATGTGCTTTTGTAGATATTTACTTACGTATATAGGTACTGTCAACACTGGAGGAGTTCCAAGAGTAGAGGAATCTTATATGGGGGCGTTAAATAATAAATATTCTCTCGGTTTATTTCAAGAAATGTGTTCACACCTCCGCGCCTAATAATATCACTGTCGGTACTACATTAGTAACAACTAACAAGCCACATATATAACTCTAGATTTTTCGATTTAAAAAGCTTAATAAATTATACCTTTTTTGTTCTGAATGGGAAATCATGAAATGACCTCTCCCGAGTCCCGCTCTGGGCGGAGCGGAAGGGCGTGTCTGACTTCTACTGACTAAAACCCAACCGTGTTTCTTCACTTGCCTGAGCGCCAGGGTTTCTTTTTTAACCAACCCTGACCCAGGAGGCATCGGTCTTCATGGGCCAAGTCACGATGTGCTGACATCTCTTTGCGGCGCGCGTGAAGCACAACGCGCCGTCGACCTGGGCCTGTGTGACTACCATGAGTTTTCATTACGAAGACTCGATCATCGATATCGACCGGGTTTGACTCATCGGTTGGCCATGTACTCTCGCTCCGGACCATAACCTGCACCAGGGACAGACGCGAGAGATCACCGCCGATCGCCCCCACGAGGACACGGTGGTGCTCTACCCAAGTCGGGCAGACCTACACCAGTATGCTCCAGCTGCTCCACCGTGTCGTCAGGGCTCTCCCCACATTCCCTACAGTGGTGACACCCTGACGTTTCCTCGCGCTTATACGGAACAGGCGCCTCCCGAAACAGCCGTGTCCGGTCCCGGATCTGCGTCAAGCGAAAGGTTAGGGTGCTATAGCGCCTCTCTAGCCACTCCTTAAAGATAATAAATTTTACCTACCTTACAAATCATATAATTAGAAACTAATTCCAAAATTCGCTTGAATGTTCAAATGGAACTAGATAATATTTATACCAGCCTGACCGGCAGTCGCCTCTTCGACATGGTTACATAGTATCATTAATTCCTTTTACACCGCCTGCTGATCGTCGGACGGACGTCATGGCTGTTTCTAGATTTTTGCAAGTTAAAAATATCGAAAAGATTGAATACAATTCTCTAAACTGCTTACAATCTTTTTTTAATCTACTCTTTCATCTACAACAAATTAATTCACCAATGATTCAGTCGACGAAATTATTCCGTTTGTAGAATCTATGGGAACCTACTAAAGATTTTGCCTGAAGCCAATCGTAGATGTTTTTACAAACGCTTCCCAGCATCTTAAAGGCAGGATATGGTAAGGTCAGCAAAGATAGTTAATTAACACTTCAGTTTAAAAAAAAAAAAACTAATCTAATCTAAAAGTAATTATACTAAGCGAAATAAATAAGTACGAAAAGAAAGACGGAAGACTTGAAATGCGGAAAAGCAGAGTTTATCGAATCTTTTGTCAATCTTAATGATAAGTAAATTTGACAGGATTGATAGAGTTTGTTAATATCTGTACCATTTTCGTGGATTTGTCTATAATCTAATAGAACAGTGGGTGGGCAGAATACCTTGGCACCATTATCAGTATTGGCATGTCGTTATAATCAAATAAATGGTCAACGATTTGTGGATAGTAAGTACAGAATACCTACATAGAGTTAAAATTTATTAGTGACTCAGATATTTTGTTATTTTGATTTGTACTTTCTCGTTTTTTCTTTTTTGTAAACTTTCACTCGTATATGTACTAATAGTTCTTAAACAATTATGTATGTAGTAATTAAAATGTTATTAATTATAGTAGCCTAGCTTTCCGCCCGTAGCTTCGCCCGCGTGTTATTCGGTTATATCGCGCTTACTAATTTTCCCTCGGGAATATCCAATTTTTCCGGGATAAAAAGTACCCTATTATTTAATCCGGACTTTTAACTTTACGTCTGCAAAATTTCAAAGCAATCGGTTCAGTAGTTACGGCGTGAAAGCGGAACAAACAAACAAACTCACTTTCCCATTTATAGTAAGGATAGTAGATAATACCTAATTAATATTTGGAAAATGATGCCTACACGTACAGACAGCACATCAAGCTACAACAATCTGTCAGACTTCTTTATTAGATTTTCAACTTTATCTCTAAAGCATTAAGGCTCAAGGTTGATTGCGAATAGTTGACAGTTTCGGGTAGTTTGACGTGCTGTCGTCCGTACATAATCGCTTTTCCACCCACTACCTACCGGTTTATTAAGATTTGTGTAACTTTGTTTACCAAAACTAAAATAACTTCATTCGACTATGTTTTCCCAAGACTAAATATAGCTCATATTAACTCGTATATACCTACGTATGTTAAATTATTCCGTACGGAATCCACAAGGGAAAATTTTGTGGAGCATTTCTTAGGCTTTGTTCAAATATAGGGTCGAAGTAACTGACTGGGTTGTTGTTGTCCTTCGAATAAATTTGCTTACTTTCCTGCAAGCCTGTATTTAGTGTTTAGTACCTACATGTCAGTGGAACAATACGGAATTTTAAGGCATTCATATCTTTGCGTTTGAGTGTAACTCATCATCATCATCATCATCAGCCCCAACTCGTCCACTGCTGGACATAGGCCTCCTTTATGGCACGCCAACAAGCTCGATCCTGAGCAGTTCTCCGCCAGCCACTACCAGCCACCTTTTTGATGTCGTCGCTCCATCTCGCCCAAGCAAGGGCGTCCCACGCTACGTTTGCCGAGACGCGGTCTCCACTCGAGGACTCGTTTACCCCAACGGTTGTCGGTACTGCGGCATATGTGTGTGTGCATATGTGAGTGTAACTCACTACTTATTTTAGCAATAGTGTTTATACAGGCTGTCCGAAAAGTCGACGTCAAGCCAGAATCGAGTAATGAGTGACCAAATCATAATAGTTATGTAAGATGTGTATTTTAAAATATTAGGATTTAAAAATAATTTGATAACGATTATGTATTAGCCTATTACCCGATTTCCCGCTTGACATCAACTTCTAGTCTGGCCGACCTTGTACTTATATCAATTTCTTTTTATTTAATTCCATGCCTTCTTTGTCTAGTAATCGCAAGTGCAAATGCTGACCAAGAGATTCTGGCTTAAATACCCGAGTAAAGCAATGCTTTCGGGTTTTTCTATCAGGAATTTCTGCGGCAGTCCGGAGTATGAATGAAGCGCACATTTGTCTAACCCTCCTTGGATTACAGGCGTAATGTTACGTTATGAATTTCGAAACATGTTCAAATTTTACGACATAAATGAAAAAAAAAAACATATTTGTTTGTTTAATAAAATTTATTTTATTGTTAAAAATAAACCTACAAAAAAAAACAATATAAATAATTTTCTAGTTTAATTTTAACAAACCATAAATTAATTTAAATACATGTTTACTTGATATTATACGCATACCAAATCATAATCAAAGCAAAGTGAATAATGCATACGTTTACATAGAAAATGGACTTCAATTTGTTGGATGTATTACACACGCTTTCAATAACTACTTACATGAAGAAAACTTAACGATTAACTAACTTAATTAACTTAACGACTTAACTTTACTTAAAGTTATGCGCGAACAAACATAAAAAAAGCCATATATACGGTCGAATTGAGTAACCTCCTCCTTTTTGAAGTCGGTTAAAAAAATAATGTTGTATACATATGGTTCGGAGCATTTTAATACTTAGATTTGCATACAATGCGTTTTATAGATACAATATTAAAATGAGATATTATGCTATGCTGTTCATGCAATATAGGAGATAGTCGTCAAAGTAAACGAGAAGGAAACAGTCGTAGTGTTGACCTTGGCATAGAGATGAACTTGTAGGTATTTTTATATCGTGAGCAGTAAAAATAATCTAAATCATAGCTCTATAAGGAAATAGGAGATATTTTTTATCTTGTCTGGTACGTTAAACAGTACCTAGTGTCATACAATCTGTTCGAAACTTCGAACAAAACATTTTTATTTATTTTTTCACGTTGATAAGTATTTAATCAGTTTGCAACCTAATTTTATGTACTTTTCACATAATTTCTCGTAAATCGTTATAATAAATTAAGTATTATTTCATTTGAAAGTAATAAAAATAAATTAAGTTCACTCGTGTTATCAATTTATATGAAGGGGCTAGGAAGTATGTATAAATACGATACCTAATACCTATACATAAAAAAAAAATCACAAATATACCATCTAATGGCAACCTCATAATTTTGTTGTCAGTTTCAAAAATGAGATCTGATAAAAAAAGAATCTAGCCTACGTTAATACATACTTACATATAAAAAAAAAAAACAGAAATAAATAAGTGTAAATTTTGTTTATTTTAAACCCTATTTTAATGGAAAAGTCCGATATTTGTTAAGAGTAGGTACACGATACATAACTAGTAGTTTAAAAAGTCACATCCATAAATTCAGATACAGATAAATATCGATAATGGCCATAATTCCCTTGTTCAGAAAATAAATACTAATTTGTAAATAGTTATTTATGCCACTGTCAAGCAATGATAGCTATTGTAATACGAGTGATAGTTTGTCACAATAGATCAGCACGAGTATTACATTAGCTGTTTGCGACAGTGGCATACAAAACTTTTTCTACGACCTTGAAATAAATAAATACAAAAAAACTGTCAATATTGAGAAAATAGCGCGGCGCGCGCAATCAGCGCTAAACTAGAACCCGCACCTCCGGCCATAGGCAAGAAGAGGAACGCTCCAGTGGTTTTAGCCGGTAAGAGCCCGGTACACCCTCCGTCGACCCCCAGACGGAGGACGGTCTGGTATAGATTTCCATTGGGTGAACAAAAAAAAAAAGGCATTCATCCATACAGCCTAATACCATGTGATAATTAGTAGTGACGCAATTACGCGCGCTTTTCGGCATAATGATATGTGGATTTTTTGATGCCATAGACATCAAAAAATTAAAGTTTCATTATAGTACGGTTTACCTGTGGAAATGGTCATTGTAACACGACTTGTCAGGAATGGCTACTATTGAGATATGACTTAATTATGGTTATGTATTAAGCAATCCATACTAATATTATAAATGCGAAAGTAACTCTGTCTGTCTGTCTGTCTGTCTGTCTGTTACGCTTTCCCGCTTAAACCTCTCAACTGATTCTGATGAAATTTGGCACAGACAATCTTTAGACCCTGAGAAAGAACATAGGCTACCTTTTATCCCGGAAAAAATTGATATTTCCGAGGGAACTCTAAAAAGCGCGATATAACTGAACTCCACGCGGGCGAAGCCGCGAGCAGAAAGCTAGTTTATTATAAAAAGAAAAAAATACCAAATGGTCATAGAAAAAGATTATTTTATCTTCTGTCCTTTTCACAATGAAATCAAAAGAAAAAATATACACTGAACTCAAATTTAGTCTAGGTTGTGACCAAGGAAATAGGGACCACTGTCTTGAATGCATTTATTTCTAATCCCTAACGAGATTAGCATGAGATTTTTTCAAACACGACTAAGTATTACAATCAGACTTAAATAGTGTATTATGTGTAAGGGTGTGTCCAATCTAGCGTTCCTATTTTATTACTATAATTACTTTCCCGTTCATCTTCATCATCATTATCATTTCAGCCGAAAGACTTCCGCTACTAAACAAAGGTCTCCCCCAAGGATCTCCACGATGACCGATCCTGCGCCTCCCGCGACCTTTACCAGGTCGTCGGTCCACCTTTCCCATTGCTGTGTAAGAAACCTCGGTCTCTCTTCTCTACAACGTGTAACATAAAGGGTATATACATAACAAGGGCATGGCATCTTTACATAGTATCAAACGATATTGGAAGGGTTTGTTAATCCTATTTCTTTATGTTAGGAAGTTATGAGGAAAAACACCGCCTGTGATAGGCTACTACCATACTAGGCGCATAGAATTATTGAAGATATTTAACGGATTTTGGCACGTAACTTGACATGTAACGAGTAGTTATTAACGTATGTAGTGTGGTGTCACGTTCGTTATGATTTGATTTTAAGAAACACACGAAACCGATTTTTCCGATATCATTTGATATCATCTGAAGATGCTATGCCCTTGGTATGTATATACCCTTTATGTAACACGTTGTATACATTTCTGTCAGCTGGTGAAGTAAGATACTTCTTAGCGTGTCGATGTCATTTTAAAAGCAATTGGCCCAGCAATTTACTTTCGAGTTTGGCGTTATCGTTAAACCAGCACTTTCCGTAGGAGTCACTCCAACTTTACCTTAGTTTAACTTCTACATATCCCAAATAAATATATCTTGTAACATACTCAACGCTTGCATCTGCGTATCATTTATCGCAGTCAAATCGACGGTCACATACTTTGCTGCCTGAAGAATTCTGAGACAGGATGTGTTTTCTGGAGGTAATTTGTGACAGACTTGTGTGAAGGTAGCCTTAGCGCAGTCGTAGTGGAAGACGAGAGGATCCAGGATCTCTGTTAAGTCTGACTGAGTGAGGAGGCAGCATAGGTGGGATAGAGTTACGCATAACTGAAACAATAGAAAAAAATATTGGAATTTGGTTCATTTTATTACATACAGACATATATACATAAATAAGTATACAAATCACACAGATTGAGCTAGCCCCAAAGTAAGTTCGAGACTTGTGTTATGGGATACTAACTCAACGATACTATATTTTATAATAGATACATATATAGATAAACATCTAAGACACAGGCCAATCAGGAAAAGATCGTTTTCCATCATGACCTGGCCGGGGATCGAACCCGGGGCCTCCACGTCGCAGGCAGGCGTGTTGACCGCTGCGCCACGGAGGACGACAAGTTAGTTTTAATTAGTTGGCTCTTAATAGACTAGAGCGCCTCACCATCAACGAGTGCATCACTACTCTGCCGCCTAGCAGAGCTATTATTTCAGTATGAAATAAAGTAATGAGAGATCTCAAGATCGAAACCGGATACGGTATCAGTCACGTGTAGCCACTGGTGGACTTTTACCAGTAACCAGTAAGACAACAGTTTTGTCTGAAAACTAATTTAAAAAAAATTACAGCGCCATGGGAGCGGGGGGGGATAACCGAGGACTTATCTTTAACTTTTAAATAAACCACGCTGTAGACACTGGACACTGACAAAATATACGGTGTAGTTACCAAAAAACCGCGTGCGCTCAATCTAAAAATTTTGACTTTCCCAAGGCCTATCTCCCCCCAGGCCTAAGTTGCCACCACCTAGGCCCAACTTGCCCCCCCCCCCTCCCTTCATTCCTAGGCCAGAAATTGGATACGCCCATGACAACCGCCAATCAAATAATTTAAGAGGTTATGATTGGATGGTATTATTTTCGTCTGACAACCACAGTTCATGCACGGGTCCAGTGATAACAACCCCGACATACGGTTTGTGTAATTTATTTCATTATCACTATTACGTAAATTGACTTTGAGTAATTTATTTCATCATCACTGCTGTTGAAGCTATGAATGAAAACAGCGTGAGGAAACCGTCCTGGAGCACGCCCTAGAATCAAAAAACCTACTTCTTCTTCTTCTTCAGCCTATAGATGTCCACTGCTGGACAAAGGCCTCCCCCAAGGCTTTCCACGCTAACCGGTCCCGCGCTGCCCGCATCCATCCCAATATGCTCTCGAAATGAAACGATGGTTGTTGTTCACAATCAGCGAATCACAATCTCAGATTCACAGAAACATTTGCAGGATACGGAATGAAAAACTATCAACATACATACAGGAAATATAGATTATACGAGAAGTTCTCAGTATCTTCTTCAGCCTATAGATGTCCACTGCTGGACAAAGGCCTCCCCCAAGGCTTTCCACGCTAACCGGTCCCGCGCTGCCCGCATCCATCGGCCTCCCGCGACCTTCACCAGGTCATCGGTCCACCTTGTTGGGGGCCTCCCTACGCTGCGTCTTCCAGTACGTGGCCGCCACTCCAGAACCTTACTGCCCCATCGGCCTACTACTTGCGACATATACCAAGCCGCGCCGTGCCCGTGTTGTAAATTGTGGCCCACGTCCACTCACACATAGGTGGAATATGCTCCATCAATGGGAGCGTGCTAGCTTTCCGCCCGCGGCTTCGCCCGCGTGGAATTCGGTTATATCGCGTTTTTTAGATTTCCCTCGGGAATAAAAGTAATTAAATGACGATTGATCAGTTTTCGACCTGAGATGAAAAATAATTAAATTAATAAAATGGCTACTAAAAAATAAGGGTTGATCGTAGAAGGGTGAAAATTTAGGTTTGTATTTTTGTATGTTGTATCATAAAAAAATAGAAACTAAAAATTTTGTCTAAAGAGTAAAAAAAAAATTAGGGGTGGAAAAAAAATATATTCATCCCCCTAAACATTTAGGGGGATAAAAATAGATGTTGGCCGATTCTCAGACCTACTCAATACACTAACAAAATTTCATGATAATCGGTCAAGCCGTTTCGGAGGAGTATGTGAACGAAAACTGTGACACGAGAATTTTTATTAATTTTATATTTTTTTAATTATTATATTTGCTTTTAGCTATAGGTAGACTATACAGAACCACAGCACATTTTCACTTGCCTTTTAGACACAGGGTAGCAGTGCCTTCAAATTGATTATTATGTACAAAGCAAACACATATCGTTATTGTAAACATTTTCATTTTTAATGTCTGGACTTACCCAATAAACGATTTCATTTCAGGGGCCTGTAGCCAATGTAACCAATAATAAATAATAAAGAATACCAAACCAACCAATGGCGGGAACGATTGACCACGCGACGCGATAAATCACGTGGTCAATCGTTCGCGCCATTGGTTGGTTTAGTATTCGATTTCGCTTCGCTACGAAGCGATGTTACATTGGCTACAGGCCCAGATGACAAATCGATAGTTAAAGGTGCTTCAAAAGTCCTGTCAAACCTTACCTGTTCAATAAGATTATCTTTATGCTTATATTCATTGAAGTCATCAACATCAGCCGCGTTCTCCATGGCAGCCAGTACCCCCCTCCACACTAATGCGTAGTGATCGGCGTAGTGCGTACGCGCTGCCGGAGCACGTAACGCTGTCGCCGCGTTGATACGAACCTTTAGGTTCTTGCACTCTTTGGTCAGAGTACACAGAGTGGAGAAGACTTGGTTCTGGGGAGGAATGATTGGATTAATACGGAGAGGAATTATGAATTCAATGTAAACTGAAGGTAATAAAGCAAAAGATGGATAGATTTTTCTTCCAAAGTTATGCAAAACAGGCGATACTAAATCCTATTGTTTTTCTTTTTCATAGTTGTAAGTGTTGTGAACAAGGAGGCAGACATCCTTATGGTAGTTTCTCAACGGTTAAGGAAATATGTAATGCCTGTGATGCCATAACAGGAATATTGCTATCCTAGAGACTAAATTGAAATGGCTTACGAGTATGTATGTATCTATATACAACAAAATTTTTACTTTATATGAAACCCGAATACAGTTTATTCAAAATAAGAAACGATTCCAATCATTTTTACACCTTGTTACATTTTTTCCCAAACACATGGAGAAATTGTTGCAGTGTGATTACCGAGCGCACGACACAGCTGGCGGTAGAATAGCAGTGAGGCTATAGGGGTGGGCGGGCGAGCGGTGCGTTGACCATATTTTTGTTGGGACAACCAAATAAGATAACAAGCTTTTGAAGCTTTTGAAGATAACAAGTTTGTTACGATATCTTTTTGTTTTTTTTTTTTTTTAAATACTATACACGTGTTTCGGGTTTCGCATAAACAAGAAATAACGTTGTAATACTCTTCAAACCGGAACATAGACCAAACCTTGTCAGATACTCGTTTTCTATTTTAGACTCAAACCTTAATAAATTTAGGGCATTCCTTAAAACTTTTATCGATATCTCACCTGCCACCCATTAAAACAAGTGAACAGCTGCTCATTCTTCATAGCATTGCCCATCGCGTAGCAGGCATTCCACCGCACCTTCATATTGTTCACCTTAGACGCGCAATCCAAAAGTTTCCCTATTGCCGTCTCGCATAAGGTCTTCAATTGCGTGTTCCTGAGAAGATTCTCGTTCTTTATCAAGCGTAGTAGATTTCCGAGCCCGCGAGTTGCACTCATTTTTACCTATGTAGTAAAATTGTAATGGTTATTCAATAGTTTTGATATTACAGACTCATTATTGGTTAAATAATCAGTCTGTAATGGTTGCTTCGTTGGTCGTGTTGGTCTTGGGTTTAACATTGCATCACCTCGCTCAACTGCCAGCATCCTTCCTATTCCTAAGTTTTTTAAGTAAGTAAGCTTAATAAACTAGTGACGCTTTACCATCATCGATTGCATCACTGCTTACCATCAGACTCGATTGCATCACTGCTTACCATCAGGCGGGATTGCAGTCAAGCACAAGTTTATAATAATTAAAAAAAAAAATTGACTATGGAATTTGGCAGTAAGCTAATTGCTGTACAAGAAAGTGGTGACGGCGTAACGCAATAATAATTATTATATTTTTGAATTAAGTTTAATACACCTTTAGAAGCAAATTCTTTAGATTTGCCAAGTATCAAAGTTAATCTTTACTTGGTCAGAGAAATCGACATTGAACTTTGCAGTTATTAACAACTTCTAGTCGAAAATTATGAAACCCACACTTTGTTTTATTTAATTTTATGAAATTAAACAGATACCTACCCCCTTATTACAAAACAAGGATTTTGTTAAGAACAGATTTAAACCACGTAAATACTTGTTGAATTAAACTAACCTAACCTAACCATTATAGAAATGCAGTTCTTTAAGAACATTGCCTTAATCTAAATAAAGATCGAAATACAAATTCTGAATTAATGTATCAGCCTTGACTGTCAACTCTGACTTACTTTGTAATAAGACGGATAATGTTAAACATAAACTATACATCCATACATAAGTTGACACGAACACCGTAGCAACGTAGTGCAGTATGTTCTATACAAGCAACAGTTTAGCATCTTCATCAAAATTCAGGAGGTTGTTATTAAAGGCATAGATCATCATCATCATCATCAGCCCCTACTCGTCCACTGCTGAACATAGACCTCCTTCATGGCACGCCAACAAGCTCGATCCTGAGCAGTTCTCCGCCAGCCACTACCAGCCACCTTTTTGATGTCGTCGCTCCATCTAGCCCAAGGGCGTCCCACGCTACGTTTGCCGAGACGCGGTCTCCACTCGAGGACTCGTTTACCCCAACGGTTGTCGGTCCTGCGGCATATGTGACCAGCCCATTGCCACTTCAGCTTGCTAATCCTCTCAGCTATGTTGGCGACTCTGGTCCTCTGTCGGATCACCTCATTTCTGATGCGGTCCTTCAGAGAGACGCCCAACATAGCCCGCTCCATAGCTCGCTGAGTGACTTTAAACTTATGGACTAGTCTGACCGTTAGTGTCCACGTCTCAGCTCCGTAAGTCATGACGGGTAGGACGCACTGGTTGAAGATTTTTGTCTTCAAACATTGGGGTATGGGCGACGAAAATACCCGACGAAGTTTACCAAACGCTGCCCATCCCAGCTGGATCCTTCTATTTGCCTCCTTCTCGAAGTTGTTTTTCGAGGAGGCAAATGAAATTAAATTACCGATGCCTAGTGAATAATTAATACATACTCGTTTTTTTAGTTATTTATGTTTTACAGTATTTTAGAATAAACTACTTTTGAAAGAACAGAATCGTCCCGTTGCGTTTGCGTCGCACAACTGTCGTTGTGTGCGTGTGTCGCCATCCATTTTCGATACTTATCTTTTTATTGGATTCAGCTTCACTCAACCATCATTTAATTCAAATCATTTGTACACGTTTTACTAAATGCATCCTGTATGAATAACGTTCCAGTAAAACATTCCATTATCTTAAGAGATAAGGAATATTTTAACGTAAGGCACACATTGATAGCGTATGTCCACGTGCGAAGGGATCTCGTGTTGGTTCGTGACCCGTGCTATGATTAGCTTTCTAGTTTTCTAAATTGAGTTGTATGTTTAGAAATATGTTAGTAGAGAGAAAACATACTCGTCTTAATAACGCCTCGTGACTAAATGATAACAGTTGCAGGAGTCTATTGATAGTTAAATTACACTTGGCGAGGCCAGTCCATGGATGGGTGGGTGTATTACATATCATACATATCAAGCACACCGTGTTTCGTGTGTGTGAGAGATCTCTCCGCATCCGAAACCTATAAATATTTGGGTATGTCGGAAGCGTTAGATATCAATGTTAATGACATGAAGCAATCGTTGAAGGAACGCTTCTTTGGCCGACAAGGTACGCGCCTTCAACGGTTGGGTCATGTAGGTAACCTACTCTTTCGGTATACTCAAATGGACTTAGACCAAACTGCGACGCCCTGGATAGGAGGGTCCGTACGCTGCTGACTACTAATCGATTGCATCACCAACAGTCATCGGTTATGAGCTTGTATATCCCGCGAAAATGTGAAGGTCGAGACTTTTTAAACGTTAAGACCCTCCACAATTGCGAGACATACAGTCTCAGGGAATATTTCCTAAAAACCGACGCAGGAATGCACCGAGATGTGGTCGCCGTTGACAAGGGCCTCACTCCGCTCTCCTTGGTTAAAGAGAACTGGTGCAAGACAGTAGTACTTGACAGTTATGATCGCATGGATGTATGGCAGAGTAAGCATCACCTTTGCACCTTTTATGTATGTGTGTACATAAATAGTTAAATAAATAAATAATCCTCTGTTTCATTAGTGTACTTGAACTAGACGGACAACACGAGACCATGTGGTCTTTATCTACAATCAACAACGGAATCATAGCGCCAGGCAGGAGTTACATTATTATGTAAATAAATTTGACCCTTAACCCCCTTGGTTTAAGACGACACGCCAGCCTAAACAATCATGAATCATGCGCGTGATCATGTTTTTTACAAACTGACATTCAAAACATGAATGGACCACTTTCGTGCGCAAGACAGACGTCAGACTACTTTGAGATAAGACAATTAACAATAGTATTTATTGTCACCAAATATTACGTTGTTAGGGGTTACCTTATCATTGTCGGCCGCGCACGCAATGCTGACTTCTAGCAGACGAACCAGCAGGGCATCATCTAAGTCATCACACTCTGGGTCTTCCCTGTTAAAAAACAAATAGAAGTTAGAATTCTATAGCTAGGATATCGTAGAAAAGTGGATCCCTCATACAGTATGATGGGAATAACATAACCTCCGTATATCTAATGGTAATGGCGAATGTATGGTAAAATTTCATTATTAGATTTTCAGCTTTGTCACTAAAGCACTAAGGATCAAAGTTGAGTAGGAATATTTTACAGTTTGGGGTAGCTGGACTTGCTGTCGTTCGTACAAAAATTCAAACAAATATATCAAATACTTAGTTGGCGTTATCGCAAAGGTCCGGCAGTACTTCACACCTGGGCGTATAGCTCAATGCACCTGGGCAGCTTCTAATGTTATACAAAGCACAGGTCCGTTCGTGTGTGGAGTCTGGGGTCCGCTTTACCAGTCTAACTACTGATTTTGGCTAAACTCGATATTTTCCGTGAAGTGACTGCCGCCTGACCTCCAGGCGACAAGTGACCTCCAACCCGAAGGCGATATCATTGCAATTGTTAAATTGTTAGTACCCCGTAACAACTGCCATTAGATGTTCGTATGGCAACCGGGACCACCGGCTTATCGTGATTGAGAGTATTTTCATTTATTGTCTTTAATTGTAGCCTCCACGTTGAGTATCTGTAGTAGTATTTGACATTGATCTACAGAAGGACACTGAACAAGACAATAGCCCACAAGATCATACAAGAATAGGTCAATAATAACTTACATCCCCTCTTATTACAAAAATGGATTATATTTAGATCAAGTTTAAACCACCTAAATGGTTATTGAATTATGCACATAACCATTATAAAAATGCAGTTCTTTATATAAAAATGACAGCTTCATTCGGTAATAAGTTGTCACTTTTTTTAACTTTCAATCTTTATTGAGTTCGAATTTCGAACGTTATTGAGGTATTCCTCAATAAAGTTCGAAATTCAAATACTGACTTAAAAGTTGTCTGGAACATAAGTAAGATTTCGTTTTTAAGTTTTCTTGACAACGAGCTTTTAGTGGCCCGTAAAGTATTAGAGCAGTATCGCACCACCTCCGATGCGAATTTAAACCGAATTGTGAATGTTCTAAATTCGGACGGACTAAGTTAGGATACAGGGTGCAGCTACCATGCAAATATTACAATGGCTACTTCAGACCGTCATGTTTTGGATTCAGTGCGGAACCGCTCTGAAGGTGGAAAAACACGCTCTGTATTTAAACATCCGCTTTAGTATGACCGTTGTCCAATTTATAAAGAAACCAAAGCTTTAGTACGGACGACAGCAGGCCAAGCTACCCGAAACTGTACTGTACGAACTTTAGAAATAAAGTTGGATATCTAATAAAGAAATCTGACATATTGTAGTAGCTTGATGTGCTGTCATCTGTACGTCTAGCAGTGAACCTCTTACATCACCTCCAGACCAGTTCCTTAACTTATGTGTCAGATAAGATGCAAAGATATTCGTCGACGTACACATAAAAACACCCCACCCTATTTGCCATGTGGATTGCCAGGAACTACAGAACACCATCAGTTACGATCCTTACATACTTTTCCTCCTCCTCAAGTCATTCTCCTCATTACTCAGGATCGTGATGTCCCTGTGGAATTATCTTCTCCTTTACGATAGTTCGCCATCTGTTACGATCCCTGGACGTGAGTATAGCATCATGAAGTGAAGGCCAATGTCAAGAGATGAACGAATTTGGTCAGTCCACCTTATTAGACTGCGACCTCTAGAACACGTTCATCCACCTTCCCAGTATCCCATTAGATGTTCGAAGGTTATCTCCATCTTTTCTGGTAATACTTTTACTTCGGTTCATTAAGTTCCTCTCTAGCTACTACCTAGTTACTAACTAGTTAGATAAGGTTGGAATAATTCGGAAATTTTACGTACTATTCCAAGACGTTTTTTAACCGATAAATGATGCAAAATAATCATGCGTAAATATAATAATATAAACTCGGACGTCATACAAAATGTCGATAACTCTTGTTCTTCGATCATTTGTTTGATCTATGACATTTATTTGGCGGTTTCCATTATGTTGCGGTATGTAATATTAGAAATAGAGAGGGACATGTTTATGTGTGTCCGTATTCACTAGTAGGGAGATGGAGTAATCGAGATTCGTAAAGATAATCTCATTAAAGCAAATATAGCATCAAAAACACATTTGCTCACAAACTAAAGTAATTTTAATTTAAGTCCATATTTTCTTTCTATTTCAATAAGATGAGGACTGAATAAAATATTTTAGTTTCATTCTATCAAATTAAGATTTCCTCCTATCAATTTACATCAGGTGCGGGCTAATTTGACAGATCTAAACTAACATATTACTACTAAACTAACATATTACTACTAAACTAACATATTACTACTAAACTAACATATTACTACTAAACTAACATATTACTACTAAACTAACATATTATTACTAAACTAACATATTTCCTCTCCTACGCCGCGCCTTCGGCCTACTTTCCAACCGTCTTAGGCATTATTGATCAGCCCCTAATCGGCGAACACATTTTTGTCAAATGATTGCGACTAGTTGGGATCGTTTAGAGCGAACGAACCAATGCGAGGTCCAAATGATCCCAACTAGTCGCAATCATTTGACAAAAATGTGTTAGCCGGGCAGGTTCGTGGTCTGACTGAAGTTTAAAATTTTACATCCATCCCAAAAAAGTGCACAACACCGCTAAAGTTTTTACTTCAATAGTCGAACCGTATAAGGCATGTGTTGAAAATGTTGGACATTAACTTTTTTTGTAGAGACTGTTGAAATCATTCCAACTAAAACTCATACATACTAAATATTCCCGAATCAATCGTTCTTCTTTTTTTAAGCCCATATTTTTAAATTGGGCATTTCCTAACTACTAACTACTCTAATACAAACCTTGTATTGCCTCACTGCAGGGTAAGGGTCTCTTCTCGTACAGAGAAGACACGAGCTAGCTTGATCAAGTCGTTACAAACATACTTACACATTCAACACGAGAGCGTCGCAAAGGTTGCCGAGAGCCCAGGCCGCTTTAGTCCTTACAACTAGCGTGGGTTCAGCTAATGCGCGCAGAATGTTCTCCCCGCAGTCACTTACGAAACCGATGTCCTAAAACAAAAGAATAGCTTAATGCTTTAACAGACCATAATAAGCTTGACCGGACCGAGTATAGTTACCGGCACGTAAGTTGGCTATTGAGTTTAAAGCAGTGGTGGCCTTGAGCAGTGGTGGCATTGAGCAGTTGTGGTCTTGAGCAGTGGTGGCCTTGAGTAATGGTAGCCTTGAGCAGTGGTGGCCTTGAGCAGTGGTGGCCTTGAGCAGTGGTGGCCTTGAGCAGTGGTGGCCTTGAGCAGTGGTGGCCTTACGCAGTTGTGGCCTTGAGCAGTGGTGGCCTTCAGCAGTTGTGCCCTTGAGCAGTGGTGGCCTTGAGCAGTTGTGGTCTTGAGCAGTGGTGGCCTTGAGTGATGGCAGCCTTGAGCAGTGGTGGCCTAGTGGTGTCGGCCGCAACTTACAACTTACAAGTTGTAGGTCGTAAGTTCAAACCCCGTCAGGCGCTTTACTTTGTGTAAATACTTTCATCACCACTGCTCTCAAACCGTTGAAGGTAAACATCGTGAGGAAACCGGCATGTCCTAGAGGCAAAACTTCGAAAACATGTGACATCTACCAACCCACACTGGGCCCGCGTGGTAGATTACGGCCCACTCACTCTCACCGAGTGGAGGCCTGTGTCCCAGGTATGGGAACATTATAGGTTGATTATCTATGTTATTTAAGTTGGCTAAAGAGTTTGTAGTGAGTGCACACGTGAAAATGTATGAAATTGTACTTTCACCAACTTCTCACACTACAAAACATTTGGCCGACTTATGTGCAGGTAACTATACCAAAAGAAAAGTAAGACAAGAAATTCCGATAACAGTCGCAATTTACTTACCAAAAATATAAAACTGATTTGGAACAGATAAGTTGCTTTTCAATTTTTATCTTTATTTCAAGGAACAGAGGTTGAGATTTATGGGGCAGTTACAAACGTGGAGCGACACTTGCTGTAACTAAGGGCGGGTTGTTTCACGTTCACTTAACGCACGCGTAAAAGTTAAAAATGGTGCTAACTATCGTTAAGTCAAAAAATGAGTTGTTTCACAATACGTAAACGTTAACGCACGCAAAAAAAATACGATTACGTTAACTGACGGGTTGTTTCACGTTCACTTGACGCATGCGTAAAAGTTAAAAATGGTGCTAACTATCGTCAAGTCAAAAAATGAGTTGTTTCACAATACGTAAACGTTAACGCTCGCAAAAAAATACGATTACGTTAACCGATGGTCTGAGCACTGGTTAACGTAACTTTTGTCAAGTTGTGTTTAGTCCGCCGTGGTGTCAAATAGTGAAAACAACATAAACTCCCTTTTTGTATTCGCGAGTTGACGATAGTAGTTGATCTGATGATGATACAAGTACCGTAAAAAGAAAAAGAAAGGTGTTTAGCAGCCCAAGTTCTGTTTTTTTTTTTTTTTAAATTACTGTTGTCTGTTTTTTTACAGAACAACACATCTTTATATTTTTCAATCGAAGATTGAAAGCGATCTTTCTCATTTTTTGTGAAGTTAGTGAAATTAATTGAAATCGTTTTTAAGCAAGTAGGATCACTGATCACTTTTACACGTCATGTTTTATTTATTATCCGTTCTCTTAAAAAAAAAACTTACATTATAGAATATACGTGTTTTGTTAGATTGCAATGTTTAACATATACCTACTTATTAAGGCCTTAAACATAGTAACTATGTTTAAGTGTATGTAGTAGTACGAGTGAGTGTAGTAATTTACTTACTTTGGTGTGTATGGTGTGGGATAGATAAATAAATAAATATATACGGACAAATCACACAGATTGAGCTAGTCCCAAAGTAAGTTCGAGACTTGTGTTATGGGATACTAACTCAACGATACTATATTTATAATAGATACATATATAGATAGACATCCAAGGCCCAGGCCAATCAGGAAAAGATCGTTTTCCATCATGACCTGGCCAGGGATCGAACCCGGGGCCTCCACGTCGCAGGCAGGCGTGTTGACCGCTGCGCCACGGAGGACGACAATGTTTGTTTGTTTACTATGTATTATACCTTAGCCGGCTATTAATATTGTAACACATAATAGTTTTTTTGTCCCAAATAAATAAAATAAAAATAAAATGTATCCATTTTTCGTCAAAGTATAGCTTTTCTATAGGTACACAGTTTTCTAGTATAAACGGACTTAATTAATAAAATGGCACGAAGTTATTTCCTACAACAATAAACAATAATTCGGGCTACGGCCACAATAGACAGAGACGGCGATGTATGTGGCCGGGTACATCGTTGCAACGCAATGTATTCGTGCGCAGACGATGTAGCTTCGGGGCGCTGTCGGTAAAATGGCGCGCTTCAAAGGACTTGTCGCGACAATATTCGCTGGAGTGGTCACACCTACGTCACTTCAATGTCGTCCAAACTTTGAAGTCGGACTGACGTTCTTTTTGCATAGGTATATTTTTTCATTGTTTTTGTTTTATTTGTTTTGTTCTGTTTGTTTTGTAAACATGTAATAAATAATAATTTATTGACATATAATGCAAAGCCACTGCTTCCTCCATCGTTTCGGCCGCACAACTAAACAACGAATATTCGCCGTAGGCCGATTTCTGAATCTTCGCCCGCCAATGTAGATAAGAACATCGTGCATGTCCGACAACAGATATTTTGCGCGCCAACGCGAAACGAATCTTCGCCTGCTAATGTAGCCCCGGCATTTAACGAACGTTAGACATCATTCGTTAACGTAACTTTTTGACGTACGTATGTTACGATAACCGACCGTTTGAAACAACCCGCCCTAAGGTGATAAAGATAACTTTAATAAACTGTTTGCATGCGTTTAAATTTTTATAAACGCGCCCACGCTACAGGGGTCACTCTTAGTGTGGAAAACAGTATTTAAAAAAAAAAAAAAAAGTGGGTCTAAAAATATGTTGTTTGGGTCAAAATGATTTGCAGATAATAGAAGAATCGTGCCGCGGAGTCACAACGGATCAATTGGCCAATTGCCCTAATTTCGTGTCGATGAGTAGTTTGTTTACGTGACAGATCCCTTATCTTAGCACAATGTACTAACAACCGTTCAAAATCATGTTGCAATCTCATATCACCGACAATCAGTATCAAAATGTGGACTGTGATGTTCTTAAAATTAAGACAATTGACCCTCAGCAACCTGCATTAAATGGAGACTTCTGGTTTCTCAAACTAAACTTCAGGAGGAGCTCGATCCCAATCATTTTTACACCATGTTATATGTTTTCCCAAATACATTTAAAATTGTTGCAGTGTGGTTACCAAGCGAATACAGCTGACGGTAGATCAAAGTACCAGGAGCACAGTGAGACAGGGCCTCCCCGCGCCGCGCCTTTTCGGGTGCGGGCGGGCGAGCGGTGCATTGACCATATTTTGTTGGGACAACCAAGTAACATAGATAGCTCATAACTTTGTGGTTTTTCATAACATCTTTTTGATATTTTGTACATAGATTCTTTACTTAAAAATACTGGACAAGTGTTTCGGGTTTCGCATAAAAAAAAATTACTTTGAATAATTGTAAGAAAGCATAACGAGCGCCAGGTCATCTACCAGTGACGTCAAAAAATCAGATCCCGGTTCATTTACACAGAAAAATATTACTTACTTCTCTCAACGTCCGGTACATGACGAGCATGGCCAATGCCCGTACAGCGGCTGCACGCACCGTTGCTTCTTCATCACTGCATGAACCAATCAGAAGCGTGCAACATAGCACCTGGAGGTGTCGCTAAAGAAAGACGAAATTAGGATAAGTTTAGACTGGATAAGAGTAATTCTTTATAAGGCGTGCAGTGAAATTTTTATTAGGAAACCTTAGAAAGCAAAATTTCGCTTCGTGGCACAATAGATCAGCACGAGTATAACAATGGCTGTTTGCGACAGTAGCATACAAAACTTTTTCTACGACTTTGAAATAAATACAAAAAACCGTCAATGTTGAACTGACAATGGCGCGAAAACAGCACAGCGCGCGAATTTTTTGTTATTATAATCCCACAAATGAAACGCAAGGGCAATTCATCCAAACAGCCTAATAACATGCAATGTATAGTCGTGACGCGAGTACGTGCGCTTTTTGGCATAATCAAATGTTGATATTTGATACCGTAGCTATAAAAAAATTAAAAAGTTTCATTGTAGTACGGTTTACGCGTGTGGAAATGGTCATTGTAACACGACTTGGCAGGAATGAGTACTATTGAGATATGACTTATGGTTATGTATTAAGCAAATTACAAAATGGTCGTCGTAAAATAATTTTCTGCCCTTTAACAAAAGATGTCCTCATTAAGAGATTACGTTGAAATTGTCAGATGTAAAATGTGATATCGTAAGTTCGGACATCTGGTAAAACCATACACTTAAAAGTATTAGTGACTGCGTATCAGTATCACATATTTATTTTTGTGCAAGAATTACAAGTTTTGAGCCGAATAAGCGTCATTTGCGGGAACTTTTGTTATTTCTTTAATTTGAAGAAATCTTCAGCTGAGGCCCATCGTTTCCTTATCGTGAAGCTGCTTTAAGCGAGAGAAGTTGTCGTGACTGGTTTCATGAGTTTATAAACTGTGAAGAATGCAGTGGAAGACCGAAATCGTACAAAGACACGGAATTGGAAGCATTATTGGAGGAAGGTAGAAGGAAGAGGATTAACGCGCCCATTACTACTCCAGATATGACAAAATTATTCTCTTACATGATAACGCTCGTCCGCATGTTTAAAAAACGGCGGAAATTGATGTACACCTATTAAATATCTATTTATTTTTTATATCATTTAGAATATTTGACAGTTGTTACGTTAGAAGCTCGAAAGTCTGACCCTAACTTTGTTAGAAAAGCCTAGGCAGACGATTATATCATCTCTATTTGCGGGATCGCCCCTAATCCCAACAATATAACTACACTCAATTATCATAATTAAAATACTTTACGCTTTATTGAGTTAAGATACTATTATCTTTCTTATTGTGACTACTTCACGGATTAATAATATATGCAGCGGCGATAAATAGTGACTCCAATTACTACCGATGACATTACACGATAATGTAATGGAGAATCGTTAAATCCACTTAAAATTATTTTGATTACGATTACGTGTGTAAATAATGGTTAATGGCGACACTGAGTTAACTTTGAACCCTGAACATCGGCATAACGCCGCATTAAGGCGGTCGTAGTCCGTTTGAAAAAGTCGGGCTTGTCACAAAATAAAGCAACGTATACTGTGATTAGAATACACATCATATAACCCAACCCATTCCAATCCATTTACCCAACTAAGTCGGAATCGTTTTCAGTCTAACCAGGGCCTGTAGCCAATGTAACATCGCTTCATAGCGAAGCGAAATCGAATACCAAACCAACCAATGGCGGGAACGATTGACCACGCGACGCGATAAATCACGTGGTCAATCGTTCCCACCATTAGTTACAGGCCCAGAACCCTAATTACGTAACACATTATTACTACCAGTTGGAATCATTTCGAAGCATATTGCTAATCCATTGCTCCATATGTCCGTAGATGTGTCTGCTCAACAACGTGAATAACGCAATGAATGTTGTTGAACTGTCAAAATTAAACCTATTGGTACTGATAGTGTGTTACACAATAACACTGCTGATTTAGCGGATTCTGCTGAATATAGATAATAGTATTTTATTATGGAGCGCCTATCTGACCTCCATAACCCAGTTAAGTAATTGGATACCTCATAGTAAAACTGGTGGTCAGACTTTCAGACTTCTGACGTCGAAAAGATTGTCAAAGTTATATGTACTAAACCAGCTTTCTCGCGGCTTCGCCCGCGTGAAATTCGGTTATAACGCGCATTTTAGATTTCCCTCAGGAATATATTTTTTTTTTCAATAAAAGGTAGCCTATGTCCTTTCTCGGAGTCTAAAGATTCTCTGTGCCAAATTTCATTAAAATCGGTTGAGAGGTTTAAGCGGGAAAGCGTCACAGACAGACAGGCAGAGTTACTTTCGCATTTATAATATTAGTATGGATAAAACTTAGTTCGTAACTGTTATGACGACGAGTTATGGAACACTAATGGGATTGGGCAGTGATGGCAGGTGGAGTATGATAGTGAGCGATTGGCATTCAAGGACTGAAAAACGAAGTGTTGGTCTTCCGGCAGCGCGATGGACGGATGACATTGTTACAATTGCGGGTAAAACCAGGATGGAGCGAGGCATAAGGGCGTGAAGATTGGCATTTGAAAAAAAAGACCAATGTTTAGCAACGAGTGTAGCCAGGCCGTGAATTATGATCATAAGTTGTAATAAAGGCCTAAACTCTAAATTCATCACTCTCACTTTATTTATTCCTACAAATCACACTTACCGGTAATTCCTTGAAGGACCTCTCTCCTATATTGGCAATACAGTCGCAGACCACTGCCTTAGCAGGCGAGGTGTCGTGGCACTGCAGAACGGTAGACAACTGTGTTACCAGCTTCCCCCACATATAGACGCAGTGGTTCAGTGACGGCGCTCGATCCAATTGCTCTACAGATGAGAAAAGAAACAGATAGTTGTAGAGGTTTTATGTTCCTGTAAGGTTCATCGATTTCTGACTTGATTTACTAACGTTAGTTATTCAATCAGCTCAATTTCATTGTATCGTATTACTTGTTAAGTAACACGATACAATGAAATTTAGCTGATCTTTTTCTTCTTCTTCAGCCTATAGAGGTCCACTGCTGGACAAAGGCCTCTCCCAAGGCTTTCATTACACAAGAGAAGCGCTGCTGCCCGCTACCCTGATGAGAGTTCCCTTAGTCGCCTCTTACGTCACCTACGGGAAGATATGGATTGATACTATTCTAAGCCCGGTACCACACGGGACAAGCTGTTCATTATTACAAAATTAAGCATCGGCAGCATGTCTGCCGTGTTGAATTTAAAAGAACCTCCATTATCATCAATCAAAAAGCAACGTCTTTTCCTATGTTGGTATTAATTTCCAGTCTAAGCAGATGTAGCCGTTTTCCAGTATTTTACACTAGCTGCGCCACGCGGTTTCACCCGCGTTGGTTTCGATATGCTCCGCTTCTATTAGTCACAGCGTGATTATATATAGCTAAAAGCCTTCCTGGATTAAGGGGCTATCCAACGCAAAAAGAATTTTTCAAATCGGACCAGTGGTTCCTGAGATTAGCGCGTTCAAACAAACAAACAACCTCTTCAGCTTTATATACTAGTATAGATGGACCAACTACCTATATGACTTTCATAACTCAGTTACTGGTTAATACGACATTCCTTGATAAGACTGGGTGGGCTTTCGACTGTCAAAAACCCAAGAATGCCAGCCGCGACCAAAGGCTTCACGTGATTTTCGAGGCATAGAGGAATTCGCCAGTCATCTACGTCTAGACAACAATTTGCAAATATGCTTGTGCCTAAACCGTAAATGTCATAGATATCTGTAGCTGTGAACAAAAACAGCCTATCCAAACTTACCCAGTTTCTGCAACCCGTCTCCAAGGATACTTATAGTACTGGCAGTCTGTACTACAACATCTTGGTGTTCATGCTGTAGCATCTCGCTCAGAATGTCTCCGAGGAGTGTGACGTGACCATACAACAGTTCTTGAAGGTGGTGGAACGCTACTGCAGATAACACTTGTAAAGATTCCAGGATTATTGGAATCGCTGATGGCTTGATCCTCTGGAAAAAAATAGTGGTGCTGAATATCTTGTTCACGAACTTCACAGAATGCCAGAAGATACGGTGATAAAGCCAATGGTGATGGAGAATAATACAGGCTCGGTGGTAGGCCATAACATCGGCTGCCGGCGGAAGTTACCACCCACCAGACAAAGTCTTGCCGCCAAGCGATTCGTCGTGTTCCGGCATGATGTCTGGTGAAGCCGTACGGAGGACGGGTCTGAGCAGTTGTGTTGCGATGTGTGGCGGGTACGATGCGCCAAATGTTGTTGTCTCGGGAGTTTGGTCGTGGAGAGTCTCCAGATCAATCTCCCTCTAGCGCAGCATCGTTTGGTCGTGTTGGTCTTGGGTTTAACGTTGCATCACCTCGCTCAACTGCCGTCATCCTTCCTATTCCTAAGTTTTTTAAGTGAATAGGCTTAATAAACTAGTACGCTTTACACTCAACGATTGCATCACTGTTTACCATCAGGCGGGATTGCAGTCAAGCACTAGTTTATAAATATTTAAAAAAAAAAAATTAAAGTATTGTATTGTCACCGTCCCTTGGACCCTGTTCAAAACTAATTTTAAGTTTATTGTATCTTTTTATTTCCTTTTCATCAAGAAAATGATAGAAGATAACATAAATGTGTAGATGCTAGTTTAATCCTGTCAAATTGAGATACTGTACGTGTAGACACGTCTAGACGCATCGATCACTTATACACTAGATTCACAATCAGCGTAAAAAAATGGTTGAACTGAATAAGCGCACCACTCAGCACTTGGGTGCTTCTTTCATTTAGTACTTACGTTATAATTCTGACTTTCAATGCATGCGTGTAAGGTTGAATTTAGTTTGATGTCAGAGTCGGTCGTAAAAAATAATGGCTTTTTGTACTGCTTTGTGATAAGAACTTTATACACTGCACTTAAGGCTGATTTTAAATTAATGACTGCTTTACACTTGTCGCCATTTTTATAGGAGTTTTGTTCGAGACTGTGTATCTAGTGTAGTGATCGATGTCTAGATACGATAAAAACATGGCGACCAAAAATACGTCGATTTACGTAAAATTTATAAGCCAAATTGGATAAAGAATAGAGGTTAACAAACCGTTGCTACGCAACGAGTTGTTTATGCCTAAAACCATGTTAACAACCTTTTCTAGATACAGGATTTTCATAAAAGTAATAATCCTACTTCCTACTGATGTGAACAGTTTATTTATGTTTAAATATTTATGATTCGCATAGAACCCTTAACCGATTTTAATGAAATATGACACACATGTAAACTAATTTCCTAATAGGTTAATATTTTGGTACATATACAACACTGGGTCGTCAGCATTTTTTTTTTATAATGACGAAACATTTTAGGGCAGGGGCATTTAAAATCATGTACTGAATTATGAAAACTGGTTGCTCCTCGATATCACTGGAAGATCAATCATGAGAGCAGTAGAGGTATGTCACATTTCTGCAAAAAAAAAGCTTTAAAGTAAACAAGTTGTTTACGAACTGATCAATTCCCTTTAATTGGTAATGGAATTTGATCAATTCCCGTGTACAATTCCAGTGTAGAAACACTTCAATTAAGACTATTGCGCGGTAAACAAAGTCCAATACGTTCTGACACCGCGGTCGAGCCCCCTATCACCTGGTAATAAATCAATCATTTGCTTTAAGTGGACCAACGTCACATAATATCTTACAATTACATTGTTATTCGCAATATATAATACTGCGATGCTATTTTTACAAAATAGCAGATACATTGTCTTAAATTGTTTTAAAGACATTCATTTACCATGTTTTATTGTGACTCTCGGGAAGCTAGGAATGTGAGAAAGTATTTAATTTTTATTTTTTAAAGAGCTTTGTTAGATATGACCATGTCTCTTTATTGACCGTGGTGATTACGCTCAATCCTTCTCTGTTGGAGGTTGGTTCCTGTAGAACGTTACTGGTCGTTAGATGTATAATATGTCACATAGTGACTATATTTGTCATATTCAAATATGAGAATAGTTCGGAATAAAAGTTTGATACGAACGGATTTGTTTCAGTGATATAAAATAACCAATATAGATATAAGCATTAGGAACTGCGTGTGGACTCTGCACGAAGCATTTTTCATTATTCTCTGTATGAAAGGAGTCCTGTGCCCAGCAGTGGGACGATAAAAAGGTTGATGGTGATGACATAATATACATATACAAATACATCAATACCATACAACACTTTTGTCACTGAGCTTTTGACGTAGCTTTGCTTTTTGAGTTAATTGAAAAGTTATTGAACATCACACCCTATTTCCTAGATGGGTTGGACAGAGGTGTACTACTATACAAAACTACTACACACATCAACAATGTCTAGGGATATTACATGAAAGACTTCTTAACTTTAAAACTACAATAGGACCTCGGTAATCCGGACTCCCACTTGTTCGGTGGTCGCTCTAATCCAGCCGGGCAATGGGATACGCGGGGGACGCCGGCGAGGGTAGGTGCGGTCTGTCATGCATGAACCAATGCGCCGGGCGTCAGTGTTAGTTGTTGTTTTAGCGCGCTTGCTAACATCATGGTGCCGCCACGTAAACATACGAAATTGACATTAAAAAACCAAATTGCGGATTATAGAAATGTTAGATAAAGGTGACAGCTACCCTGTCATTGCTCGGAAGTTTGGCATAGGCAGGTTGACTGTAGGTGACATAAAAAAAGGTTAATCATGTGTTTAATTAACATTAAATATGGCATACTATAATCCGGATGCCTCAATAATCCGATAAGAGTCTTGTTTTTATCTCTCCGGATTAAAGAGGCCCTACTGTATTTACAGTATAAAAAAGTTTGTACATAAAATATTTTCTTCTTCACCACCTCTTTCGATACTCAAAAAAAATTAATTTAATACAAAAACATTCTCACACTCATTTTATTATTAATTTTTGTCCAGCTCTGGTGACAGAAGAATAACTTTTCCTGCACTTGAAAAAGAACCTGGGACCTGATAGCGCATCTTTATTTGGGTCATTTCATTTTGAGCATGAATAACCGATGCCGAACTGTAATTAGGGAGAAACTGAATTGCGTTACGGGAAATCCAGTTTCAACAAAAACATATTCATTTTGAAAACAAAGTTCACACAACGCACGAAATTTAAGTGTGGTCGAATAATGTTATCTTTGTTAACCAATTTCTACGAGGATATGAAAATCATCATCATCATCATCCCAGCGTTAATCCCAGTCGCATCCGAAGCCTTTTCAGCTTTGGAGTCTGGGGTCCGCTTTACCAGTCCAACTGCTGATATGGCTAAACTTCGACATTTTCCTTGAAGCGACTGCCGTCTGATCTCCACAACCCGAAGGCGACATCGAAGCATTGCAGTTAGACCAATTGTCGGACTTTTGAGGGCTCCAACAACCCGTAACGACTGCCACTAGATGTTCGTATGGCAGCCGGGACCAACGGCTTAACGTGCTTTCCAAGGCACGACCTGACCAGTGAAAATATTCATATTCCTGCATACAAATACTTGCACTGTGCGGGGATCGAACCCGCGCCACCTTGCGCAGCGGCCGCCTCCGCTACCGCTATTCCACGGAGGCTGTCACAATATTTACATTAACCCAACTATTTATCCAGCTCTTACCAGTTTGCAGATAAAATAAAAATAGTATGATATAAAAAATCCGGATTTACGTTACAGAAATCCAGTTTCAACAAAATATATTCATGTTGATAACAAAGTTCACTCAACGCACGAAATTTAGGTGTGATCGAATAATGTTATCTTTGTGAACCAATTTCTACGAGGATAAGAAAATGTATGAATGTAATGCATTATTAGGTATAGTTAATAATTGAGGTATATAAATTCCCCGATTGCCTTGTTAAAACACACAAACTATACTGGAAATTTTAATTCGATTCCAAATTTGACAATTTCAGTGTTGCAACGTTATGACAAGTATTAAATAGTGACGTTGCGAAATTATTCGATATGGAAATGGAATATTTCCGAATCGATTCTTCTCGTTTATAATTTTAATCTCGTAAACTAAGTACATCAGGAAATTAAATATTTCTGAACCGATAATTTAGTTTTGACGATTAATTAACGATCTAAGACTTTTCTTTTATAATTGTGTGTGAAACAAATAAAAAAATGTGATCATGAAGGAACATGACAAATAAAACAGATGTATAATGGTAATAATCATTGATATAATATTAAACAGATACGATATATTCTAACAAACTGATGATGACACACTGATGGCACACACACTGATTGTTTATCGATTTTTGTGTTCATCACTACACTAATATATGTGGTATCATTATTTCACGAGAGTTTTTGGCGGGAAGCTAAAATGAGTGCCACGCTCATTTTTCATTGGACTTTTAAATTATTTATAGTGTCGTTTACTAAATAAAAACGCGTGATTTATGTAGTAAAAAGTGCATTCAGTGAATAATTCATAAAGAACAGTGAAATATTGTAGCATAGTGGCCACATCATGGCTTTGTCCAAAACTTCCTCCTAGTGTCAGTTCACGCGAGAAACGAAAGGAGATAGGTTTAGTTAGGATAAGTTTAGGATAAGTTAGGATAAGTTACAAAAGAAGACAAGATATAATTAAGACTTGGCTTAAAGGTCTTAGAAACCAGGCCATAAAATCCCCAAAAAAAAAAACATTATTTCACAAAATGACAGTAGCTAATGTCAAATCTGGAATCGAATTAAAATTCTGACCATAAATTAAATTTAAGTTAATTGCATCTTTTTCTATTTCATTATGAAAAGGACAGATAATGGCGCCGATTCTGTTGTTCACAAACTGAACTAATTTTAAGTGCAACTTTTCATTCTATTCCATTAAGAAAAGGACAGAAGATAAAATGTCAGTTTAGACCTGTCAAATTAGTGTGCTCCTGGCGTGAACTGGCGTATTTTTAGTCGCCATGTTTATAATCGCGTCTAAACTGTCTATGGAGTAACTTAATTCGACAGGATTAAACTAAAATGTTATCTTCTATCCTTTTGTTAATGAAATAGAATGAAAAAGATGCACTTAACTCAAAATTAGTTAAGCTTGTCTACAAGAGAATCAGTGCCAATATCAGAATGAATCCGTTTAGTACTAAGATCTAGTTAAATCAAAACTGAAAATTGTTACTGCATTAATCATTCGTTTCGTCAATGTGAAAAATTCAAATATATATCTGAAAATTGTTACTGCATCAATCACTCTTTTCAAATCATTCGTTTCGTCAATGTGAAAAATTCAAATATCTATCTGAAAATTGTTACAGCATCAATCATTCTTTTCAAATCATTCGTTTCGTCAATGTGAAAAATTCAAATATCTATCTGAAAATTGTTACTGCACCAATCACTCTTTTCAAATCATTCGTTTCGTGAATGTGAAAAATTCAAATATCTATCTGAAAATTGTTACTGCATCAATCACTCTTTTCATCAATGTGAAAAATTCAAATATCTATTCCTTTAGAGATGTGGCATTTGATAAAGGAATCAACACACTCGGCTAAACAAAAAATAGACTTACCACAACTTCATTGCCCCTAAAAACCCAACTCATATTCTTGAAGCATATATCCAAGATCCAACTCCTGAAATAATGGCCTTCCTCTATTTCTTTACCACTACTCTCCAGAATAGGGTGATCAACAGCGATGAACATTTCATCGTCCGAGTACCCCTCTTCGAAGTCATCACATTCTTCAGCATCAACTTTGTGGGTAGTATTAACGATTTTGGAAGAGCTCATTGAGGTAGATATTTTAGAAGGCACTGCATCTTTCTCTATTGCTTTTAGAACTTCGTCCACTTTGGGATCGACTGAGAGCACGCATCCCATTGTAATTAAGGCACCGACTTGTAATGTAACATCTGAAACGTGGTTAATCTATAATAGTACAGTTAATTCCAGACAAAGACGACTCATGCATGTATTTAAAACACTTAGAGCTAATGTAACCCTTTTTTTTACGCTGTGGGAATGCCTTTACGCACCGTACCCCGCAGGGCGTGTGTGGGACTCGCCCAGCCGAAGCCGGGAATACCCACTAAACCCACAGCGGCACTCCGGCATCGCCATAGTGGCGGGGGAGTGGGAAAATAGCGCAGCCTGAGCTACCTCTCCCCCGCCAGCGAAACCCGCCTAGCAAGGCGGGCCCTCAATTGCCCCTCCTAGGGAGGGGCCGTGGCTCCCGCGTGGTGAGCGATATAAGGCGGGCGTCAGCACCTTCTCGTGCCTCACGCCCGCCGCTCACCTCAGGGGGGGAGAAATCGGGCGAAATCCCGCCTTCTCCTGCCCCTACGCCGCCTGCGGAACGCCGGAGCGAGGGGATCCTCCTCCCGCTCGCGCTCCGCGGCCTCCTTCTGCGACATCACGACCTCGCAGAAGGAAGCCATCGCTGCCCAGGCCTCCTCGCTCCCCACCATCGCTCTGACGATGGCGGGCAGTGAGAGGTCCCCTCCAACCGCCGTGACAAGATCGCGGCGCGGCACGGCCCACGACGGGCACACCGCGAGGGTGTGTTCCGCCGTGTCCTCCGCCGCGCCACAAGCGTGGCACGACGGTGTCTCCTCTCGTCCTATCCGTTGCAGTAACCCTAGAACAACTCAAACTTGTATACATTGCCATTAGTCAATCTATTGTGCAATATTGCATACCTGTATGGAGAGGGGCCGCAAAAACGCATCTACTGAGCTTCGAAAGAGCGCAAAGAGCGGTGTTAAACGTGATGGCAAGGAAACCATACCAACTTCCAACATCTCAGCTGTATTCAGAATGCAAGGTCCTTACAATTCGCCAACTCTTTGTGCTCAGAGCCATAATCAGGAAGCATCGAAGTGTGCCCTTGCCCAATCCCAACAGACGCAACAAAATAACTTTATGCCCTCAACAACCATGCAAGACCGCCTTTGCAAGGAGACAGTACAAGGCTATAAGTTGCAAGCTATACAACGCATTCAACAAACACATCAACATTACTTCTCTTAGCAGACATGAACTCAAAAGTAAAGTTTCTGAATGGCTTCAATTGCTTGACTATCAGAAGACAGAACACCTACTGGCATAATACAAATATTGCTTAACTAAAAACAATAACACTCAAATTTAAACTCTCACACACACTCCCTCACACTATACACATACACACCCTCACACATCAAAAGACACACATCCGTTAAATTAATTAAGAAAAAATCGTATTTTATTTACTTAATTATTTAATACATCAATACGAGGCATATAATGTATTAACTGGCGACAACAAAGATTTTTTATTTTATTATTTTTTAACCAGCCTATGACGTTATCACTGCTGGGACACGGGTCTTTAGGGCCCACAGCGATAGATATCACGTTTTCAAATGTTGCGCCTTAGGACATGTCGGTTTTCTCACGATATTTTGCTTCAGAATTTGAGAGAGTATTGTCAATGAAATTATTGACACAAAGCCTGCTGTGTTCGAACCTACACCGTAAGTATCGAACTGTATGCCTTATGAGTGCGTAGGTCTACTTTCGAGGACTTAGAAAATGAGTCAGCCAGATTCTTGTACTTAGGGTTTATATTCGAGCAAAATAATACTAAAGTGATGTTTACTGGTCTGTCGCTCATTACGCACTGATTTTCGGTCGATACACGTTACTGTTAAAAATGACACGATCTGCGTGTTGCTAATAGAAGCGCTTAGGCGCTTAAACATTCTTGTCGGCCGTAACACCTTAGATAATTACCATAAACTAAGAGGATATGCCACACACAGGGGGACACGGCAAAAGTGATGTTAGTAATTGATTTAAAAGATTGTCCCTGGAGTTTCTTGCGCGTTCTTCTCCATAGAAATCTAAGCTTTGGAACGTGCAATTTAGCTTCACTTTTCTTGGACTGACCGACATTGACTATTCAAAAGCACCAACGGATGGTTAATTTGAAATAAAAAAAATTGTTTTTATTTGGATGTGGGTGTAAATTCAAACTTTTTAATTCAAACCAGTAGATAAATATAACGTGAGTATGAATTGATCCAATGTTAGTAGATAATAAATAAGAATAAGGGTCAATTCACACGTACCACAACCACACCGCGTCGCAGCGACAAAATGTGGTCAAGCTGTGGTTACGTGTGAATAGTGTCGCAGCGGCTTTTTGCAGTTGCGTTGTGGTACCAACAAAATGTCAATGTGGTTGCGTTGTCTTTCATTCACTTTGTCACAACACTAGTTTTATTTCATCGAAAAAACTGACAACACAGTAAACGTCAGTTGACTTCGTCTAATTAAAAATAGGACTATAGGCGTGCGCTGTTGATGACATGAACCCATGTCGTGGCGATGTGACCGCGGTGCCGCCGCCGGTGGTGGCATTGCCGTCGCGATGTGGTTGCAATGTGGTCGTATTACTCAGGTGGTCGATAACAACGGCAAAATGTGGTACGTGTAAATTGTAATATTCATTTTCAATATAAAATATACGCCCGACCACGTGGTGTAGTTATGGTTGTGGTGTGGTTGTGGCTGTGGTGTGGTTGTGAAACGTATGAATTGACCCTAATATAAAAACTGTCCTAATTAACGACGTGAACATCAGCATGGACATGTCTGCCAGCCCAGAGCCTAAAAAAATCCCCATCAACCTTGTCCAGTGTAGCTAAAATACTGTTAGTAAAGTCTAATATCGTTTACTTATACATATCATATAAGCTCAAATTAAACAATCTGTTCTATACGGAATTTGATTTGACTCTTTTCAGCCTTACCTCTATGCACTAAAAACTTCCTGGTAGACATAACCAGCTGACTGATAAGGCCCTCCTTCATCTTATGATAAGGCGTTGCCTGCACAAGCGCGGCGCAGCACTTCAGAGCTACAATGATGACGGCATGACTTCTCTCGCTCTCTAAGATACTGGTCAGGACTTTGTGCAGGCATATGATCATGTAGCCCAGGGATTCCGAGAATGGGATGAATGAGGTGTTTTCTTTTTTACTGTAAACAAAATTTTTAAGAACTGAGTAAATATTTAGAACTAGCTTTCCGCCCGCGGCTTCGCCCGCGTGGAGTTCGGTTATATCGCGCTTTTTAGATTTCCCTCGGGAACATCAAATTTTTCCGGGATAAAAAGTAGCCTATGTTCTTTCTCGGGGTCTAAAGATTGTCTGTGCCAAATTTCATCAAAATCGGTTGAGAGGTTTAAGTGGGAAAGCGTAACAGACAGACAGACAGACAGACAGACAGACAGATAGACAGACAGACAGACAGAGTTACTTTCGCATTTATAATATTAGTATGGATGAGTAGGTATTTCGTTTTGTGTAAGGATGAGCGTTTCAGGCTCGTTAATCCATACTAATATTATAAATGTGAAAGTAACTCTGTCTGTCTGTCTGTCGGTCTGTCTGTCTGTCTGTTACGCTTTCCCGCTTTAACCTCTCAACCAATTTTGATGAAATTTGGCACAGACAATCTTTGGACCCTGAGAAAGAACATAGGCTACCTTTTATCCCGTAAAAATATGATGTTCCCGAGGGAAATCTAAAAAGCGCGATATAACCGAACTCCACGCGGGCGAAGCCGCGGGCGGAAAGCTAGTGGTCAAATAAATGAAAATTATTGATCCAAAAATTATCTTTGCGCCCGCAACCCACATGCCGTGTCTAAATGGATAGTTGGTGTTAGCTTGACAAATCAATCATATTAACATCCTACTAATTTATAAACAGACGACAGCACTTCAAGCTACTACAATCTTTCAGATTTCTTTATTTGATTTTTATATTTATCTCTAAAACATTAAAGCTCAAGGTTGGTTGGGAATATTTGACAGTTTTGGGTAGCTTGTCTTACTGTTGTCCTTACTTTCTACTAGAATAATATTATAAAAGCGAAAGTTTGAGAGGATTTATGTATGAAAGTTTGTATATATTTTTGATACTCTTACACACAAAAACCACTAAACGGATTTTGATTAAACTTTACAAAAATACAGCATACGAATAACATATACCTAAGATATAACCCGCGCAGATAAAGAAAAGATCTGAAAATGGCGGCGGATACATATGGTACGGTTGACAAAACATTCCATTGTTCAATCACAAACCGAATGCTAAGATAGTAAAATGTCAAATTTACGTTGTATATATTGTAATTTACAACGTAAATTTGACATTTTACTTGTTTGTTGTTGTGTTTGTTTTTATTGAGTTTGATTGTTCAAACTCAACAAAAATGACAATATCAACAAAAACAACAAAATAACGGAGACTTTAGCGGAACGAAATTAACGAAAACTTGGAGTGCGTTAAAGTAGCTTGGAAAGCGAATCCTGAATTTCTGACAATCCTGACCGATGATATTTTATTTTGCAGCGCTTACTTCACTGTGTGAGTATAGACAGCGATAGAGAGTGAGTGAGAACGCATGCGAGCGGACGCCATTTACAGATCTTTTCTTTACCCGCGCGGGTTATACTATGTTTTTACTATATTTTCTATTTTTATCCCGATATTCTCACGGGATTACACACTTACACGGGCCAAACTGCAGGGCGTAGCAGCTAGTACCTACTAATAATGAAGTAAAATAATTTGTTAGGCTGTTTGTTTATTTGATGTTTTTTTTATTAATAAGTTATACAGAACTCCACAAGCACCGGTTGCGGAAATATCGTTCGTTTAGGCCACCCCCGTCGTAGGTGTGATAAGGAACAGCGGGTGGTTTTTAGTCAGAAAGAGTCTGAGAGACTCTTTTTTTCGAGATGGAAAATGAGGATAACTCCTCATTTTGTTGCTACTTCCTTACACATCCATATCACATAGGTACTTCATATTTTAAATGCGAAAGTAACTCTGTTGATCAATGACATTTTCCCATAGTATAATTCCAACTACCCGCTAACGAAGGCGCGGGAAAAAAAGAATGAATAAAAAAAAGTAAATCTTCTCACCTGCTTTCAGCCTGAGACAAGTACATCCTGGACCTGGATAACAATGCCAGAATGACACTAAGGACACTCGCCCGACTGCTGGCTATAGGGTCAGTGACTGCGCAGTATGCAAGGGTTTTCTTAGCTGATTCCCCTGCAGCCCAGTTGGCAGCGTCCGGCGAATCTGGCAAGAGGGCCCACCAGTAACCAAATATCTCTCGTTTTTCTTTAACCTACAAATAATAACTAGGTTTTTTTTTTTTATTACTTATAAACTAGTGCTTGACTGCAATCCCGCCTGATGGTAAGCAGTGATGTAATCTTAACACGATGTATTAACTAGGTAAAATGGTTATGCTTCTAATTATTGGTAAAATGTCTGATGTCAGACATTTTACCGATATAATTAGACCAATGTTCCTTAATAATTAATAACTAAGTGTTCTTAGTTTATAATTTTGTACAGTGAAAATGTGGCAGCCTTATCTTTGCCTCGTCCGAAAGGTAGCCAGCCACGCACAATGGTCCGCTGGAGGGACTGAGTGCGGAAACCAAACCAATAACATAGAACATAGAAGGTAGCCAGCAGACCAGTTGCAGATGAACTTTGTAAGAATTGTCCATTTGCTTGTTAATACTTCTCATTCAAACCTTACAAAACAAAACATAAGTCTCCTTTTAGACTCTACTACAAGCAGGTTAAAAAATATTTCTATACTTACTTTAAGCAAAACCAAAAGTAGGTTTGAAGCACTCTGTCTCACTCTAGACTTCAAAGCAATCAGTTTCACCTCTTTACTATTTTCCACATCAGACATATCAGAATCACTAGTCAACGCCCAGTAGTTCTTGGCTTTTTGTGGCTCCAAGTAGTTTCGACTGGCAGGTTTGTATGCAGAATTGTTCTCAAAATTATCGACATCTTTCATAAGACTGCGGTCTGACACTGGAATTTCTTTCTTCAAGCTCTCTATTGCATTATTTCTTTGCTTTCGAAGTTTTTGTTTCTGAAATTTTAGAACATAAATAATAAGCCCGTACACAAAATGGATTTTATGGTATATTGAACATCTTTTATAATATTGAATGTTCTATGTACTCCTTCTGCCTAATCTTTTGAGACATACAATCCTAATGTTTATGTCTATTGAGTGTGTATTGAATTAGTGTCGTTTTGATATTTCTAGAATACAGTTATCAAGATGACGACCCCAAATTCATTGAGATAAACACACAAGAATATTAGTTTACGATAGTAACATTAACATTCTTAGAAAACAAACATCAAATTTCTATTACAATATAATAATGATTTATTCTTCAAAAGTAAAAGTGTTAAAAGAATTAAAATTACTATCTATGTATTTTAGTGAAGTGAATGTACAGGCCGGTTAACTTAGGAGTACTCCCAAACTGAGACATGATTGTATCATGGTGGTTGGCAATGTACAACTATAAGCAGTCATTATAACACCCCATCGTTTTTGCGTCGGGGGTTAAAAACAAAACTAATCTTGGTTTTGTTAATTTGATTCTTAAGCCACAAGTATAAAATAGGTTTACCTTTCCACCCTTTGGATTGTGAGTATGTACAACAGGCACTATGCCTATTGTCTGTTGAGCTGGCATAATCTTTTCAGGTCGGCCTCTCTGCATCACCAGACCATAGAGTATATAATACTGACAGATTCCCATCACCTCAGGCAGAAGTATGTTTATATTAGGGTCATTAAAGTACAACTGAGCCAGTACCCTTAGTGCAGATATTATTACCTGTAACAGAAAAGTGTTTATTGCTTCAGTATTTATTGCTTTTGGAGTAAGCAGTGTCAAGTAAGAGTTAATAAAATAAAAATCAAAAAGTCTGGCTGAGAGAATGCATTCTTGATATATAAATACTTTTACACAAGCATATATGTGTTCTGTGAGTTTGAATTTCTTCTTCTGTTCTATTTTTAATTATGGCAATTGGCAAGCAAAGATGAATATGGGAACAGCAACTGTGCATTAAAAATAAATAAATATACTTTGATGCTACATTTGACCTTAATGTAGATCTTGCGGGGTGAATTTGATTCTTATTAGTTACTAGGATATTGTCACATTGACAGGTGCCCTGAATGCATTCTCTCAACAGCTACACATACCTTACAATACAAAAATTCATCTTCAGACTTTGAATATCCCTTCAACAAAACTTTCACAACTATTTGAGATATCAACTCTTTTAGTTCCGGAGCCAAATTTGTATCATTCTTGCTGTCATCTGGAGTAGATATGATACATATGATGCATTTTAAAGCCATCAAATGTATTTGTAAACTGTTTCGGGTTTTTTGTACACTATTTGTAGGGTCAATAAGCCTTATCAGGACTCCTTGACTGCCAATTAACTCTTCCGTAAACTGTAAAAGTTAATTTTTTGCATTATAATGAGGTTCTGCCTAATTAAAGCAACTGCTCTAGCAAACAACATTACGGTAGGCTTAAATGGAAATGGAAGATGAGTTGGACTTTTTTAATAAAGATGGCTTGAGAGAAATGAAAAGCAGACTAGGAAGGCCCTTGCCCAGTAGGTTATCAATAACCAAAACTATTAAAAAGTCATAATGAATAGCATTTGTATGGTATATTACCAACACTATAATGTAGTACCTAATAAGAATAGCCAGCCCGCGACTTCATTTGCATTTTTTTTTTCTTCAAAGGCTATTGGTCGCAGTATTATTATATAGTCTAAAGCGTTCCTGGATTAATGGGCTATCCAAGCAGTTTTCCAGTAGTTCCTGAGATTAGCATGGTCAAACAAACTCTTCAGCTTTATATATTAGTATAGATAAATTGCAGTCAAACATATAGACACTTACCTTATGACTTGCTTGAGGATTAGATTGTAAGATACATTGCATAGTATGAAGAATATCAGGCAACACAATATCCGTGCACCGCTTTAAGCATTCAATGTGCCATGAGATTACCTTCCAAAGATAATCAGTATCAAACTGTAAGTTTTGTTTTGTTACAATACTGTTTATTAAATGCGAGGTTTTCGCAGCTATAAAATCATCGGTAGGCTTAACGTTAAAGCAAAGAGCAGTAATTAACGCTGCAGCATCCTGAAATGAGCAAAATAAAATATAAAAGCAATGCAATAATTGTAGAAATGTTTTAGGACAAAGATAACCTAAAAAACTTACATGTTTTCGCACAAACAACTCCACTTTATAAGGTTTGGCGTTCAATTCGTCTACCAATTTGTTTAATTTATCTTTACTGAAGTCTTTAAGATAAACTAAATTGCAAAGTTCTCCGCATATTACAGAAAAACTCTGCGAATGTGTAGTATTCATTTTAAGCTAAGTTTCACAGAACTTATTACTTTTTGTATGAATTTCAATCAATTAACCACTTAATATTCTTTGACAACACATAATCTAACTTAAAAAGCTAAAGTTTTATGGATAATTCAGAAAAATCAAAACAGATTTCGAAAATCAGTTCAGTGCTCCAGAAGTCCAGACTGCAGTTGTCAGTTTAACTTTGACAGATAAAAAGTCAAAAGTGACAGTGACATTGCGTCCAGGAATAAAACCAAAAGAACTGCATAAAAAAAATATCGTTTAAAAAGTTTTTATTTTGTAATACAAAAGTAAAAAGTATATACTATATACTTTTGTATTCATGACTCATGTAAATAATCTTGAAAATGAAAGCTCATCGTTATCACATACGAACATAATTTATATGTAAGTACATAATTAAATTATCATACTACTTATTTACTAACTTAGCTGAGGCGCTACTATCACTTATTAAAACCATTATTAAGCCATTGTGATAAAGTAATAACCCTATTAATTCTGTATTGGTCCATCTTTGTCTGACACTTGAACCATGATCGTTATAATACGTCTTAATAAACCGGCCATGGAATTAGTTTATACTAACTACCGTATACAGGGGTGTATACGGTAGTTAGTATAAACTAATTCCATGACAAACTTTTATGTTGTTATAAGAAACTGGCCACAATACTCAACAAATATGAAATGAAAATTAGAAAAAATATAATTGAAATTAAAAAATCTGTGCAAATCAGTCTGAAATACCGAGTACTTTTTATATACATGGAAAATCAGTCAATACTTTCCAAACAAGATGTCGTACTTTTATCCAGAACTTGAGATACCTCCCAATGAAAAAAATATTCTGCGTCATCCGTGGGAAAAAACTATAAAAGACATTTACTCTAGTACATATAAATATGCTCATAATTCTGCGAAGAACCCAGTATATCCGCCACCCAAGAAAGGCAAGGTTCCCAGCTCACACCGCGTGAAATTCACGGTGATTGGAACGAGAACCGAAAAGGATTTTATTTATTGCAAGAATCTAGTACAAGGACTACATAAGTATAGATGGAGACACTTCGATACTCCAATCATAGTGGGTAAGGGCACACATAAGTTTTAAAGTAATAGACTACCTACCCATTTATTTACATGATTTAATGTACTAGTAGGTAGTTGTTGTAGAAAGACGAGTCAAGTCCAAGCGCGTATTTTTCGTACCCATATAGGTATTGAAGATAAAGACTAGGTAACAATCAACATATATTATTTCTCCAAGGGTCTGAAACGGTTTTCTCCCTTTTTCTCTCTTTCTATCGAACCAATCTGAACGTCCGACCCACCAATCGACAGATATTCGTCCCTGGTACCATGGAATACTATTTACAAATTATTCCGCTTCACTGTATATTTATAAAAACGACTTAAAAATTCTAATTACTATAGTGCGAATTTTTCGCACGGGTCAGTTAGTAATTTGAAACTACATTTCTCTATAGTCTAAAATGTTACGTCTGCCATTTTATGGTTAGCGTTAGCCGATAGTTGATACAAAAGTACACCCAGTAGGATGGACCACATTTTACCCAATTGTGTAATTGTCTTAATCGGCCTACTAACTAACCGTCTTAAGATTAACTATAGCCTGTGTTCTAACAACCAATATTGTTTTTAGCTGTAACAAGCGGGGAATGGGCAAAAACATGGAACGATTTGAAAATTCGGTATGGTGGTGAGGCTTATTGTTTGAAAGCGCAAGTCGCTGTTATTTTAAATGACCAATTTCTTGGCGGAGTTAAAGAATTAAAAGATATGGTCAAATCCAAATATATTTACCACATAAATCCAAATTATTATACCGAGGCACTTAAGTTGTATTCCGATTTTATAAAGTCATCTGGTGTAAGTTTACTTTTCTTGTTTACTATGTACCTATGTAATCGGTTTCCAAAACTTGACTAATTTACATTTCAATAATAGATCGACCCAGTAGGGTAATTGTGTAACATAACATAATTATGCTAACAGTAGTAGTGGCTTTCATTTTGACAGTTGAACATCAATTCAATTCAATTCAATTCTTGATTAATGGCCTTTGTAAAGTGTTGACCAGTTCAACATCATTCATTGCTGTTGAACTGTCAAAATGAAAATGTTAGATGAAGAATTAAAATGATTCAAATTGAGATTGATAGTTTTTATACATAATCAACCTATTTTGTTTCCATTATTGGGACACAGGCCTCCTCTCGATGAGACTGAGAGTGGGCCGAAATATATAAATAATATATACGGACAAATCATACAGATTGAGCTAGCCCCAAAGTAAGTTCGAAACTTGTGTTATGGGATACTAACTCAACGATACTATATTTATAATAGATACATATATAGATAAACATCCAAGACCCAGGCCAATCAGGAAAAGATCGTTTTCCATCATAACCTGGCCGGGGATCGAACCCGGGGCCTCCACGTCGCAGGCAGGCTTGTTGACCGCTGCGCCACGGAGGACGACCACTCGACCTCTACCACGCGGGCCCAGTGCGGGTTGGCAGATGTTACATGTCTTCGAAGGTTTGGCTCTAAGACAAGCCGGTTCCCTCACGATGGTTTCCTTCACCGTTTTGAGAGCAGTTGTGATGAAATCATTTACACAAAATAAAGCGCCTGATGGGGTTCGAACCTCAGTCAAGTTGCGGCCGATACGGCTAGGCTACCACTGCTGTTTAGTGTTGTGTGTTACCAATTAGGGTGCAAGGCTTATTCTTCTTGAACATTTTATCGCGTACCGGTAGAAACTCCAATATTGGAACCCCACTACACCCAGCAACCTAATTACGTAACACTCTCATCATCATCATCCCACCGTTAATCCCAGTCGCATCCGAAGCCTTTTCAGCTTTTGGAGTCTGGGGTCCGCTTTACTAGTCCAACTGCTGATATGGCTAAACTTCGACATTTTCCGTGAAGCGACTGCCGTCTGACCTCCACAACCCGAAGGCGACATCGAAGCATTGCAGTTAGACCAATTGTTGGACATTTGAGGGCTCCAACGACCCGTAACGACTGCCACTAGATGTTCGAATGGCAACTGGGACCAACGGCTTAACGTGCTTTCCGAGGCACGACCAGACCAGTGCAAATATTCATATTCATGCATACAAATACTTGCACTGTGCGGGGATCGAACCCGCGCCACCTTGCGCAGCGACCGCGTCCGCTACCGCTACGCCACGGAGGCTGTCAATTACGTAACACTCTATTAATATCAATTGGAGTCTTTCTGAAACCAATTATCTAATCCATTGCTCCATATGTTAGGAAAGAGTGTCTACTCAACAACGTAAATAACGCAATGAATGTTGTTGACCTGTCAAAATGAAACCCATTGCTACTTGCTACTGATAGTGTGTTACGTAATTACCCTGCTGGTACTGGTTAGCGACCCACTCAGTCTAAAAAAGAAGCCCTGTGAACTTTATAGATTGATTATGTTGTCGCAACCAAGTGCTTTAGTTAACCACCTAGCCTTTTAACTAACGGCCTGAAAGATATTCAATGAATTATAGTTTATTTTGGAACCATAACCAATAAGGTGCGAGCTGAATTGTTCCCAATAACTACTAAGCCAGGGCACGTCAACGAAATGGGTTAATAAAAAATGGCATAATAAAAATTTGATATTCCCGATGGAAATCTAAAAAGGTGTGCGTTCGCGCAGCGGATTGTTGTTGAATTTAAAGATTTTAAATATGCAGATATTTAGTGTATGACGTCGTGTAATTGTGTATGGTAAAAAAAAATTTGTGCGTGCAGCCATTGTGGAGAAATTCACCAAAAACTGATTCCGCTGGGCGAACGTTGTCCAGGCGGAACTTTTTTTAATCCATTGACTTTAGACAAAAGAGATGTGTCCAAAAATTAGTGTGTATTTGTGTGTAATTGTGTATGTATGAATAAAATTTGTGCATGCATAAACTTCGGAGAAATTCAAGTTTCCGCTGCGCGAACGTTTGGCCATTAGCTAGTTTTCATATAAAGCGCTTACATAGAGAGCTGTAGATTTTTACATACATTGTTTTGAATTTGTGCATATTTGTGTACAAAACAGATTTAGAAAAAATCATAGGGCTAAAAAGATAAAAATATAAATGTAAAACACGCTTATTAGGTCTTAGTTCTTAAATTATGCACTTTAGGGTCTGGATTTTCACGTTTATACAAACCTTGTAAGTGTCTGCAACATATTGCCAAGTATCAATGATGTTCCTTTAGTAATTAAAGAGTTATAGAACAATTTACCATGACAAAATCACTGTTTACAAAGCAGTCAAATATCACGACATTCTAAAGGAATTGCATGGTACAATGTATGCGAATAATTAGTGTATTCATTCAACTATTCACATGCAAAATTTCATGTCATTAAATTCAGTAATTAAAGAAAAACAATTAAAATACTGACGAAGCATCGAAAACCTACATAACCCGACCAAGTTCGGATAGCTATAAAAAAGCGGCCGTGCAATACATTTAGGTAACATCCCAAAATTTACAGTATAATACCGCTATTGAATTGGTATAGGTGATAACACAATTGTTTCGATATAATAAGTAGCTAACATGAGTTTTCATTACGAGACTCGGTCGTCGATATCGAGCGCGTTTGACTCATCGGTTGGCCCGCTTCAAGGTTGTAAGAGCTCTCAACCAATGAGAGCGCATCAATTAAAAATCGATTCAAGAGTAGTTTTTTTTTAAAGTTATTAGATTGTTTGATCCACTAAAGTTGCAAAGGGGAACGCCCGTGCATGTCTAGTGCCACAGATTACAGAATACTACATACTAGTGCATTGGTTAAAAAGTGTATTAAGCTACAATATGTTAAATATTGTAGTAAGGTCAACCGGGGCAATTGCGTCTTTGGGGCAATTGCGTCTAATCAAAATTATTTTAAATCTATTTGAAAATCTACCTCTCCTGCCATCTATACGTTATAGCTTTTTATTCAAAGTAAACAAAACAAGATGGAGGAGAGGTAGGTTTTCAAAGAGATTTAAAATAATTTCGATTAGACGCAATTGCCCCAGTTGACCTTACTTACTTTTCGTAATTATTTAATTTCCCTGAGGGGTCTATAGTAAGAATCCTGATCCGTGACATATTCAATAGAAATTAGCTGTATGAATTTTATTTGCCTAAATTAATATATTTAGATTACATCTCAAGTCTCAAGCGCATACTTAAATAAAGTAACTACGTAAATAGTACCTACTTTGTCATAGTCAAATACATTTAAAAACGTAGGTGTACAAAAATAAATGACCTTTATATTATATCGAAACAATTGTGTTATCACCTATACCAATTCAATACCGGTATTATACTGTAAATTTTGGGATGTTACCTAAATATATTGCACGGCCGCTTTTTATAGCTATCCGAACTTGGTCGGGTTATGTAGGTTTTCGATGCTTCGTCAGTATTTTAATTGTTTTTCTTTAATTACTGAATTTAATGACATGAAATTTTGCATGTGAATAGTTGAATGAATACACTAATTATTGGCATACATTTTACCATGCAATTCCATTAGAATGTCGTGATATTTGACTGCTTTGTAAACAGTGATTTTGTCATGGTAAATTGTCCTATAACTCTTTAATTACTAAAGAAACATCATTGATATTTGGCAATATGTTGCAGACACTTACAAGGTTTGTATAAACGTGAAAATCTAGACCCCAAAGTGCATACTTTAAGAACTATGACCTAAAAAGCGTGTTTTACGTTTATATTTTTATCTTTTTAGCCCTACGATTTTTTCTAAATCTGTTTTTATACACAAATATGCACAAATTCAAAACAACGTATGTAAAAATCTACAGCTCTCTATGTAAGCGCTTTATATGAAAACTAGCTAATGGCCAAACGTTCGCGCAGCGGAAACTTGAATTTCTCCGAAGTCTATGCATGCACAAATTTTATTCATACATACACAATTACACACAAATACCTACACACTAATTTTTGGACACATCTCTTTTGTCTAAAGTCAATGGATTAAAAAAAGTTCCGCCAGGACAACGTTCGCCCAGCGGAATCAGTTTTTGGTGAATTTCTCCACAATGGCTGCATGCACAATTTTTTTTTACCATACACAATTACACGACGTCATACACTAAATATCTGCATATTTAAAATCTTTAAATTCAACAACATTCCGCTGCGCGAACGCACACTCTAAAAAGAGCGATATAACCGAATTCCACGCGGGCGAAGCCGAGGGCGGAAAGCTAGTAATTGATAAAATTGGAATTCATGAAAACTGAAACTAAACGCAGTTATATTTTTCAGAGACCTTGTGCGTATCTTGAAATTATGATCAATGGTTCAAGTATTGGGACTATGATATTTATGGTAAGAATTACCTTAACATACATCATACCTACATACATAATCAGCCCAAAATGTTCCCACTGTTGGGACACAGGCCTCCTCTCGGTGAAAGGGAGTGGGCCGAAGAAGAAGAAGATTTACCTTCATACTTATGAAAATAGAAGGTGTATTAGCCGACGTGTGGCCATTCTTAGGAGTTTCATAGAATGTCCAAACATACATTTATAAACTTATAAATAATTTGCAACAATATTTGAAACAAATGGCTCGTAGATTCATTCCTCGTGTCCGTAAATCCAACCTAACGAAGTTGTAGCTAAATTTTCGGACCTGCTAATACTCCGTTTATCCAATTGTAGTTGATTTTTTTAAGGATTGATTATATTAAGGATGATTCATGAACATGCGGACATTATAATGAATTTCTCTCAAACATGAGGTTCTACGACTCTACGTATCCACTTTAGGGTAGATGTTTTGGAATGGTTAAATAAAATCCTACTCGAAACCGCCAAACACAAATTTACAGATTGCAATTATAACTTCACTTCCAGCTATATTCTGACATAGTCCCTGATACTTGCGAGAACTTCCTTCGTCTCTGCAAGGAAATAAAGGGGGGCTATTCGGGGACTCCGATACATCGCATAGTGAAAGACAGTTGGATCCAGTGTGGAGGATTCGGACTTAAGGAAACCGACCTCAGCTGCGAAAACTTTATAGTACCCCATGACAGACGAGGTGTTATCGCCATGGCCAATGATGGCAGGTACGAATACTTTCTTAATCCGTTTAGGTACGGTTACCAAAGAAAATAAACATTGTAGTGTATTCGGATATAGATGAATTTAAAAATAAAAGAATGAAATATGTATTTAGTTAATACAAACAGGACATTTCTTAAATCTTTCATTCAAAAACGCCCATCGGTGCCTTTCTAATCTTCAATTAGGTAAATACAATATGTAAAGAAAACCCTGTCCGATCCGTGAAGGTATTGTTAGGTATCGTTAACTGATTCTAATAATGCCTACAAAGCCGGACTACACTTAAAAAAAAAACCCCAACAAAATAATGTTATTTCGAAAAAGCGAGGTAACTTAATGCATGTGCGGCAGGCAACCCGATAGGCATACCTGCGCAGGTGAAGGGGGGCGGGGCATGCGGCACGTGGTCGCATCGCTATTCGCTCCGTCACAAATGGTGTTGTCAGTTTTTAAAAAATTACCAAATTTCGGGGAAATTGGAATTAATTCCCGGGAAAAAAAGATTATTTCAAAATTCATTATTATTGTTACTATGATGATTATGTAAAATTTTATATTATATTTGGTCAAGTGTTTACCTAACCTTTATTATCCTTATGGGTCGGACAGGGTTTTTCTATACATATTGTATATTCGACGACACTGATTATTCATCTTTTAGTGACTGTGCACGCCCTTAGCCGAACAGATCACTGACTCGAGTGCAGTCATCAGATTGCATAGTAAGGTAGCGCATGAGTATCTATGGGAGTTCTCCAGGGCTCAATATTTGGTCCACTTTTATTTCTCATTTAAGTCCTAAATAACTTTCATTACTTCATAAGGAATAAACATGATAAATTGCTTTTTTTTTTCAGACGCGTATGTACTTTGACTGTATTTATGAATGTATAATCGAAGTCTTGTCACGCTCGCGAATTATATTTTGACCAACTCTTAACTTGACACTTACCAACAACTAGCTACACTAGAAACATAAGAAAATGAGAATTTCGCGGGCTACGTAGCACATGGTATATAGTGTAAAATTAGAAGTTCAAGTTTGTTGAATGGCTTCATTTTGACAATTCAACAACATTCATTGCGTTATTTACGTTCTTGAGCAGACACATTTTCGAACGCATGGAGGAATGGATTAGCAATATACTTCGAAATTATTCCAACTGCTAGTAATTGTGAGTTACGTAACTAGGGTGCAGGGTCCATAGGAACAAAATACAATTAATAGGTTAATTATGTATTAATAAATTGTTGATGAGTGTTAGTAACAATTAAATGATACAGATGATACTAAAGTTATTTTTTCCAGGCAAGCCAGGAAAAAAGGTTGTTTTAAATGGCACGTCACAATATCTGGCTTAATCTGAATAATTTGTGTAATTTCAGACATGTTGATTGTTCAACACAGTTTTTCGTTTTATTACAACCACAAGACTGGATGGCACACAAATATGTTGCCTTTGGTCAACTTGTTAGCGGTACAGAAACTCTGAAGAAAATAGAACAGGTACCGACGTGGTACGAGTCACCGCAAAAAAATATTATCATTGCTAAAGCTGGCATTTTAAATTTGGAGTGTCAGGATATTACAGTTAACAAAGGTGCGAATAAATATATTGAGGGCCACATTGAAAATCTCATAACCATAGGAGAGATGTTTTACGAAGTAAGTGATTTAAATAGAAAGCTACCTACTTACATATGTACCTAGAGACAATTTTTTTCTGAATGCTCATTGAAATTTTCAGGCATTACTGGAAAAGGTATTTCTAGAGGCCCAATTTAGAAGTCTACAACGAATACAAGCTGAAATGATAGTAGGTGAAGGTGAGATTACTTCAGAGGAAGTTGCACAAAACTTGCGCACAACAGAAAGGTTCGTGAATAAGCTAAGATTCTAGATAAATGCACGACACATGTATGTGTAATGTGACTATGTGTGTATTAATTGTATATGAGTCAGTCTTACTCGAAATAAATGATGACTTGATTTGATTTACATTTACCTGCTTACATAATTATAAGTATATGTTTCTTTGAATCATTCCATTGACTAAGGTCCTACTAAGCCTGCCTGAATAAAATAAGCTGCGTTTTGCTATAATTAGTCATTGATACTTACAAGTCATGCTACAAGTTGGTATTAGCGCGCTGCATTGTGTTTCTAAAGTCAAACATCAGATGGCTCCTGGCAAACCTTGAGTCTGATGATCCCAAGGTTTGCTAATTCCAGCTTTCCCGAAGTGTCGAAGATTGTTAAAAGATGCTTTGATTCTGTACATATGTTTACTGAAGTATTTAGTCAATAGACCACTATAAATAAATAAATAAATCTCAGACGTCCTTCTATTATTCAGATTCATGCGGAAAAAAGAAGAAATAGATAAACATATAGAAAAAGCACAGAGTGATCGTAGCGGAAAACAGACATCTATTTTTGCTTTTGATAAGGACGAAAACAACGATTTTGACGTAGAGGAATACGAGTACATGCCTGAAGAATACAATTATCAACATGTAACTGCGGCGGTGAGTGAGAGCCTAGTCGTCAAGCCTGAGAAGCCATTTTATATACCTTTAACAGACGTGCCTTACCCTGATGAACCTAGCTCCGAATTCGATCTTAAAAGGTTAGTTTAAATTAATCTTTCTTTCGGGTATTTGTTATTCAGAGTGGTACTGATAATACGACAATAAATGAAAACACGAACAATGCCGGTTCATAGGAATAGTCCTAAACCATAGAAAAAAACTTGGCATCAAAAATAAAACAATGAAAATTTCAAACTAAATAGCATAAAATTGCAAACGGAATAGAACGTCCTTTAAAATATTGGTTCACTGACCTCCGATCGGCGACAGCGCGATCCTGTTTTTTTCGCACCATTATTATTAAAGTTTAACCTACCGGTGGATAGGGCGGTTATCAACCTGTAAGCGCTTCCTTATCAACATGTAGAAAATGTGAAAAATTAAAAATAATTTCCTGTGACTAAACTAATGGATATATTTATAAATGATTTTTTATTGGTAGACTGAGAATGTATTGAGGTACACGATGTTTAATTTATTGTCGTATTGTCATCACCACTTTGTACAAGTACACACATCAACAAATTGCCTATGGATATTTCATTTGTTTTCATGATTTCCATTGATATTTATTTTACAAAATTATGTAAATATTTTATTAAAACAATTATATGTGAAATTAAAGTTTATTTTATGGTGTATGCTTACAATGCAATGCTATTTTTTGTTTATGTAAAACCTAGTTTGTTCAGAACAAGCAACTCAATCAATTCCAATCATTTATACACCATGTTATGTTTTTTGCCAAATACATTTAGAAATAGTTGCAGTGTGGATACCAAGCGCGCGCACTTATCTTTACGATAGATCATTATAGTACTCGCGCGCGCAACAGCTGACGCCAGAGGTCAACGAACCGCGCTCGCCCGCTCGAGCGGAGCTTTGACCATATTTTTGTTAGAACAACCAAGTAGAATAGCAAGCTCATAACTTTGTGGTTTTAAAAAATAATGTTGTAGGTATATAAAAAAGATGCATCGAAAGACTTTTTTTTTTGGTTTAGTGTTTACTTTGTATGCAATGAATTATAGAGAATTATGAAAGTTGACAGTCAATTATAACAAAAAAGGCCTTTAAGTGTGTTTACTAATCAGTATTTCCTCCCCTAAGATTAAATGAGAGTTCGGCGACGGTTATTCATGCGTAAAATTTAATTTTCCAAATCGAGCTGCGGTCGGTATCAGGCCCCAGGTTCTTTTCAAGTGCAGGAAAAGTTGTTTTTCTGTCATCAGAGTTGGAGAAACATTAAACATAGCTCTTCGTTGCAACATGTCCCGTGAATACGCATAGGATTCATGTCGAAGGGACTGAGCAGGCCAGTCCATAAGCTTCACTTCATGTTCCCAAAGCACAGTTGATATCAGCTCAGCTGTTTGGGCACGGGCATTATCGTGCATGAGTTGAAACTCCTGACCTATTTGTACCCTGTGTAGGATAATCACAGGTTCCACTGCCTCATTGCGGTATTTCAATGCATTTAAATATGTTTCCTCTTATCCAAATGAGATTGGTTCGCTCCCCATACGAACACCAGCCTGTACTGTGATAGTCCCGCCTTGATATAAATAGACTTCTTGTTAATGCTGGAGACGGCTTGGTCTACCAGGAACTCGCCAAACTCTAAATCTTCGTGAATCCTGATAATTTGCACAGCAGTAATATTGGGCTGTCTCCTAGCGATATTTTAAAGAAAACGGTCGATAACGTGACCATAACCTGGAGTTTACACTTTAGCATTAGCACCAGCTTCCAACATGTCAAATGTCGACGTGACATAATAGTACCTATATTTTAATAAAGAAAGTGTTGTGATCGCTTTTAAGAGGGGACACTAGTGGCGCTTTCTCTATACAAACCGCTGTTTTGTTCGTGGATAGCGCTTTTAGAGCAATTTCTTTTTTTCTACAATTTTACTCCTTGATAATACATGACCCTATCATATGGTTTTATCGAAAACTTAATTCATACAAGAAATATTTATTTATTTATTTTATTTTATGTTTAAGATAACTGAGATCCACTGTGTTAGTAACAATAATCTTAACCTATGTTAGTAACTAATACCTAATTAATACAAAATTACACACAAACAGCACACTTCAGCACACTCCACCCCCGCTCAGTATGCTCACCGGTCCCGCAACACATGGAGTTCAGTGAACCTACCGAGCAGAACGGTGTCAGTTCTGTCGCCAATCATCCTCAGAACGCTATTCGGGCTCCCTCGCACTCGCCGCACAACGGACGCATATATGATATTTCAAAATCTCGAAAAATAACCCAGTTTTACTGCGATGTTTAGACGACTATTAGACAAATGTGATAAGTTTTTGATAAAAAAGAAAATAATAGAAGCATAGGTATAGTTTTCCTCTAAATTTTGAATAAAAATAATTGAGATCTGTCGTGTTTTGAAAAAGAAAACAGCGGAATACGAAACGTCTTTTGGTCAACGTTTTTGTATGTAAAATCAGCCTGAGCTGCAACTGTCCCTTTCGGCAACCATTAGTTTCTTAAAAACTCTATTTTTCAAATTCTTCAGCACTAGAGTCCCCTCTTAATTTTTTAAAACTTCTCTGTTAGGTATATTGTAACATACCTAATAGTTATTTATGCCACTGTCAAGCAATGATAGCTATTGTAAAATGAGTGATAGTTTTAAAAATTAACTAAAACTTTAATAAAAGAAAAACTAATAATTTAATAAAAGTAACAATTTTATTTATAAATGCAGATAGAATCATAGAAGTTAACAAGAAAATAGCGCGGCGCGTACCGCAATGTTGTTTTGTTGTTATAATCCCACAAATGAAAAGCAAAGGCATATCCATACAGCCTAATAACATGCGATGTTTAGTCGTGAACTCGTGACGCAAATGCGCGCGGTTTTTGCCATAGTCATATGTTGATTTTTTTATGCCATAGCCTAAAAAACAATGTTTCATTATAGTGCGGTTTACCCGTGTGGAAATGGTCATTGTAACACAACTTGACAGAAATGAATACTATTGAGATATGACTTATGGTTATGTATTAAGCAATTTACCAAATGGTCGTAGAAAAACAGATTTTTCGACCTCCAAATTCGAATAATCGATATTCTTTAGTTTCATAATGATATACCTACAATATGTAAAGAAATGTCCGATCCGTGAAGGTATTGTTAGGTATCGTTAATTGATTCTAATAATGCCTACAGAGCCGAGCTGGATTTAAAAAATAATTCCCCCTAAAAAAATAAATATTATTTCGAAAAAGCGAGGTGACTTAATGCATGTGCGGTAGGCAACACGTTAGGTATACATGCGCGGGTGAAGGGGGGCAGGGCAGGCGGCACGTGGTCGCATCGCTATTCGCTCCGTCACAATTGGTGTTGTCACTTTTTTTTTAATTACCAAATTTTGGGGAAGTTGGAATTAATTCGCGGAAAAAAAGATTATTTCAAAATTCATTAGTATTGTCAGTGAATTAGTAGTGTGAGTGATGATTATGTAAAATTTCATATTATATTTGGTCATGTTTATACCTAACATTTATTATCCTTTTGGGTCGGACAGGGTTTTCTTTACATATTGTATATTATTTATATACATTTTTTTATACTGTAAGTAAGTTTTTAAGTTAGAAGTCTTTCATGTCCTTAGACGTTGTTGAGGTGTGTATACAATTTTATTTTTGTTTACCGAAACCCGAAACATGTGTCCAGTATTTTAAGTCAATAATCTATGTACAAAATTTCAAACAGATATCATGAAAAACCACAAAGTTATGAGCTTGTTATCCTACTTGGCTGTCCCAACAAAAATATGAGCGCGGAGTACTATGATCATGATCTACTGTCAACAATGTCTTAGGACCGTATTACAGAACCTCACTCAAGACTCAAGCATTACTTAAAACTAGTTTCAACCAATCAAATTGCTTCAAACGAGTTTAAAAGTAATGCTTGATTTTTGAGTGAGCTTGTGGAATACGGGCCTAAATGTATTGGGAAAAATATAACTTGGTGTAAAAATGATTGAAATCGATTCAGTTGCTTATTCTGAACAAACTACTTATATTCAGGTTTCGAATAAACAAAAAATAGCGTTTTACATGATTGTTTCATGGTAGATATATACGTACTTACAAATTAGTTAATACAAAATATTTTAATCTTCAGATTGCTGCAAGGGCACTATTGCATCGAAAGCGATTTAGATAGAGAAGCTAGAAAAGAGAAAAAGAAGAAGCCTCTAGGGAACAGACTAACGTTCCATTCGGATATACTCGCTGAAGCTTTTGATACAATATCTCCAGATACAGAATCGGGTAATAAATTACTAGTTTTTTCTAATATTTCTTTAAGTGTTTCTACTTTAAGGAAATACTAATTGACATTGTTTTTTTTTTTTACAGAAAACAGTTTAGATTCTGAAGATGAGAGAGAAATCAAGCAATATCTACAGTAAAAAAATATATTTTTTTTTATTAAGTATCTAGCTAATAGTTACAAAATATTTCAGTATGGCCGTACGCTGTGGTGTGTAAAACTGGCTTCGAACATCAGTGGTATACCCAATGTCGCGCCAATTAGATTTTTTTTTGTGTTGTCAAAAATTAATGTTACTTTTGAAACCAAGAACGTTAGTCTGTTGTTACAAGTGTCAGAATGGTCAATTAGTGATTTCATAATGACGAAGGACAGCCTCCGTGGCGTAGCGGTAGCGGACGCGGCCGCTGCGCAGCGTGGCGCGGGTTCGATCCCCGCACAGTGCAAGTATTTGTATGCATGAATATGAATATTTGCACTCGTCTGGTCGTGCCTCGGAAAGCACGTTAAGCCATTGGTCCCGCTTGCCATGTCGTCGTCGAAGACCAAGACTTTTGAGGGCTCCAACAACCCTTGTTGCCATACGAACATCTAGTTGCAGTCGTTACGGGTTGTTGGAGCCCCCAAAAGTCCAACAATTGGTCTAACTGCAATGCTTCGATGTCGCCTTCGGGTTGTGGAGGTCAGACGGCAGTCGCTTCACGGAAAATATCGAAGTTTAGCCATATCAGCAGTTGGACTGGTAAAGCGGACCCCAGACTCCAAAGCTGAAAGGCTTCGGATGCGACTGGGATTAACGCTGGGACGATGATGATGATGATGAGTGATTTCATAATGATCGATTTTATCAAGTTTCGTAATCTACTAATAAAATGGCGCCATTATGACATTCAGTGGTTAATCACTGAGACTTCATTATTGCATATTGTTAGTGTCGATTTGAGTAGTAACTTTAGAAAATCATTTCTACTAACGTGCCTTATAATAATGGCAATATAGCAATGTCATTCTATCACCATTCCATTACGAGACGGCTGACCGATCATTATGAATTTAGTAGATAACGAACTTTTGGCACAATGCCAATGGAATCGTGTTGGAATCACAAATTTACAAAAAATAGCTGACCCGTGCGAAGAATTCGCACTATACTAATAATTTGAAAATAGTGTTCCATGGTACCAGAAACGAATATCTGTCGATTCACCAATCTACAGATATTCGTCCCTGGTACTATGGGCGACCCACCGGTCGGACGTTCAGATTGGTTCGATAGAAAGAGAGAAAAAGGGAGAAAACGGTTTCAGACCCTTGGAGAAATAATATATGGCGATAGCAGGCTACCCTGTATAAATCTAGCCTCGTAAAGCGTCAGTTTTAGCGTTGACATTCCGATATATTAAAACCATATTTTTGAATTTGCATTAACCTTGTTGCATAGATGTTAGTTTATTTTTTTCAATTAACATAAACATCCAATAATTTTAATCATCCATACTCCATAAAAAAATTATAAAACGAAATTGCGAGAAGAACAGGTAAGTACCTATGCCAGGATCTCTATTAGGAGGATTATATTAGGATACGAGAATAAACCAGCTTATACCTCTTGGTTATACTGCGGGCGGTCTTGTGTATCTAATATTACTTAGATTTCAAAACATGACAAAAAAAAATAAATAACGCAAACGCCACAGAGAAGCCAGAGGCGAAACTTCTATCCAATCTTTTTTTACCGCCCTCTTCGTTGTTATATTGTACGGACGACAGTAGATCAAGCTACCCCAAACTGTCAGATATTCCCAATCAACCTTAGAAAAAAAAAAATATAGATAAAGTTGAAATCTAATAAGGAAATCTGACAGATTGTGGTAGCTTGATGTGCTGTTGTCTGTACATACACCGATTATTGCGCCTTTGTTAGAAACTTTGTCTCTAATCCAGTCGCTGAATGCTATATGTCATTCAAAAGTTATGCAAAGGTTTTTTTTTTAAATTGCATGTAGAGTTGTTAACAAAAACAGTTTTTGCAACTATTTTTTCCTAAGTATTTCCGTAGTTATAACCGCTTTATAATTTTACTACTTAAAACTTTATCACTGATTCTTATTTCTGACGATGACGACGATTAGGAATGCTGAAATGGAAACTTGTTGGGGGATCTGTAACAAAATTTTTTATATAACTATAATAATTTATTTTTTTAGAAACAACGTGGATCGTGTGAGTTTTGCGGGCGGAGTCATAAAGACCATAGCTAAAAGTGTCAAATATACTAACATTTTTGAAGCCCAGAATGTGTAAGATTCATTCCATATATTTCATTATTGTCGTTGCGTTCCTGAGCTCAAACTTAACGAAGTCCTTATTTCTAGATCTGATTTGGTTCCCGACGAGGCCCTACGTAAATACAGGTAGGATACCACCGATGGTTTTCGTATAATTATTATAAATGGTTGTTTTGTGTAAATCTTAATACATTTCTGATTTTTAGAATGGCTGAAGAAACTTACCGACGTGGACGTGGAAAGTAAGTAAGTCCTCCGTAGCTCAGCGGTCAACACGCCTGCCTGCGACATGGAGGCCCCGGGTTCGATCCCCGGCCAGGTCATGATGGAAAACGATATTTTCCTGATTGGCCTGGGTCTTGGATGTTTTATCTATGTATGTATCTATTATAAAATATAGTATCGTTAAGTTAGTATCCCATAACACAAACACAAGTCTCGAACTTACTTTGGGGCTAGCTCAATCTGTGTGATTTGTCCGTATATATTTGTTTATTTATATACTTGAAATCTGAAGCCCAATTCCCGTTATTAGGTAGAAACACAATCTAGTTGCAATCTTATCTCGGCGGGAATAAAAGTCAAAAACATGTCTAAAATTTAAGGATTTCAATTGTCTTTTTGGCAGATTGGGACTAATGAATTGGACAGACTGTGAATGTTCTTAAATTTATGAGAATTGAATCAAATGTAGAAAAGTTTCAATTTTTGGATTTTAACAAGTAGTTTATATATTAAAGTTAAACATTTTTTAACAATATCCATACCTGTAATAGCATGTATTATAAACACACACACACAGCCAAAGAGAGCCTCCGTGGCCTAGCGGTAGCGAACGCGGCCGCTGCGCAAGGAGGCGCGGTTTAAATCCCCGCGCAATGCGAATATCTTTATGCATGAATATGAATATTTGCATTGGTCAGGTCGTGCCTCAGAAAGCACGTTAAGCCGTTGGTCCCAGTTGCCATACGAACATCGAATAGCAGTCATCCTACGGGTTGTTAGAACCCTCAAAAGTCCAACAATTGGTCTAACGACAATTCTTCGATATCGCCTTCGTGTTCTGGAGGTCAGACGGCAGTCGCTTCACGGAAAATATCCAAAATAGCCATAAATTAGCAGTTACACTGGTAAAGCGGACCCCAGCTCTCCTCCAAAGCTGAAAAAAGCTGCGGTTGCAACTGGGATTAACGCTGAGATGATGATGATGAGCATGCATTATAAGAAGCAGAGAACTTTGAATTTTGATTCAATTAACAGCGGGTCCTGTGGTGACCCCAACACCACACATGTATGTAGTTACTGAGTTAGTTCTGCTAGCGCTGCTATTCCTATTATTTTAAGCATTAATAATTTGTAGTTTAAATAATCTTAATCGTCGTGTAATTTCATATTTGATAATTAAACAATAGTAAGTAACATGAACGTAGGTACATAGCTAGTAGGTACCTAACATAGAGGGCAACTACATAAAATAAGCATACAAATACAGTTAATGTAGGGAGTAATGCGTGTGTGTGAATGAGAGTGTGTGTGTGATCACCATCAGAAAGTCATGTGGATATTAACAGCAGAGTAAACTTTCTGTTTCGTCATAAATCCGGCCCAGAGTCATCCTTTTAGTTTTGGCCTCGGCCTAGGTTTTTGCACAGTAATAATTTTGTTAGAAACGACGAAAATCGGGTCGCGAATAGGGTATCTGTTTTGATAATGGGATTCGTTAGGGTAGGTACCTACCTTTTTGCTACAGTTGGAACGATTTCTCTAGAGCTTTAATAAGTTTCGTAGTGACCGTAGGAAGAACAGTTGACGTACACGCAAAACCCCAGATTCCTTACAATAGGCGTTAAATTATGAAATTGCCGATTTGTACTGAAAATCTAAATTGTTTATTTTTCATCAACTATTTGATGATCAAAATAGTTAGCATTATCTTTATATATATAATTCTGCTGTACGTGTGTATGTCATTGAACTCCTCCTAAACGGCTTGACCGATTTTAATGATTTTTTCTGTATGCGTTTGAGTGGCGACCTGAATGGTTTAGATTCACAAATCAGCCCGGCAGATGGCGCTGATCGCTTGAAGAAGCATATGATCTCGGAAACGGCCCTAACGATTTCGCTGAAATTTAATATGTGGGGGTTTTCGGGGACGAAAAATCGATCTAGCTCTGTCTTATGTCTGGGGAAGCGCATGTTTTCGCGTTTTCTCTTTCGCAATATTTCACGCATAATTCATTTTTTTTTTATTAGTTATAAACTAGTGCTTGACTGCAATCCCGCCTGATAGTAAGCAGTGATGCAATCGTTGATGGTAAAACGCACTAGCTTATTAAGCCTATTCACTCAAAAAAACTGAGTGAATAGGAAGGAAGACGGCAGTTGAGCGAGGTGATGCAATGTTTAACCCAACAACACGACCAACGATGCTGCGCTAGAGGATGATCTGAAGACCCTCCACGACCAAACTCCCGACACAACAACATTAGGCACATCGTACCCGGTACACATCGCAACACAACTGCTCAGACCCGTCCTCCGTACGGCTTCACCAGACATCATGCTGGAACACGACGAATCGCTTGGCGGCAAGACTTTGTCTGGTGGGTGGTAACTTATGCCGGCTGATGTTGTAAGAAAACTTCTTCGAGCAATTATGTTTACTGCTAGTTTTGCCAACCTTGTTCGGAGTTGGGCACAATAGACATCTGCCGTTCTTGCTTGACCATCGGAGAAAACTGTACTCATTAACACCACGCTGATTGACTAGTGTCCTACTATCCTAGATTGGCATAGTGTCACGTAGCAAAAATATAGCAGCAGGCGACATCTCTTGGACACGGGCTAAACTCGTGTCACATATTTTGCATCGAACCGAGAGATGGCGTTGCGCGAAAGTACGGTCGATAATATAATAAATAAATTCAAATAAAGAACGACCGGGTTAAATAAAATAAAAAAGGAAATAGGATAAATAAATATTAAAAATAAGAACCAACTCATGAGTCTGAAATTAAAATACAAGTCGCGGAACGCACTAGTCTATGGTTCAGGAAAAGACAATTGGGGTGGGTCGATCGCTTGGCTAAAGAAGCTTCGAGAAGGCACGATTGATTTCTTGCTCGGTGGTGGCTGGTCGGCTGATGTTGCTGGTACGCAAGGTTGGCGTGTGTGCGCCATAAACCCCATGGGGATGAGCGTCTAGCGATTTGGCTGATATTTCTGTGAGTATTCATTTCTATACCCGGAATATTTCTTCCCGTGTTTTCTTGTTCTATAGTGCTGACTTAGGTCAAATGTTGTTCTAGATTTGGCTCTTTTTGGCGGGCCTAGGGCAGGAACCCGTGTGGAGGCGTCGCGTCCTGACTTGCCTCAGGTAGCCTTGATTCCGATTGGATCAGGCTTGTTTGGAGTAGAAGTGTGCTGAACCCTGGTGGTACGGCACATCCAATTCTCTTTCGACGGCGACTAGACAGGTATAAACACATAATTGGTGTCACAATTTCTTTGTTCCGGGTTTCCTGAAATACATACCTAATCCCGCAGGCCGCGTTCAACTGTGCATTAATCTGACACCCGTCAGTTAGTGAAGCCAAGGGTCTTTGTACCGTAAACCAGAAGCGTTAGTCAGGAGAGCTAATCAGAAACGTAGACTCCCTGTCCTTATTTATTTGTTTTGATGTATCTAGTGAGTGAGAGTGAGTTTAAAACAGGTTGCATGGTAGGCTGTACTTATCAAAGTCTTGTTGATATATGTTGTGCATAACCTGAGATACTTTTGTAACGACTGAGCTGTGGTCACAACGGTTCACCTCAAGAATCCTTCATCAAGCAACCCTGAGCTAGCTGAATTGTCTCATGTGGATTCCCTGTCCCACTCCGACCCGAGACGGAGTGAGTCAGGAAATCGACTAAGTAGGTTAGGAGATTGTTTTGATATTCATATTTATGACACAGGGTAATTATAAAATAAATTTGTAATTGTATCCATTTATTGTTTTATTTAATACTCCTAGCTACCAAGTATTTACATAGTTAAATTTACTGTAACTGCCGGGTAAGGGTGAAATTAGCCACCCAGAGTTTATAACGTTACAGTTCACGGGTTCCTGCCCTAGGCCCGCCAAAAAGAGCCAAATCTAGAACAACATTTGACCTAAGTCAGCACTATAGAACAAGAAAACACGGGGAGAAATATTCCAGGTATAGAAATGAATACTCACAGAAATATCAGCCAAATCGCTAGACGCTCATCCCCATGGGATTTATGGCGCACACACGCCAACCTTGCGTACCAGCAACATCAGCCGACCAGCCACCACCGAGCAAGAAAAAAATCAATCGTTCCTTCTCGAAGCTTCTTTAGCCAAGCGATCGACCCACTCCAATTGTCTTTTCCTGAACCATAGACTAGTGCGTTCCGCGACTTGTATTTTAATTTCAGACTCATGAGTTGGTTCTTATTTTTAATATTTATTTATCCTATTTCCTTTTTTATTTTATTTAACCCGGTCGTTCTTTATTTGAATTTATTTATTATATTATCGACCGTACTTTCGCGCAACGCCATCTCTCGGCTCGATGCAAAATATGTGACACGAGTTTAGCCCGTGTCCAAGAGATGTCGCCTGCTGCTATATTTTTGCTACGTGACAATAGGGAGATGTAAACCTGTAAGTATACATACTTTTTTGTGAGTACTGACCCGTAAAACTTTCGCCACGTACATGAATTTGCAAGTCTTTTTTGCGAGTGTTTGTATTTGTGCTTTGACAGAGCGGTTTTGATCAATCATGACGCCCAGATATTTTGTCCTTTCTACGTTATCAATGGCATTCCAGTTGTAAACGGAAGCAGACTTGGGCATGGGCGTACCCAGCCTCTGGCCATGGCAAGTCAGATTTTTAGGTTCGGATCGTCCGCGACTGTTTTGTCATACACGCGTCGTATATATTATCACGTTTCGTCGTGTACCGGCATGATGTCTGGTGAAGCCGTACGAAGGACACCCCTGAGCAGTTGTGTTGCGATTTGTGCCGGGTACGATGCGCAAAATGTTGTTGTGTCGGGAGTTTGGTCGTGGAGGGTCTCCAGATCAATCTCACTCTGGGTTAAGCATTCCATCACCTCGCTCAACTGCCGTCTTCCTTCCTATTCACTGAGTTTTTTGAGGGAATGGGCTTATTAAACTAGCGCGCTTTACCATTATCGATTGTATCACTGCTTACCATCAGGCTGGATTGCGATGAAGCACTGGTTTATAATTATTAAATAAAACACACTCTCTACAGTGTAGTGCATATACCTAACCCATCTGTATACCTAAAGTTCCATGTAGATGTGTTTGTGCACTATATACACATCTACAGGAATATACGTATCTTAGGAATTTTGAATTAATATTATTATTATAGTGTGTAGGGGAAACAGTCGCAAATGATCCTGCTTAATAGGTACCTAGTTAAATAAATAAAAGTAAATTCGACTAGGTATTCATGCATTTTTATTTTATTTAAATTAAATCACTTCGACCTTAGTCTACTTTAAAAGTAATTTCCCATACTGTTTTTAAGTAAGTTAAGTTTTTCATGTTCAATTATACACTGTGCAAACAAAGTTCATTGATAAATGATATAAGTTATTTATTTTCTGTATGTAGGTTTGTATGTTTCTATACTTAGTGTATCAATTCAATGTAACAAGTGGGGATATTTATTGCAGAACGAGAAACTACGTAACTCTGAAACACTGAGCCAACCCTGATTGACTCAGAACACTGAGCCGACCTTGACTGACCCAGAACACTGAGCGTAGCCCGACATGCTCTTGGCCAGTTATTATTTTTTCATCCCACCATCTCGGAAAGAGTATTTTTAATCTTCAATATCTGACTGGAAAAGCCGTTTTTATTCTCTAGAGGATAAAGTAAATTGAATTAAGAACATCGTGTGCACTAAGTTTGTAAATTAAAAAAAAAACATTAAACCTATTTACTGTTACCTCTATGGTGCCGAATATATCATACAACTTTTTTTAAATTTGTTAAAAACTCAGACTCGGAACCTTCTTGGTGTTCTTTTTTCAATTTTCTTTGTACGCGGTTCTTTACGCGGCATTTTTCCACGTCATTGTTAAACCTTATATTGAAAAAAAGAAACTTGAAAACAAGTGAAAAACTAAAATGAGTGATTGTAGCGACGAGGAAGTTTGTTTGACGCCAACAGAATTGACTGAAACTGTTAATAATGCGCAAATGAGCTTTCTACCTCAACCATCACGCGAGAAGTATTTAAAACAGTACGATATGTTCAACACGTGGTGACTAGCAAAAGGAGCCAAAACTTTCTCAGAAAACGTTTTGCTGGCATATTTTATAGAATTATCCGAGAACAAGAAAGCAAGCACTCTATGGAGTACGTATTCGATGCTAAAAGCAACAATAAAGATGAAAAAAGGCATACATATCGATACCTATCCTAAATAGTAAATTAGTAGCATTTTTAAAAAGAGCCTCATCTGGTCATCATACAAAAAAATCGAAGGTTTTCACAGTATCTGATATTGAAAAGTTTCTTAACGAAGCACCCGATTCCGTATATTTGGCGGCAAAAGTAAGTCAGTTGCACATTCAGTATCTACTTAAGTACATATATTAATCTCAATTAAATAGTATACTTAGTAAATGTTGATAGGCATAATTATGCGTTCATATAAATTTTATTCATTTATCTACTACAATACTCTTTACATTGCAGGTTGTTCTTATTATTGGAATAAACGGAGCATGTCGAACTAATGAACTAACACAACTTAATGTCAAAAACATTGAGAAACATTCAGATGACTTACTATTAATTAATTTACCTAATACAAAGACAATAAGAGACCGCAACTTTGTCATTCGCAAGGAATGCGTAACGATTGTTGAGAAATATCAAGCCTTACGGCCGCCTAACACTCCAATCAATCGTTTTTTTTCTACAGTATCGCAATAGAAAGTGTGTTAGACAGCCCATGGGTACTAATAAAATTGGCAGTATCCCACGAGAAATAGCAACATTTCTTGAACTTCCAGAACCCCTGTTGTACACGGGTCATTGTTTCCGACGAACTTCAGCCACACTTTTGGCTGATTCCGGAGCTGATCTCCTGTCCCTTAAGCGCCACGGAGGCTGGAAGACCAATGCAGTTGTAGAGGGATACATAGAGGATTCCATCCAAAATAAGTCTAAAATATGTGAAGGCATCGTAGGAGCCATTACACTGAAAGAGCCTCAATCGGAAACTTGGACTGGCCCTTCTACATCAAAAATAAGCCGTTATGAAACACCTAACCATCTCCCTCTCTCTCCAACATTCACGCCAAGGGAATCCGATGAATCGGTATAACTATTAAGTATGACAGACAGTTTACCGAAAAACAGTACACAAGTGACTAACACCAATATTACAGTACCAAACAAAAATATTACACTCAATTTAAATAACTGTTGCAACGTTACTTTAAAATTTTCTTAATTATACTTTAGTATTATTTTATTATAATTTAAAGATTATTCTGTAATACTTACCTGTCATAATGTAGTAATTAATACCTAAACTGAAATAAAAGTGTACCTATCTTGTGATTGTAAACATTTTTTTATTGCATTTAGTCATTTCCTCGCTGAGGTGGAATGAAAAGTTACGTGTTGCACTCGAGTGCAAAGATTTTTCACCTCGTGTCCTTTTGATTCCCTCGCTAACGCTCAGGATTCTAATTTTGAATCACTCGCTGCGCTCGTGATTCAATTTTAGAATCCTTCGCTTGCTCGGTCATCAAAATTGAACACGCGGTTAAAAAGCAACTTTGCACTCTTGTATAACAAATAACTATTACAACCAAATGTTTCTTAGAGAAAATAGATTACTTAGTATCCAAATAGCGAGTTTTTGTTTTTGTTTTTATTTAATTTGAGTCCCTCTAATCAGCGAACACATTTTTGTCAAATGATTGCGACTAGTTGGGATCGTTTGGACCGAACGGACCAATGGGCGGTCCGAACGATCCCAACGGATCCCAACTAGTCGCAATCATTTGACAAAAATGTGTTCGCCGATTAGGGGGCTGGTTGAAATTTCATTCATTTTTTACCAATTTTTTCTTTTGTTTTTTTTTTTTTTCTAGGAGAGTTTCTATCACTATACCGTCTCCAACCGAACCTCTCGAACACAGAGAAATAATTAGACGTCAGACAGGGTTCGTGCGTCCGGAAGATTTAACTAGGATGCGGCAATTTGAACGACCGGATGATTATGAGTCAGATGATCTAAGTGATGACGATCTCGACGATTATCTACCATATACTAGGTGACGGCGCTAATAACACTAGCTTGCATTTGAGGTACCATCCTCAAAGAGAAGACACGGAACCCTTATTTATTCAGTTTGTTGTCAGACTGTCAAATCTCAACTATGTGTCAGTTGATTTTGAGGGATTTACCAATAGCCCCTTCAGAGTCTATTTACCTTCTGACGCCATCGTCAGACCTTCGATACCAAGTGCAATCTAGTGGATTCATAAAAACGGATTATATGAGCCCAAACACAAGGGATTAGCTAGTTGTCCCTCAAGAGTTCCACTATCCATCCCCTGTCTGTATCATATCATCAGACCCTCGACAACAAGTGAAATCTATTGGGCTTAGGGGTAGCCGTGTCAGTCTTGTTGTATGTCCCAGGTTGGGCAAAGTGCTGTTAGGTTTCTTGCCAGATGGTATCTAATATGCTCGAGTCGGTTTGACCCTATTACATTTAACTTTAATAGACAAAAATATTTACGTATTTCAGGTAGAACAGGCGTAATATTATGTGCTTATATTTTTTTTATCTATTTTAGACAAGTATCAATCCAACCACCTTCACTAACGTCATATAAAAACAAGTCTGGTTTTGGTCGTCTGGAACGTAAAGACAAAAAAGATCCTGTAGCCGAAGCAATGCAGGATATGTTACAAGAAAAACTTGACGAAGAAATGGGGAAAAGGTGATTAATTTACATATAAATGAAATTCGATATTTGAATAAAATAAAAACTATTTTGGTCGGTAAAAGCGTCGGGGTAGTCCGTGAATGGCAACATTTTTAACTTTTTCTTTTTCTTTTCAAATTTACATGTCATTTGTAAATCAGCAGGATGATTGTGTAACACACTATCAGTAGCAATGGGCTTCAATTTTAACAATTCAACAACATTCATTGCGTTATTTACGTTGTTGAGCAGACACATTTTCGAACATATGGAGCAATGGATTAGCAATATACTTCGAAATGATTCCAACTGATAGTATTAGTGTGTTACGCAATTAGGGTGCAGGTTGTATGTTATTCTAAATATGATTCGCGGTATACTCCTGTAGGTAATCTTTGCTAGTAACTAATATACATATTACTAGAAGTCGTAACTTCGAGAAACACACTAAAATTATGTAATATATCGAACTTATGAAATATATTCGCTAATGAGCTCACATTCGTTTGTCTAGAATAAGTTTCGAGAAGTTGGGCCAAGATATTGTTACGGGCTAGGGGTACTAAAACGCCGGTTAAGGGTTACGAAGTTTATTGGCAACGAAGGTACAGTCGATCGTAGGCAATGACAAGTAGAACGTAGCTGATGTCACACCGAAGTCTTCTCTTACGTCCACGAAGTCCGTGTCGTAAACACACAATAACGCTATCAGATGTTACTTCACGTAGTACTCAAAGTTCTCGTTACAGTTGTCGCAGTAGGTATTTTCAAAGATCGCTTCTTAACTGTCGCTGTATTCGTATCGATAGTCGAATGCAGACTGACTCTGCGCCGGCGTCACGGCGCTATATATGTATAGGTCAGATGATCGAACATTCCAGATTCCTCTAGACGTAATAATAATAGCGCATAACTTCAAGGACAACGAAATAAGTACCTACGGTAATTCCCGGAAACGGGTTTCTGGAAATTTCGATGTCGACACTTTGTTGACAAAACTGTTGAGACCTGTACCATTCGATAGGCTGTCCTAAGTCTAGCAATGCGTTTTATTCTTGTACCTAGAAAATGTCTAGATCTGGGGATATAGGGCTTAAAAGTGACACACTACATGTCACGCGATATTGAACCTTATGCCATTGACATAAGGTCCATTCGTAACATTGCCCCCTTCTTAGTCATGCTCGTCCCGAGCATGATTTGATCCATAATAGCGAGCTAGGCTGTCTACGTGTACGATCTTCAGCTTCCCTCTGGGTCCTTTCTTAATCCGGTAGGTGACATCGTTTATTCTGGTTACTATCGTGTACGGACCCTCCCATTTGGCTTGGAACTTTGGACTCTTTCCTTTTCTTCTAATGGGATTATGTAACTATACCAAAGTTCCCTCTTCAAATCCGGGCACGTTAGCTTTGCGGTCGTATCGGATCTTCATTTTCTCACTGGTTTTCAGACCATTCTCTCTCACTAGCTCATGTATTCCAACTAATTTACGCCGCAGGTCGACAACATAGTCGACGGCTAGGATAGGAGTATCGGGAGGTGTTCCGGTTAGTGCATCTATGGGTAGTCTAATTTCTCGGCCGAAGTTGACTTTCGCCGGTGTGCAATTTGTGCTGTCATGTGTTGCAGAGCGGTATGACATTAAGAAGAGTGGAATATATTGGTCCCAATCCCTTTGATGTTCTTCCACTACTTTGGCCAAATGATTCTCCAACGTCTGATTGAATCTTTCGACTATTCCATCTGACTGTGGGTGATATGGTGTTGTACGAGTCTTATGTATCCCGAGTAGTTGGCAAACCTCTTGAAATAGTGAAGACTCGAAGTTTCTACCCTGGTCAGAGTGTAACTCCAAGGGAACGCCAAATCGACAGAACACCTCGTGAACAAGCTTTTTGGCGACTGTATGAGCTTCCTGGTTAGGTACTGCAAAAGCTTCTGGCCATTTGCTGAAATAGTCTTGCATGACGATGATATACCTATTCCCTTCTTCAGTAACAGGGAATGGGGGAGCTATATCGACAGCAACTCTTTCCCATGGTGCACTGTACACTTTAAGTCGACCTCTGGCTCTCGTTTGCGGTCCCTTTACTGAGGAGCAGGCTACACATTTTCTACACCAGTCCTCTATGTCTTCGCGACAATGCACCCAATAGAATCTTTTTCTCACCTTCTCTAGGGTTTTCTTTACTCCTAGATGTCCTCAGGATACTCCGTCGTGCACCTGTCTTAGCACTGACGCGACTTTATCGCAGGGGACAACTATCTGTAAGGTGACCTCCTGACCACTCGGTGATTCCCATTTCCTCTTGAGAACTCCATTATCAATTATCAGGCTGTCCCATTGGGCCCAGTAACTTTTGCTGTTGGGCTAAGCGCTGATATTTCACTCCAAGCGGGCCTCTGGCCATGTTTCTTCTATTCGATTACTGCCTTCAGGTCACTGTCTTCCTTTTGTGCGTCTTCCAATGAGTGTCCCAGTCTTCATCCAAAGCGTTCACCTGGATAATCCTTACGTTCTCTTTCTTTTCCTGTTTGGCACAATATCGGCAAGATTCTTCACAAGGTCGTCTAGACAAAGCATCAGCATTATTGTGTGACTTGCCTTTTCGATGTTCAGTGACAAAGTCAAACTCTTGCAGCTGCTCTATCCACCTTGCTACTTGTCCTTCTGGGTCTTTGATCTGGAGGAGCCACTGTAAGGCAGCGTGATCGGTACGAAGTGTAAACTGTCTCCCAATCAAATATTTCTTGAAGTGTTGTAAGGTCTTAACAACGGCTAGAAGTTCTCGGCGGGTAACACAGTAATTTCTTTCTGGCTTGGAAAGGCATTTGCTGAAATATGCGATAACGACCTGCCTATCTCCTTGTGTTTGAGAGAGAACTCCTCCAATACCAACATTGCTGGCATCTGTGCTACCAAAAATCGGCCTTCCCTACTAGGGTAACCTAATACAGGAGCCTCGCACAAGTGAGTTTTCAGTAGAGCAAATGCCTGTTTGCAGTCAGAGTTCCATTCAAATTGACACTTTTCCTCTGTTAAACGATGCAACGGTTTCGCTAACTCGGAGAAGTTCTTCACAAACCGACGGTAATATGCACACAGACCCAAGAAAGAGCGTACCTCAGTTTTATTACGAGGGGTAGGCCACTTCGACACGGCTTTTATTTTTTCAGGGTCTGTTCGAATTCCTTGCGCCGGAATAATGTGTCCTAAGTATCCAACCTCTTTCTGGAATAGTGTACATTTACTAGGACTGAGTTTTAAATTCGCATCACGCAGTTTCTGGAACACTTTCTCCAAATTGCGTAGGTGCTCTGCGAAGTTTCGTCCCATAATGATGATGTCATCCAAATAGACCAGGCATGCATCACCAAGCAACCCCACCAAGATGCGCTCCATTAGGCGCTAGAATGTAGCTGGAGCATTGCAGTCCAAAAGGCATGACATTGAATTGCCATAGACCGTTTCCAGGGCCAGTGGTGAAAGCGGTCTTTTCCTTATCCTGCTGACAGATTTCCACTTGCCAGTATCCACTTTTGAGGTCAACTGTGGAGAACCATTTCATGCCACTTAGCAAGTCCAAAGTGTCATCTATACGTGGCAGAGGATAACTATCCTTTTTTGTGGCATCATTCAACATCCTGTAGTCAACGCAAAACCTTGTACTGCCATCCTTTTTGTTGACTAGGACAACTGGAGATGACCAAGGGCTGGTAGACGCTTCGATAATCCGATTTTTCTCCTTTTTTTTACCATCAACGATTGCGTCACTGCTTACCATCAGGCAGGATTGCGGTCAAGCGCTAGTTTATAATATGTAAAAAAAAAAAAAAAAGAAAACTTCTTGTTCTCTTGCAAAGGGGATACGACGTGGTCTCTGTCTTATCGGCTGTGTATCGCCCGTATCTATATGGTGTTTGACGAGCCCGGTCCTTCCCACGTCACTGTCGGTCTTAGAGAAGATGTCATGGAAGTTATACAACAGTTGCTTAACTTTGTGACTTTCGAACTTGTTTAAATTGCCCTTACAGTTTTCGAGTAGTGTCGATACATGTTCCTGCCACTTCTTATCACGTTCCTTTTCGTGCGCCTCTGTTTTTCTCAACGATGCTACATGGTCGCACACACCCACGATGCAATTCTTTTCAAGAATTATTTCTTGGTTACTAACGTTGATAATGCTCACTTTTGGTTTAACGGAAATCATCATCAGTGTCCTTGCTGTTATCCAGCCTGGGTGATCTCCAGAATCTTCTATTATAATGCAACGTTTACGGCATCCTATTGGTGATAGTCTAATATCTACTAAGGTCTCTGATCTTGGTGGTAATACCGTTCTCCTTAAACAGTACACTGACCCTTGTTTTCCGCCTTAAAGATATACTTCTTGTTCTGGGAAACTCAATACTCCTTTTGCTACATTAAGGACGCACTGCTGTTTCTTCAAAAAGTCCAGTCCTATTATGCAATCATCTGTAATATTCGCTACTAAAACAGGGTGCGTAAATGTCTTATCACCCATTTTCAAGGTCACATTCGTTTCACCAAGGACGAGTACTGGTTGGCCGGTGGCGGTTTGTAATCGGCATTGTGAAGACCCTCTTTTCCATGCTATGGTCCGAGGAAATAGCTCCGGTCGTGCAATAGTTCTTGATGCACCAGTATCCAACGTGAAACTGCATAACTTACCATTCAGTTCTCCTTCTATAATAAGACTGTTTCCATCACCCACTTGTGATACTGTTATAATGGGGGCTTCAGGTCGCCCAGCCAGTACTCGCCCCATAGCCCTGGCTGTTTCTAGTTTAAATCGTCGGCTTCCACCTGTGTCCCAGAAGTGCTTCTTCCCTTAGCCTTCCTGGGACAATTGATCCGAATATGCCCTTTTTCACCGCACTCATAGCATGTTGGCCCTTGTCGGGGTTTCATTTGTGCGGTTACCTCACGAATACGGTGGTGTGGTCGGCCGTCTTGGCGTACTGCTTCCACCTCCAGAGCGTGTGTCAGGGCTGCCTTCAGAGTCTGATGGTGACCCAGACGAACTGCAGCCCTGACTCCTGCATTTCCGATTCCATCAGTAAAAGCTTGCACCGTAGTAGCATCAATTAATCCCGGTGTTGATGCATACGCCCTCCGAACAACACGTTCTATTTCCGTTGCCCATTGTTGCAAACCCTCCACTGCTCTTCTGTGTGCGGTCACGGAGTTGAGGCCTGTAGACATGTTCGAGGTGTTTCTCCCCGTATCTAGACTCCAACGCTTCTAGCAGACAGGCTAGGGTATTGCAATCGCCGGAAATATTTTCGAGAATTTGTACCGCATCACCGCGCAGAGCAAGCATAAGAGCGGTTACCGCTTGATCGTCGTCCCAGTTGTTGCCTTTTGCGACCTTTTCGAATTGAAGGCGGAAGGCCACCCATGACGTTGTTCCGTCAAAATGAGGTACTTGGAAAGTCGGCAAAGCACTAGGTACCGGTACCACACCTTTAATAACTCCTTTTTGTACCCTTTCTATTTCTTTCCCAGACTCCAAGATGGTATTATCTAGTTTCTCGAAACGCGCATCATGTTTGTCTATACGAGCATCTTGTTTGTCTATACGCGTATCTTGATGGTCCATACGCGCTTCTTGTCGATTCGCGTATCTTGTTTTTTTTTTTTTTATATATATTATAAACTAGCGCTTGACCGCAATCCTGCCTGATGGTAAGCAGTGACGCAATCGTTCATGGTAAAGCGCACTAGTTTATCAAGAGCCCATTCACTCTAGCCTTGAAGACACTCAAATTGTAGTCCGACGGAAACACCGCCGCTGGCAAATTATTCCAGTCCCTCGATGTACGCGGTATAAAGGAGGAGGCGAAACGCTTCGTCCGGATCGTAGTGGTGTTAACAACGTAAGCGTGGAAACCAGCCGTACGACGGGTCGTCCGCTGGTGGAACGGAGAGGGGGGAATTAAATCATGCAATTCCATCGCACACTCCCCGAAATGCATCCTATAGAACACCGAAAGGCTGGCTACTCTACACCTTGCTGGTCCATACGTGCATCTTGTTGTGCTGTTTTTACTCTAAGCTCGTTGACCTCTTCTTTGGTTTTTGCCCATTTATCGTTTAATTCTAATACCAGCTGCTGGAATTCCTTTATTTGTGCCTGGGTTTCTGCCTGGGATTTTGCCTGGCATTCTATTTCTTTTCATTCTTTATTTGCGCCGTCAAATGAGCCAGTAACGCCGAAAAATCGGGTCCGCTGGCTCCGGGAGTAGTGGTGGTAGTAGACGCACTCACGTTCGTTGGTGTTACGATGGCCGCATCTACTCCGGGTACAGGGACACCAACCGATTCTTCCTCTTGACGCGCCAAATCCATCGCTGCTTTTCGTCGCGTGCGTACTCTTTCGTCTTCCCTTGGCGTGACCGGCATTCCGCTTCCGACACCAATTGTTACGGGCTAGGGGTACTAAAACGCCGGTTAATGGTTACGAAGTTTATTGGCAACGAAGGTACAGTCGATCGTAGGCAATGACAAGTAGAACGTAGCTGATGTCGCACCGAAGTCTTCTCTTACGTCCACGAAGTCCGTGTCGTAAACACACAATAACGCTATCAGATGTTACTTCACGTAGTACTCAAAGTTCTCGTTACAGTTGTCCCAGTAGGTATTTTCAAAGATCGCTTCTTAACTGTCGCTGTTTTCGTATCGATAATCGAATGCAGACTGACTCTGCGCCGGCGTCACGGCGCTATATATAGGTCAGCTGATCGAACATTCCAGATTCCTCTAGACGTAATAATAATAGCGCATAACTTTAAGGACAACGAAATAAGTACCTACGGTAATTCCCGGAAACGGGTTTCTGGAAATTTCGATGTCGTCACTTTGTTGACAAAACTGTTGATACCTGTACCATTCGATAGGCCGTCCTAAGTCTAGCAATGCGTTTTATTATTGTACCTAGAAAATGTCTAGATCTGGCTTAAAAGTGACACACTGCATGTCACGCGATATTGAACCTTATGCCAACGAAATAAGGTCCATTCGTAACAATATTTTTATTCGAGGAATAGTTTTTTTTTTAGTTTTTACAAATTTTATTGCACAATTAAATAATGTTGTTTATTGAAAAGACAGCCCTAAGAACAATTATATCCTTTCTGCTATTAGAAAACTCTTTTCAATGCTTTCTTTTTTCGTTTTAAAACCAAAATCTTATTATTTATTATCAGAGTTTCTCAATTCAAATTTAATTAAAACTGTTTACAGTAAATCTTTTCTTTCTATAGATATATGGAATATTTTGACATACCTTTGAAGGCTGACACCTCAGAGACAGTCCCCAAGATCATAGGTGAACCAGGACAGCGAACGAGATTAGCACGAGTAAAAAAAACGGAAGGGTTATTGCTTTGCCTATTATTTACCTATACCCTGTCCAGCCGGTAACCATTTTTTGACAGATTGAACTAGTGATTGAAGCAATGCACAATACATTGATACAATACACTTACTGTACTTATTTTAATATTTTTATGAAGCCGTAAATATGAAAACTCAATAAAATAAGACAGTGGCGCCGATTCCCTTGTTCACAAACTACATAAATTAAAATTCAGTGCATCTCTTTTTCTATTTCATTAAGAAAAGGACAGAAAAAAGGAAAAAAATAACATCTTAAAATCTCACTTGACCTGTCAAATTAGGCTGTTTCTGACGTATTTTTGGTCGCCATGTTTATAATCGCATCTAAACTGTCTATGGAGTATTTTAATTTGACAGGATTTAACTAAACAGTTTATACTTATGTATATTTATGCTGTTAGGCAATAAGTATGTTCTAAGGCAGCTGTCAAAAAATGGTTAATAATGGAATAATGGAAAGATTGGACAGAGCTGAACCTTAAAGTTTTAGTTAAGACCGAATGTCGACTTTGGTGGTCAATCCCCTACGACAGCGTCAGGATCTTTTGCAGGAATACCCGAATTATAAAGAGAGCTGAGCTAGTGCTAGTGGAGGAATCCCTGAAATAAAATGTTTGTGGTAGCGATTTATTATTGAGAGACCGGGTATCACCCCAGTAATATGACACCCGCTGCCAAATCCATAGCTTTATTTTTTTCTTGAGCAAATACATTTTTCGAATGTAAATGTAATGTAGTTAGAGAATAGTTTAGCAATATAATTCAAAATGGTTTATTGAGAGTAATAGCGTGTTAGGTATTCTATTAGGGTGGTATTCAAAGCAAAACTACAAAGAAAATTTAATAGATCCATTCGTGGTGGAGTGGCGGCGATGCACCGGGACGACGCGCGCCGCAGCGTTAGGAGGCCCCCAACAGGGGGAATCGTGACCTGGTGGAGATCGCACATCGCTCATCCACTCTATTTTCTTTCGTATCGCCCCATAAGTTATAGGGGAGACTAGCCCAAAACGGGTACGCTAAGGTTGATGATAAAAAAAACTGTTTATAGATACAAATTGAGATATTATTTTTACATTTTGAATTGTTTAGTTATCAATGACTTTAAAATATAGCATATTTAACAGTTTTTTTACATTAGAAATAAAAAAAAAAAAAATAAGAAAAGCTTTAACATTCTAATTACCCGTTTTGCCCGTAGGAGGGGCCTAAAGCAGGTAGGGATTTTGGGCAAATCGGGTAGGGACTAATTTAAATGAGATCAACGTCAATCAATGACTGGAATTGTTCCATAACAATCAAAACTTACAGTATCTACATAAAGTAATTAACAGTTAGGGTTCACAACCATATTAATCAGTCTTCTAACATATTTTGCAGTCTCAGTCATACTTCACACAGTAATATGAAGCTCTGCCAGAGTATGAAGTGCAGGCCTCATGAGCCCACATCTTGCAATCATCACATTTAATCCAGTCTTCTGCTGGTGGCTCACTGAAAAGCTCGCTAGATACCAAGCACCGATACTCCCCGTTATCTTTTTATTGTTTTTTGGACCTCGTTTTAAGATTTTTCTTTCTGGTATCGACCTACGTCTACGATCCTGGTGGAGCTCCATCTAAAAGCCTGTCTACCATTCGTTTTCGACCAAAGATTAGAAATGGAGGTACAAAAGAACTTGCTGTATTACAGCAGCATACAACTGTCGTCAGTTTTCCTCCTTCGACGCCAACTTGTTTTTTCCAGACCTACGTAAGACTCTTGGAGGTTTGTTGCTTGTTGTTTGAGGTCTATTGAAGCCTTTCGCGCGAGCAACTGATGTCGGTTCTGGACGGTGCAGACTAACATCGGAGTGACGCATCTTAAAGCCAGCGCACCAATCCTCCCCTGTGACTTCGTTTTTAAAAGGATGCGTAATATTGTTTCTCTCAGCATATTGGTACATCAGTTTCAAAAATTCGGTTTTGGTCAGTCCAAAAAATAGATTATCCATATGAAACAGATACTCAACTAGCTCCAATTCTTGAGCTGCTATAAAAACTGTTGTGAATCTTCCTAGTTTTTTTTTGGACATCTCTTCTTTACGCGTCTCTGTAAAGTCGAAAGGTTAATGCCATATTTTTTGGCTGCACCTTTGACGGAAGTTTTGAGAGCTTCTTCTATCTCAAGCTTCATAACTCCCTCATCCCGCGATGCATTTGGAGTTTTTCTTTTATATTTATTAACCATCTGCAAAAGTAAAATAACTAATAAGCACTCAATGAAATTATACCGGGCAAGTCGGGTATGGGCAAAACGGCTACCCACTTTACCCCTACCCTTTTTGCCCAAAAGCATGCATTTTTTTCAATCTACTCATAATCTTAAAACCGAAATAATAAACGCCAGACTAATGCAAAAATAAAACGTCTGATTATTGCAAAATAACATCACAAAACTAGTAAGAACATATTGTAGACCATTTTCGAGTATTCAAAAGTAATGTAATTAATTTTTTTTTAGTGGAAATAGCATAAAACTTTGTTCTCAACTTACCGTGAACTCGTGTCCGCCCAAAGGTCCGCCAGAGAAGCGCGCCGACTGCCTGTGAGTGGCACTGGCGAGCGGTTGGCGCTGCGCCCCGCATGCACACATTTTTGTTAGCAATAACGGCGCGCAATTTAAAATGGATACCCGTTTTAGGCAGGCTACCCGTTTTAGGCTTACCTCCCCTAAAATCCATAATAAAGAATGTGAATATTAGTATAATTTGTATCAACAGTCCCGGTGGTGGTGCCGTTGTATGGAAATCAGGCAGTAATTTTCGCGCGACGCAGATGAGCGATTCTGAAGGTATGGCAAAGCGAGCTAGCGATTATGATGACAGTAAACAGAGGAGAATGTCTGCCCTCACGCGGCTCTTAGATGACGTGGCTACTAACCAGCACCCAGGACCAACTCTAAAGGATTATAAGTAAGTACCTATACCTACCTTCACTCACCTGCAGGGTAATTTGGGGTGCTTTGGGGTCCCACTTCCATCTCTGGGACCCAAGTCAACCCCACCTGCCACTCGGTGCACCTGCTGACTCACGAACGGGGCTCTGACGCCGGCTTTCCCCTCGGGGTTGGGTGGTCAGACGGCAGTCGCACTCGTAAAAGCCAAACAAGCCATTCAATCATGGAGAGGTTACATAGGAATGCGCATGTCACAGCTAGGGCGCCGCCGCAAAACGGCGCGCAGGAGCCTCGCCCGACTCCTGTGACCTGTGGGCTAGGGCTACCGTGTCAGAGGCGGACACGGCTGAAGAAGCGAGCCCAAACTATGAAAATCCGATTCGCGTCGTGGAACGTTGGCACGCTAACTGGACGCACGATAGAGCTGGCCGAAACTCTCCACAGGCGGAGGGTGGCCGTGGCGTTCCTGCAGGAGACTCGGTGGAAAGGCAGCAGATCCCGGCTTATTGGGAATGGCTACAAGCTGATCTACACGGGTGCACCTAGTGGGAGAAATGGGGTCGCCGTGGTGTTGTCTGACGAGCTCCAGGATGACGTCTTGGAGGTGAATCGCATCAGCGACCGGCTAATGTCGGTGCGGGCGCTTGTCTGTGGGGTTATAACTCACTTGATAAGTGCCTACGCTCCACAGGCCGGGTGCGGTGAAGCCGAAAGGACGTTGTTCTGGACCCAGCTCGAAGGATTGCTTCGCGGGATTCCGTTGTCCCAGGGAATCGTTCTGGGTAGTGATTTGAACGGTCATGTGGGTGAGAGGTGTGGCGAGTTTGAGCGTGCTCACGGTGGCTTTGGGTACGGTAACCGCAACGCGGAAGGAGACAGCATTCTCCGAATGTGTGCGGCCGCGGACCTTGCAATCGTGAACACCTACTTCAAAAAGAAGCCGGAGCACCTTGTCACCTACCGGAGCGGGCGAAGCGCTACCCAGATCGATTTTCTACTAACTAGGAGGCACCACATCGGCAAAGTAGCCAACTGCAAAGTCATACCCGGTGAGTCTCACTGCACAACACCGTCTCCTTGTCATGGACCTCTGCGTAAAGGCCCAACGTAGACGTGTATAGGACTGTCGGCGCCAGATCCGGTGGTGGCTGCTTGATGAAAACAGGTCCCAGGATTTTGCGTCGGTTATTGGCGACAAGTGCGACGGTACCGACGGAGAACCTGTGCAAGACCACTGGGACAGGATCCAGGCAGCTATTACGGGGGCGGCGCAGGTGGTACTCGGCGTCTCTAAGGGCGGCCGCAAACGTGACAAGGAAACCTGGTGGTGGGACGACACAGTCCAGAGGGAGACTAAGGTGAAGAACGTGGCAAGCGACCAGATCTCCTGAAGATCGCGACGCATACAAGGTTGCCAAACGTGCCACCAAAAGAGCTGTAGCCAGAGCCAGACGAGACCACTTGCAACCTCTCTACGAGAAGTTGGAATCGTCTGAGGGGCAAAAGCTCATTTACAAGTTGGCACGTTCCAGGGTCAAAGCGGCACAGGATATATCCAAGTGCCGTTGTGTAAAAGACCCTAATGGCAACCTGCTATGCGAGGACCTCGCGGTGAACGAGAGATGGCGCTCGTACTTTCATGAGCTGCTGAACAAGCAGCACCAAGAGGTGCAGACACCAGAACTCCCTCCGAACCTTGGACTAGTGCCTCTGATAACTCCTGACGAAGTCCAAACGGCTCTTCGTCGTATGGGGAATCGGAAAGCTGTCGGAGCTGATGGAGTCCCCATTGAGGCCTGGAAGGCGATGGGTCCTCGCGGTGTGGGCATGTTAACTAACTTTTTAAATCGCGTGCTCCTGACCGGCAAAATCCCGAGCCAATGGAGGCTGAGTATCATTACTCCAGTCTTTAAAGGCAAGGGCGCGGTTCAGGAGTGTGGCAACTATCGCGGTATCAAGGTCATGTCCCACACCATGAAGATCTTTGAGAGGATCATAGACTCCCGAATCCGGCAGGAGTGTGCTGTCTCGGGGTGTCAATATGGGTTTCGGCCAGGGTACGGAACCATGGACCCTATCTTCGCACTAAGGATCACTATGGAGAGATACAGATCGAGGAAAACGCCTCTGCATATGCTCTTTCTTGATATGCAGAAGGCCTTCGACTGTGTCCCTCGCGGGGTGATCTGGTGGGCACTGAGGTCTAAAGGGGTACCTGAAGCCTATGTTGACATAATTCGAGACATGTACCTCAATACCGATTCCGTTGTTAGGACCGCTGTTGGCGACACTAAACCCTTCCCCATCACCGTCGGAGTCCACCAGGGATCCGTCCTTAGTCCGTTTTTGTTCAGCGTTATATTAGACGTCTTGTCGGACAGCATCAAGGACTCACATGAGCAGCCTCCCTGGCTACTCATGTATGCTGACGATATCGCGCTGGCGGACGCGGACAGGGAACGGTTGGTGCGGCGTGTGAATGCGTGGAAGGACTCGCTTGAGAACGGAGGTCTGAAACTCAACGTGGCGAAGACCGTGTACTTGGTCAGCAACACGACAGACCCCATGTCTGTGCGCATAGGCGGAGACATGGTCGAGTGCACGGACCAGTTTAAATACTTGGGGTCTGTGCTCCACGCGTCTGGCGACATTGATTGCGACGTCAGGGCACGTATTTCCTCAGCTTGGGTAAAATGGCGTGAGGTGACAGGTGTCATTTGTGACCCCAAAATGAAAAGAAAGCTTAAGGGGCAGGTCTATAAAACCATCATTAGACCTGTTCTCCTGTATGGCAGTGAGGCGTGGCCTGTGCTTAACCGACACAAGCAGGAGCTACGTGTCACGGAGATGAATATGCTGCGGTGGATGTGTGGAGTTACGCGGAAAGACCGCATCAGGAACTCCCGCATCCGGGGCAGTCTAAGTATCCGTGACATTGCAGACAAACTGCAGGAGGGACGCCTACGCTGGTACGGCCACGTCTTACGCAAACCGGCATGCTACGTGGGTAACAAATGTCTTGCCATGGCGGCTCCGCCGGGCCGGAACAAGCGGGTTTGACCAAAGAAGTGCTGGCTTGTAAGTTGTAAGAGATGACATGCGTGCCAACAAGCTCTTACGACAGGATGCTAAAGATCGTGCGAAATGGAGAATGTGCAGGAAAGCGGACCCCGGGCTCCAACGCGCAAGCCGCGGATCTATCCGGGATAAACACTGAGATTATGATAAAATATTAAATACAGTGTAAAACTGTTAAAAAAGTTTTTTTTTTTATACAGTATGTTAAATAACAGAGGGCGTTCCCTTAAACTCGTTAATCTATATCATTAATAGATTAAAATAAAAATATCAGCATAGAAAAATAAGCATAAAAAAATCCGAATAAAAAAAAATTCTAATTGGAAATAAATTTGAAACCTCCTGTTTTAAATCAAAATAGTAGTCGTCATGTATAAATAAATTGCGACGTTGCCGTCTCTCATGTTCGCGTGTACAGTGTGTTTCTTTTACATGTCAATTTAAAATTTTTATTGAATATTTTCCTATTGGAAAATTTTTTAAAACATTTTGTTTTTGGAAATATTTTTTTTAGCATGTATGTATGCTATACTATTTCGGGTTAACGGGAACGCTCTCTGTTAGTTAACATACTGTATATTACTAGCTTTCCGCCCGCGGCTTCGCCCGCGTGGAGTTCGGTTATATCGCGCTTTTTAGATTTCCCTCGGGAATATCAAATTTTCCTGGATAAAAGGTAGCCTACAGTGGCGAAGAGTCCATACAAGCCGATTCCCACCGGGTTACCTTTCAAAAATCAGTTCCATATTCATACAAAAGTATTTACATTCTATTTCATTAACAAAGTATTATTAATCAAATGCCTGCGCGATTTACAATAGCAATAGTAATTCTTAGCAATACCCTAAGTATCACATTTCATTTTATAGTCGTAAATTAATCAGCGCTTTAATTTTTCGTACCTAAATTACACTGAAGGTAACTCGACGAATTACAGCTTATATCGGCCAACGTTTTACTATGAGGCGAAAAGAGACAGAGCGTGTCAGACCATCTCTTTCTAATGCTCGCTAACCGTCCGTAAAATTTAAGGAAAGATAGGCTAATGGCAACCGGCTTGCAGTTCTCTCCTCTCCTCTATTAGAAAGAGACAAAGAAACCACTCAAACCACGGCACGGGAGAAAGGAAACACGACAAAATTAAAAAGAATTAGCGTTATAATGAAATCCTTCGAAAGTCATATTCTTTTTATTTTGGCATATTTTCGTGTTTCATTTCGTTTGGTTGAAAATAAATTATTGTTAGAATGTGACATGTGTTGCTATACCACTGGTGCGTGATAATTTTGTTTGTTATATTTTAATATTTGTGTTATTTAAACTGTGACGGATTATGTAAGGTAATTTAATCGCAGATTTGGTTAAATACTGTGGATTTTGTTTGTTATTATGGCTTATATTATTCTACCGGCAATATTATTCTTATCTGAAGACCTCCTCCAAGATATCCTGCAGTAGGTAAGTGTTTAAGTGTTTATTTTTTTGGACCGGCTTCCCTTTGTCAAAATTTCACCCTTCGCCACTGCCGCCCACTGTATGTTTTTTTTGTTTTGTGTTGATTGTTTTGTTTGATATTTGGTGTACAATAAAGAATATATAAATAAATAAATAAATAAGGAAGACGGCAGTTGAGCGAGGTGGTGCAATGTTAAACCCAACAACACGACCAATGATGCTGCGCCAGAGGGAGATAGAAGTGGAGACCCTCTACGACCAAACTCCCGACACAACAACATTTGACGCATCGTACCCGGCACACATCGCAACACAACTGCTCAGATCCGTCCTCCGTACGGCTTCACCAGACATCATGCCGTAACACGACGAATCGTTTGGCGGCAAGGCTTTGTCTGGTGGTGGTGAGTGGTAAACACTGTGGTGTTTATTCATAAACGATTATTAAAGTTGAAACTTCTAGTATCTACTAGAAGTTGATGTTACTGTTTGTTTTTATTTAAAAACAAACAGTAACATGATTGCATACCTGTTTTAGCAACTGTTCAAGGATAAATATCATCCATATTTGATAAAAATTTGTCCAGCTCGGTGTACTAACAAACATTGATGATACAACTTTAAAAATAATTTCCCGAGCTCTACTCCAGTTTGCTTTTCTCATATTTAACACATTTCTTCAATGTTTTGTCTAAATAGAATTGAAAATTAATGCAAATTTCAATAAATAACAAGTCACAAAACAAATCGATGACTTAGTGACATTAATTTTATGACTTTATAGACTTACTGTATATACGTAGCTGAGAAACCTTTTGTAACTTTATTCTTTTGGTCTAATAAAAAATATATTTCATTTATTATTCTACTTACGTCCTAATTATATTTTTAATAGAATACTCTTTCTTATGTACACCATACAGATTACACAACATAAATATAAAGATTTCTCAAAGGGTGACACAATGGGGCGGTCTTATCGCTAAGAGCGATCTTTTACAGATAACCTTGAACCTATAATACAGTAGAATAGTATAAAAAATAAAAATACAAAAGTATTAAAAAAAAAGTGACCCACCAATGTCGGGAGCAGGGTTCAAGATACCAGTGGTGAGAGGAATCAACCATCTAACGAGAGCCTCGATATATTATTATTCTTGATTATTATACATTATACACATGCTTCATACGTCAACTCTAAGTACGGACGAAAGCATGCCAAGCTACCTGAAATTGTCAAATATTCACAATCAATCTTGAGCCTTAATGCTTTAGAGATAAGGTTGAAAATCTAATTTAAAAAAATCTTACAAATTGTAGTAGCCTGATGTACTCTCGTTTGTAGGCCTAATATGAGATTTCATTACGAAACTTGATCGTCGATATCGAGCGCGTTTAACTCGTCGATTGGCCCGCTTCAAGGTTGTAAGAACTCTCGACCAATGAGAGCGCCAAACGCGCTCGATATCGACGATCGAGTCCGTAATGAAAACTCCTACTAGGCCTACTGTACCTGAATGTATTATAATAATTAGTGAGATAATAATTGCTTTTTTTTTTCATTCATTAACAGGCCACTTTCTGAAAAGCAACAAAAGACACCACTCTTCTATCTTACGTATTCTCCGGAAAAACATTTAACACTAGAGCACGATCCCCGTGAAATTTATTTAAGGCGCCGCCAATCGATGCCGCTGCCGTCACCATTGCGTCGACCGCGAGATTTGCATAAATCCATCGACCATATTCTTGGTTTGCAACATGGGCACGGCGTTTACCGTAAGATATCGACGGACTACGTTAGAACTATCGACAAGATCGAACAAAAGGAACAGACTTCTTTAAGGAGTTTGGAATATGCGAAACAACGACCTGCAATATCAGTGAGGGACTACAAGAAGCAGAATAAAGAGTATAATAAAAGCCGGGAAAGATTATCGAAGATTTCCGAAATAAGGCAGGGTAAAGGTAAATATAGATAATAATAATTATTCAAAATTCGTTAAATAACATAGCGATAAGAGCTGTAATAATAATTATTCAAAATTCGTTAAATAACATAGGTTTACATGACTGAAGTCTAGGAAATTGTGTTTCAAGCGATAAGAGCTGTAATAAAAATCTAATCGTAAAAAATAATAAATTATTCAAAATTCGTTAAATAACATAGCGATAAGAGCTGTAATAACAATCTAATCCTATCGCTTATAAACCATACCGCAAAACGTTGACCTCTTTTGACGGAACTTTCCCTAACAATTAATAAAACACATCAGACATGCACAAGCTTGAAGTCGCGGTCAATCCATACTAATATTATAAATGCGAAAGTAACTCTGTCTGTCTGCTTGTTACGCTTTCCCGCTTAAACCTCTCAACCGATTTTGATGAAATTTGGCACAGACAATCTTTAGACCCTGAGAAAGAACATAGGCTACCTTTTATCCCGGAAAAATTGGATGTTCCCGAGTGAAATCTAAAAAGCGCGATATAACCGAACTCCACGCGGGCGAAGCCGCGGGCGGGAAGCTAGTCATTAAATAAAAAGGCAGGTTTTAAATAAAACAGTTTTAATAACACTGAAATAGCACATATAATTTCCCATCACAATTTAATACTACGGTACAACACAGTTACATCATCACAATGTCGACTTCTGTACTTCACTACGTTTGTTTGGTGAGCTAATGCTTGTGTTAATGGATTTAGGGTTAGACTTCACGATATTGATACAAAAATTATTTGGTTACAAATGCTCTTCTTGAGCGATTTGTCATGTCTCTTATATATAACGCCCTCGAACCAAACGACACTAGAAATCGATAATATTCGAATTCACTGATCCACGAACCGACTAGCACCCTGCTTTGTTATTTAAGACTGTATTCTAATGTCCTTTCTTAATGTCCATGGCCATGTCCAAACGCGTTGCCGCCGTGGGGCTGCCCGGACGGCGGTAGAGCTTCGTTGTTATTGTTGTTGTTGCCCTCGCCATTGTTTTCGTTATTATTGCGATTCTCTAGTTGCTGTTGCCACATTGACGCGTAGAAGCCGCCTTGTGCGAGAAGCGCTTCATGACTGAAAATTATAATATCAAAAGCTAAAGAGTCATACAATCAAATGTTGAAAAATTAGAGGTACAACTCTAACGTTACAGCCAGCAACAAAATTATTCGATAGTGTACTTAATGTACTTAGTGTACTTATTAAATGTTGACTTTTGTTGCTGGCTGTACACCGATAAAAGTAATATCGCGCATTGGTGCCGTAGTGAGAATATTAAGGGGACTACGTGGCGAAACTAAATTGATTTTCAAGCGTTAACAATGAGGCGTTGTTTTAAAGGAACAATACATTCTAATATAAGTTCATACAGAGTAATTATACTCACTTTCCTCTCTCGATAATTTCTCCTTCCTTCAATACGAGAATTTCATCGGCGTGTATGATAGTAGAGAGCCTATGAGCGATTATAATCGTTGTTCTGTTCGCACAAACTCGCGCCAGAGCCGCCTGAAAAGAGATATTAATAAATTAATTACCTACCACAGTTATTTGTGGAATGTGTGTGTACGTGTAGGAGCGCTTGGTACAATTCGAGAAAATGGTGCAATTAAATGTGTGCGTATTGCGATATACTATAATCGAATGTAAGATGAGATGTTTGTTATTAGGTTATAAATTGTATTTATATATGATATACCTGTATATTTCTTTCTGTGTTAGTGTCGAGTGCTGACGTAGCTTCGTCTAGCAACACGATGGCAGGATCCTTGAGGATTGTTCGCGCGATTGCTATCCTTTGCTTTTCACCCCCGCTGAGACGCAGACCTCTTTCTCCGACCTTAAAATAAAAATTATATAAAGTACTGAAAAACACAGATTACTATTGTCAACCAGTGATCCGACGTGGCTTGTAGCACTTGAACTACGGTTTAATAGAAAAGCTAAGTCTTAAGATATCGCGTTTTCGACACTGACATACAAGAATGCAGTGACTAATGAGTACATTCAGTTTCAGTTTTTCCCGGTATAATATAACGGAACAATTTTCCTAAGAAATCAAAGCTTTAGTGCTACACGGGCAATGCGGTGTCACAACATAAAGTTTTAAACGTTGTGTCGTCATATGATTTCGTCACACGACATCTCCCCACTCCGTGTCCCTAATAACCATGTTTCATATTTCTGTTTCAGAAAAGAAGCACAAATAAAGATTCGGCGTCCAGAAGTTATTGCAAGATGAGCAATATTCAAGGTGAATTATCTTGCACATTAGCAGCGATTACACGCTGGTGTTTTTTTTCTGTGTAGCGTCGGATAAACACGCTCTTTTCTGCTTAATATGCGATTTTGGCAACTTATTCTTACCGTATGGAGAAGCAGTTGCCATTGCTCAAATAATAACTTTCAGCATTATATATTTTGTGCTCGTATATGCGATTCTGGCACTTATTTGCGTCGCAGTTGTTTAAGCCATGGCTCAGATATAGACCAACATTTCGTCCATTTCAATGACAGAGTAACAACTACACAAGTGTATGAAACCCCCACTTTTCAAGGTTTGCGTTACTTCTTCCCACTTGGGGAAGACAGAAAAATAGGGACTCGAGTGAAAGGTTCCACTGAAATGATTGGTATTAGATACGTTGGAGAGTGAACACACAATCTTCGAATCTACTTGTCTACTCAAGTAGATTCGAAGGCGAAGAAGCTGTGCCTGCTTTTTATGAGCCCACGTCGCGGTTGTTCTCTATCTGATGTCTTTGAAGTGACGTTGAGCGCTTTTGTTCGATGAGTATAAAGTATTGAATTTGAGTGAGCATAACCGACCCGACACCATCGTATGTTACCATAATAAAAAAATAATGTTTCTTACCTGTGTATCATAAGCATCTGGGAATGTAAGGATCCTGTCGTGAATGTCAGCGTTCTTCGCCGCTGATATGACGTCAGCTGCCGGCGCAGTCAATCTTCCATACTGAATATTATACCTGAAATAATAAAACGCAATTGGTCATGTTATTTCTTTTTTGGTTTTTATTCCAATACATAACAATTTGTTTTGTTTTTTCAGTGTGCGTAGGGTCAACAACAACAACACCAACTGGGTAAAGCAAGCAAACTATTATTTTTTTTAAATTCTTTTCGTTTCATTTACATGGCTGTTTGTTATGTCTTATTACTATTTTGAACATAATAAAATCATGTTTCTTAAATAAATAAAATGTTTTACTAGTGAAAAAATACTGTGATGGGGGTATGAACAGACCTGCCAGGGCTGCGGGTTGTTCGAAAGAAATACTGGCGTCCGGCACACAGACAAGTGAAGGAATACAGGTGGGTAAATCAGACACGTCCTTCCGATAAACGAAGAGCGAGCGAGCGAGCGGAAAAGATTATTTCAAATTTCCCATCCAAAAATATGGTAAACCGGGATCGAACGACATCGCTCTCAGGCGTGGATAGCAATGGTTTTATTTATTTCAACTACTCATTTGCCAACCACGGTGCGTCTTGTGCAAATAAAGAACCGCGCCCGACTTAGTAGATGTTGGAGGTTTAAGTCCCAAGTTTATGTCAACTTAACTTCAATTCAGTGTAAACCGATTTTTTTATTTACCTGACAGTGTTATTGAACAGCACGGTATCCTGCGGAACGACGCCTATGTTTGATCGCAGCGACGCTTGCGTAACCGTCCTTACGTCCTGCCCGTCGACCAGCACCGCGCCTTCATTCACATCATAGAATCGGAATAGCAGACGCATGATTGTAGACTTGCCGGCGCCACTAGGACCCACCTATGTTCAATATTGTTATGTTATGATTGTTTTAAATAATTATAAAATAGCGCTTGACTGCAATCCCGCCTGATGGTAAGCAGTGATGCAATCTTTGATGGTAAAGCGCGCTAGTTTATTAAGCCCAATCATTTAAAAAAAAACTTAGTGAATAGGAAGGAAGACGGCAGTTGAGCGAGGTGGTGCAACGTTAAACCCAACGATGCTGCGCCAGAGGGAGATAGATGTGGAGACCCTCCACGACCAAACTCCCGACACAAACAACATTTGATGCATCGTACCCGGCACACATCGCAACACAACTGCTCAGACCCGTCCTCCGTACGGCTTCACCAGACATCATGAGGGAACACGACGAATCGCTTGGCGGCAAGGCTTTATCTGGTGGGTGGTAACTTCTGCCGGCAGCCGATGTTATGGCCTACCACCATAGATATAGGAAGTAAAAGATACACATAAACGACTCGATACTGAGTCAAAAAAATATATACACATGTGTGCGTAAATGACAATGTTTGAGTGAAAACTAGTGTTGTCCAGGATGGCTTACGATAAATATTTCATTATCGATTATTTATATAATAAAAACCATTTTCCGCTAGTTTCAGATATTTACAAGTTATTTCAGGCGCAATACTGATTGAAATTGTAGTACAGGAATAAAAGCACTTTATTTTTAATTAATTATTTATTCCAAAATCAAAAATCATCATCATCAACTTATTTATCGTCCCACTGCTGGGCACAGGTCTCCTCTCATACAGAGAAGGATTGAGCGTAATCACCACGCTTGCTCAATGCGGGTTGGCGATTTCAGACCCAAAGTCCAGGTTTCCTCAAGATGTTTTCCTTCACCTTCAGTCATTGGTGTCCAAGATATACTTAGAAAGTACATATAACTTTAGAAAAGTTACATTGGTAAGTACTTGCCTGACCTGGAATCGAACCCGCGCACTCATACTTGAGAGGCTGGTGTTTTAAAAGTGGCAATTGCTTAGAACTAGAGAAAATAGCAGTTTTGCTATTTTCTCTAGTTCTAAGCAATTGCCACTTTCACTTATTTTGATTTTAGTGTGACAAATTAATCTTTTGTACGCTGCAATAAAATTTTAAATTAAGCAATGATGATGACTTGTAAATTTATTGTAGTATAGTTATATTTGGTCATCATCATCATCATAATCCCAGCGTTAATCCCAGTCGCATCCGAAGCCTTGTCAGCTTTGGAGTCTGGGGTCCGCTTTACCAGTCCAACTGCTGATATGGCTAAACTTCGACATTTTCCGTGAAGCGACTGCCGTCTGACCTCCACAACCCGAAGGCGACATCGAAGCATTGCAGTTAGACCAATTGTTGGACTTTTGAGGGCTCCAACAACCCGCAACGACTGCCGACTAGATGTTCGTATGGCAACCGGGACCAACGGCTTAACGTGCTTTCCGAGGCACGACCAGACCAGTGCAAATATTCATATTCATGCATACAAATATTTGCACTGTGCGGGGATCGAACCCGCGCCACCTTGCGCAGCGGCCGCGTCCGCTACCGCTACGCCACGGAGGCTGTCTATAGTTATATTTGGTAAATTTGCTAAATCTGCGAATTGACCACTTAGTCAAAAACCAAATGCATTAAGTTTTCTCTACCTCACGTGAGGCAGGTGGAAACTAAAGTGTTGATAAAGGGCGAAGAATTGAAATCTGACGACAGCACAGTGTTCTTGGGTATAACTCTGGATGCTAAGCTTCAATGGGGTTCACATATAGAAAAATTGTCAAAAAAGCTAAGTTCTGCTGCATACGCAGTTAGAACAATTCGTAATTTGACTGATGTTGAGACGGCCCGTTTAGTGTACTTTGGCTATTTCCACAGCGTAATGTCGTACGGCATTCTGTTGTGGGGAAATGCCGCCGATATTCAAACAATATTTGTTTTGCAGAAACGAGCTGTTCGTGCAATTTATAAATTAAGTCCGAGACACTCTCTCAGAGAAAAATTTAAAGAGATTAATGTACTGACCGTGCCGTCTCAATATATTTATGAAAATCTTTTGTATGCTCATAAAAATATAAAATTGTTTAAAAAATACAGTGATGTCCATGATATAAATACTAGGAACAGGCAAAAATTTATTGTACCTACAGCAAGGCTCAAGAAAATAGGTGGCTCTTTCAGATGCCAATGTATACATTTTTACAATGGACTTCCAGAGGTGGTTCAAGATCTAAGCCTGAATAAATTCAAATCCTTCATTAAACGTAAGTTGTGTCAGAAAGCATTTTATAGTGTGAAGGATTATATTGAGGACAAAAAGGCTTGGGCTTGAGCTGCGTCCGATTTCTATACAATGATTGTTCTTTGATTTTTCCTCTTGTAGTTTTAATATGTAATTATTTATGTTATTTATTCAAAGCCTGTATTACACACTATGTAGCCAAGCATATTATACGTTACGGAATTGTATCGCTGACAGAGGTGTTCGGCACTTGTACAGCTGCACAGGAGCTAAACTTTCCACAGATTCGGGAACACTGTTGGAGCTGCGGAACCTTGGACAAAACTATCTTAGCATTGTGTAGATTCAATTTCTTAGTATTGTATAATTGCATGGCAAACGTGTAAGCACAATGTACGAATGTGCTGTAAGGCATTTATTTGTTGGGTTAGTCTTTTTTATTGACTTAATTGTGCTCTGGCTGTTGAGAGTATGTCATGCTCACTCAAATGTCTCGCTGATGGTGGCGTGTGTTTTGGGTCATTGGGTTCCCTTCGATATGGTTGAGCTGAATGATCCTGATCCATACGTCATGTTCGTGAACGGACGCCGTCGGAGGGGACTGGTCATCTCTTAGCTGCCACGGCGTATTTTAATTTCTGAATTGATTTTTGTATGTTTTCCATAATGGACGCTCTCAGCGTACAATATATGTCTGCATCGTTCTCACGCGGTTGATTTCAACATGAATGATGTAAACAAATATTTGTAACAATAGCTTAAAAATTTAAAAGAGTGTCCATGGAGTTTCTTGCCCGTTCTTCTCCATAGGTACTATCAGCTGTAGAAGTCCATTTCCACCTTAAAGACTACTGTCGCCTGCGCTAAACCGGCCACGCACACTACCGCATTATTTTTTTATCGCAGTCTTCGTCTTTCTTTAAAGTAATGCAAAATTTCGTTACTTCATTTGAAGTTGAGTTAGCGGCCGCACTTAACAATGGTGCTATCAAAAGCGAGCGATTGTGGGTTCGATCCTTATTATAGGCAACTCTTTTTGTTGTTTCATATAATTTAAAATTATGATAATTGATTTGTATTTTAAAGTAAAAATGTTTGCAAATAATATTAAAACAAATAGGAAAATTTATTGAATATTTATCCCAAAAAAGGGTTTTGTTATATGTTTTAGTTTACTATAGGGGTAATATAATAAAAAATATATAAAAATAAAACAATAAGCATATTATAATGCAATATATTATAAAGTTATATATTATTCGGTATAGATATACTTATACTAACAAATGAAACAAACGTTGAAACGGCAGCATTGTAATATTTTATATAAAAGTAATCCTTGACAAACTTATGATATTGTTATGGTAAAAAATACAAAAAACATTTTTGGTTGTTAGATATGAAAATTATAATATTATACGTATATTATGATTAAAGAGGTTATAGCTTAATTATTCATTTTCTTAAAGAAAAGAGGATTGAAGCTTAACCTGAATATTATTGCAATCATAAAATAATCTATACTTAGAACACATAATAGTGCTTATTACATTTACAATTTTTTTGCGTGTATAGCATGGTACTAGTGCTGTCATCCTGCAGCGACTTTTTTCGGAGTTTGATGGCATGAGATTATAATCTTCAAGCGCTTTCTTAGTTCAAAAGTAAACGAACTTATTTCTTATCGAATTCCGAAATTATTGTTTTTATAATTTACCAAAAGTAATTTGTATTGAAATTGCAAAAGGCGACATCTGTTAGCCATTAAGCCAACCGAACATATTACTGTCACTTAGCTAAATTACTTTAGAGATGGTTTAGAGTCCGTTATTAAGATATTTATTGGTATATATTTAAAACACTCTGTAGGACACTTCTGCACTGTTTTTGTTATAAATAGTTTTTTTTTGTTTAGCTCGATAACACTCCACCAGCCTCGCCAATTTATTTTTAAACCACAAATGCAACCTATCTTCTTCGCACGATTTAAAAGTTTATTCAACGGTAAATATTGTCGTTTCGTTTCACTTGTCTCGACAGCTACCTTCGTCCTCCAACCTCTTGACCTTGACCTCCAACGGCTTACAGTATTTATCTAAAACAATAACAATTTTATTACGCACTTGCTACAAGCGATTGGTTTGCACCTTACATAAATAATAATAAAAACAACTTACACAAAAGCCGGTTTCATATGATATTTGAGATATATTGCTGCATATGCCTGCATATTGATTAAAAAGTAAAACTAATAACACAAACTGGTAACTATATGTTCACCAACCAACAACAGCTAAGTAATATTATTTGAGTTATTGTAGCTAATAATAGTTATTGTAGGTAGCGGAATATTTTTTGTGAAGTAGTGATTCAGATTCTTTTAAGTCTACCGTCATCTTTTTATAATGACTCTAATATAGAAAAAATCTTAAAAGAAAGTATCATCTTTAAGTTGCAGATCGATATTTTTAGATATTTTTGTTGTAAGCATTCATAACTCACCAATAAACATTTAAAAAATATTTTTGTAAGTTATTAGATTCGAACTCGAACCACCTTGATCGCCTATCAAGGCGAAAACCGTTACGCCATTGAAACACTTACTGTAGACGTTGAAATTAATAAGTAGTACCTAACAATCATAAGCGGGCAGCAAGTGTATGAGCGTGTATCAAACTTTATTATAGAAGAAGGTCGTAACTACAACTAGTATTGCTTGGCCATAGTTTTGTGAGATTGCAACTCGACTTTTGGTCTTGACTGTACCTACTCTTTGGAATGGGCGACTAGCTTCATCTTATTGACTGACCGACCTTCTGACATTTCAAAAGTGCCTGTAACTGGTTTATTTGAAATTAATGATTTGATTTGATTTGATTTGAGTCAATTCGCAGAACTGAAGCAAAATTTACTAGAAATAACTACGACCACTTTCAATATAATTGTTATTATATATTGAAAGAATAAAAACTAAAGAAAATCTTATTAACTATTATTTAGTAAAAAGAAATTAAAAACCGGGCGCTAGTGAGTTTCAGTACTTTCTTCCTTTAGTAATTTCTAGATATAATTTGGTTAAATATGTAGTATGGTAATCCAGTTACGGTGTCTTTAAAACTAAGTTACATTTTATCGATACTTGTGACGAAACCGCTTTGTCAAGCACTAGCGTAAACAAACTATTTTAATTTTTACACAATATTTTCATAAATCCTATTTAAAATTACAAAATATACTTACACACAACAATGGGAATAAGTAATACATTGAAATTACTTTTTTCTCATCGATATTATTGCATAAATTTGACAAAATATGTTTCGGAAACTTATGATGACAAAATCGTATTTACCTGTGAAAAGTGTATTGATTTGGGTTATTTCTTTTTGTCACATCACATTCACACACAGAACAAGACACCATAGCTGACCTTAAATCTTTTTTGTTCTTTTATTATGGGATTTTTAAAATAATCACAAAATACACCACGCCGCAAAGCACTCATTGACTCTAGGGGCCCTTTCTTGTGAAAACAATGTCTCAATTGCAATTTATTTTTTGTCTCTTTCTTTCTCCTCTGAAATCAACTGGATCGGGATCTCTCGCTCACACGCATTGTGTATCTTTTGCTTAGCAAAAAAATCCTACATCTATGCCTACCACCGAGAAACTTTCCGCCCGCGGCTTATGCCGCGTGGAATTCGGTTATATCGCGCTTTTTAGATTTCCCTCGGGAATATCATTTTTTTTTTTTAATAAAAGGAAGCCTATGTATGTTTTTTCTCAGGGTCTAAAGATTGTCTGTGCAAAATTTCATCAAAATCGGTTTAGAGGTTTAAGCGGGAAAGCGTAACAGACAGACAGACAGAGTTACTTTCGCATTTATAATATTAGTATGGATAATGTAATGTCTATCCAAAAATGCTTCTGACACTGCCCTACGGCGCACTCGTCGAAGTAGATTATGACAAGCAGCTAATTTCTTCTTTTGTCCTCTACTATCAAGATCCAACATTATTTAAAACAAATACTTAAACAATTATTTTTCATAATAATTGTTGACTGTAGTAATTGTTGTTAATTTGACTGTTGAGGTTAAAATAAACTTTTCGTTAATAAAAAAGAATTACATAGTTACAAAATTGAGATCTTAATAAAAATGGATCTGTTATTAAATTAAAATTCCCTTTACTAAGAATTTAACCATAACATAAATATTGTTAATGTTGTAGTGACATGAAATGAGAAATGTCAATGAGGAATGTCCATATTAATATATACGTTTCCGATCAATGACCCCAATTCACTCTACCTATTCCGATCACTGATAATAAACACTAAATAATAATAACAATAAAAATTCCACTTACCAAGGCGACAGTACTGCCAGGCGGCACTTTAAAACTGATGTTATTCAACACAAGCCGCTCGGGTCCGTATCCGAACGACACGTGCTTGAACTCGACGGCGCCACGTCTGACCAACAAGTCCGGAGCTCCGATGGCGTCCCGCACATCAGAATCCACTCGCATCAGGTCGAACATGTTCTCCATGTCCACGAAATTCTTTTGGATGGCTCTGCAAATGTTTAAGTTACACGGGTTATTTGTGTAAATAAAACCGGCGAAGGAAAAGTTGAAATTGTGGTTGACTGGTAGAGAATGCCTAAGGCATAAATTACTGTGTGTTTTCCAGGTCGTAGATACAATGGGGTTTATTCATAAACGATGATTAAAGTTATGTGATGTGCAAACGCCAAAAATGTATGGTTAAACAGTCGCTTATCACTAGTTAACTTTAAGCAATGTTTATGAATATGGGGGGGGGGGGGGGGTTACCGTTTCGTTATTCGATAATTTACTTAAGGGTATAAAATAGTTTTTATTTTGAGAACGATTAGATAAAATGATTTTGTAACTACTCTTTCTTAAAACACGCCTACTAATGGAGAAAAATGGTGAACTAGGAGATACCTATTTGTTGCGCGCACAGCGTCCATAACTATTATTACAGGCTGGGGATTTTAAAATGCCGGTTAAGGGTTAAGATATTATAGATATAGATTAAGGGTTAAGATATAGGGCTTGAAAGTTACGCAAGACATGTCACGCAATATTGAACCTTATGCATTTGACGTAAGATGCATTCGTAATACTATCTCATAATCTATATTCGTTCATTAATTAAGCCGTTTTGCGACGTTACTGTTCTACAGAAGCCCGAAAGTCGGACAACCTGTCTTATCCCTGAGAAACCAGTCTTACCCCTGGCTCCGTATTACCCATAACCGTATTATAGAGGTCAGATAAAATACTGGTACTCAGCTGTATCGGTACACTGGAAGCAGTAAAGAACTGTAATAAAAATCGCTCTCTGTTCATGATTGCAGGTGTTATTTTTTATGATTATAAACACTAGTTTACAAGCACTAGCTTGACCGCAATCTCGCCTGGTGGTAAGCAGTGATGCAATCGTTGATGGTAAAGGGCGCTAGTGTATTAAGTGCCTATTCACTCAGAAATACTGAGTGAATAGGAAGGAAGACGGCAGTTTTTTTTTTTATAATTTTTAAACTTGCGCTTGAGCGTTGAGCGAGGTGATGCACTGTTAAACCCAACAACACGACCAACGATGTTGCGCAACAGGGAGATTGATCTGCAGACCCTCCACGATCAAACTACCGACCTAACAACATTTGGCGCATCGTACCCGGCACACATCGCAACACAACTGCTCAGAGCCTTCCTCCGTACTGGAACACGACGAATCGCTTGACGGCTGTCTGATGGGTGGTAACTTCTGCCGATGCCAAAAGCATCGCACATGCCGATGCCAACAGTACGCTAAGATACGAACGAGTGACGGAAGCCTGGTGCTGTAAACCAGGGGATTTACAGCACCAGGCCTCCTTCACTCGGTGACTCACTTAGAAGATTATTGTTGCCAAGTTGTTCACATACCTATAGTAGGTGCCGAACCAGTTGAGCGGCACATACAGCTGCACGATGTAAGAAGCGAAGAGCACATAGTCACCGACAGTCAGCTCATTGGTGTTCACCACCATAGACACGCAAAGTAAGGAACCGGCCAGTAGACCTGATGAGAACAATATTAAACTTAGACATTAAAAATACTGTGGATCTCTCTGGATATTGGTATAACAGAAACTTTTAAATTTTTAAAAGTCGGGGCCTTTACTATAATGGAGCTTCACAATAAAATTCTCGGATTTAAAATTCATTTTCATCAGAAAATGAAGTCATACTACAAATTGACATTCACCGGTTTCTTTGGCCATTTTCATTTCATTTTTTTTTTCTGGTTATACACGTGTGTATAAATGGTTAAACAAATAACATTAATAAACATTAATTCTGTTAATGGAAAAAGTTTCTAAGGAAATCAGGCGCTATTATTATTGTAGGAAAACTGTTAAATTATTTTTACTTATCTTTGGGTTTTAACTAGCCAAGTAGGTATATACTACACACATCAAAAGTGTCTAGGGATCAAGCATTTTTATGCGGATTTCTTGAGATTGAGATGTGGCTTTGTAATAAATTTATGATTTTATAAATTTATATGGATCCTTTTTGGTGCATTTCATAATTTGAATCAGGAACTGTGAATCAAATTCGAGTAAAAGATGAAAATCAGCTGTCAATATTTTCCCTATAAAAACATACAACGCATTGAAGACATTATTAGTGCTACTGTTTCCCTACTACTGATTAAAACCAACGTTATTATGGAGCGGCGACGTCATTTAAGCAGGGAAGAAATGCTCAGAGCCGTGGGAATGATAGAAGCTGGTTCCCGGCAACGTACTGTGGCTTTAGCTCTGAATACAAGTCAGAGTGTTATCAGTCGACTTTGGACACGTTACCGAAGCACTGGTACCGTGGCTGAGCGCCATGGAGGACGGTATCGCTGCACCACACGGAGACAAGACCGATACATTCAAATCTTAACTCGAAGAGCTCCAACAATAACCGCCATGATGTTAGCCGTGAGGCTTCATCACTCTTCAGGGAACTTAATTAGCGACCAAACAGTCAGAAACCGCTTGCATGAAGTGAACCTTCATTCCCGAAGACCGCTACGGGTACCACCTATAGCAATGCACAATCGTAGGATTCGATATCAATGGGCTCTTGAACACAGAAATTGGGCAGAAGAACAATGGCGTTTCGTGTGCTTTTCTGATGAGTCTCGTTTTGGTATGAGACCGGATACAAGACGTATACGACACTGGAGAACCCCTGGACGCCAACAGCGATTAAAATCCTGCCAGGAAGTCCATCCTTATAGTGGTGGAACCATCATGGTATGGGCGGGTATTTGGATCGGCGGAAGAACTGAGTTGATTTGGATCAGAGGCAACCTCAACGCTCAAATTTATGCTGAAACGATTGTATCAGACGTCATCGTTCCTCTACAAGTGCAAATCGGTCCCTTATTTCAGTTAATGCATGATAATGCACGACCGCACACCGCAAGAGTTGTAAGACAGACTCTCGCCGCAGCTAACATCAATGTCCTGCCCTGGCCTGCTCAGTCGCCAGACTTGAACCCGATTGAGCATGCATGGGATATGCTACAGAGAAGAGCTCTGCCGAATATGGAGGGTATCCAGTCGCAAGAAGACCTTTTTTTGTTGTTGCAACGAACATGGGCGGCCATTCCACAGCGTGATTTGGATGAACTCATTTTGAGTATGCCAAACCGATGTTCTTGTGTTGTTAGTGTTCGCGGTAGAAACACGGATTATTAATTGTTTAAGTTACCCAATAAAATTTTAGAGAAAACTGTTATTTCAGTCTTTTTTTCGAACTTTTGTGTTAGTGGTTCAAATGTCAAATATCCCTTTATTAGGAAAATGGCAAATTTCTTTATTAATGCAAAGGTGACTTGGTTTATCGTTACTGTGACAAACGAAAACACTTTATTTGATGAATCCTTAAAGAAAATTTTAATTAATATCAATCAGGAGAAAAGTTATTGCAAAAATATATGTTGATCCCTAGACACTTTTGATGTGTGTAGATTATTATTAGTAGAATTCTTTTTATATTCAAAGTAAGTATTGTATTTTCTCTAAAAAGAGTCAATGTCGCCAAAATCGATATCTACATAAGAAACACTAATTATAACGCTAAAGAATAGGTTTATTTTTGATTGTTTGTTTGAACGGACTAATCTCTGGAACAGCACGTCATATTCCAAAATCCTTCAGAATTTGCTCAATTTGAGATAGGGTATATGCTATTTACATCACACTACGACCCTTGGTTATTTTCATAAAAGTATAGAGTATATTAATGAGCACTTACCAGAGCAAATGATGACATTTTGTAACGTATTCAGCATATTTAGTGTTATCAGAGATTTAAATTCCTCCGTCTGAAAATATAAACATAACCTACTGATTATCTTACGGAACAAGCAGGACTTACACCTACATTTCACAAGATTTCATAAGTCCTGTATAAGAAGGACGACCCTACTAATGTTTACAATTCACAAATCCTTGTCATTCTTAATATTTCTGAACGTAAATTAACGTTGAAACATAATTGCAATTTGCTTACCCTGGGGATTTAATGCAAGACATACTGAGCATAAGATTTCAAATCAGTTAGGAAACTCAATAACATGACCATAGTAAGAAAAATAATCAAGAAACAGTATTTCAATATCATTCAGCCTATAAGATTATTGACAGATTTTTGCGGCTTACATAAGACATTGTATGAGAATAATCAACCTATAAAGTGCGCAATGTCGGGGACACAGGTTTATTCTGTGAGAGGGAGTGGGCCATAATCCACTACGCAGGCCCAGTGCGGGTTGGGGGATGACCAATATCATTGAATTTTTCCTTCTAGAACATGCCTGTTTCCTTACGATGTTTTGCACAATCCTCATCATCTCAGCGTTAATCCAGTCGCATCCGAAGCCTTTTTCAGCTTTAGGAGTCTGGGGTCCGCTTTACCAGTCTAACTGCTGATTTTCACTAAACTTCGATATTTTCCGTGAAGCGACTGCCGTCTGACCTCCACAACCCGAAGGCGATATCGAAGCATTGCATTTTTTTTTTTGTTTTTTGATATGGCATCTCGTAGGTGGCTACTAGGAGACCGTAACTACTTACTCGGACTTTCCTGTGGATGCCTTAATTAAAATTAAAGCCTCCAGCCAGGGGCACTTAAAACTAAATTAAAATTGGGCGACTACGCACTAAGGGCACCCCCTGTGGGGTACGAACCTCGGCTCAGGGCGTCGCTAGAGAGGACAGCAAGGGACGGCTGGATCGAATGTGTTCTTAATGGTTTGATGACCATGATGTTTCCTAGTACTAGCTCTGAGAAGAAACGCCGAAAGAAACTCAGAGGTCATTGATGGGACATTATGATATTACTGGCTCAGCTGCGGCGCGGGCTGGCCTTCATCGGACAAGGGACGGGGGAGGGGATTACTACGTGGAGCGCGTCGCGATGGACCTCGGCGGCGAGGTCGGTAGGTCGGTCTGTTTTTGTGAAATGTGCTGGTGGCCCTATTGGCCTCTTGGAGGAGGGTAATGGGGTCATCGGGGTCTGTGAGGGCATGCCGAGGGCGGCGAAGTCGGGAGATGGTGGAGGGAGTGTAATTGACAACCGCTGCTATAAGAGGATTGCGGTGCTTGGCAGCAGTGTCAAAGAAACGCTTGGAAAGGCGTTTCATGAACTGCTGGATGGTGGGGATTTTGAGATCAAGGTGGAGGATCTCATTACGGACGAACCAAGGGGCGTTTGTGGCTTTACGGAGGAATCGGTTTTGGACTACTTGCATCCTATGGATATGACGTGGCTTGGCATGTGCGAAAACTGGACAAGCGTAGGTCATAATCGGGCGTATGCAAGCTTTGTACAAGCGCATTTTGCACCTGAGCGATAGCTTGCTACGCGGGTTGAGGACGGGGTGGAGTCGACCTACAGCGAAGGCGGCGCGAGCGCGGAGAAGCATTGCAACTAGACCAATTGTTGGACTGTTGAGGCCTCCAACACAACCCGTAACAACTGCCATTAGATGTTCAACAACCGGGACCAACGGCTTAACATGCTTTGCGAGGCACGACCAGAGCAGTGCAAATATTTATATTCATGCATATACAAATATTATTAGCGCAGCGCGGAGATCAAACCCGCGCCTCCTTGCGCAGCGACCGCGCTCGCTACAGCTACGCTACGGAGGCTGTCACAAATGTTTTGCACAATATACAACGAAAAGCCTGCTTGGGTTCGAGGAAATTTGACTACACGATTGGCGTAATGGCTGAACGATTAACTGCTGCGCATGGAACAAATATTTTGTATAGCCTACAACAGGTAGTTGTTCCGGGTCTGGCTGTATACCTACATATTATGTGAGTTTCTAAAGACGCTCACGAAACAGGAGTAATTAATTAGCTATAACATCGGCTGCTGGCAAAAGTTACCACCCACCAGACAAAGTCTTGCCGCCAAGCGATTGGTCGTGTTCCGGCATGATGTCTGGTGAAGCCGTACGGAGGACGGGTCTGAGCATTGTGTTGCGATGTGTGCCGGGTACGATGCACCAAATGTTGTTGTGTCGGGAGTTTGGTCGTGGAGGGTCTCCAGATCAATCTCCCGCTGGATTAAACATTGCATCACCTCGCTCAACTGCCGTCTTCCTTCCTATTCACTCAGTTTTTTGAGTGAATGGGCTTATTAAACTAGCGCGCTTTACCACCAACGATTGCATCACTGCTTACCATCAGGCGGGATTGCGATCAAGCACTAGTTTATAATTATTAAAAAAAAAAATCCTCATTAATTTGATTCCAATAAACCATTTTATTACCTGATAATTGACGATAGCTTCTCTATAAGACACGACTTCGTACCCCTCAGCGCCATAGTATTTGACTGTCTCATAGTTGAGCAGTGAGTCCACTGAGCGCGCCTTTTGTTCGTTGTCGGCTAGGTTCATCCGCCTCTGGAACTTGGTCCGCCATTCTGTTACAGCTATCGTCGCAACTGGAATGTTAAGGTGACAAATGTTTGAGAAATCGTGAAGATTGTTAATGTGTTGAGGATCGCTTTAGAATGTTTTGAATTCCGAGAATTGGACTTTTAATACTGAACTACAAATTGCGAAATACGTGGGAAAACTTGTATTTCTCGGGCTTTACTGACGATTTTACCTTAAGCAAATTGACAAACAACTAAAACCATGTATTGTGAAATAACAGCTTTTATTCATTGAAAGTAGTTAGAAATTTCTATTACTATGAAAATTTTAGGGTGTCAAGAAATTTTATCTGAATAATTATTGTGCAGGTATAGAATTTCGGTTCTCTAGAGTAGTCTTTGGTATTTAAATTTAAATAAAACAGTACAATAAGACACAACTACCCGAAGCGAAAGCGTTATATCACTAAATTATTTTTGTTCAAATTCTTACAGTTATTAGTTTTAATTTCTATTTATCTATCTCGGTGGTAGGCCATAACATCGGCTGCCGGCAGAAGTTACCACCCACCAGACAAAGTCTTGCCGCCAAGCGATTCGTCATGTTCCGGCATGATGTCTGGTGAAGCCGTACGGAGGACGGGTCTGAGCAGTTGTGTTGCGATGTGTGGCGGGTACGATGCGCCAAATGTTGTTGTGGTCGTGGAGAGTCTCCAGATCAATCTCCCTCTAGCGCTGCTTCGTTTGGTCGTGTTGGTCTTGGGTTTAACATTGCATCACCTCGCTCAACTGCCGTCATCCTTCCTATTCCTTAGTTTTTTAAGTGAATAGGCTTAATAAACTAGTGCGCTTTATCATCAACGATTGCACCACTGCTTACTATCAGGCGGGATTGCAGTCAAGCATTAGTTTATAATTACTTAACAAAAAAAAAAAAAAAATGTGCCGATACCTTGGGCTTAGTAACGATCAAATAAGGCCTAACATAGTTATCGAACACGCGATAATACGCAATAGACTGGATCTAAAATCAATACAGCAAAGAAATACAAACATTTTAGAAAACAGTTATTACTTACACGGGTTCGACAACCGATACATGATAACACAGTCTGATAAATCGTCATTTAATCTACTTTTTATTGACTTGTGTTTGAACGCCTACTTATTTTACTATCAAACAATTCGAAATACCTGACAAAATGGATTAATGCTCACCAAATCGTGTTTCATAAAGTACTGTACAAATTAACCTATACCTATTTCTTTTTTTACCTTTAAAGTTAATTTCGGTGGATGAAAAGTTGAAAATAGGTTTTCATAAATTATACAATGAGGTTGTTTTGCAACTTGAGAGTAAAGTTCGCCATCCGTTGCCGCGGCACCGCTACCTCCGCTCGGCTCGGCTATACGCGCGTGTATTCTAAACCTATTTTACCAAGCTCGATCTTTTAAATTTAGGCGTTATTAGTATATTTCATTACAAGTGCGGAAAGCCTGTCATTACAACGAGTTCCGACAAATGTCGACCCGAGCCGAGGCGCAGCCGAAGGTGAGGGTTGACGGTCGGAACAAGTTGTAATGACGGTTCCGCACGTGTACTGAACAACTATTTTTAATACAGTTGCGAAAAAATTAAGGAATTTATTAAAATAATAAAAACACAATAAACTCAACTAACTAATAATTTATTTCTTAGAAAAGTTATAATTCACATATACATTGAAATTGGTACAGTTTTTTATACTAACTGGGGAAGTTTTAGGTTGCATATTTACTGTTTGAGACAAACTATTATTAATTTCGTATGATTGTTCATGTATATTTGTCAAAGGTGTTATACAATGGCGTTTGCTAGTTGATGGAATTGGATCTAATGACTTATCATTATCAACGAAGGTAAATGGACGAACTTTCTCTTCACTATTGTCATGTGAAGGTGACGGACTGGACTTTAAATTAATGGATTGTGTGATTTTTTTCCCAATTTCTAGTTTGTTGTGTAATGAATCAGCAATATAGCCTTCTGCAACTTTGTCTGTCTTCCAACCTCCTAGTCGCTTTAAGGACGTCAAATTGACTCCTGAATCTGCCAATAATGTAGCAGAGGTCCTCCTGAAGCTGTGCCCAGTATAATACTCTGCATCCGGCAGACCAATCTTTTGGCATATTACCAAATTTATTTATCCCGATTGCTTGAGATGTACACTTTCCTTTTTGATAATCTTGGAAAAAACGGTCGGATTTTCCTTTTTGGAACCGCTGATTCATATATTTTTGCACTATTCTAAAAAAATCTCCTTCAACAACAAAGCTTCTCGGTATCTTATTTTTTGTATTCGGAATCTTGATTAGTAGCATTTTTTCATGGGCTTCAATATCTTTTAAAGTAATATTGGATAACTCCTCTCTGCGGCAAGCACCAACAATGCCAAAAATCAGCGCAACCTACAAAAAAAAAGGGATTTGATTAATATTTTTTTAAATAATTTAATGACTGTATTTTGCGATTTCGTAAACTGAATACTAAAGAAAAATATAAGTACTTATTAATTAATTACCTTTGTGGCTAAATAACGATCATCGGGAGCTTCGTTTAAAAACCTTTCCACTTCATTCGATGTTAATATTTTCGACTTTTTAGTTGTAAAACCGTCTGATTGTCGTTTTACGAAAGCATTTAGTTTTGGGTATTGACTTATATCCACGTTGTTTCTTATTTTCAGCATACTTTTTATCATCGAAAACCTCGACCATAATGTAGAAGGTTTTAATTTTGCTGACAGTTCGGAGAAATATGCCAACATAACATTTTCTGAAAAACTATTTGCCTTTTTCTCTTCTCTCCACGCAATAAATTCGTTGTATATAGATATGTAGCGACTTTTTGACTTTTCCGGTAAAATGTTCTCCGAAGCATTTTGTGCAATTATACTGAGTTCCGGTGGTGTTAATTCAAATAAAATATCGTCGAAATTACTCATTTTGTGCAACAAACAACTAAACTCGTAAAGAAAATTTTTGAAAAATGGCGCAAACCGTAAAAGAATATAAGCAGAGATTTTTTTTCTTCACCCATTCGATTAGGCAAAGGGAACTATGCCCATACAGCCAAGTCTTCAGTAGAATTTTTTTATTGATATGAAATGAAAATGAAATGAGATGAAATTAAATAAAACCTAACCTAACTCATTGAATTAAATCATTAAATCTGATATTGAAACAAATTAGTAGCTTCTTTTTAGAATTATTTGCATGAATCATAAAAACTTCTATGATTTTTTTAAAGTAAAAACTTCATGGTTGGTTTTTTTTTATTTTTAATAGACAATATTTTGACAGTTGGGAAAGAGAACGCACTAGTTCGGAAAAGGTAAAGAAAAAGCACGAATGTGTAATAGCCCACTTTCCGAACGCTATACGTCCCTGTAATACACCACTTTTTGAGCAACTGTATTAAAAAATATATAACGTTATTTTGTATTTATGCGAAACCCGAATTACGTGTCCAGTATTTTTAAGTAAAGAATCTATGTACACAATTTCAAAAAGATATCATGAAAAACCACAAAGTTATGAGCTTGTACTTCTGTAACTTAATGGCTACTTATTTTGACATAACACGCAGAGCATGTCTCACCCGCGAGGAAGAACAACGCAGCGATTTCCCTCCATAAATCCTAACTATAAGATCGCTTAGTGACACTTGTTTGGCGGGCAGCGCTTACTAAGAATCGTTAGCCAACTCTTTAATCTGCATTTGGGACATGTTCGTCAAAAATGTAAACATACATGAGTTTATGGAAAAATAACTTTAATTGCTACAACTTTTACTAACTTCAAACCATTTTCATAACAATTTCATAGTCCTAGTGATTCCCAAACTAACTTAATTATCATTGAAATAAAGCTGATATTTCTTTAAATAGGGTGTATAGCTCCAGATAGCTTAATATTCTACTAATTTTAAGATCGTTCACAGTCTGATCTCAATCTCATTGTGTCAAAAAATAGGTCTAATTTCCTTACATTATGACAAGTTGTTGAGATTTGCTTGACGCCGCTTCAACGAGAGTTGTGGCTACCTACCATGAGTTTGCATTACGAGACTCGATCATACGCATCGACCGCGTTTGGCGCTCTCATTGGTTGAGAGTTCTTACAACCTTGAAACGGGAAAATCGATAAATCAAATGCTTTCGATATCAATGATAGAGTATTCGTAATGAAAACTGATAGTAGCCACACAGGTCTCCTGCACTCAGTCGTATCTTAATTACTAGCTTTACTCGCTTATCACCGGCGTCTGAGGTTGGAAATGTGTCCAAGTCTTTATCGATCGCTACTAATTCCTATCGACCGTTCAGCGATAAAATTCTTTGTAAATTACAACTACAAATTCGATAACAATGGGAAATTTATAATAACATTATTATTTAAAATTCAAGGTTGTCTATATCATTAGCATGACTAAGTTGCCAGATACTAATGTGAGCAGTTGGTCGTAGATAGAGAATGTAGTAAATTTGCTGTCAGCTCACAAAGAGATAGTTTTTAACATTAGCGGCCTTTAGGCCGCTACGTCGAATATTGCGGGCAGCGGGGCAGCGGGGCAGCGGGGCGGCGGCGGCGGCGGCGGCGGCGGCGGCGGCGAGTGGGCGGCAGGGTCTTATGCGTAAAATCAAACGGACCATTCTCGAAAACAGCGACGCGGTGGCGGGTAGCGAGCGGTGTACTTCTCGCGCTCGAATCTTGCAGGCAGCGAGCGGTGATCGAGCGTTAGGAATAAATTTGAATCAAAAAGATGTTGCCGCCATTGTTCAGACATTTCTATCGTGAATAAAAACAAATATCTCGTCGACACAATCGTGAACATAACACAATGCGGCTATAGTGACGCGCGATCTATCCGCTAGTTTCGAGAACGGGTCTTCGATGCCCGCTCGGCTCCCGCGCCGCTGCCGCCGCCGCCCCGCTGCCCGCAAAATTCGAGGCAGCGGCCTTAGACATACACTCTTTCGCGCATTCTTAGGAGTCTTCGTCTTTAAGAATTTTGTTTTCACATTCTTTGGACTTGATTTTCCAGAGGCAACGAAATGACTTATACAGAGTAATTAACTCTAATATTAACTTTCTGTTCCATCTTAATCGAACGCGAAAGAATTTTACGTGTAAATTTAAATGCAGCCCTGAGAGAACGTGATTGCGCGCGCGACTTATGAGCGCGGCGCGCGGTCTTTCCCTTCCTCACCCTTTATACGCGCGTTCTTTCGCGCATGATTGCTATTTCATGCGCGATAGATTGTGTGTGTAAAGACCGCTATTCATTTATAAATGCAGCTATCTAATGTAATCGGGTATCTAATACTTTCCAAGGAAATCATACAATGACAGCCGTTTTGTCGGGCTCCAGCTATAGGCTACCAACTGGGGCCAGAAAAAAAGTGTGCTGCTTTTGAATACTTTTGATGTATGGTATTACAGGATGGAAATAATAAAAATTAGTACTAAGAGAAAGTCTGAAAGTGGCACCGGTACTTACCTGAAAAGTTGTATGGAAATCGATGATCATGGTAAGGGCACGTGATACGGAAGAATGTGGAAAATGCAGTGCGTCTATAAAAGTATAGGAAGACCAAAGACACGATGAATTGATTGTGGGAATGATGATATGGTTAGAGAGGGAGTGACTAATGGAGAAACGAAAAAAAAAACATGTCACGGTATGGGCGTACCCAGGGGCAAGTCAGGCCTAGGGGGGGACAAGGCAAATTTTTAGACTGATAACACGCGGTTTTTTGACAATTACACAGTACATTTTGTCTGTGTCTACTGGGTGGTTTATTTAAAAGTTAAGTCCTCGTTTATACTTTGTTTAGTAATTAGGGGAGTTCATGCATATCCTGCGAGATTTCCAGGAGGGGCAGCTGCCCCCCCTGCCCCCCGCGTTCGCTTATGTGTCACGGCGACCCCAAGTTTAATAAGGAAAAGGGTAGGAGAATGGTGAGAAAAATTACTAAAAAGTGCATCGTAATATAGACTTGTAAAATACTCACGTATATAAAGCACCATAGTTGAAAATACGATGAGTCCGAACCAGACATTGAACTGCGATATAAAGTATACGACAGCCACAATGATGTCTACCAGCGTCGGTGTTATTGAGAACAATATGTAAGACAGCAGATTGTCTATGGAGTCCGTTCCACGGTCCATTACTCTAAGGACCTCGCCCGTCTTCCGCGACAAATGCCACCGCAAGGGCAGGTCGTGGAGGTGTCTAAATAATTCTAACTGAAACAGACAATTGAAATAATAATTGCTGAGAATCTATTATGGCCTATTTCTGAAAGTTAGATTTTCGCTATCAAAAGCGGCAGATGTAAAATAATAAATGTACGGATGACAACAGGTCAAATTACCCGAAAATGTTAAATACTTATTCCCAATCAACCTTGAGCTATAAAGGTGAAAATCGAATAAAGAATTCTGACAGATTGCAGTAGCTTACTGTGCTGTCGTCTGTATTATAGCCAAACCTATCTGACCCTTTTGATAACAAAATTCCATGCATGTGTTGACCACAGCCACAACAAACTATGCGCTGCAAACAGGAATAGTCATTACGTCTGATAGGTCTAGATTTTGATTAAGAGTTAGAGTTTGGTACAAGTATAAAAAAAAGTTATTTTAACTATTTGAACTAAAAACTGCGCTTTATAGTTGAATATATAGTAAACGATCACATAAATCAATAAATTGTCTTAGCAAACTCTCTCAATATTTTAAAAAAAACCTATCCAATGATACTCCATTTTATGGGATAAGACTAGCAGCATTGCCATGTTATATGGCGAATTGGCGAAGCTGTGACTTACTGTTCCTATAGTTTCATGGTTTTCCATTTTTGGTAATGTCCACACTTAATTAGGGAAACAATTAAAACAGCCATGCCTAAGGTGATCATAAGGCATACAAATGGAGCCATATTTATTGAAAAAGCTTCGAAAACCATATGTGAAGTGTTCAACATATTTCATGGATTAGCGCAGATATTAGTCACGGTCACTGGATCATGAGCTGTTTTTGAAATACAATACCCGAGGTTATGATATGAAGCATCTGATTCATAGAACAATCATAACTAAATTATGTCACTAGGTCATAATACATTCTTCTAATATCTGTTTAGTGTGTAGCCGTCATGGGAAAACTCCCATTTATCACAATTTATTAAGTGGGCCAGTGTGAGGGCAACACTACAAAGCATAGCCTTTTTTAAAGTTTTATTTTATTTTCTAGGTAGTATTTATTTCTTTTTACGTAACCCAACATTGCATTATTTTGTTTTTATCGATGAGTTAAGGCGGAGGTGTGCACGTAGTACACAAACATTTTAAGTTTTATCTACTACATTTTTTTTCTATTGTCTATTACATAACCAAGAGGGAAGAGGTAAACAACCTAATTCAGGAAGCAAGTCTTTTATAATATCAACTCTGTTTCCAAATAAATTAATTATTATTACGAATAATTCGTCTACAAATAGCCAAAAAATATGTTTTCTAATAGACAAATACCTATAAGTCTCTAGTAGTATACTGCTGCACTTTTATCCATAAGAATGAACGCAAATTGTTGAGTGTGAGGGCAACACCACAAACCATTACCATTTTTGAAGTTTGTTTTTTATTTTCTAGGTAGTATTTATTTCTTTTTACTTAACCCAACATTAAATTATTTTGTTTTTATCGATGAGTTAAGGCGGAGGTGTGCACGTAGTACACAAACATTTTAAGTTTTATTCTACTACATTTTTTTTCTATTGTCTATTACATAACCAAGAGGGAAGAGGTAAACAACCTAATTCAGGAAGCAAGTCTTTATAATATAAACTGTGTTTCCAAATAAATGAATTATTATTACGAATAATTCGTCTAAAAATAGCCAAAAAAAATATGTTTTCTAATAGACAAATACCTGTAACTCTCTAGTAGTATACTGCTGCACTTTTATCCATAAGAATGAACGCAAATTGTTGAGGAATCCCATCCCACCAGTGCCTCCCCCTTGCAGGAACTTGAAGAACACGTAGATCACAACCAGATCCCATCGGAAGTAGAATGGTGGGATGGAAATACTATCCACTGGAAGAAAATTAGTTTAATTCTGTTATTGCAACGCGATGAATGAGCTTTACTATAGGACGAGATTTGCCTAGATTTTTCGAACGAAACCAGTTAACATAATACAAAGTGTCTTCGAAGACACGAACGAAGTTTAAACAGCATCGAATGATCTTATAACATTCTTACAAAAGAACAATAACGACATCATCTGAACTTACCCGCCCAAATCATGCATTAATTAGGTAAGTGCAAAAACGGAAACTTTCGTCAAATGCTGGACAGTTAAGTACTAGAAAAATCATTAAGTATTTGTAACTAAACTACAACTTACCTATCTTTTTACTATAAATAGGCACGAAAAGGTTCACCGCTCGTCCAGCGACGAGCGCGAGCACGCATATGAGTACGTAGATCTGTAGGCACGCACTCTTCCGTGGCCATAGAAAGGGTAGCAGCGTTCGTAGTTTGCTAAACACATTGCGGAATGTCGATCTGTTATCATCTGGCTGTGGAGAAAAGTACGTGTTAAAAATGATTTTATACCTCCTCTTAGCTTTTCTTTTTTACCCCGTAAGGCTTTTGGCTGGAACAAAGCTGTATAAAAAGCTGCGAGCGAGAAAAAAACCCAATAGAATTGCTGATTTTGAATATTAGAGAATCGTATTGGTGGACTTTATCCTCGCTTTTCTCTTAAAGGTTTGGAAGTAAGCTAGCATAGAAAGACGATACAGTGTCCTTACACACATGCGAGACGTGTTCACGACGGAGGCAAATGCAACCGTCTTGCCTAACCAACTAATGATAAATTTGGCGTCGTAATAGGTTATGAAAGTAAGGACAAGATTTTGGTACTCAAATTCAGTTTCATCATTTAAGTATTGTATATACACTATGTAACAAAAACCCTGTTGTTCCTTTCAGGGACATATATATTTACTTACAAGCACATCATTAATGAAATTATAATTTAAAAAAGTAATTATTGTCTAGTCGAGGGGTCAACATCAAATAACTATTAAAACCGACACATTCGACAAAATGTTTAGAATTTTATAGGTTAAAGAGATTGCGGGGAACGTTCTACTTATGTCTTCTTCATGCAGAATTGCAAAGGTAAGAAATTAGTTAAAGATTACAAATATTCATAATTAAATATTTATTTTAATTATAATTTTTGTTGAACAAATTTTTATAAATGATATGTTTTATTACATCCGTATACCGATTCTTAAAACGTAGGCAGAAGGAACAACAGGGTTTATGTTACATATTGTATAGTGTTTTAGCGTCTGTGCATACTCAATATAAATTTCAGTTTTTACGGCGAATTTGTAAAATAAAAAAATATAATAATCTCACAGGGTTGTAGACGTGAAAGTATTTATCCATTGCCTTCATTTTTGTTGAGTATATCAGTTAAACAGTCTGAAAACAAACATCTCTTCATAAAAAATAAAAAACCTTTAATACGGAGCAATCCGAACAAATAGAACCAAATTCTCAAGCAATTGGTTGTTGGCAGGTGACCGAGGTGACTGAAGGGACGCGACGAAGCCTTTACGTAGCATTTAAAACAAGGAAAAAGAGAAATTCTACGAATGACGACATATCAAGCTATACTTGTCCAATATTTGTTAACGTATTTTTGTCTGAAAAGCCTAAATAGCGTGAGTTCAGGTAAAGCTGAACTGAATGTGTAACTTAAATGTGAGAGCATTCGCCCGTAATGTAAGATTTGAAGATTCCGCCGTACTGGCTAAGGTACGTATTATAAAACGTAACTCAAAACTCAAGCTCCACTTAAGTCTCGTTTCAAGCCATTTGATTGGTTGGAACTAGTTTTAAGTAATGTTTAAGCAGAGGTCAACGCTTGAGTTTCCTTCTGGAATACGGACCTAAGACTTTGCATATAGAATGTGCAGGCTATCAAGTGCTAAGTATCGTGGAGAGATGATTGAAGCAAGCTGGATAGGTTGTCCGGACGACAGCACATCAAGCTACTACAATCTGCACTTCATCTCAAAAGCATTAAGGCTCAAGGTTAATTGGGAATATCTGACAGTTTCGGGTAGCTTGACCTGTTGTCGTCCCGTACAATCCATACTAATCCATACTTAATATTATAAATGCGAAAGTAACTCTGTCTGTCTGTCTGTCTGTCTATCTATCTGTCTGTCTGTCTGTCTGTCTGTTACGCTTTCCCGCTTAAACCGATCAACCGATTTTGATGAAATTTGGCATAGACAATCTTTAGACCCTGAGAAAGAACATAGGCTACCTTTTATCCCGGAAAAATTGATGTTCCCGAGGGAAATCTAAAAAGCGCGATATAACCGAACTCCACTCGGGCGAAGCCGCGGGCGGAAAGCTAGTATATGTATAAATGCGAAAGTAACTCTGTCTGTCTGTCTGTTACGCTTTCCCGCTTAAACCTCTCAACCGATTTTAATGAAATTTGTCACAAATGGGAAATCTAAAAATCGTGATATAACCGAACTCCACGCGGGCGGAAAGCTAGTAAAATATATAGAAGTAACAATGTTCATAGTTAAAAGTTACATTACAGGCGCAAGCTCCCGTAGAGGGGCCTCCTTGATATGTAGTCTTGTTCAATGTTCATGGTAAGTTCGTAGTAGCCAACCGATACCGACAAGGTACTGTATCGCAGTTGTTATTAAAGTATACTATTTGCTGTATAACTCCGACTTTAATTATTCGTACATAATATTTATTCTTCAGACTGTTTACTTGCAAGTACTCACCCTATTTGAAAATATGGCATCACGTTATGCCAGTTCTAAAATATGCAAATAATGTAACAGACAACACACTTGTTAATTTAATCACCTTTTTAAATTTAAATATATCTTTTTCGGCTGTTGAAACAATTAAATGATTTTGATATGGACATGACATCTTAACCTAATTAACAAAAAAAATAACAATTGACGCGGATGACATAAGTAATGTAAAGTTTCATGATGACAAAGTCACAAAAAGTTTTTATTTGATTGTTCTGTATTTATGATTGTAGATGACCCTATCGGCTACAGCCAAGGACTCGACTTACTTTACAGGAAAAAAAATACATATCACTACTTCTAAAAAAACTAATTCAAACATTATGGTTTATAGTACATTATGGTGGCCAAATAATTTTAATCCATTCCCACCAAAAAATAAGCCATCTAAGCTTTCGTTACGTAGACGATTAGTAAAGGGATTACGCTAAGGGAAGCAAGGTATCCACTCTCCCCAAAGCCATGACACAATACTTTTATGGTTTCTTCCAAAATTACCACGATAAAATAAAAGAGACTATGTTTTTTACCAGTCAACGACCTTTGATAGTGTTTGTCTTGAAGTAGGAGTTGATAAAATAATATGTTTTATCATGTTTAAGTAGATATTAATAGTAATCACGTTTGCGAAATTTACAAAAAAAAAAACAGGTTTTTTAACTGTACATATAATTGTACAATATACTAACTGCGGTCAATAACCCTACATAAAAGGCATCAAATTATTATTTTTTCTTTCGTTTATTGTATACAATATGTAAAGAAAACCCTGTCCGATCCGTGAAGGTATTGTTAGGTATCGTTAACTGATTCTAATAATGCCTACAAAGCCGGACTAAACTTAAAAAAGAAATCCCCCAAAAAATATAAATGTTATTTCAAAAAAGCGAGGTAACGTAATGCATGTGCGGCAGGCAACCCGATAGGCATACATGCACGGGTGAAGGGGGGCGGGGCATGCGGCACGTGGTCGCATCGCTATTCGCTCCGTCACAAATAGTGTTGTCAGTTTTTTAAAAATTACCAAGTTTCGGGGAAATTGGAATTAATTCCCGGGAAAAAAAGATTATTTCAAAATTCATTATTATTGTTACTATGATGATTATGTAAAATTTTATATTATATTTGGTCAAGTGTTTACCTAACCTTTATTATCCTTATGGGTCGGACAGGGTTTTCTTTACATATTGTATAGATATGAATAACAGTCACGTATGTGGGGTTTTGCTGGCTAATTTAATTATTCGACCCGGTATAGGTACTATCAGGGCTTTCCCGGTAACTGGCAGCAGCCTTCCGCGCATCTTACATAAAATGATAATATGATCATCATCATTATCTCAGCGTTAATCCCAGCCGCATCCGAAGCTTTTTCCAGCTTTGGAGTCTGGGGTCCGCTTTACCAGTCTAACTGCTGATTTTGGCTAAACTTCGATATTTTCTGTGAAGCGACTGCCGTCTGACCTCCACAACCCGAAGGCGATATCGAAGCATTGCAGTTAAACCAATTGTTGGATCTTTTAGGGCTCCAAAAACCCATAACAACTGCCACTTGATGTTCGTATGGGAACCGGGACCAACGTGCTTTCCGAGGCACGACCAGACCAGTGCAAATATTCATATTCATGCATACAAATGGCGGGGATCGAACCCGCGTCTCTTTGCGCACCGGCCGCGTTCGCTATCGCTACGCCACGGAGGCTGATGATATGCATACAAAATGGTATGCATATTTTTAAGTATTCCTGAAAAAGCTCTGACTATGAATTGGTGGTTGATAGAGCTTCAGGGAGTGACTTCCACTTTAGCCAGTTAGTAACAGGTTTGTGCCCATGCAATAAAAGCGAAATGGACGTCATGCGCTTTTCTGCGGTTCATATAAGACACGAGTATGATACATCAATCCAAATTATGCCGCGTTCGGCGTAGGGCCTAACCTTCCTTCGTCCGGTTTTTTTCAGCTAAAGCGCATTGAATGTATTTTGCATAGCAAGCGACACGTCACGCGATGCGTTGCGCGACCGAAAGTTCGGCGGGCGTAGCTGAACGTTATGCGTGAGTTGCGAATCGCGCGCGTGGCGGTTCGGCCCCGCCACGCGCGAGCGGCAGCGTCTTCTAAGCCCTCTATAATAGCTAATATTCTAATTAAATCCATTTTTCTGGGCAATTCAGGTACGTCACAAAAACCCCACACTATAAAGTGTCGACACAGACAGACTGACGATGACGACACGTAACTTTCCGTCGCGTAGCGCGCTGAACAAGACGCCGCGTTTTGACCGTTTGAAGCAACTGAATATTGCGACTGACACCTCAGTCGCTGAGCTTTCGGCGCCGTACGTTCCGCAGATGTGTCGCTACCCTTACATGCATGATTGAGGCAAGCAGATTTACCGGGTCACGATAAATATCTTGAAAGTAGAAAAATAATAGGTATGGCTAAAACTAAAAAATCCTCACCCTTGGTGGTATATTCCTGCGGTGGTCGTCCTCACCTTCAAGGAACTCAAATTGGTGCATGATGCCAGGAGCCTTCATTCCGAGCACGAACATTATCATGCACGACACGTAACGTCCCACAAATAGGGCCATCTCGAGGCGGTCTTGGAGGCTGTAGACAATTAAGAAGTTATAAGTTTCGAGCGAATAACTAAAAATAAATAGATTTATATTGAATTCAGTCTAAACATTGTCTACAGAGTGGTGCTGACAATACGACAATTAATGAAAACACAGACCATGCTGATTCATAGGAATAATCCTGAACCATAGAAAAAAATCTAGCATCAAAAATAAAAAATAAATAAATTTCAAACAAACTAAATCGCGTAAAATTGCAAACGGAATAGAACATCCTTTAAAATATTGGTTCAATGACCTCCTATCAGCGGGCGACAGCGCGTTCCTGTATCGACTTGCTTTTTCGCGCCATTATTATTAAAGTTTACTACCGCTGGATGCGGCGGTCATCAACCTCTAAGCGCTTCCTTATCAACATGTACATCATGTAGAAAATGTGTAAAATGAAAAATAATTTCCTGTGACTAAACTAATGGATATATTTATATGTATAATTTTTTATGGGTAGGCTGAGAATGTGTTGAGGTACACGATGTTTAATTTATTGTCGTATTGTTAGCACCACTCTGTAAAGTCGCAAAATATTTTTTTTAGCATGTATGTATGCTATACTACTTCGGGTTAACGGGAACGCCCTCTGTTAGTTAACATACTGTATACATGTTCGCACCGATTTCCACAAGGTGACTAGAGGAAGAGGTGGATAGGCTACCAAGAAGCCTCTAGGTAGCCTATCCTCCTCTTCCTGGGCCTACCTTGGGTTACATCCAAGTAGATCAATTTGGAAGGATCTGGGGGAAGCTTATGCTCAACATAAAAACATAAAAAAATGCAACCTTCCCTGCACGTTTTTTGCGCAAACTCAAAAGATTTAGCCCAGAAACTAATCCGATAGGATAAATAAAATTAAGTGCGCTTGTCGTTGCAACTTGTGCTAAAAACATTATGACTATTGCATCTGCCTGAGAAATGTACCTACGCTACCTTAGGCATATTGACATCTTTCATTTAAAACTGAGTAATCTTGAAACCAATGACGACATGATTGGCGCAGTGGCCGTGCGATCGACTGCTGCGCTGCGTGTCGCGGGTTCGATTCCCGCACAAAACAAATATTTGTATGACTTACAATTAGTTGTTCGGTGGTGGATTACAGCCCACTCCCTCTCAAAAAGAGAAGAGGCCTTTGACCCAACAGTGGGGACTGTAAAGACTGATTATTGTATAGCATATTCATAAAATAAAGATTCTACTCACTTTTTCAAATGCCACCACCATCCTTCTTTATTCAGATTTAGGAAGGAAAGATTTTCTGACACAAATATCATCGCCCAGAAGACAAGCAGTACAAATCCGTGCCCCTTTGGAGGGACGGAAGGCAGTAGAAACCGCCTCTCCAGTATAGCCAGGTAGGCCGATAGGGGAAACACTACTAAAGTTATCACTAACGCTAGAATCTGCAACAAATTATATTATTTACAATCAATAATAATAAACGGGCACAAATACTGACAGGACTATTGTTGCTAATTAGGGGACACAAATCACTGAGAGGACTATTGTTGCTAATAAGTGGACACAAATCACTGACAGGACTATTGTTGCTAATAAGTGGACACAAATCACTGACAGGACTATTGTTGCTAATAAGTGGACACAAATCACTGACAGGACTATTGTTGCTAATAAATAGACACAAATCACAGACAGGACTATTGTTGCTAATAAGTGGACACAAATCACTGACAGGACTATTTTTGTTAATAAGTGGACACAAATCACTGACAGGACTATTGTTGCTTATAAGTGGACACAAATCACTGACAGGACTATTGTTGCTAATAAGTGGACACAAATCACTGACAGGACTATTGTTGCTAATAAGTGGACACAAATCACTGACAGGACTATTGTTGCTAATAAGTGGACACAAATCACTGACAGGACTATTGTTGCTAATAAATAGACACAAATCACAGACAGGACTATTGTTGCTAATAAGTGGACACAAATCACTGACAGGACTATTGTTGCTAATAAATAGACACAAATCACAGACAGGACTATTGTTGCTAATAAGTGGACACAAATCACTGACAGGACTATTTTTGTTAATAAGTGGACACAAATCACTGACAGGACTATTGTTGCTAATAAGTGGACACAAATCACTGACAGGACTATTGTTGCTAATAAGTGGACACAAATCACTGCCAGTGCTATTATTGTTAATAAGTGGACACAAATCACTGACAGGTCTATTATTGCTAATAAGCCAGGGGCCCTAGTCTGCTATTACAATAGTATCAGAATGGTCGATCAGTAATTTCAAAATTATTGATTTTAAAAAGTTTCGTAATCTACTAACAAAATGGCTCATTATGACTTTCCAGAGGTCAATCACTGACACTTTTTTTTAATAATTATAAACTAGTGCTTGACTGCAATCCCGCCTGATGGTAAGCAGTCATGCAATCGATGATGGTAAAGCGCGCAAGTTTATTAAGCCTATTCACTTGAAAATCTTAGTGAGTAGGAAGGAAGACGGCAGTTGAGCGAGGTGATTCAATGTTAAACCCAACAACACGACCAACGATGCTGCGCCAGAGGGTGATTAATCTGGAGACCCTCCACGACCAAACTCCCGACGCACACACACACACACGCGCACACGCATTTGGCGCATCGTACCCGGCACACATCGCAACGCAACTGCTCAGACCCGTCCTCCGTACGGTTTCACCAGACATCATGCCGGAACACCACGATTAGCTTGGCGGCAAGACTTTGTCTGGTGGGTGGTAACTGACTAACTCCACTCCACATTAATGTACATTTTTTTTTCTGTTTATGTCATGATTTTTTTTGTGTCGTTCTATTACAATTCCATTACGAGACGATTGACTGATAATTGATCGATCATCATGAATTTAGCAGATTATGACCTTTTAGCACAATGACAATGGAATCGAGTTGGAAGGACACATTTATAAAAATAGCAGACTAGGGTCCCTGATACAGTGATGGTCGATCGGCATTCGTGATTCAGAAGAGAGCTTTGAGGACTATGTCTTACATTCTAGTGTTGCCGACCAGATTAGTAAAAAATTTGCACAAAATTGAGACTGACGAGGAAAGACATACTAGAGCTGTTACATGTAGGAAATATTTGCACAACACCATACAACCGAAATTAAAAGTTGTCAAACATAGCCCGACATATCAGTCAGTATTTTTATATATAACTTGTTACCTGTAGAATTTAAAACTATATATAGTGTTAACTTATTTAAAAATAAATTGAGAACATATTTATTGGGGAAAGGCTATTACAGTATTAACGAATATAAATGACACATGACGTTGTAAAAGACATGGTTTTGAATAATAATTAATAACATTGACATTTTTCTTGACAACATGATTATCTTTATTATTATTTCTACTTCCTTTTATTTGTTATTTTTATATAAATTAATGTGATTTCTTTGATTTTATATAATTAAAAATTTATTAAATAATTAATGTTAATTAAGTATGTATATTGTTCTGCATGTCATAATTTTATGTAACGTATAATGTTCAACACAATTTAAATTGTAAATGAAATGATCGATTAGAGCGACGTGCAATGATTGTTAAAATAACCGTCCCGCATGATGAGAATCTCGTGAAAGCCGAGAAAGATAAACAAATCAAGTATCTTGACTAGGCTACATGTGGGCTGTAGATTCAACAATTATTGCACCGACAGTCGTGACAGCCAATGGTTTAATAGCCAAGAGCCTCGACCAAAACTTCAGGAGATTCTCGTGGAGCTTGATTCAGAAAGCGGTACTTCTCGACACGGCTCGCAATGTCAGGAGGTTCCTCTCTGGAGCACTAACCGCCGGTAGCTTGGATCTTGTTTCCGATACCGGTAGGCTACTGTTTTTTTATATTATTTTTATATATGCAATATGTAAAGAAAACCTATGTATCTAATCCATACTAATATTATAAATGCGAAAGTATCTCTGTCTGTGTCTGTCCGGCTTTCACGCCAAAACTACTGAACCGATTGTAATGAAATTTGGTACACACAGTCTAGAGCCTGATAAAGGACATAAGCTATAAAACATCCCGCTACGACCAATAGGAGCAGAGCAGGAACAAAAATGTTGCGGAAACGGGAGCAAACGCAGACGTACATATTGCTCTCATTATTTTAACAGGCGCTTATATCAACTGAGCTCTTTCGGTTCGAACCTTACGCGGGTGAAACTGCGGGGCACAGCTAGTATTAAATAAAGGAGATAACGGACACTTATGTGAAGTCTAAGCAGAGGTAAGCATGGGCGGGTTTTCACCGCGAACGCGAATAGGTATTTCACCTCCTATTGTTCATCCTCGCCCGTTAATAAAATATACACTTTTGATTTCGATTCTTGGCGCTAAGGGAGGGAGGCTCCCAGTATATGGCGACGTAACAGCTGGGAGAAATTTTTGTCTGCGAATTTAGACGTAACGGCACCCGTCCATTGAATGCAACGCAAATGCGCGAGCGACGACTTTATTAAAGACTGCTTCGCTGCATCTCGCGAGTTCGATTCCCGCACGGAAAAATCTTTGTATGACCTACAAGTAGTTGTCCGGGTCTGGATGTTTGTATATGTGAATTTATATGTTTGTAAACGCACCCACGACATAGGAGAAATTCATAGCGTGTTTGCACACGCTATGAATGCAAACGCCGTTGCCGTTTATAAAAAAAAAATACGACATTAAAAAAGGCGTGATAGGTTAGCGATTATTATGTCTAGGTAATTGCTCCCTGCGTAGCGGCGTGGGTTCGATTCTCACGTGCGATAATAGTGTTTTAATAATTACTTTTAATAATCACATTATTGAGTACAATTTCTTGTCACAATCATCGAATTTGAACATTGGAATGAAAGCAAACATCATTATGCTGCGGAAATGTGGCTTTCATGGGTGGGAATAAAATATCTATCTGATGAACTAACAATTAAGATTCAATAATTTTATGAACCATTTATCATTTTAAAGTAGGACCTGATCTCTGTATTTATTTATTATAACATTCATCAAAATAGAAGAAAATTAATAAAATTATGAAATGTAAAATGAAATGAAATGGTATGAAAATCAAAAAAATAATTAGTCCGTCTTATAGATAATAAAAAAAATTAAGACCCGTATTTTTTATTTTGCCGTAATTACCTTAAACTACTGAGATATAGCGTACTAAATTTACAGAGTGGGGGCTAATTACGTCACGCCGTGGTATATTTTGTACCACGGCGTGACGTCATGCGACATTTCGAATCAATATATCTTCCTAAGTATTTGAATGAAAGAAAAAATAAAAAATACGTGTTCAATATTTTTTATAAATCTATCTGATGGACATTAAATTATTTTTTAGGATACAACCCAATTAACATTTTACTTTTAATTATAATTAATGTTGTTTCTAAACAGTAGGTAGGTAATAACAATAAAGTTAGTACTATTTTGCTTAGCAGCCTAACAGTACTCCTTTTCTGCTGTTGGAGAAATATTGTGCGTTGATGGGTTAAAAGACATAAGGAAGAGGTATCTGTGCCTGTTGAAAGCCAAGAATAACGCACGTGGTACATACATGTTTATTTTTTCAAGAATGCAATCTTTCGTGGCAAGTCTATAATGAAAAAAAAATGTCCTCACCATGTTTTGTCATTTAGGTATACTTTTTATTTTTTGAGATCTTTGTTGACGAAAGAGTGGGTTGCTAATAATAACAGTACCATAAAATAAAACCATAACATACCTAATTAGTTTTATAACACAGGTTAATTTGGAAAAGGAACTACCATACCATATATCCATAAATAGATCCTCCTTTAAATACAAAAGCCTGTAGCAGGAATCTTATCACAGCCAGTACTGGTACAAACAATGTGAAAAACAACTGCACGGTGAAAAGCCGTGAAGTTCGGACATCCACCACTTCTGTGGCATATCTGAAAAGAAACAGTTTCTTAACCTTTGGTTTCCCGGGAAAATAGTTTCAACACATTATAACAGCTGTCATGAAACATCTGTAATATTTACTATTATTTGTTTATAAAACTTTCTGTCTCGAATAGAGCATTTGAATATGAATTAATATTTTTATCCATTCATATTATACTTTATTGTACACCACAAAAACACACAATAAAATGGGTGGCCTTGTAGCTTTTTCTTTCTTTTGTGACTATTGAGCACTCTTTTAGGAAAAGAAAGCTATTTGCTACTAATATATCAAAAGGTTTTTAAGGTCTTTTTCAAGGCTGGCTTAAAAGTGACAAGTGACAAAACTGGATGCAATAACCTTTATATATAAATAGATGAAATCTACAAAGAATACATAACAACCGTTTCCCCGGCTCTGTTACTGTTATTTCAGTGGTTCTGGTTTCACAGAAATACATATACCTATTGAAGCATACCACACACAACAGCTACCAATAAAAGCATCCCACATTCGCATTACAGCATCGTACAGAGAATTTTCAAATATCAATTATTTTTAATAAATTAGTAGTCAATGATAGTAATAATGAGAGCAGTAAAATTTAATAATATTGGGCCTTGTTTAATTGATTGTTCTGTTTTAATTTAAAATTGCAAGGTTAATCTTGCTTTATCGGTTTTATCAATGTATAAAAAAAATATTCAATTAATAACTATAAAACACCAACATAATTATATTAATTATTAATGATCAATCATACCGTATCAACATGCCTAGTGCATATAATCCTGAATAACGATTAATAATCAATGATAAATAAAACAACTATGCATTGTATAATTTAGCTGATAAGATATACCTCACAGTCTTATCATTATCAAAAGAGTAAGAAAGCATTGCCTTGCATACTAAAGATTGGTCAACAATATCTCCTTGTGCCTATTTCAAGTACCCATTATATGACATATACAGTATATTCCTCAAGAATATTATATACTACTATATGAATTCTTAAATTTGGCTACTTTCAGAAACAACAAGTTTTATAAAGTTTGAAACACGCAATTCCAATTGTGTAAAAATATTGATCCACTAACTAGTTCTTGAATAAAATTTACATTATTTCCTTTATATAATTCTTAGTTTAAGTAAACGGTTGATTGACATGAGGTACAATTTCAACATTAGTACAAAAAACAGAACAGTTATTTCTGCGCAAAAGACAATCTTGGGAGATACATTAAGAATCTCTATAAATTACAGCATATTTAAATAAAAAAATAATTTAAATACCTTTTATACATTACAATTTGTATCAGTCCAAATACTAATAGGAATCCACCAATGAAGATAGCGGAGATTGTCTCCATAAAACATTGGGATATTCCATGGTCCACCCAAATCTCTCCCAGAGTCACGTTAGGGGGACAATATTCCATCATTTTCCTGCAAACAATTTACATAAATTTACACATTCAAACATGAGGTTAAGGTAAAAACAGAAAAGATGATTTTAAGCTAGAAATAGATTACAGGGGTTGCTTATTAAAAAGTTAAGTTTTTCATAACTTAAACATTATCTTATAAAAATTACGAGCACGTTACGCGCAGTAGTGATAGTGCAAAATTGATTTGATCATTGATCAAATTAATTGTCAAATTATTGTAATGAAAGTTAAATATATGTATATGTTATCTAAATATACTTACATTGTGATTAAGTCTACAGGTTTTGGCTTAAAAATTCATCAAAACACACTGCCGGCTAACTCATACATATTGCCCAAAATGCCATATTCTTTTTCATTCGAAAATTATTTTTTTAATTTATTTTGACAGTCACACTGACATTTCTTTTTTTTTTTTTGTTTGTTCAATTTGCCAGTGCATTACACTGGGCAGGCAAAGGTATCTCAGACCATTATAGCCTCGCCTTGAATTATTCTTTGAGCCATTTCTTCGTTAATCTTGTCTTCTTTTGTAACTTATCCTAATTAAACTTATCTCCTTTCGTCACCCGTGTGATTCAACACTAGGAGGAAGATTGGTGACAAAGTCATGATGTGGCCACTATGCTGCAATATTTCAATTCACTGAATGCACTTTTTACTACTATTATTTTTATTTAGTAAACGATACTATAAATAATTTAAAAGTTCAATGAAAAGTGAGGGTGACACTCATCTTGGCTTTCCCGCCAAAACTTTTTTTTTTTTTGTTCCATTTGGAACCGGCTCAGGTCTGAAACCATACTGCCACGTCTTCAGTAATTAATTTTCAACTATCCTATCCTCTAACTAATATAAGGTCCTTATTCCAGAAGTAAACTCAGGTATTAATCTCTGTTTAAAATTAAACATTACATAAAACCAGTTTCAACCAATCAAATGCCGTGAAACGAGACTTTGTAGAGCTTGAGTTTTGAGTGACGTTCTGTAATACGGAACTACGTTAACCTAACCTAAACCTATCTCCTTTCGTTTCCCGTGTGAACCGAGACTAGGAGGAAGGTTTGCGCCAAAGTCATGATGTGGCCACTATGCTGCAATATTTCAATTGTCTTCTTTCGTTATTCACTAAATGCACTTATTACTACATAAATTTCGCGATTTCATTTAGTAAACGACACTACAAATAATTTAAAAGTCCAATGAAAAATGAGCGTGGCACTCATCTTAGTTTTCCCGCCAAAACTCTCTGACATTCCTTATTCTGAAAATGTTTTATAACCTAGCCAAAGTATCAGCAACCCATTAACAATGCAGCAACTATTCAGCCAAAGCTGTCATTTTAGTGACATAGAGAACAAACTTATATGAGCCCTATTCAAAAAATTTATGCAATTTCTTTGGTCCTATTCAACACTTCGATGCTCTGCTACACTGCTACCCACAGAGTACTATAATTGCTGCTAGACCTAAAATGCGTTGCAGAAATGATTGCAGTTGAGTTAAAAAATTGCTTTAATTGCAACAAACGAGGACAAACTGATCAAAACTTTGCAAAATTACAAGATTTCCCCCCCTTTGTCAGCTCACAGAATGACAGAACGGGGCAAGACCTCAAAAGAGGAGTTGTTATTCTGTATCACTATAGTGTTGCCGTATTTATTTATTATCGACTACTCAGCTGTGACTTAGGGGTTACATCTAACGTATGACGCTGGATTCTACGATGAAAGGCATAATATGCCAAATTACTCTCAGTCATTTCAAAACATTGTAAATGATTAATTATAGATTTTTTAAGCTGTTTATTTCTTCAAATACAGTGACTTGTTTCTGAACGAACTACAAGAACATTGTAGTGTGTGTGAGTGAGGACATCGTACAGAACTTCTACGTGTTTACAATACGATTTCATTAGTGTGAATAGAGAATTCCGGATGTGTGCGTAGTAGTCGCGGAGTGACGGGTGTTGGATTAGATTACGTTTTTAGCGATTGTAAATCATTATTTGTTATAGCTTCTTTCCGTGTAATATCGGCTACGATTTATTAGAAAATTAACGTTAATCTCTTATGATAATTTGCAAATAAGTTACGTGGTCCTATGTTAGTGAAAAAATATTCTGCGAATGTGAATGATCAGCATGTGTCACCACTCATCAACAAATTCTGTGAAACGGTGAACAGTCGCGATGTGAGGAAAGTTATGACTATCAGCTGAAATTAACTTGAGTTAGTTAGTGTTTGTGTTGCAAACCAGTGTTATTTATTTTTTGTCTGGTGAAGGTGATAAATTGAGACTCAAAATGGCGGACCTCGAGGCTGTGCTGGCCGACGTCAGCTACTTGATGGCTATGGAGAAGTCAAAATGCACTCCTGCAGCACGAGCTAGTAAAAAGATAGTTTTGCCAGATCCAAGGTAATGTCCCCAGGCGTAAAACTACGCTCTGTCACTCCGGTCGATCATGTTTACACGATTCAATGAAAGACTCCTGAACTTGTTTACAAAATTGATTTTACCACGATATATTAAGATTTCTGTTTGATCTATGGGAGATTTATTGAGATAATCACATGAAATTGCAATTCCTGGTTAAAATTAATTAAACAGATGAAAGTTTATGCTTTAAAAGTTAGTTATACTTTGGAAGTTAGTTTTTATGAAAGAAATAAAGAAGTTTAGTTAATAAAGATGGTAGAATTAATAAGAAGCAGTATGAAGGTTATTATTTCATAGGCCAACATTTAATTTATATAATGTTATTAAACAAAACTGAAATAAATTTAGGTCATTAACATCTGTTGAGGTCAATGTACTCAGGCCATGTAGTTATTACCAAATGCTATCAGTTCCAGAAATCAGTTTTTTATTAATTTGTTTTATAAATAGTCTAACACAGTTTTCCAAAATTGTAAGGAGTTAATTTTCAGTTGTTATTAAATATTTTTTTAGTCAGCCTTTGTTGTGTACCACTGCTGGGCAAAGGCTTTTTTTCTACACCTGTTTTTTGTGTAACTTAAGCCTTACTGTGTCCACAAATATAATTAGAGTATCATACCACCTGTGGTATAATTTCATTCACTTTTTTTGTACCAATATAATTACCTAAGTATAACTTAGGTTATGTAAAAGTAAATGCAAATGTGTATGTGTGTGTGATCTCCATCCTTTAATGATCAAAGAACATACACATAATTAATTTATAATAATATAAAAACAAATGAAATACTATGACTTAGACTTTAATTTTTTCTTGCTTAAAATCAATCATTATTTATTTAAATTATTTGTTATTAATCCTAGACATTAAAAGATTAAGTATTAAAGATAAAGAAGCTTTATAGTTAGCACTGAATTTCACATTATTGATCATCTAAATAACAATTTACTTAAAAATAATTTTCATCAAAGAAAAATAATTGGTTTTCATCAAAGAAAAACATCAAAAAAGTCACACAAAAAAATATTGAATACGGATTAATTACATCATACTAAATATCTACTCATACTTACTAACAAAAGGTTTAAACTAGTTTAATAATTAAATTGTAGACATTTTCTGAGTAAAATAAGTTCCCAAAAGTTTAAAAATTTAAATTTCTGTCCATTTATACTGAGGCTATTATTTATATTATGATACTCTTGCACAATTCAGCATATCTGGTGATGGTTCTATAACCAAAGTTAGCTATTTAAAAACTAATACAATACACAAATAGAAAAAAATGTGCTTTGTAAAATTTCTACATTTATAGTAGGTGTAATTTATATCTGTTTTTTAATTCGGTGGTAATAGTATTTAATCAAAAACACTGGTTCAATGTTATGGGAAAAAGAAATCAGTTGTGAACCAATTTGAATCAAAATTGTGAATCAATTGTGGAGGCTAGTTTGACTTCCCAGTTTTTCAACAGCAAGGAATGTGACAATTTGAGTGTTCCTCACAATTCTGTTACCCCATGTAAACAGTTTAGGTACATGGCCTCTGATTCATTTAAGTGACTCATTCGTGAATCGAGGCAGCAAACAGATGTTTTAGGTCAGTGTAATTAGATTCTATGTATGATATCCTTTACAACTAGCCATGGTTTTAGAAGAAGCCATTTTTAAAGTATATTAATATTTATTGGATGCCATTTACCTATATAGGTATTTAAAATAGGCATGCCAACACCAGATCGTAACTTACAGGGTTGAAATTACAATAGATGCTCCTTGCAATTTCAACCCTGTAAGTTTTGATCCTGTGGGAATATCTGGGTAAAAAGTATCCTAAGTTGTTATTCCTGGTTATAAAGTATCTGTATATGTCATATTTCATTCAAATACGTTCAGTGGTTTTGTGTGAGAGAATAAGAACATCCAACCATACATACACCCTCATAAAGTCTCCCATTTATAATCATTGGTTAGATGGAGGAACATGGGTAGTAGGATTAAATAACAACAGTCGGGTACTTAATAGCTACCCGGGTATATATACAACATTAATATTTTTTGTTTATGTGTAACCCGAAACATGTGTCCAGTATTTTTAAGTAAAGAATCTATGTATAAAATTTCTAAAAGATATTTAAGTGAAAAACCACAAAGATATAAGCTTGCTATTTTACTTGCTTGTCTCAACAAAAATATGCTCAAAGCTCCGCTCGGGTGGGCGAGCACGGTGCGTTGACGTCTGGCGTCACACTGCAACAATTTCTAAATGTATTTAGGAAAAAATATAACATGGTGTAAAATGATTGGAATCGATTCAGTTGCTTATTTAGAACAAACTGTATTCAGGTTTCGCATAAACAAAAAATATTGTAAAAATGCTTACCAGAAATATTCCTGTTTTAACCAGCAAAAACAAAAAATGCTCACTTAATCTTTTAATATTAGTAAGTATACAATTTGTGGCCAATTTAAGTATTTGCTTTAGTTATCACCAAAGCACACCCTATCATGAATGCTTAAACTGTAGCATCTTTGGTTTATATAATTTTTAGACAGTAAATTAGTATTCATAAAATATAGAACTTCTGCACAAAACATTAATAATTATGTAAGTACCCATTATTAGTTTTGTCCTAATATTTTTTATCTACTTGCTAATTAATCATTGACTAACATGTGCATTCTGATAACAAGTATATTATTAATTACATTGATAAAATGCAGTAAGTCTGTATGGATAACAATATGCAGACTAAAATTACACACCAACAAATATTATTGCATTTTCTAACACTGATTCACCAGAGCCTTAAAGAAGATCCTTGTGGTAGTATGTAGGTGCAGGCAAAGTGCATTCATAATTTCCAATGCAATAATCAGTCACAAATAATTTTGTTTTATTAAATGAAAATGTATATTCATACACAGAAACATAAAATGCCGCTCATAAAACTCATACAAAGTTGACTTGAAATTACATTTGCCTATCGAATTAGAGCAGTGGTAGCCTAGTGGTATCGACTGTACAAGTTGTAGCTCGAAGTTTCGAACTGATGGGGTTCGAAGGCATTTTACTTTGTGTAAATTATTTCAGCAACACTGCTTTCAAAACGGTGAAGGAAGCTATCACGCGGGAAACGGTTTGTCCTAGAGCCAAAAAAATCGAAGAAATCTGGCATCTCCAACCCTCTAACCACCTAACTGCTCTTACTTGCATTTACCAACCCGCACTGGGCCCAGTGCGGGTTGGTAAATGAGAGGGAAGGCCTGTGTCCCAACAGTGGGAACAATATAGGCTGATTATGTTATGTTATTGAATCTATACTTTATGTTTAGTAAAGAAGAGCTTTTGCATATACAATAACAGTCCCGTTGTACGTAAAACTTATATTCAAACATTCAGTAGGAGATGGTAAGGGTAGGTTTTTGAAATCTGTATGCGAAAATCGGACAAATTTCATCATTTTGCGATGTTCGTGTTCGAAAGTGGGTCGGTTAAGTACCTTTCTGAAATAAGCTAAAAAAACCCTAGCAAACCTCTGCAATACTGCCACAGGCCAAATCTCGAACTTCGGATGTGCCGATACATCTAGATCAAACAAACAAAATACAGTAACATACTAGATGGAACTATCTCTCATGTGAAGCCTACCTTAATAATCACGAAACGCTTCAAAAAACCAACCAATTGCTCGGAAAAAGATTACGTGGTAAGGCACGTAATCTTTTTCCGAGCAATTGGCAGTAATAGATAATAAACATCAGGTTGAGCAGGGAGAAATCTTGCAACTTTCTTCCGTAAAGTATTCCTTCCGGAATGGAATACATTGCAGGAACTCACAGAGACCCTCGGTGTTCATCAGCTGTGCTCCTTTTGTAGTTCGCCTCGTAAATATTATTGGAAAACTCTATGCACTATTTGTTAATTTAGATGATCCTAAAACGCTCAAGGAGAAAATTAAAGACGTACTCGGCGGCGTATTCGATATGTATTGTAATATAGGCCCACTAGTAGTAGGTACTAAAAGGCCCGTATTAATTTGTGGACTAATCAGAGATGGCGACAGAGGTTTGGAATAAAAAAGAGGCCTTTGCCCAGAAGCGGGATACCAAGGAAGCGAAAAAAAAGTTATCGCCATCAATTGGTTTATTGTAATACGGTACACAGACGTTATTTTACATCATAGCGTTTTTATGGCAATCTAAAATGGCGCATAGTTTTCCAATAATATTTACGATGGTGAATTACAGGAGCTTGGGATTAGTTAAAACTGAAGAGAAGTACCGATCGCTGCAAAGTTTTGTTTAATCTTGCGTACGCGCAGTGAGTTATTTTGGTTAAAGCTGTAAACGTAGCTCAGCTGGACGCACTGCTTTACACGCACTTTAAATGAACAAAGTGCATCATGTGCTTGACGAAATCACGGTTCCTTAGCAAGCACTCCCATTACTGGATAATTATCATAAGTCCGCAGCTTTGCTCCTGGGAAGTCTGAGCACACATGCCCAATTATGCGTGATCAATGAAGTAATTGTGTTAAAATTTGAACAAATTCATCGTTAATAAATAAAATATACGCGTCGACTTGACGACAACTCCGTTATTTTTTCGTCAGTTAAAAAGTAATTAGTTTGGCATATATTTTGCAATAATACGAGAATACACTTTCTTAAAATTTTCAAGAATTTCTGTTGCACTGTAGAGCTACTATTACTACTAGGTGCAGTGTCTAAATCTGGCGCGCAACGGTGAATATTTTCAAAAAGTTTGCAATACAGTTCCTCCGCAAAAGCAATAACTGCTGTGTTATCTAAATCAGAAGTAAGAAAAGTCCGTATTTTAGTTTCTAGTACCCCGAAGGTCTCGGGACCCGTGACAACTAAATGCCCAAAAAAGTCTTGGGACTCCGAGACATAAGATGTCCCGGGTCCCATACCCTAGTTCGTAAGCGAGGGTGTGAAGATCTTTGGTGAAATAAACTTGCTTCTTTGAATAGTTTTTACCAATACATTTGAGAGAAGTCGTAAACACATATCACGTCACAACTACAAGTGGAAATATATGATTTGATTTAAGCGTGAAATTTCAAAAGGCGCCTTGATTCCTTCTGCCCTAATTCATCATTCATACATACAGTTGGAGACGTTTATAATTAAGTAACTTTGTGCCATCATCGGCATGTAAGACCACGTTTTACCTCGAGATGAATATAAGTATTCAAAGAGAATCGTACGCCGCAGGTCGCATAGTAAATTAAATTGAAATGGGATAGCTGCGCGTTGGTCTGATCTTAGCAAATCTCTTCGTGGCATCACGTTCCTTACTTGGATTTGTTAGGTAGACACACAGATTACAATACATTATTGAAAAATCCAACAATTGGTCTAACTGCAATGCTTCGATATCGCCTTTGGGTTGTGAAGGCCAACGGCAGTCGCTTCATGGAAAATATCGAAGTTCGGTCAAAATCAGCAATGAGACTGGTACCCAGGAGCGGACCCCAGACTCCAAAGCTGAAAAAGCTTCGGATGCGACTGGGATAAACGCTGAGATGATGATGATTCTGTAAGGCCATTCTTTAATTAACCATGTTTTTGTCGTAGATTTAGGATCATTTTAATACGAAAATGGCATTACACAATATCGGCAATAGGTTATTCCAAAATTATACAAAAAAAGTTTTATTATTAAGTACATTATAAATTTACTACAATCTACTTTGTAGTATATTTTGTAACGTTACCCCACATTAGGAATTCCTCCTGTATCGAGAATGCGCATTAAAAAATAAACTCGCATGACATAAACAGCAAAAAGTACTTGTACTAAAGGTTTTTCGCAGTTCTGAGAAAAATAACTAAGTAATCGCATAATCAATGAATTTTAGCTAATAATAACGAATATTGTACGTGTGCATCTATTTGATCTTTCCTGATTTCGATGCGTTTACCATCTATTTACGAAGTTTTTGCTTTTATATTGCCAAGGAAATGGAGACAATATTGTATTGCCTAATTTCGCTGAATTTATTTCGTTTCGCTTGAAGTATAACTCTTTTTTAGGTGGCGTAGATACGTACAGATACATATTTTGCCCAGCATCAGTATGCAAGATGCAAACTAAGCACTCTTATAAATTTACCGTCGCGTTACAGACGGTCTCGTAAAGAGTTCACATCTTCATAAAAAAAAAAATAGTGGTCACGAAACGGTAAACAAAACGATAAACTAACATTGTATTATGTTGCGACTCCGTAGCTTTATCATAGATTTTATTGGTGGATTTATGACGAATTGGCTTCTAGAGTCTCGAACAACTAAACTCAAGACTATGTACGTTACTGATAAATATGAGCACCCTTATAACGGTAATCTCAATAGCATAGTATACCAGCACCTTAGGAGAAATCCCGCAGGGTAGTTGTGTAACAAATGATCATTGACCACAGTCCCTTTCATTTTGACAGTTCAACAACGTTTATTGTGTTATTTCCATTTTTAAGCAGACGAATTATTCAAACCTATGGAGCAATGAACAAGGAATTTCCTCCAGAAACCTCAGTGTGGTTGAATGTATGTTACGAATTTGTTTTCTTCCTTAAAATCATTCCCATGAAGAAATACGATAATCTATGCTCTGTCAGCATTGTCGGAAACCAAGTCTTGTACCCGTCCTACGGCATTGTTTAACCAACTTTTTATTTGTTTCAGTGTTCGGAGTGTAATGCACAAATATATGGAAAAGAAGAATGAAATAAATTTTGACAAAATATTCAATCAAGTCTTAGGTAAGTACTATATTTGAAGATACAATTGATATCATCTCGCATTTCTGGACACATGATATGCGCCATGTCTCCCGAAATGCGTTATTTCTTTAACCTGACAACAATTGTATTACGACTGCTCCACGTTATTACAAGCTATGGCTCGCACTGACCGAGGATGAAAGATAAAAGTCATGAATGTGCCAATTTCGTCACTTCCTAACTGTATTATAAAATTAATGGGTACTTAAATCGCTAATGCACAGTAAACATTTATAGTGTAGCTGGAAGTAAATAATTTGTTGATGAAACAGTAAAAAGTTTTCCAATAGAGCAAAAGAAATAAATCGGGCAATTAAAGCAGGAATTACGACCATTCCTAAAAATAATGCACGTTCTTTGTGACTGCATAAAACGCTAACACAAAAATGCACGATTATATGGCCACATCCATTATGTTTAGATCAGCAGTATCCGTCTTCCACGATCATTGAACGCGTAATTACCTCTCATGTTATTTTTGGTAGTTGTTTAGCCAACAGTCCATTGCAGGATTAACAGGCGCAACATCAAATAGCAAATTCCTAATGGTGGCCGCTGCCGTATCTGCTTAATGGATGCAATATCTTATAATGTTAATTATAATGGACTTGAACGCACCGGGTTGTGTTAATGAATATACATATTTTGAGCATGCAATGCGGTTGTTCTACAGCGTCAAAATCTTCATCAGGATAGTTAGCGTAGCATAAATTTCCTAAAAAAAAACTAAAGGCGTTTATAGTGTCATGTGGATTTGCTCACGCATGTGGGATCAACTCGGCATAATTATGCGCCACACCCGCAGTAATCCGTTTCATATAAAAAATAATATAATTAATGTGTTTGTTATGAGGCGTGCTTCAATCGGACCGCGAATGCAGATTTACAGACGCCTGCGGCCCCCGCTTGACTGAAGAAATCCACGTGAAACATATACCCCCTAACCATTTTCAATTCAAAACTTTATATCATATGATAAGCTGATGTCACTGCTACAATTTTGTAGAACGAAAATAGTGCTCCGTCTCTTTAATCTATCACGTTTTCCGAAGTTCCTCGGCAGTTCAGCTTAGATTAGAGACAACATTATTGGTTGGTCGATGCTAAAAGAAACAGCGTTGTGTAAACACGAGGGCCCTTTGAGCCGTTTCTTTTCGAGCGATTTACGTCTGCGCTTTTACAATTGCTTCGTAGATTGAACGAGCACTTATGTCGTCTGATCACACGTCCATGTTTGCTGTTATTCCTCTTTGATGTTTGTTTTGTGTTTCAACTAAAAATAACAATGTTTTTCTCCTAGAAATTCCGTTAGTTAAAATACATGCTTAAATAAAAAAAAACTCTTAAAACTAAATGTTTCCAACATTTAATGCTGGCATTGCTTTATTCACTATTATTAAATTTCGCCCAGGCTTTGTGTTTTCATGCATGATAATTGATGCTCTCTGTAAAACAAAGGCTCTCACAGTCAACTACTTATATCTACAACGAAGATAAAAAATAATGCAACGTGCATACCATTTATTAAACGCATCAGTGTTAACGGGTACGTATCCCAAATAGGCGTAGTACGCCATTGATTTAAGTATTCCAGACAAGTTTAATTCAAATTCGATTTGTAACAACTTTCTTGCGGGGATTTGTATCGTAAACAAGATTAAACGCAAGCAGTAGACCGCGTCGTTGGTTCTCCGCACACAGCTACGCATGCCGGATTATTGCCACTCTGCGTACAATTGCTTTCCCCCTTAATGAAGTTGTCTTATGTCGCTAAGGATAATTTTCTTAGTCCTGGACTTTGTTTTGCCGAGTGCCTTTTTCGTTCTGCCAGATGTCTGGCCAAGCTTTTCTTCTTTTATAGAAATGTATAAACCTTAGATATGAAATCTGTTTCATTAATTTATACCATCAAGTCTAAAACACAGCAGACGATTAGAAATACGCCTCTGGTCTAGATATTTGGAGCTTGATGAAAGTGGAGCCTGATGTTGAGATAAGTGTCAATCGGTTAGACACAGATTGCACTGCAGCTGTATACAGTACTTAGGTCCGCTGAGGCGGGTGTGCTTCGATATCGAAGATTTCTCTTGAGACAACATGTGGGTTTATGGCACACTCACAGGTCTCAGCCTTTACTAGTGTCGCATTTGCCAACTAGTATCTTTACACGTAACTGGAAAACTAACCTCCCTAATGTGTACCTGTTTTTGTGTGTACGTATGTGTGAACTACTAATTATGGAAATACATAAAGCTCTTTACTAGCAGCTACGTGTACACGAAACGTAATTCACTCCAGGTAATGTTTTATTTAAATTCATTCTGTTTCAACTATAAATCAAATAAATTTATTTTTTAGTTTTTTACCCTTTGCAACAACAGAAACATAACATTTGCATGAATCAGCACTCTAGTATTAGATTAAAGCGCTGGTTGGTACTCCCAGTTAATTATTTGTTTACGTAGTGTGTATTATCTGTGTACATTGCAGGCCACAAGTTTTCTATCTCGATATTGCTTCATCAAATTACTATCCCAACGAGAAAATTGGTTTGTAAGCTTGTTAAAACAGCTTCACCGGGTTCGTCAAAGATATTTATCATATACTCCCCCTCTATTCATAAACATTGCTTAAAGTTAACTAGTGTTAAGATAATGCAGTATAAGTAAACGTTGCAGTTAAACACCATAGTGTTCAAGGGATTTATTCTATAAGTTAAGTGACGTGCAAACGTCTAAAATGTATTGTCTCTGAGTTTGTTTCGGCTATTTATTCTCAGAGGTAGTCAGTTAGGAAATGCCGGCTTCATCTAGTTAAAAAAATAAAATAAAAAATAAACATGACGTGTAAAAGTGATCAGTGATCCTACTTGCTTAATAAACGATTTCATTTCATTTCATTGTTCAACAATTCTAATCACTAGTTAACTTTAAGCAACGTTTATGATAGACGGGTATGTGTATAGCTGCTTTGATTGGAATTGAAGCTCGTGGCTTTATAATAAACACCGCACGGGTCGATCAACCAAGTTAAGCTAAGTCTGGCGCGGTCGGTTCTTGAATGGGTGTCGACTATCTTCACATACCGAGAGCCCCAGTAGCTCAGAGTACGTTAAGCTGTTGGTCCCGACTGTCATTCTTGCATTGGTCGTCTGAAGCCCAAAATCTGACTACCAGTCTTATCAAGGGGCATCGTATTACCCAGTAACTGGGTGGTAAAGATCATAGAGGCAGTCGCTAAATGTTAAATACTGGTAAGTACCAGGTCACTCAGAAAGTATTGCGACAAAAAGTTTTTATGTATGAGAAACTGATCAGTTATAATTAATTTAAAAAATATGATTATTTATAAATAATAATAGGTACGTTCCAAATTCAAAACTTCCCTCCACATTTTTTGCGAGCTAATTAAAATTATCGTGTCTCTTTGATAAATGGTTTTGCGTCGAGACATTTTCGTGCTATGATTTTTTACGATTTCAAATATCGCATGAAACCAGACGAATCGTACGATAGACTTTAAATGGCATTCATGGATGAAGGCCCTTCTAAGGCAACCGTGTATCGGTGGTATAATGAATTTAAGCGCGGTCGATTAACTTTGGGGGATGAAGAAAGAAGTGGCCGCCCTTTGGCGGCTGTTACAGAAGAATGTGCTAGCAGTAAAAAGTTTGATCCAAGACAATAGACGAATTACATACCAAGAAATTCAGCATAAACGTAGATTGGATCAGGAAGCCTTCACGAGATTGTACACGTCTTCATCTTCGGTTTCGGAGGAGTTTCACGCTGGATGCCGCACTATCTCACCGACGCTCAGAAACAGGCACATGTGAAAATATGATAGACAAATTTGAAGTAGGCTTGTCATTGCAGACAGTTGACATCGTTACAGTTGATGAATCTTGGATTTATCAATACGATCCAGAAACTAAGCGCCATTTGACGTTTTGGGTGTTTCAAAACGAATCAACGCCTACCAAAGTGAAGCGATTTAGAAGCGGAGGTAAGATTTTGATTGCAAGCTTTTTTAGTTTGTTTGGCTACTTGGTGTCAATTCCTTTACGAAACCAAAGAAGCATTAACGCTGAATGGTATACTACCAAATGCTTGACAGAAGTTTTCTCAGTTGTGAGCAATAAGCGACCAAACACAGGGCTCTGCGGGTTACTGCTTCACCACGACAATGCGCCCGCCCACACCGCAGTCAAATCGAGGGACTTCCTGGACAGTACACCGGTCAAACTCCTGGGTCACCCTCCTTACAGCCGTGACCTAGCACCGTGTGACTTCTTATTCCCAAAAATAACAGATCAGCTCAAAGGGATACTTCGTCGTTGCCGTATGATACGCTGTCAGCTCTCGAGCAGGCTGTAAACGAGGCGTTTGCGGCGACTGGAAAAAGTGTTTCGAAAACTGGTTCAGACGCATGAAACTTTGTGTAGAGGATGGTGGAGAGTACTTTGAAAAAATGTATTAATAATACATGTACCTATAGATTTTTTTTTAAACTTTCTGAGTGTCCTACGTATTCTAGCTGCATCCGGTTGGACGCGAAGCCAACCTTTATTAGTAGGTATATTTACTGTATTCTGTCATCCATTGTACTGTATTTTATCACGTACGTCAATAACTTGAATGTAGGACAAACAGATTCGTCTTTTTTGAGTTTGAAAAGCCTAGGTGATTAGGGGTTACGTTTACGGAGATAGAGCACGGGGATAATACGCGACAGTCCTTATCTGGCCTATATATCAGTGACCCACAGCGGATCAAAAGACAATACCATTGAGAGGCATTTCAGAAAGCCAGGATTCCGGGGACTATCTACTCTCCAGACAGGAACGGTTGAGTTGTGAGTTTATTTACATAGGAATTGAAAGTATTTGCTTTAGAATGCTAGATTAAGGTGTATTGAACTAACACTTATCTGAATATTTAACATCGGTCCATATTCCAATGAGTTTCTAGATATTTAGCGAAGGAAAAAGTAGGTTTTTATTGCGGTTCGGATTCTGGTGCACGAAGGAACACGGGTGGGTTTAGTCACTAAAACTCTGACACTTCCCGCTCCACCCAGAGCATCGAGTCCACCCAAAAAAAGCCATTTCGGAGATTAGCCGGAACATAGGTTATTTTTACATTACAAACACAAATACTTTATTTAATTGTGTAGATATCTGTTTTTCTGGACTCGAATTATTCTCAAATATAGTTCATGATTTAGTATGTCTCATATCGGAATTATGACGCTATAATATTTTTATGTGAATCTGTGAAAGTAAAATGTAGAAACGTAGGAAGAATCGGTCTTTGAATAGCTTATCATAAAAAAAAAAGCATATATACGGTCGAATTGAGTAACCTCCTCCTTTTTGAAGTCGGTTAAAAAAGGCCTTTAATTCACAAAACTTTAGAGACGTGATGAGCACCGGTATCAAATAAAATTCGGTAAAGTTAAGCCAACTTGTTAAAAAGATGCCCCGATATTAATACATGCGAGTACTTCAGCATGATTATAATGTTCTTCCTTCCTTTAGTCAGTACTATTGTGATGCAGTGCATTAATAACGTTCAAACAAGTATGAGTCAAGCCATACAACGCCAACATTTTGCCACGAGGCAGACCTAACCTTGCAATGTAAAAGCCATTTTAAATGTACTCAATCCAAGCAGAAATGATCATGCCAATTTATTTTTCATTAAGCCCACTTGTCCGTTGGCGCACTTTTCTAGAAATTGCAGTAATTTCTATGATAGTCTGGATAGTTGGTCGAGAAGGCTATATTGCAGCGAAGCTCCGGGGACCAAGTTACAAACGCAATTTACGGAGGCCCCACTTCGACTTTCAGTAAATAACTTTATCGGCTGCACTGGACTGGACATAGGGCACGTCGCTGTAGCTCATTCCCTTATAGGCGGTAGGTGTTTGGATTTTATGTGCATTAAAGAGTTTATTGGAATAATTTCCAATTTTTCCTCGCCAAGAGTAGTTTTGGAGCATTTAGAGCAGAAAACTTATGTGTCCTTTATCGGCTTGTCGAATTCGGAACTAGTTGGTAAAACTGTAGATGGTATCTGAATTACTATTCATTGACCTATTAATTTCTTATGAATTGGAATTAAGATTAATTGCTTCTGGAGTTTTGTATGGTTGACACAATCTTCTTAATAACAATTTTACATTTTTTATTAATATAATGAAAAACAATGCTGAGGTCCTGAACAACACAAGACTGTCTAAACTGTTGTTGGACATCGAAAGTGAGCACTAAAGCTGGTCTTTTAAGCGATAAAACAGCCCATTTTGCATTCCTTTGTAAAATATCTAGTAGAAATATCTTTAATCTATATGGTGTACTGTACATGATAACAAGTGATCTATCGTTATATGATGCAAATTGACCCCCCATGGACGTTAAATAGCCGATGAAAGTTTTTTTTATGGAAATCCGTATTTTATTTAACGACTTGGTAAACGGCTTATAATGTATCGTGTATTAAAAAGATGATGCTTGATTGCATAACTTAAGTATAGTCGATCTATAATGTTCCCAGTGCTGGGACACAGGCCTCCTCTCTGTGAGAAGGAATAGGCCGTAGCCCTTGACTAACCGCATAGTAGTATTGAAAATCTTCGTATTCTCTGACATCACAATGCATCTTCATGTACGGAGCGAATTCTAGACTGAACGAAAGGGAATTTAAGTTTTATTTAGGACCTAATTTAGTTACAGTTACAGTACTTCGCAAAATTACATACTGTGTAGACCGATTTACATTCAGCGTTACGCAATCACATGTTCACTTCTCTGTCGTACCATAATATATGCCCCTTTTATACATTTTTACACAGTGATACCATTTTGACGCAAAACATCAACTGATGTACCAAACGATTATTACATGTTACGCACGCCACTTATGACTAAATTAGCAGATGCCACACAATCAATTGACATCATACGGATTAATTTACATATAATACATGTTAAAAGTACGCGTGAAGCAATCTTTGAAGTGTTATCTAAACAAAAACAACTTTAATACATTTCTGTATTGTTCCAGGTTATTTATTATTTAAGGAATTTTGTGAACAGACTTCTGATGAACCAGTGCCACAATTAAAATTTTATGAAGAGGTAAATATTACCCATGTATGAGGTATGGTTATTATTATTAGAATTTGTTGGGATGTATGGATAACGTGCGTATTTTCTTTGACAGATTAAATTATACGAAAAGCAAGAATGCATTGAAGAGAGACGGAGGATCGCAAGGGATATTTATGACAATTTTATTATGAAAGAACTTCTAGCACATTCACATGTAAGTAAACTGAAATTGTTTTCAATGATCCATGTTTAATCTGAACGCGCATTATTCAACAGACAGCTTAGATTATGTGATATCCTTTTGTCTTCTTAGCCAGACAGTTCACTAAGCGTCTAGGCTGCTGTAGCCAATACAAATTACGTGACTGCCAGTGTTAGATAAGCCAAGTAAATGCAGGATAGCTGTGTGTCCTTGTTCATTTGCATAATGCATATTACGCCTTGCTGCATACGTAATTCTACCCCACAAACAGGACGACAAAAAAATCTCAGACGTGTGACTTTTGTACCTGTCTAGGACAATATGTATGAATATATTTTCATGTTAAAATCTAATGTCAAAAGTTTAAAATCTAGAGTATGGGTTTCGCTGCTCGGATTCCATTCGGTTTTGATACAGCTACATAGAGAAATAAAAACCAGAAGCAATTGAACTGTGCTGTTTTTGCGAATAAACTTTCTACTATAGGAACTTTATGGTATCAAAACGTATCAAAAGTTTGAACAAAAATATGCTTTCGTTGTAATTTTCTAACATAGTAGATAATACAAAATTAAATATTATATCTCTTAAAAAAATTTCTTAAATAAATTCTTCAAGACACATTACTTGGGAACTGTGATATACGTACAGTCCTGCGAGCTTTTTAAACCATATTTCAATTATGTAAAAGCTTTTAACCCAATGAAATGAGTGACTACAAAGTGATACGATCTACGTGGTCCATATACCTACAGCAAAATGGTCGCGGTTTTGTTTTCAAATAGTTTCTAATCTAACATCTCTGTCTGTTATACGTGGGTTGTAGGGCCCCTATATGTATATCAGCTGACAGCTCCTTTGTTATTGGGCCTTCTTGTTGCCAAACATCGTCGGAAATGGCGGTTACGTACTCCGACATGACTCTGTTTTCTCTTTTTGTGGACAATGTTTCCTATGAAACTATAATGTAAAGGGTTAATGTCATAGGTGTTAGTGTATATTAACATGCAAAAAACCTCATATTTTGAAAAGTAGCACTGTGTTACTCGGCGTGCAAGCTGCTGTTTGTATTTCAACGAGAATATTTAACATTAAAAAAAGTGGTCGCAATCCGAAATCAGTATGAAGTTAGTACTGAAATAAACAAGAGGTCGTAAGCGTTGTATCCGGCTGGAATGACTGTTGTTTGTATAATGAGCCTCGTTAGTGGAGTGCTGGCGTGCTGCCCAAGCGCATGAACCTCCAATAAATAGCTTAACGGTGGACACTCATTATTTTAAATATTGCCCTTTAACCCCTTAAGTAGACATTATCGGCACATTATCAATAATAACTTGCCTATTCTTAATTCTAGCCAGATCTGTCATCTCATTAATTTCTTCGGCGCGCGACTGAATCCAAATTCAGTACATGCTTCTGAATGTATTTGCAGCTTTTTAAAAATAAATGCCATTTCTTACATTTAGGTTTTGAACTTTTCTATGATATACTTAGATGATTTTGTTTTGAAAACCACCTAAAAATTCTGTCTTATGCTTAAATCTTGAGTAAGGTTCTGTAATACCTACGGTTTTAAAGCTATGTGAATTCTAGGTTTCAGTTAGCGAGGCGATTACCACACTTTATACTGCCTTGATTATAAGATCAATTTAGTGTGACATTCTTGAAAAAAAAACTGATTCATAGGTAATATTGCGAACTATCAATAACATTTTTCTGAAGTACCTACCTTCTGACGAGTGTAAGAGAAGTAAAGAAAGCAATAGTTTCTGCAACGACTATAGATCGCATACTCAGCGGGTGACAATAAAAACAAATAACCTACATGAGCAGTGGCGTCTCTATTGATTTCTAATCAGACTAGTTGAGAAACTGTATGGACTGCTTCAGAATACACTGGATTTTATCACGTCGTGGTTATTGCGATAGGTATGTGTACATGTGTAGACAAAACTTGTCAGCAAACGATAATGTGGGAACTTGGAGACAAGGTGAAAGTTCTCTATTTTCAGTTTCACAGGTTTATTATGTATCTTACTACTAAAATGGGAATCATAAAAGTATTCTTCTCATTTTAGTAGTACTGTCGAGTTTCTCAAATGACGTTTTCACATAAAATATTTATGCATTTCCTTGGCGACTGTATGGACCCTGGAAGTTCTAGTTTCTAGTAACTTCTTTAGTGATCGATTTCACTCAATTATCTATTTGGAATTATGTAGATCCGATTATCTGATATTGTTTTCGGACTAAAAGTTAGTCGTAATTACAAATCGATGTTTTTATGATAGCTTATAAAGGGTCATTCCATGTAACGGGTGTTACAGGTCGTACACTTTTACTTGACAATTAATTCATGATGCACTAAGAAAACAATTAAGTTTTATGAGCTTAACACCTTCCATCTAGGACTATTTACTGGTATCTGTAATAAATTGGACAGTTACAAACAGCAGTAAAGAAATTAAAGGCAAGATATGCGCGTAACGGGCGTTACACGATTTTGTCTAAGCTTTCGGGCTTAACCGAAATGAAAGCAAAACTCTGCGAATTTCTTTACTTTACGTTAGTGAAAAAATTGGAACTACGTAGCTAAATAAATTCTTAACTTCGTAGTCCACTTGTTTTAAAACAAAAATACAAACATAATTTTTTATCGAAGTTTAAAACTGTAACGGGTGTTACAGCTGAATGTAACGGGTGTTACGAGTACGGAATTAAAACAATATTTGTACCAATAAAGGTATTTTAATAACAATAGCAGTGAAATAATCATGTTTACTGCTAATTTGCATTAATATTTTTGGGAAAATAATAATATCTGCTCCTTCGCATGGACATATTGGCATATCCCTGCACCACTGTATCCTTTTTTTTTTGCTTTCAGAGAGAGCATTTTGACTAAAAGATTACAATATTTTTAATAAAAATATTGTAATGTTTTAGTCGAAATACTCTCTACGCGATTTCTAGTTTTTTGTCTGGTTTTAAGCTTTTAAGTTTGGATCTTGTACAATTTTTTCTTTATCTTTTTTTCTTCGTTTTCTGTCCCTCTCTCTTTCTTTTTGCACGGTGTTCTGCATGTTTTGCAGATTTTTTTTCAGGCTTTGTCTATATTTTTCTTCATTCTATTTTTCGCTGAAGACATCGTCAGTATAAAAGGAAAGCTAGCTCAACCTAAGCAAAGTACACCATACTGCATTCGGCATCAGGCATAATTATTATTTTGGGGCCCGCCAATAAATCACGCTACTAAGTTAAATTGTCGGCGTTTTTGCTGAATTGCAACATTTAGTGTCAGAGATCTGTCGAGTTGTCAAAGGCTGCTTGAAAACAGCTAACTATAATTTATCTAAGTGTCTTTTTCTTAATTAAATAGAAAGAATAGCATGCAACTTAAATTTAGTCTAGTTTTTGAACAAGGGATTCGGGGCTAGTGAATGGGTCAAACAACTCAAGACATTAGAGGTTACCATTTACCAACAAGATAAGAAGTAAGAATAAAATGCAAATATTTTATTCAACACAGCAAAATGAAAATGTTGTCAACTGTTGACGACAACATTTTTTATTAACGAAAGACATAAAAAACGTGTCATTATAATATTAGGAGGACCCCTAAACGTAAAACCTTTAAAAAATCACTAAACTAGCGCCATTACGTTTTTATTAGTTCTTATCAAGGCATGTCAAAATTTGGTAACACCCGTTACGTAACGGGTGTTACACACTGTTTCCCGCCAAAATTTCACAAACAAAAAGGCCAATCTTCATATAAATGCAAACTTAAGTGGTTATCAATCATATCCTTACTTTCTTAAAAGCATTTTATAATGCGTGCAATAACTTAATCGCCAAACAAACAAATGCACTTTTTTTGTAACGGGTGTTACAGGTAGGAGGCATAATTTAAAAGTTAAATAAATGGAAAGAACAATAAAACTTACGAAATAATATTACACGCAACAACTGTTGAAAACCTTTCTGTTCGAATGGCGGGAAGCGTATTGCCAATTTAACAATAGTTTTCTTTTTTCAGTGAATCCAATTTAATTAAAATTGATTAAATTTATCAACCATCAATCGTTCATACTAACCTAACTTAAATATGTAAAAAAATCGAAAAATTAAATACTTATCGAAAAAATAATGATATATTATTAAAATATGGGGTTTTAAGATTATCCTAAGATACATTTTAATTTAAAAACAGTAATTTAAAAATTTATGTTGCAGTAGCGTTTTTCATGGAATTACGCTAAACATAGTTTATTGGTATACCGTTTAAATATAGGGTATTCAAAGCTATTTTCGATTGTTAGTAAGTTAATGTTTCATGTTGACTGATTACAATTAAAACTTTGATTTGAAACGTAGTTTATAAAATATCAAAAGGATCGGCTAAAGGAAAAACAACTTTTAACCATTGTTTCAAGGTATAGATTAATATAGTTATACGGATTGACTAAATGCAATTGAAACTTAGTACATATTTTATAATAAGCTGCGCCCTGCAGTTTTATCACAGTAGAGATAGAACAGTAGATTATCTAAGGCCGCCCGCAGAGTTATTTGCCTACTATTGCGTTGAACCACAGCCCGTACTGCCCCTATGTTATTCCAAGCTATATTATGCCAGCGTGTGCGTGAAATCGCGTACCAACACGGCGCACGGCGCGATGTGCGCCGTATCGGTACGCGCACGCATCATTCAAACCGAGAGCGGCTCGTTTCTATGAAGATGTTTTGCTGTCTGTCTACTGTGGTTTTATCCGCATACGTTTCGATTGCGTAGGTAGGTATACCGGGGTAAAAAGTTTCTTATATGGTCGTTTAGTATATCCGGGTTATATCTGTGTGCCAAATTTCATTCAAACGCGTTCAGTATAAAAAACAGAACATTATTTACTTACTTATTTATTTAATTAGCATTTTTTTTTTGTTATCGCCAATATGTAGGTATAACAGCAAAAATAAAATAACATGAACGCAAACAGAAATATAAAAAAAATAACCCATAGGTTTTAAAACAATCGAAGTACAAAAGCATTTCTAAAGAGTTTTCTTATCGACTCATGGATATGAAAACTCTTTCTTCTAACTAAATAACTACAAAATAAAATCCACTCTAGTATTTCTATTTTATAAATAATATTTATGTATACACCTAATTTTCATGCGTTATTCCACAGCATGCGTGATGTGTACACATTCTCAGCAACATAATTTATTTATATCCAACCTCGATGCCGTATTTGTTTATTTCACTTGTAAATCATATGTGTAATTTTTTCAGGATTATTCTAAGGAGTGTGTAGCGCATGTACAAAAATATTTAATGAAGCATGAAGTTCCACCGAATCTATTCGAGGTATGACTTAAATTTAAAATAAGATTTTTGAGAGATATCGTCATCTATAAAATTAGTAACAATCTATCGTTTTTCTAGCCCTACATTGAGGAGATCTTCCAACATCTTCGAGGGGAGCCATTTAAATTGTTCTTAGAAAGGTAACTAACCTTTAGATTCTCTTTAACGTTAATTATCACATGGTCTGTCAGTAGTATAACCTCCTCCTTTGTTTCAGTGACAAATACACAAGGTTTTGTCAATGGAAAAACTTAGAATTAAACATTCAGCTCACAATGAACGACTTCAGCGTGCACCGCATCATCGGGCGAGGCGGGTTCGGCGAGGTAAGTACGACCATTAAAATTACACCCGTAAATAAATATACTTAAAGTACAAAGTTAGTTACTCAAGTCTTAATGTAAGTCCCTAACCTAATATCATTAGCATTCCGGGCTTGCAATGTGAACGTGTTTACTATATTCATATTCATCTCGACGAACGGAAAGCCGCTACGTACGTGTAATAAAGCCGTCCTGTTCCCCCACTGGAATAGTGATGGATTTTAACGCCAGTATTTTAATATTATTCTTTAATAAGTACGACGTGATCAGTCAAATATGTAGTGTTTTACATAATTTACTTTGTATTAAAATTAGAAGCTGGGTGGTCTTTAGTAACCGGACAAAAAGTTTATGCTTACTTTAAATGAAGACCTGAAAAGTAAGGTTTCATTCAAGAAGAAATATTACAGAAACTATCCCAGATTAGTTAAAATATAATACCAGCTATGTTCTGTTGTCCCCTTCCAAACCGGTCTATATCTAGAAACGATCGTATGTTGTCATTACGGTCTGAGAAAGGTCTACGTTCAGCCGTGGTTATCTACATGGATATTGACGTATGTAGTAGATAAACGTTTTAAAAAATATCCTATTTTGAACACGGATACTGCCAGAAATATAAATATACATATAGTACTTCGGCTACTTCGTGGTGAACGCTAAGAACTGTATTAAAGAACCTCACTAAAACTCAAGCTTTAAGTACTTACATTTCGTTTGAAGCTATTTCATTGGTTGAAACTAGTTTTAAGTAATGCTTAAATCTGGAGAAAGGTTCTCTAGTCCTAAGACTTATTTGATCGCCGGTTAGTCGCTCGAGTGCCAAGGCTCAAGGAGGACATGCAGTATGTGCGTCTTAATGGTGGTCTGTACGGTCGTGGTATCGGGTGCACTTAGTGATGGCGCCCGCTAGGGATGGTGGGCTGATACCAGACGGGGGTGCGGCGAATGTAGTAGTATATCCCGGACCTCCGTCTCATGGTACTCGAAGGAATAGTGGGGTTTTAGTCGGTAGAAGTCCGACATAACCTTCCGTTATTCCCAGGCGGAGGATATCCATGAGGATTTCCCCACTTGTTATTAGCTGCGCTTCGCAGTTTAGATCCTGTGGGAATATTGAGACAAAAAGTAACCCTTGTGTTAATCCTGCCCTCTAATCGGCGAACATATTTTTGTCAAATCATTGAGACTAGTTGGGATCGTTTAGGACCGCCCAGTGGTTCGTTCGGTCCAAACGATCCCAACTACTCGCAATCATTTGACAAAAATGTGTTCGCCGATTAGGGGGCTGGTTATAAACTATGTGCCGAATTTCATAAAAAATCTTAATTCTAATCATTTCCAGTCGTTTGAGCGTGAAGATATGAAAAGCAAATAATAAACACACACACAAGATTTCGAAAACAGAAAAGCTGAACGTATACTATATTCAATTATTTTCTTACGTACAAGAATATGTGCTTAAATTATATTTAAAATATACTCTTAACTTCTGGTCTTCGTGTGTTGTACGAATCAATTCGAGCACTTAGGTCAGGAAGTGACATGAATTGCTTGTCATAAATCAGTTCACACGCGACTTTCTATTCAGTTGTGCACTTTACGTAGCTTAAAATGTTATTTTCAGTTTTTTCGTCATTAAGGTCACTCCCTTGCGACGTTGAAGGCGAGAGGGGGACTTTATATGAGGGGAAATACTATGGATATTATCGATTACTGTTTTAATTGTAGAGGTTTTTAAGTGCTGGTTAGGTGCGGAAATGCCTATTTACTCTATCGGAGTTACTTAGATGCTAATTATAGGTTACCCATCAATCTCAAAAATAAGTGATAAAACAAAATAATAATAAAGGGCGACTATATTCCGATCCCAGTTTAAAAGTACCAATAACACCCGTACTACATGCAATTTTACCCGAATCAGGATCATCTTAAATCTCTCTCTCTCTCAATCATCGAGGAGCCGAGCCCCATCGTTGTTTCTGACGACAAATTAGGTTTCCCATCGTTTAAACAGAGTTAACTGCACGATGATATCAAAATCCAATGATGTAACGACCAGACATCCCGAACACAACCTTTTAAGAGTACACGTAGCTACAATTTGGCAACGCCACGTTATGCTTTCGGCGCGTACAGATAGTACCTTATTTACATGTATCTTGTATACAGGTGTATGGGTGTCGGAAGGCGGATACGGGCAAAATGTACGCGATGAAGTGCCTCGACAAGAAGCGTATAAAAATGAAGCAAGGGGAGACTCTCGCCCTCAACGAGAGGATTATGCTCTCTCTAGTCAGTACTGGGGTAAGTACTTTATTACATTTGTATTTGTTTATGACTTTGTCGCCATTTCGACGTTATTGCGTGTCAGATTGTGTGTGTTCTTGAAGTTTAGTTGTGTGACGAATGGGTTTCGGTAAATAGTAATAACCGCATCATGCTGTAGGTGGACTGGTCACATTTTAAATACTTTCGTGGATTATTTTCTTGTAGCTAAGCACGCTTCTAAATAACAATTACTCCGTAACACCTTCCCTAAAGAGATCCAGCTGGCGAAAAAGAAGCTACTGGGCATTTGGACAACCTCTTGCAACTTATTGCACATAGTGATATTAACCTTCTGAGGTTATTTATATTCAACAGAAAAAGAGATTTTCTCACGACCGCAAGTTACAATGTAGCAAATCCTCGCCGTAATAATAATGGCTATACACTCATAAACTGCACGAGGAACGGCAAACAGATATTTTCCGCAATGTCAACTGTCTCCGTCGACATATTCCAACATTGATAATGATTGTTGTAACTGACATTGTTCCCATAGTTTATAGAAGCAAAGGTAATTATATATGTATACATATATTATATATAGTGTGGACAAAGAAACCCGCATATACATCCACATAAAGGATAAACAACATAATAATCTCTTTAGATATAACTGTATTATTATTGTATGCATATTTTTGCAGAGAAACGCCTATCACAATAACTATGTACGTTCGATGTTTTTAGATACTGGAATGAAACAAATGCATGTTTTACTAGTATGGATAAACACAACAGACATTCATTTTAGCAAAAGTAGAATCGTTTTGTTAAATAATTACTAACTGGTCAGTTAATGCCGCGGAGACATTGTATTAAAAACACCAAACTACATGATAGTCTTCTTGTAAATTATCAAATATTTCATGGTAACATTTTTTCGTAATTGCAAATACACTTATTGCCTAATACACTTTTATTCATAAACTAAGAGTTTTGAACAATAATCCATTGCATCATAAAAATGAAAAAAAAAAAAAATCGTTTGCTCAATAACGTAAATGACGCAATGAACGTAGCTGTCAAAATGAAAGGAATTGTGACCAATTGTCTATAGATTTTATGTGTATTACGCATGTTGCCATAGGTAGAGGTGAAATCTCTGTCACTCCCACGATGGATTCATAAAGGTTTCCACTGTACAACACAAAAAAAAAATGTTGATTACCTTAGTATCAGTACTAACCTTATACGATGCTTTTATATGTAGGGTTGCCATATCTAAAATTTGGAAAACAGGACAAGACGCGTGAAAACCCCGGATTTTGTAGTCCGAAAGCCGGACATATCAACAAGATCTTTTTAAACATATTCAATGCAATAAAAAACATTTGAAAATTTAATAAATCACCTTTTTTATTCATTCTTTTTTTTAAACTTGGTCTATAAATGAAATCTTCCCCGGACGCTCCCCGGATGCCCTCTAAACTAGGACAAATCCGGGGAAACCCGGACGGATGGCAACCCTACTTTTATGTAAAACATAATACCAAATGTCGTGGTGGCCAAGTGGTTAAAGTTAAAATACCAGCCTCTCAAGTATGTATAGTCAGGTCAGGCAAGTACCAATAGAGCGGACACGGGGCTCCAGTCCGGCGCAGCGGCAGATCTAGCTGCGCCGAGAGGAGCTCCGTCAGGTCCTGGTGGTGGACTGGCGGCAGAGGCTTATGCGCCCTACCGCCGGCCTCGCTACCGTCGAGGCGATCCGGCCAGTACTCGACGACTGGCTCGGGAGAAGGCACGGCTCCCTGTCGTTTAGGGTGACGCAGGTACTGTCGGGGCACGGCTGCTTCGGCAAGTGCCTGCGTCGCTTAGGCAGGGAGCCACGGCACAACACACCCTCGCCGAATGTGTAGCTTGGGAGGAGCAGCGCCGTGTCCTCACAAATGAAGTAGGAGGCGATCTGACGCTGCCGTCCGTAGTGCGGCGGATGGTCGGCTACCGAGAGTCGTGGGTCGCGGTGGTGTCCTTCTGCGAGGACGTGATGTCGCAGAAGGAAGCTGCTACACGGAACGGAACGGGAGACTGAGATCTCAACTCCCTTCCCGGGCCGCAGAAGACGCACCAGGCGCCGAAGAAGGGCGGATAACGCCCTCTTCCGCCTCCCATGAATGGGGCGAGGGACATGGGGAAGTCCCCGCCCCCTAATCGATGAACCCCGAGGCGTAGTGGGGTAGTTTGACACCCCACTACCCCGTGCAGGAGACGAGGCCCGGACAGACCGGGCCAGCACGAGGGTGTGGGGCCGTGGAAGAATTTAGACTCCCGCGGCCCCACGCACGCTCGTAATAGAAGAGACACCGGGGTGGTTTTAGTCAGTAAGAGTCTGACGGACTCCGTCGCCCACCCCAGGGCGGCGGACATCCATTGAGGATTTCCACCCCGGAAAAAAAAAATTGGTTGCCTGTAAAGTCGGTATACGGGCGAAAGTTTTACGTGACAACGACTTTGAGTGGTAAAATAATTTTAATGTGAATATTCATTCGTATAGTAGGAAGAAGGATGAAATAATAGTAACAATTTAAAACATTTATTTATACAAAGAATTATATTTAAAACATTAATTTATACAAAGAATCTCGCACTGAATTTCATATTAACAAAATTTTATTTTTACACGAAACTACCTTCACATTATCCTTAGTCATTTATTTCATCGTGTTATATTATCAGTCTGAAATTATTTACCTTTGCTGTTTGAATTGCTGCGATGGACGAAACTACCTTCACATTATCACTACACAATTGTTTTACAATTAACTGGCAACGTGTAAACTTGTATGCAGGCGCCTAAGCGAAATAGAAGCGCAAGACATGAACCGGTGTGTATGCCTATCTCTCTCACTCTCTCTCTTTCGCTCTTAGGCGGGCTAACTGTGCTCGAGTGGAAGGGACGCGTGCCTTTCACTTTTTATTTATGTCTGTCTCTCTCGCTCTTAGGCGGGCTAACCATGCCCGAGTGGAAGGGACGCGTGCCTCTCACTCGCTCTCTTTGTGAGCGCATAACGTGAGCGGAGCGTAACGCAGTTTCTTGAAGTGTCACCCGGCAAACCAATTTATAAGACGTCGTCACGTCAATAAATAAAAAAAATGGCAAGTATCAATGCAACTATTCTAAGTTATAGGTATGTACTTTCTAAGTTCATCTTGGACACAAATGACTGATTAAAAGGTGAAGGAAAACTTCTTGAGGAAACCAGCAGCCTAATCGGCGAACACGTTTTTGTCAAATGATTGCGACTAGTTGGGATCGTTAGAACCGCAGCAGTTGATATGATTTTAATGTAAAATAATATCGACAACCCAACGATCCCAACTAGTCGCAATCATTTGACAAAAATGTGTTCGCCGATTAGGATGGGGCTGCTGGACTTTTCGCCAACCCGCATTGAGCAAGTGTGGTGATAACGCTCAATCCTTCTCTATATGAGAGGAGACTTGTGCTCACCAGTGGGACTATAAAAAGGTTGATGATGAATAGCAATTATGTTTTCCTATGTTTTTTTTCGTTATCTAATACGATACGTTTATACACCTACTAAGATAATCCTATCTCCAGATATGCAAACAACGTCTAATAGTTTTCTCCACAAACTTCCTATTTACATTTTACATGTACAGTTTCCACAAAGCATTGTTAGCGGTGAATTTGATTTAACGGGTTCACGAACTAAACTGAATTTAATATCCGCTTGTTAACGTCACCACCCACGTACATGCAAAGATACTTTCGTCTATTGCGATCTCCCCCAAAATACTCCAAACTCTCGTATCAATTTTAATTAGTTTCAGCCTCCGAGCCCGCGTAATTCGGCAAATTTCTTTATTATTGCCTTTCTTGCCCACAGCTCGCGAGCAAAAAATTTGAGGAATTTATTCATTGTAATGAAATAAAACGGGATGGGCCACGGGGTCAGTCCTTTGTTATAAGGTTGTTGCCCAAATAATGATAACAGAAGTATTTATTATAATGTATTCTCGAAATCTAAAGTTCGAAGCATTATAAATGATGAATTTATGATTCTGTTGCGCATCAAAAGCAATCGACGCGCGTAACTGTAATCAATAGATACGAAACATTTCAATGATTCGGAATTTTCTATTGATCTCACCATCGTTATTATTGTATGACTGGCATGCAGAACGATGTTGTTTGTTTCTGTACGATAGTGAACTGCGACGAGAGGATCATTCATTTAATGAAATCACCGACTCGCGACAAGCATACGAGTACATAATTTTTCATACTTTGGTTACCAACTAGTTACTGCACAAACAACCCGATTAAATACTCTGACATAGCCTATGTATATTTACAGATTAATGGCGTCATGGATAATTGATTTATGCGCAGATTTATTATTGGATCAGCGTTATCAGTGGTTAATGTGTTACAAATTATCAATAAAATGTCATCGACATTACTAAACATGATCGTGCGTTTGTTGATTGTATTTGTGAAATCGATAAAATTTAATAACTCAAATAATTTTATAGTTTGTTCCCTACTACCTAGAGCTCTCGCCTACTATGAGGAAAATACCACCCACATTACTGACAAACTATTTAAGAAAGGAGTTTAATAGTTTTAACAACTTTTTCACGGAAATTAAAAGAACATATATTTTATTAATTCGGAAGTAATACGGGAAAACGGGCGAATTTATTTAATGATGATGATATCATCCACAAAAACAGTAGGTTACGTGTTTAAGTTAAAAATACATGGAACAGGTGAAACCGACCATCTTGTTTAGCTCCACAAATGTGAAACATCTGCTACTTCAAATAGCTTCAAACTATCTAATGATTGCAATTGTCGTTTTTCTTTTAATTCGTTCAGTCTTGTTGCTTGCCCCCTAAGATACAGGCTTTTTATTTTTTTGTTCCGGGGTGAAAAATCCTCATGGACGTCTGCCGCCCTGGGACGGACGACGGGGTCTGTCAGACTCTTACTGACTAAAAACCACCCCGGTGTCTGTCCTCTCACGTGCGCGCGACGCCGTGGGTGTCCAGAGGCTTCCGCGGCCCCACACTCTCGTGCTTTCCCGGTCTGTCCGGGCCTCGTCTCCAGCACGGGGTAGTGAGGTGTTTAACTACTAGACCTAGACTACTAGAGGACAGGGTTCAACCTATTGTAATGCAGTATTAACGTACACAAAAATTGACAAATGTTTTTAAGTCCCAATAAATATTTGGATTTGTTATATTTAAATCCATCATAGCTTACATTTATTCGGGAGAGACAGGTAGACTTTGAGCAACTTTCCTTTTTGTTCAAACGCGTAAACATTTCTCTATTGTTGCGTTTTCTTTTCTAAGGAAATGCTTTTTCACATGGCATTCTAGGGCAACTTTCTTGCGCAACTCGCATTTCAATGCTTGGAACTATTCTGTGCTGCCATTGTGTGCGCTGGATAGACATCACAGTGATTTCAATAGTAAGTAATCTCACAGCGATCTGCTGAGAAAAATAGACGAATGCTAACAGGCGATATATTTCAGAAACAATGATTTTATATATCTACTAGCGGACCCGGCAGACGTTGTCCTGCATATGATATTTCAAGCGATTAGGGTGTTAAAAAGTATGAAAGGAAAGATCAATAATATTATTATTATTCTTCATTTTGAAGTAACATCAATTTTTCGAAAACAATTCGTTATAATCAATATTTGCACAAAAACACTTGTTAAGATGCGACGAATGTTTTACAATAACCGCTGAAACTTTCAAGTTTTGCAGCAAATGCGGTCACAATTTGAGCCGAATAATACAAATTAGTAGGGAATAAAAAAATCGAGTGAAGCAACTACTTGTTAAAACGGAAATACATCTCAACAATGTCACCATCATCTTCTGAGGGAATAACATTTTTAGAGCTTAATTTAACTGCCGAAGAACTAAACGATTTGAATGAGGTAAAAAAAAGTCAGGAGCGCAACATCGGTAATATTCTGGTTCAGCCAGACTTGTCCGAGTCACCGAGGCCTCTCGCCACGCCGTCAAGTTCGGCGAGCCAAGTCAAGACATCATCAGCAATCCGGGTTCGCCTGTGATTAATTATGATTAATTACTATATGTTGCCAGAGTGATTAATATAGTCTAGGTATAATAAAAAAAATTAAATTGAATCAAATTTGAAAAAAAAAAAGATAAATAACCTAAATACCGACTACAGCTCCATCTGCCGAATTGTTTTTTTGTGAATGTAAGTTTTCCAGGCCCCCACTTGAATGCATATACAAAAAATCATTCAAATCGATCCAGCCGTAAGGGATAAATAACATAGATACCGACTGCCGTTGCCATCTGCCGGGCTGATTTGTGAATCTAAATCATCCCGGGCATCACCCAAATGCAAACGAAAAGAAATCATTCAAATCAGTCCAGCCGTTTACTTGCAGTAGGTATAGATTTCGTTGCGGGACCCAAGACAGTTGAATCGTTTCTCCGGGACTCGTCGAGCTTCATTGCTCGGCGTTTTTCTGGCGGTCTCCACTGTTGATTCTGGCTTTCAGGAGTTGCGGTGGGTTGGGAACAGTGTGGCGGGTTTTGTCCCAAAAAAAAACGTAGGTACCTAAAACCCTAAAAAACCAACCTAACCCTAAATAACCTAGATACCGACTGCACCGCCATCTGCCGGGCTGATTTGGAAATGTAAATTTTCCAGACCCCCACTTGAATATATAAACAAATATTTCTTCAAATCAGTTCAGCCGTTAAGGATAAATAACCTAGACACCGACTGCAGCGTCATCTGCCGGGCTGATTTGTGAATCTAAACCATCCATGGCGTCACCCAAATGCAAACAAAAAAAAAAAATCTTTCAAATCAGTCCAGCCGTTTAGGTGCAGTAGGTATAGATAAATAACCTAGTTAACAGTTGCAGCTCCATCTGCAGGGCTGATTTGTGAATGTTAATTTTCCAGGCCCCCATTTGAATGTAAAAACAAAAATTCATTTAAATCAGTTTAGCCGTTTAGGATAAATTAATAACCTAGACACTGACTGCAGCGCCATCTGCTGGACTGATTTGTGAATCTAAACAATCCAGGGCGTCACATAAACGCATAAAAAATTCATTCAAATTGGACCAGCGCTTTAGGAGGACTTCAGTGGCGTACACACGTACAGCAGATTAAGGAATATACCCACGGAAAGCATTGTCATCTACATTTTGTAACAAAGATATCACACCTCTCTCTACCCCTAGAGCTCTTGTTTCTCTCTCTCTTGAAGTTAAATAAAAAATTTAAAATATTTATTTATTTCTATTATTTTTTTTTCTCTTTCAATTCTTAAGTACAATTTTAGTTAAATAAAAAAAAATTAAAATATTTATTTATTTTAATTTTTTTCCCCTTTCAGTTCTTATGTACAATTTACTTTTTAAAAAAAAACTATAAACTTGTCTAAAGACAAAAAAAAAAACAGCTGAGTCTGCCTGGGTTTGAACCCGGGAACACCAGGCACCGCAAGTAGAACCATACCACTATTGACTACGCCACAGCGCCAATGTCAAGCCTTGCGAAATTAGCACCCATATTATGCGTGAAATATTGCGAAAGAGAAAACTCGAAAACATGCGCTTCCGCAGGCATAAGACTGAGCTAGATTGGTTTCTCGTCCCCGAAAACCCCCACATATCAAATTTTAGCGAAATCGTTAGGACCGTTTCCGAAATCACGTGCTTTTTCAAGCAATCAGCGCCATCTGCCGGGCTGATTTGTGAATCTAAACCATCCAGGGCGGCACTCAAACGCATACAGAAAAAATCATTGAAATCGGTCAAGCCGTTTAGGAGGAGTTCAATGACATACACACGTACAGCAGAATTATATATATAAAGATTGCAGTTTCAACTGGAGTACAAGGATCTAAAAGACTAGCTACTGCTCGCGACTTCGTCCATGTGAAATATTTCTTTCAATTTTCTCTGCTCGTAACGGTCCGTAGCGTTATGTTAAATAGCCTTCCTTCAACATTCTTCATCATTCATGGGTTATCAAATGCCAAAATATTTTTGAATACTTGACTGGTTACTTTCGGAGGTTAACCAACCCTTCAGCTTTTTTGGTATATATTCTAAAGCCTTAGACAAAGACTTCGCTTTGATCTAATTTATTCTATATAATAACCTGATCAACTTCCTCACATGCTCGCATGTAGTTATGCAAATTATGTTTGTAATTCACGCCGGCACGGAATATCATTACAAACAAGGGCAACATACAGTAACATGGTAAAGTACACATTCTTATTTGAAGAGACCGTCGCGCGTCGGTTTTATCAGTCGACGAGTTTACGCTCTCCAAGAAATTGAACTTGACTCGTGTACCGGGCAACTTTGTGTGTTGAAAATGACTTTTCCGAATAGAGACACTCGTAAAGCGGACACCCAACGTCCGTAAATATTATCTGTAGAGCTGATAGGAGCAATTCATTCTCAAGAAACAGTTTCGAACGTCTCCTACAAAATGAGTTAAGGGCGAAGTGGTTTTGCGCAAACTGTCGAAAAGTGCTTCGGTGTAACCACCATGTTAGAGTAGGTTGTCCTTACCATCGTTTGCTTTTAATATAATATACATACTCCTCACCCGATTATGTGACACGTGTGACCTTCTATTTGGATAAAATTTTCAAACGCTTGTGGCAGTTACTTTTCCACAACACAGTTTAAAGCTTTAAACCCTTCACGATATTGGCACGTTAGTTGAACAAGTTCTAAGATACTTTGCAGCGCTCCAGTAGTAGGGGAGGGAGAAAATACAATTGAATCTATTGATTTGGAAATAAAAGAATATGCATAACTTGCTCTAGCCGGGTTTGCTCCTTAAGTGGCGTTGCATTATGCCGTTAGTGACATTAAATTATTCTTGTGGATGGTGTTCTAAACCGTTTAGTGGTCTTTGTTCGTGAGCATACAGAAAAGATATTTTATTGTGTACTCAAATATGCGCATAATTTTTGCTAAGCACTGCTATATCAATGGCTATAATATCCGATTGCTTATCGATTGCAAACTGCTTTGATTCGATGCAATGCAGCAGTGATATACTCACGTTTTATGTGTGATATGGTATCGGGGACATAAACGATATCCAGCCAATTGGACTGAAACGAATTGGATCGCCCTCAATTTGTCATCGTAGTACAATTCGCTTCCGCTGCATTTTGTTTCGTCGTTTCATCCCGACGATTAGTGTTTTTCATTTTCCATTCAGAGCTGAAGGTATACTTATGTAACACACCGCATGTACAATTTTATTCATCGTGACCTAAAAGGCTTCCCCAAAGTTTAACAAGGCCGTCGGTTTCCGAAGCAAAGTTTATATAAAACGAGAAACTGTCAGTCGTTCTGTTACAACATTTATATGTAGTCAACTTTCGACATGAATTTTCTTTTACTGTGACCTTGTTTTAAAACTTTATGCTATGCGGTAATAAAACGTTTTTATTTTATGTTTACGAGTAAGCAAACTCTGGTTCATAGGATGGAACGGTCCGATCTGGCTGACAAATTTTATTGATCTACATTCGTACATGGCCATCTCAATATTGATTCCTTCTTACTTATAAAATTTTATGACTGTAATTTCAATTTTATGGAGCGTGAACCATTAATATTATCACTTTATAATTCCCCATGGACCCGTTTGCGAATGCGATTAAAATAACGGTTTAAAAGTCAGATTTGTTTAGCTCACATGAAATTATTTATAATCATTCAATAAAATTATGTTTCTTAAAATATTCATCTCTCGATCCCTGTATATCGTATGTTTTGCGGAGCCAATGAATATAAGCGAATGAAATGGCGTTCACGTGGAAAAGGCGGCGCACTGTGAAGGCTTTGTCAACCGCTCACTCAGATATAATTACATATTGAGATTTGAACACGCCCCTTTCAGCTTTCGTTACGCATTCATCAAACTTACCAGTAAACGTCATAATCACAGTTTACAGAGGATATTAAGATCAATGTAGTTGGCAGCGTTACCGTTCGCAGTGTGATATTATAAGTACTTAGATGCTGCTGCCCATTCGTCTTCCAGATATAATCCCTACTGGCTCTTACGTCAGTCGCGGTAAGTGACGGGTGGTCTGTTCGGCGAGACCACACGGTAATGTTACTTTATACGGGTTAGTTTATCATTTATGAGCGTTCGTCTGGTGTCGGAGCGGCGCCGCTCCGTCTCTCAGTGTCGTACGAACGGTTTCGGAGTTCTTCGGAGCACTATCATCGGTAACGCCTCGTCTCGCCCTATTTCTCAGGAACAAGCAAACGTGACCGTTATCAGTTCAAGAGTCCTGGAAACAAACCAGAAAAGTCTCTCAACTTTTTTGGTTCTGTTCCAGGCCAGTGATATCAAAGGAAAATATGCCATGTTATTTATTATATGAATTTAGGAGCATATATAAAGATCCACTTAGGTGTACATTGGGAATAGTTGTTTACTGGTTGGTGGTGACCGACTTACAGTGTTTTGTACAGAGATAAATCTTATAAAGAAAATATTTAGTTGCCTAACTTCTTACCACTATAGTTGCCACCGTAATCAATACGATTCTGAACGTTGAAACCGCACAGCCACCGCGCAGCGGGCTGGATAAACAAAGGAGTGCATTCAACACAATATGTATGCTTAAATATTTCCGTCTGCCATAACACCGTGGCATTTCCACTGTAATTTATAGCTTTTAATGCTATTTTACATTCCGTATGACTAACAGTACTAGACTTACACCCAGGTTATATTTGTCATCAGCCTTCAAACGATTATGCCAATTTACCATTACTGTTTACGTTTTGTGTGGGTGCATGTTTAACTAGGGTTCTGAATTAATTTTATAAAAGTTAGTATGTGTATTTCCTGTCCCAGTTATAGTGCACTGCATTATTAATTTAATACCTCGCGGGGTCGCACGCGTGTCGTGTTTTTGGTACGTTAAAAGGTCATACGGCGTGAATAAATAATATAATAAATACTTACGTCGCTACGATGCCTTTGTCTTCCTTTATGGAGCAGCTTATTTCTGTTGTGAAAATCGTTTCCTTCGTCATTCGGCTAAGGAGAACATCCCATTTCTATGGGTGTAAACAAAACAATGCGTTTCACGTGCTACGAGTGTTTAGCAATATATCATTCCTAAATCAAGAGTACAGATGAACAAATCAAACATTACTTCATGGATCTGGATTTCAAAATACCTTTCAGCTTCATTGCTTACCTCACCGAGTTTAATCTTATTGGCACAACCAACGTCAGGGTTGGTGACGTCATCGGTTTAAAGTGCCGAATTAAGTCGAGAGTCGATTCAGAATATTTGTACGAAGAGAGAGAGAGAGATACTCTAAAAATGTGAGATACTCTTCTGCGAGTTGCGTTTCATTAAACTCTCTTGCCCTCATGAGAGGTTCTGGGCCCAAACGTCGTATGATTTATTTGTCATCTGATTGGCAGTTATTTATACGACGTGAAGGCGTTTCTCCGGAGCCTCAGGCATCGTATTAATGAAGCGCTGATAAGAAAAAGAAACCACTGAAATGTGGCTACTGGTCGCTTAGTCATCCGATTTAATCCGGTATTGCATATTACTCTATCATGCGATATTTCCGCATTTCAAATAATATTATATGGGTTGAAATGTATTGAATGAGTCTGCCTAAACGGTTACGTCTACATTCCGAAAGCAAAGGTGTGTACACCTACACTCACGTTCTGCCAGTTACGCTATAAGCCCCGTAATAGGGGCCTATTGCTATAAACCGAACATAAATCCAGACATTGAGCTGCTACTAATAATTAGCTAACGAATTAACCCTAAAACACTTTATCCTGTTCGATGATCGAACACAGAATCTTAGCTTAGCAGTCGTGTTCTGCGTCTGTCTATGGTTTGTTTCAAATAATCCGATTAAAATGTAAACAAATGTGTCGAAAAACGTACCAATTTGTAATGCCATTTATGGATGTTTGTGTTTTGATTTGATTATTTGAACTCCCAAAATTCTTATTTTAAATCACAGTAGGGCTGGTTTTACTAGACTAATAAACCTTTTATTCGTCGATTAAAGACGGAATGAAACGTTTGAGAGTTCGTATGGAAAAACTGTCGTTGTTTTTTTTTTTAAAATAAATCTTATTCTAAGTTCAAAACGTTGGTGGAATTCCCCCTGAATGATATTATTCATTTAACAATTGAGGTGAATTTCAATTTTCTTCGATTTTTTTTCTATATACTAAAGTTATTCAAACAGCAATTTTTGGAGAAAGTGCTTGGATATAAATTTGAAACCTTAGTACAGAATAATGTGTTAATAATTCCATTTAATGAGTGATTGCGTAAGAAATTAACATGAACAGGGTTTGTTTACACTTAAAACAGAATCAGATACTTTAGGAACAAACTATAGTTCAATGAGTACCAGTAATAAATACTGTTAACATTTTGTAGGTTTTCATTAATCTTTTATTTTGTTCCACAGGTCGACTGCCCGTTCATTGTATGTATGACCTACGCCTTCCATACTCCAGACAAACTATGTTTCATCCTTGACCTGATGAACGGCGGAGACCTGCATTATCATCTGTCACAACATGGCGTCTTTAACGAGGCCGAAATGAAGTTCTATGCTGCTGAAGTTATATTAGGTATGTAATTTGAAAATACATATTAACATAATATATCCAGACATGTCCTAGAGCTAAAAAAAGGACACTTGTGGCCTCTACCAAACCGCACTGGGCTCGCACGGTGGATTATGGCTCACTCCCTCTTACCGAGAGATGGCCTATATAGAAGCGGTGGGAGCATTACAGGGTGGTTATGCATTTGGAGGTTACAATTGAGCACTAAATTTTTAGGACATTCCATATTTTTCTACCCTCTCGACCTCTTCCTTCATTCATTGAATACCATATACAATGTTTATGAATAGTTCTTGCCATTGTACAATCCTAATCCACATCTGTTATTTTTCCAATGTTATAATCGGATCAACGTATGACCCATTTTTCCAATACCGTTGCTCTAAATAGGGTGAAAATATCTCCACCGGTTCAGTCCCCTATAAAGAATGCACATAACACCTACCGCATGTCAGATGGTTAATGGGACAAACTTTCGACTCAATGGCATGAAGATGCTGGACTCGTCCACCATATCCTTTTCAACAAGAATTGTTGTTTGTCAACTTAAACAGAGAGAAGCGGAAAGACAGTTGGAGGACTTTGCCCTGCAGTGCAACAACATAGACTTCTAAGTTCAGTGTTGTTGTTTGGTTTCCGCATTTAGTGCGTGGGCCATGGCGACCGTCGTTGTTTATTCCAACCATTCTTTCTTCCATCTGAATTTGATTACGTCCTCAATTTTTGGAGATAGTGGAGCATGGCAGGCTATTAATAATAATAGTAAACAATAGGGTAGTTGACTAAAAAAAACTAATTAGTCCGTCAGTCTGATTTTCAAAAAACTAGACACATATTTTTTATTTTTTCATATAAACAAAAAATGAAGACTATACAGTGAGTTGAAAACTCGTGTGACGTCACTCCTTGCTACACTTTTTAGCAACGAGTGACGTCACCAGCCACCACTCCTGATCTTTGAAGTCTTTTATATTTTATTTATTTAATAAAACAAAATATAAGTATCCTATATTTTCTTATAATCTGAATGACGGACTTAATAGAATCAATTTTTTTTACCCAGGAAACATCTCTATTATCACTTCATACGGAGATCCAATTAAGCCGTTGTTCCCGGTTGCCATACGAACATCTAATGGCAGTCGTTCCGGGTTGTTTTAGCCCCCGTAAGTCCATCAATTGGTCTAACTGCAATGCTTCGATATTACCTTCCGGTTGTAGAGGTCAGACGGCAATCGCGTCCCGGAATATAACGAAGTTTAGCCAAAATCAGCAGTTAGACAGGTAAACCGGACCCCAGACTCCAAAGCTGAAAAAGCTTCGGATGTGACTGGGATTAAAGCTGAGATGATGATGATGGAGATTCATTGCGAGTTTTAAGAATAAATGTTGATGGCCATAAGCGTAGCGAAAGACCAACGAAACGATGGATGGAATGTGTGAATATAGCTTCAAAGACATCATCTCGATGAATACCGAAATGACGTCTTCGAGTAAAGTATAGAAGTAGAATATAAAAAATAGAAGTATTTAAGAAAAAGACACGTTGCGGAGACCCCAAATAAATTGGGATATATATACAATATGTAAAGAAAACCCTGTCCGACCCGTAAGGATAATAAAGGTTAGGTAAACACTTGACCAAATATAATATATAATTTTACATAATCATCATAGTAACAATACTAATAAATTTTGAAATAATCCTTTTTTCCCGAGAATTAATTCCAATTTTCCCAAAATTTGGTAATTTTTAAAAAAGTGACAACACCGGTATTATTATAAGCGAATAGCGACGCGACCACGTCACAGGTGCCGCGTGCCCTGCCCCCCGCCGCCCGCGGAATGGGTTACTTACCACACATGTATTAAGTTACCTCTTTTTGCTAAATAATATTTATTTTTTAGGGGGATTTTTTTTTAAGTTTAGTCCGGCTTTGTGGGCATTAGTAGAATCAGTTATCGATACCTAACAATACCTTCACGGATCGGACAGGGTTTTCTTTACATATTGTATATAATTCCTGTGAATGGTGATATTGTAGATTCAGTTGCGAAACATTACATTATCCGAAGGCCACGCAACTGTACCCAGCCAAAACTCCTTGTTAATACTGTTATTGCAATCGTATATCTACATGAGTCATTATATACATACAAGCACCTATAAATAATCTCTGCAGTATTATTTTAGAAGTAGCTTATTGTAATTATAAATTGACGTAAAGAGGTAAATGATGTAGTGTAGTCAAGGTAAATGACGTAAATACGTATTGTTTTTATTGACGTATTTTAATCAGTTGATTATTATACTGCATGATGAGTGATGAATAATTGTAAATAAAAAAAAAACACCTGATTAAAATACGTCAATATACCCATATACATATTTGTATTTTCTAGAATCCGTTTTTGTGTATGTTTAATATAATAACTACATGTATCAAATTGATAATTAACTGTCTAGCATTATAAAGGCGTACATAATCTAGCTGTGATGTGACACACATGACAGGGCTCTTCACAACGAGAGGTTCAAATATCACATGCTTCGAAGCTTTGGTTCTGTGAAGTGATGATTTTCTCTTCACCATTTCGAGAACAGTGATGATGTAATAATTTACACAAATTAAAGCGCCTGACTGAGTTCGACAACTTGTTGCACGGCTGTTACTACTGGGCCACCATCTCTCTCTCTCTCTCTCTCTCTCTCTCTCTCTCTCTCTCTCTCTCTCTCTCTCTTTTTCTCCCTCTCTTCTCTCAAGGTGTAGTTTGCGGATTGTTTCTGTGTGCCTAATGCGAGTATTTTTTACGTTAAAACGCGATGGACACGTTTATAAAGTTCGGCTCTCTAATTGGATCGTTGCAACGGCGACCTTGTAGCGGCTCAATCAAAGCGCCGAACGTCATAAAAGTGTCGAACGCGTTAACGTAAACTAAACTCGCACTAGGCCCTCTCATAATGTGTACTACGGTTTGGGTCGGCCAACCAATTTATTTCACCAAACATACATATAGTCCATTTGCTAAAAATAAACTTGGCTGCGTAAACAACATTACAAACCTAAATTACCGACAGCCATGACGTTTAACATATTAAAAATTTTTCTTTCCTAAGGTTTGGAACACATGCACAAGCGTCATATAGTCTACAGAGATCTGAAGCCGGCGAACATCCTCCTTGATGAACATGGACACGTCAGAATATCAGATCTCGGACTAGCCTGCGACTTCTCCAAAAAGAAACCACACGCTAGTGTGTAAGTATTCTTATTTTAAATCTGTATTTCGTAGTGAAGAAAAGTCCACCATTTTTATTCATAAACTAGCTAACTACCTAGACCTACTAGCTAACTAGAAGTCTCTGTGCGAAGAGAGGGATGATGCAGCATCTCTCTCTCTCGCTCAGCTGCCTCCTGTGCTGACATTTTTTTTTTCTTGGGGCAAAACCCGCCACACATTTCCCACCCACTGCAACTCCTCCTCAACGAGTCCCGGAGAAACGATTCAATGTCTTGGGCCCCGCAACGAAATTAATCAGAAAACAATAGCAGAGGAGTGAGAAAAAAAATAATTTTTTCTACTTCCCTCCATAACAAGCAGGAGACAGAACAGAACTAGGCCAATCGGCACAAAGGGACTTTATTGCAACTGGGAGAAGCCCAGATTTCCAAGCACCATGGAATAAAATTTGATTAAGTTAATGGGTCCTAAGTAGGTATGTGCTGTTACAATTGATTCCAATAATAGGTATGACAAAAGCGCCTGAACGCACGGAAATTGGTTCTAGTTTCTACAAGGTCCGTATAATAAATGACTCCGGATGTAACTTGTACACTATCTAACATAATATTGCGTTCATTCTGCCAAAGAATACACTCCCACAAGATGTGATGTGCGGACTGTTCAAATTCACAGTTCGATGTAGAACATTGACACAAAGGCGAAGGAACAAGTTTAAAAGAATACAGTTCAGCCTGTGCTGACATGACACCCTCGCAAAAGGAGGCAACCCTGTCGTAAGCGCTGCCACTCGACTATCAATTAAACGACAGCAAGGAGCGGTACCTCGCTCCCGCCTATTGTCATGATGAGGTCTTCACAGCAGCCCTGCCTAAGCTATACACTCCACCAATGTGTGCTGCGCCAGATACTCCAGGCAAGCAAGCCGCACCGTGGTGACACAGCTGTGTCTGTATACGAGTACCTGCGTCAGCCGAAAATTACGGGTGGCATGTGAACCATTCGATCCCCTGCACCATGATGAATCCTACTTACTGCTGCTATAGGTAATGGCCAATCGCCCAAAGCCTGATCCTTGATCGACCTGAGGGGTAATTCTACTAATTTTAAGAACGTGATCTCAGTCTCAATCCCTCAAATATTACTTCAAATTTCCCTAAAATTTGACAAGTTTTTGACATTTGTTTGCCGCCGAGATGAGACTGAGACTAGATTTTGAACGTTATACCTAAGCTACGGGAATTGGCCTTCCGTGTGGCTAACATGAGTTTTCATTACGAAGACTCGATCATCGATATCGACCGCGTTTGGCTCATCGATTGAACCGCTTCAAGGTTGTAAGAAATCTCAACCAATGAGAGCGCCAAATGCGGTTGATACGTATGATCGAAACTCGTAATGAAAACTCATGGCAGCCACTGTCACTGGTTATTACTTTCCACACTACAAGCCCTTGTTACCATGTATTCCCATGATTCTAGAGTTTATACGAAACAAAATCATCTTCTCTATTCTCTCTAGAATCTTAAACAGAATTCATGATAATATTTAGCATCTCGATTTTTTTTACATATTACAAACTAGTGGTTGCCTGCAATCCCGCCTGATGGTAAACAGTGATGCAATCGTTAATGGTAAAGCGCGCTAGTTTATCAAGAGCCTATTCATTCACTCTAGCCTTGAAGACACTTAAATTATTGTAGTTAGCAGGAAACACCGCCGCTGGCAAAATGTTCAAGTAGGTTCCTCTATGTTCGCCGTATAAAAGACGAGGCATAACGCTTCGTCCGGATCGTAGTGGTGTCAACAACGTACGTCTCTACCGAATCCAAAGTCGGCAGGTGGCATTTTGCAGCACCAGCCCAAATGTGGCTACAGCACCTACTCCACATACGAACGGACCTGTGCTTTGTATAAACATTAGAAGCTGCCCGACCTTTGCAATAATGCTAAGTTTCCTGGCAGCCACCATACCATGCGTCATCTGTCCCGCTTTGGGCGGAGCGGGAGGGTCTTTCAGACTTTTGCTGACTAAAACCCACCCGTGTTCCTTCAAATGCCTCTGCCAGGGCCACGCCATATCTTTCGAGTAACTCACGGCCCAAACATGATATCGTTTATACTAAGGTATACGGTAGATATCCTGCCAAGGTCGTAATATTATTGAATAGTCGCTAAGGCTTTGACTATTTAATAATAGTCGCTAAGGCTTTGACTATTCAATAATAGTCTAAGCTAAGGCTTAGACTATTCAATAATACATATTGTTATTAATTTAAACAAGACCCTCGTGACCGCTGCATAATATCGATACGAAGTAATTGAGGATAATATTACTATTTATAGGCATCATAACGACCGTAATGTGCTTGTTTAGGAATCAATTGACGTAATGCACTATGCTAATGGTTTTAATTGAACCTCTACATACACTGACCGCTCTTATGCAATCTTATCATAATTATTCGAATTGCCTTGACTGTAATTAAATGCGTTGTTATAAATTAGTTTGTTGTGTGTTTTCTTCTAGTGGACCATTATACGTAAATTAATTGTTTATAAACCCTGAATGTTCTTTGCAGAAAAATAGAAGAGTTCAATATTTTTTTCTCTTCGTATTGCTAGGATGACTAACGTAATTTTTTGCCATTTTCGCCAATTCCACGGCGGCAGTGGCAGCGCTGATGTCACCTTGACTTATTTTTTGGACACAAAGGGCAAGATAGGAAGTGGAACATGAGACAACTCCATAATCACGTCCTACTGCCGTTTTGTCATTGTAGGTAGTAAGTAGGAAGAGTATAGTAGAGAGAGATTAATAAGATTGAGTGTTGTTAATGACTGTTTCGAGCAGTAATTATAATAATGCCTTATTGAAAAATTTATTCCCTTCATTTTTCTCACGTGGCAGAGAGTTAGTGTTATTTATTAATATCAAAATAGGGTATGTAACGCCATCTAGTTAGAAACATGTGAGACTTTTTGTAATCCATACAAATATTATATATGCGAAAGTAACTCTGTCTGTCTGTCTGCCTGTTAAGCTTTCCCGCTTAAACCTCTCAACCGATTTTGATGAAATTTGGCACAGACAATCTTTAGACCCTGAGAAAGGACGTAGGCTACTTTTTATTGAAAAATTTTATATTCCAGAGGAAAAACCAAAAAGCGCGATATAACCGAATTCCACGCGGGCGAAGCCGCGGGCGGAAAGCTAGTAATTTACAAAAGTAAATAAAACTAATAAATGTCAGTCGTAAGTCAATCGTCAACTCGTTTTTTTTTTTCTTTATGCACATTTAGAATAGAATACTCATAATTATGTACACTATATAAATTACAGAGCATAAGTAGATATGAAGATTTTAAAAACGAGTGACACAATGGACGGTCTTATGGCTAAGAGCGATCTTTTAGAGTTCTATTTATCTTAATTATTGTTTTGAAATTAAATTAAATTGTTTAGTCTGTAAATAGGTTATCGTAATTACTTTTACACGTCATATATGTATAGCTAACATAAATAAGCTAGATGAGGCCGAAACACTCACGAGATCAAGCTCTTTTAAAGTCCGAAGGTCTTTTAATCCTGGTCAGGTAAATATCGTGTTCTTACATTGAAGTGTGAAATGGTTCTTTGAGGAAGTACAAAAGTTTGTGTGGGCCAGGTCTGTTAGTGCAAGCATTTGTTATTAACCAACGATGTCTACGCCGCTTGGGCAAAATGGCGTGGGGTGACAGGTGTCATTTGTGACCCCAAAATGCCGGTTAAGCTTAAGGGACAGGCCATCATTAGACCTGTTCTTCTGTATGGCAGTGAGGCGTGGCCTGTGCTTGAGCGACACAAGCAGCAGCTGCGTGTCACGGAGATGAATATTCTGCGGTAGATGTATGGAGTTACGCGGAAAGACCGCATCAGGAACTCCCGCATCCGTTGCAGTCTTCGTGTCCTTGACATAGCAGACACACTGCAAGAGGGTCGCCTACGCTGGTAAGGTCATGTTTTACGGAAACGTGGGTAACAAATGTCTTGCCATGGCGCCTCCTCCGGGTCGGAACAAGCGAGGTAGACCAAAGAAGTGCTGGCTTGACGTTGTAAGAGATGACATGCGTGCCAACAATCTCACGCCACGGGATGCCAGAGATCGTGCGAAATAGAGGCGTATACATATACAGGCATGTATGTAGGAAAGCAGACCCCAGGCTCCAAGCCGCGGATGTAACCGAGATTATACGCTGAGATAATGATGATGATGATGATCTACTATAATCTACAATAGTCTTTTATAGCTGGTTTAGTTAGAACTTGCTAAACAGTGCAGTAAACTTATTGTTTGACCTAAAAGGTCTCATATTTTCCTCTTCCGCGTTTTTTTTTTTATCAGTATTATACTGAGGGACTCCCACAAACCCAAGGATATTATTAATATCTGACGGAAAATTAAAAGAATAACTCAACACTTGTTTACCGAGCAGAAGCATCATTACACCTATGTTAAACCCACGCTATCTACTATAATCTACAATAGTTTATTATAGCTGAGAACCTGCTAAGTCTGCTTGCTGTATTGTTTGACCTAAAAGTTTTGCATCAAAAGTTTACTTATTTTCCTCTTCCGCGATTGTTTTATCAGTATTATACTGAGGGACTCCCACGAACCCAAAGATATTAATAATAAACGCAAAATTAAACAAAAGAATGAGGTGCTAAAATTAACACAATGTTGACTTGGCTAATAAATATTTGTGGTCACAAGTTTAAATAAATATAACGATTTCGTGGGCGTTTTCGGCTAAGTAATAATATAAATTATAAGCCGCGTGGTTCTATCGTTTAGGTTAAGCTATGCTTGCCACGGTTGCGCCGTAGATGGGTGACCTTATTTACATACTAAGACCGCTTTGTGCCTTTTTTCCAATGGAAAATCATTAAATGACCTCCCGCTTTGGGCGGAGCGGAAGGGGCTACGGTATCTTTTTCAAACAACCCACGGACCCCTTTGTGCCTCAATAGTGGATCGTTGAGTCCTTTGATGTTAAGCGCACTAGTTTATTAAGCCTATTCGTTTAAAATACTTAGGGAATAGGAAGGAAGACGGCAGTTGAGCGAGGTCATGATTGCATGACCTCGCTCAACTGCCGTCTCACACATCAACAACAAACAACAACATCATTAACTATAACATCATTGACATCACATCACAACATCATCATCATCATCATTAACATCATTTTTGATAACATCATTGGTTATGTTGTTGGGTTTAACATTGGTTAAACCCAACAGCATAACCAATGATGTTGCGCCAGAGGGAGATTTATCTGGAGACCCTCCACGACCAAACTACCGACACAATATTTGGCGCATCGTACCCGTCCACCGTATGGCTACTTACACCAAACATCATGCCGGAACACGACAAATCGCTTGGCGGCAAGACTTTGTCTGGTGGGTGGTAACTTCTGCCGGCAGCCGATATTATGGCCTACCACCGAGCTGGTTACCTGGTTTTTTTTTAATAACCGTATTGTTTACTTATTTCCAGGGGCACTCACGGCTACATGGCACCCGAAGTGCTCTCGAAAGGCACTGGCTACGATTCTTCCGCTGACTGGTTCAGCTTCGGCTGCATGCTCTACAAGCTTCTTAAGGGTCACTCACCATTCCGCCAACACAAAACTAAGGACAAACACGAGATCGACAGGATGACGCTTACCATGGTAAAACTCTACTCTTCTCATACATCACAAACATGCAATTTCTCTCCTCTCTCTCTCTAAAGTTTATACACCATTCCACATTGGCACTATTCTTTTTGCTAATTCATTACCATACTTTGCAAAAACTTCTTAATATTTTTAACCAGAGTGCTGACACATTTTTTTTTAATTACTGTTATATCAAGCAATCATTAATCAATTTTAGACATGACTCCATGATTTCCATAAATGCAAATGTACTTCATTCTAATACTTCATGCTAATATTTTTAAACTAGTTTAAAATATTCACGCTTTGGAACTTGCATATCCATAAGCAGTAATGCACATTTTCCTAACTTTAATGGGATTAGCTTACCTTTACAGAATACCAATCAATTGGTCATAATTTCTATGTTGAAAGTAAAAGATGGAATCATGTCTGCAATAGAATTACGATGTATTCCAGAATGTGGAGCTGCCGGAGTCGTTCAGTCCTAGTCTGAAGAGCTTGCTTGAAGGGCTGCTGCAGAGAGACATCAACAAACGACTCGGGTGCAAGGGAAGGGGGTATGTGTCGACCATCCATACTAATAATATCAATGTAAAAGTATCTTCGACGTAGATACTTTTACATTGACGCAGTAGTACCGACGAACCTAGTGAAGGTCGCGGGAAAACGCTGATGCGGGAGGCGCGGGACCGGTCGTCGCGGGGATCCTTGGGGAAGCCTATTTCCAGCAGTAGTCTTTCCAACTGAAAATCGTTTCAGCCGAAAGACTCCACTGCTGGACTGCTTAGGACATAGGAGGATGCAAGCTTGACACGTCTTGATATGGATGAAATTTGGCATAAAGATGTTTTATAACCAGGACTAATGCATAGGATACTTTTTATCTCGATTTTCCGCCAGGATCGAATTTTATGCGGGTAAAACCGCAGGGCGCTGCTAATACTATACTGTTTTGCAATATTGTACTACCTGTAATATTTATCTGAGTCATATATCTGGAATTCAATTCCGGTTCACCTTTTCTCTGACGCACTTATATCTTTCCTAGAATCCAATCAATCTGTATTTAACTAAGATACGTATTTCGTAGGAAGGAAAAAGTTATTTGTTTACCAATGACGAACGATGAGACAGTACCGTTATTTTATTTATTTTACCATTTATGTGTACAAAGCTTGGGACTGGGCTGCTCGCTCTGCTAAGCAATGTCATTAAGCAATATGCGTAATTATACTACAACTAGCTTTCCGCCCGCGGCTTCGCCCGCGTGGAATTCGGTTATATCGCGCTTTTTAGATTGCCCTCGGGAATAACACTAATTAAATGACGATTGATAAGTTTTCGACCGGAGACGAAAAATGATTACATTACTAAAATGGCTATTAAAAAATAAGGGTTGATCGTAGAAGGGTGAAAATTTAGTATTGTATGTATTTTTGTATATTGTATCATAAAAAAATGGAAACTAAAAATTTTGTCTAAAAAATTAAAAAAGAAAATTTAGGGGTGGACTACCCCTAACATTTAGGGGGATGAAAAATAGATGGTGGCTGATTCTCAGACGTACTCAATACGCTCACAAAATTTCATGAGAATCGGTCAAGCCGTTTCGGAGGAGTATGGGAACGAAAACTGTGACACGAGAATTTTATATACAATATGGAAAGAAAACCCTGTCCGATCCGTGAAGTTATCGTTAGGTATCGATAACTGATTCTACTAATGCCCACAAACACAGGCTAAACTTAAAAAAAAAAAATCCCCCCAAAAAAATAAATATTATTCCGCAAAAAGAGGTAAATTAAAACATGCGTCGCGGCCATCCAGGCGCGGGCGAAGAGGGGCAGGGCACGCGGCACGCGGTCGCATCGCTATTCGCTCAGAATTATACCGTCAAAAATAATGTTGTCACTTTTTAAAAATTACCAAATTTTGCGGAAGTTCGAATTAATTCGCGGGAAAAAAAGATAATTTCAAAATTCACTAGTATTGTTACTATGATGATTATGTAAAATTTCATATGTTATTTGGTCATGTGTTTACCTAACCTTTACTATCCTTACGGGTCGGACAGGGTTTTCTTAACATATTGTATAAGATTATGATATTTTAAACACTTTTTTTTTTTTTTTAAATCACGTAAATTATTGTAAACATTTTCATTTTTAATGTCTGGACTTGAAAAAAGATGATGGTTCCTGAGTTTGTTTCGGTTTTTCTTCTCAGAGGTAGTGAGTTAGGAAATGCCGGCTTCATCTAGTTTAAAAAAATATGACGTGTAAAAGTGATCAGTGACCCTTCTTGCATAACAAACGATTTCATTTCACATATCGACGCTTGAAAGGCAATCATATCTAAGCGACAAAAATTCGTAAATTGAGTTATATACACCATTCGAACCGCCAGATTTTTCTGAGTCGTTTGGTGTATACAGTATGTTAACTAACAGAGGGCGTTCCCGTTAACCCGAAATAGTATAGCATACATACATGCTAAAAAAAATATTTCCATTCGAAAACAAAATGTTTTAAAATTTTTTCCAACAAGAACATATTCAATAAAAATTTTAAATTGACATGTAAAAGAAACACACTGTATACGCGAACATGAAAGACGGCATCGTCGCAATTTATTTATACATGACGACTACTATTTTGATTTAAAACAGGAGGTTTCAAATTTATTTCCAATTAGAATTTTTTTTTATTCGGATTTTTTTATGCTTATTTTTCTATGCTGATATTTTTATTTTAATCTATTAATGATATATATTAACGAGTTTAAGGGAACGCCCTCTGTTATTTAACATACTGTATAACTCAATTTACGAATTTTTGTCGCTTAGATATGATTGCCTTTCAAGCGTCGATATGTAAACGGTCAAAAAATACAACAGAAAAAATAAACAGAAAACCATTTTTTAATAAAAATAGTTTTGTTTATTTAAGAACATCCAACATACCTGCAATAGGGTAATAGATCCTGCTTACCATCAGGCAGGATTGCGGTCAAGCGCTGGTTTATAATATGTAAAAAAAAAAAAAAGAAGATACAGAGATATAGACAGCATGTAAAAACGTAAATTGCACATTTAATACATAAAATCAAAACAATTCTAAAAACAAAACAAAAATTATTAGAATACACTAACATACATACAAATATTTGTAGATATTAGAAACCTAAAGTACCCCCGCCATATCATCAAAATTGACATTTATGAGTGACAAAAAGCTATGTTAAAAAATAATAATAAAAGTGTTATTGCATAAATTTGTACTTACTTTCTACTACTTACATTATTCATCAACAATTAACAACAATTGACAGCCTCCGTGGCGTAGCGGTAGCGGACGCCGCCGCTGCCTAAGGTGGCGCGGGTTCGATCCCCGCACAGTGCAAGTATGAATATTTGCACTGGTCTGGTCGTGCCTCGGAAACAACGTTAAGCCGTTGGTCCCGGTTGCCATATGAACATCTAGTGGCAGTCGTTACGGGTTGTTGGAGCCCTCAAAAGTCCAACAATTGGTTTAACTGCAATGGTTCGATGTCGCCTTCGGGTTGTGGAGGTCAGACGGCAGTCGCTTCACGGAAAATGTCGAAGTTTAGCCATATCAGCAGTTGGACTGGTAAAGCGGACCCCGGACTCCAAGCAGCTGAAAAGGCTTCGGATGCGACTGGGATTAACGCTGGGGATGATGATGACATTATTAATCAACTTTTTTTATATGGTAAATCATCAAATGACCGCTCCTGCTCTGGGAGGAACGGAAGGGTGTATCAGACTTTTACTGACGTAAGACCCACCTGTGTTTACTTCACTTGCCTGTACCCTGGCACTGCCCTGGCAGAATCATGTATTTACCTCAAGATATAAACCGCTGTTGTACAAAATTATAAACTAGTGCTTGACTGCAATTCCACCTGATGGTAAGCAGTGAAACAATCGTTGATGGTAAAGCGCGCTAGTTTATTAATACCCTTTTCACTCAAGAAGAGAAGGACGACGGCAGTTGAGCGAGGTGATGCAATGTTAAACCCAACAACACGACCAACGATGCCGCGCCAGAGGGAGATTGATCTGGAAACCCTCCACAACCAAACTCCCGGCACAACAACATTTGGCGCATCGTACGTGGCACACATCGCAACACAAGTGCTCAGACTCGTCCTCGGTACAGCTTCACCACACAACATTGAACTCAACGAATCGCTTGGCGGCCAGACCTTGTCTGGTGGGTGGTTACTTCTGCCGGTAGCGGATGTTATGGCCTACCACCGAGAAAACTGAAATTCTTGTAACTAAAGTTTTTTTTTCTCAATTCCAGTGCTGATGAAGTGAAAGAGCATGTGTTCTTCGCGGGCATTGACTGGCAACAGGTGTACCATCAGAAGTACACGCCGCCACTGATACCTCCGCGCGGCGAGGTCAACGCGGCAGACGCCTTCGATATCGGCAGCTTTGATGAGGAGGATACTAAGGGCATCAAGGTAACTATAAACATGGTATTTTGACTTTTATTTGACCTAGTGACTTTATGTCAAATGACAGGCTCCGTTGCGTAGCGGTAGCGAACGCCGCCACTAAGGAGGCGCGGGTTCGATCCCCGCGCAGTTCAAATATTTGTATGCATATGGATATGAATATTTGCACTGGTCTGGTCGTTCCTCGGAAAGAACGTTAAGCCCCAACGGCTTAACGTTCTTTCCGAGGAACGGTTCCGGTTGCCATACGAACATCTAATGGCAGTCGTTACGGGTTGTTGGAGCCTTCAAAAGTTCAACAATTGGTCTAGCTGCAATGCTGCAACGTGGAGGTCAGACGTTAGTCACTTCACAGAAAATATCGATGTTTAGCCAAAATCAGCAGTTAGTGGAACCCAGACTCCAAAGCTGAAAAAGCTTCGGATGCGACTAGGATAACGTTGAGATGATGATGGTGACTTTAAATAACTATAAAAATTTAACAGAGTTAGGAGGCCAATTCCCGTAAATAATTATAATCAAATCACAATCGATTTTAAAGGCTTATCAAAAATGTTTTCGACATATTTTTGACAGAATGAGGCCGTTTTTTTAAAGACTTAATTAACATATTATTCATTTAGGTACTGCTCAAATCTGACGATTTTTGATTTGGTTCCTATGGGATAGCTTCCAAACACAGATGAATTCGTCTAAACAGTAAAATGCTTTTGGCATGTTCCAGCTGACGGAAGCAGATCAGATGCAATACAAGGACTTCCCGCTGGTGATATCGGAGCGCTGGCAGTCTGAGGTTGCGGAAACTGTGTTCGAGACCATCAACCAGGAAGCTGACAAGATGGAGATGAAAAAGAAATCCAAGCAGAAACAGAAATTCGATGCTGATGAGAAAGGTTAGGACCAACACATCACAGTTAATCATTTTGAGAGATATTGCTAATCCAATGCTTTAAATGTTCGAAAGTTTTGTTCGTTCAACAACCATAATTATTATGGAACGAATTTTGTTGAACATTCAAAGCAATGCTATTGTTAGTATACAATATGTAAGGAAAACCCTGTCCTGTGTGTATAAGGATAATAAAGGTTAGGTAAACACATGACCAAATATACTATAAAAATTTACGTAATCATCATAGTAACAATACTAAAGAATTTTGAAATAATCTTTTTTCCCGCGAAATAATCCCAACTTCCCCGAAATTTTGTAATTTAAAAAAAAGTAACAATACCATTTTGACGGTATTATTATAAGAGATGCGACCACGCCTAAAGCCTAGAGCACAGGCGTAGAGTAGCCAGCCTTTCGGTGTTCTATAGGATGCATTTCGGGGAGTGTGCGAGGGAATTGCATGATTTAATTCCCCCATCTCCGTTCCACCAGCGGACGACCCGTCGTACGGCTGGTTTCCACCCTTATGTTGTTAACACCACTACGATCCGGACGAAGCGTTTCGCCTTCTCCTTTACCGCGTACATCTAGGGACTGGAACAATTTGCCAGCGGCGGTGTTTCCGTCGGACTACAATTTGAGTGTCTTCAAGGCTAGAGTGAATAGGCTCTTAATAAACTAGTGCGCTTTACCATCAACGATTGCGTCACTGCTTACCATCAGGCAGGATTGCGGTCAAGCGCTAGTTTATAATATGTAAAAAAAAAAAAAAAAACGTGCCCAGCTCCCCGTCGCCCGCGCATACATACAACATATTTAGTATTATAATAATACTGTTAGTATATGATTGTATTAGTTGTGACACGACTGTGTAGTCAGGAGGTCTGGAGACCTGTAACACAGGTTGTCCTAGTACAGGCTCCAGTTTCCACTACATCATTATATCTTGTATGCTTAATTTTGTCTTAAACTTATGTTTAATTATGCCGTGGAAAAAAATAAACGTTTATTATTATTATATTATATTTATTTTTTAGGGTTTTTTTTTTAAGTTTAGCCTGGCTTTGTGCATTAGTGAATTGTGGGCATTAGTAGAATCAGTTATCGATACCTAACAATACCTTCACGGATCGGACAGGGTTTTCTACAGTTTGTTCCACAGTTCTGTTTGCATTAAGACACTAATGTGTATCGGCATGAAAGTCAATTCAAATAGTTCTGCGCCCTTATTGCGTAACGCACGCTCGATCAAAAATAATCATTTAAATCATATGCTGTAAGGGGCGAAATAGATCTATATTAAATTAACAATGTATTTAAGGTATTAAATTAGATGAGGATTAATGCTGTATTGGTTAAAATCGCTTCGAAAATTAGCCAATATTTGTCGTAAAAGGTAAATGACAAAAAAAAATATATTGCGGGCTATGAGACAGGCATGGCCGCTGCCTCGAATTCTGCGGGCAGCGGGGCGGCGGCGGCGGCGGCGAGTGAGCGGAAAGATCTTATGCGTACAATCAAACGAACCGGTTTTCGAAAACAGCGGCGCGGCAGCGGGCCGGTGGCGGGTAGCGAGCGGTGTACTTCTCGCGCTCGAATCTTGCGGGCGGCGGGCGGGCAGCGAGCGGTGATCGAGCGTTAGGAATAAATTTGAAACAAAAAGATATTGCCGCCATTGTTCAGACATTTCTTCCGCGAATAAAAACAAATATCTCGTCGACACAATCGTGAACACAACACTACGCGGCTATAGTGACGCGCGATCTGCCGGCTAGTTTCGAGAACGGGTCTTCGATGCCCGCTCGGCTCCCGCGCCTCTGCCGCTGCCGCCCCGCTGCCCGCAAGATTCGAGGCAGCGGCCTAAAGCATCGCGGACTTTTCTGTAGACCTTTTCAATGTGTACATTATTTTGATAACTCTCATAGGGTTCAGCCTGCGTTTCACTGTAAACGCGGAAAAAATGTAATTATTTACGACATCACATTAGATACCTCAAAAATAATAGTATTTCTCCATCATTTAATGGATGTTATTATACATATAAACCTTCCATAGTAATGACTCTATCTATTAAACAAAAACCGCATCAAAATCTGTTACGAAGTTTTAAAGATTGAATCATACATAGGGACATAGGGAAAGAGAAAGCGACTTTGTTTATATATTATGTAGTGATTATGTAACTGAAGTTACCTATTTATTACAGAATCGGACTGCATACTGCATGGGTACATAAAGAAGCTAGGCGGACCGTTCGCAAGCGCATGGCAGACGCGCTACGCAAAGCTGTACCCCAACCGGCTGGAGTTACACCTTGAGAATAGCGCCAAGCCCGAGATGATCCTGTTGGACTCAGTCGAGGACGTGTCTTCAGACCTCGTGTCCGTCAAGGGCGAACAGTGCATTGTGCTGCGGACCAGGAACGATACTAAAGTCGTGCTAACTAATACTGTAAGGATTAACCTATTTTAATTTTACAAGAACTTTCATTTCTGGATAACAAGTGCAAAGAAAATATAATTCGTAACACGGGCCTTTTCTGCTAACGACTTCGTCTACATCACTTGATCAAGTCAGCAGCATTTAAATTGGTGGATAATCATCATCTCAGCGTTTATCCCGGTTGCATCCGCGGCTTTCGCGTTGATAATGTTACTTTTATATCACAGTTCTAAAAATTATTTTCTTCTGTATAGAGTTCAATGGTATTACATAATTTCTAAGACTTGAAGTTTGTTTGCAGGATGAGATCGGGCTCAAGGAGTGGGCGCTGTCGCTGCGCTCGGCACACAAGTGCTCGCAGGAGCTGCTGGCGTCTATGGCGCGCAAGGCGGGCAAGATCTACGGCACGGACGGCGCCAAGGACGCCATGTCCCTGGTGCGGCCCCCCGCGCCGCAGCCCTCGCCCGCGCTGGCGCGAGCTCCCAACGGGGCCAACTAGCATGAGCTTCCCGCGCCCAACAAGGGCGCGAAGATGTTCCGCCGCTCCAAGAGTGCGGCGCAACTTATAAAGTGAGCGAGCGCTCGGCCGCGCTCCCCGCTCGCCTCGTTCGCGTCGCTCGCATCGCTCGCAGCGCTCACGCACGCTCAGTTGACGCGACACCGCGCCGCGACCCGCCGCGCGCGCGATGAACTCTTAGTGACTCTTTAGGACTGCCAATTATTAATAAAAATGAATGCTGATCGCATTTTATTGTTGTACGAATTAATGTGATAGGACCGATCAAATTAAAAAGTACGATATATAAATATATATTTCGTTTACCTCCAGTGATTTTCGATTGTGGATAAATAGTAACTTTTGTAATCGTTTGCACCGATTGAATTTTGTAATTATTAACATAACGTTCTGGATGTTGTATTTAACTCTGTGGTAGGTATTGTAAAAATTTAATAACTTATAATTCGAGTAGATAAGCATAGCGACTACCTATATGTGTTTGTGCAATAGATCAAAAATATATTAAATAAAGTAATAAAGCGTAACGAGTAATCGGTTGAGTCTGTTAAAATAAAAATTAGTGAAAGTCTTGACAATTTTAATGCAATTGGATTGTTCGTTGTGCGTATAATATAGAAGCTTCAAATTAATCGATTTATATCGTAATTAGAAATTCTAGCACTTTGGTTACGACTCTGATAATAATATATTGCACACAGTGGAGATGTTAGCCACCACTAGCTGCGTGGTGACGTGCTCATGTCTCCGGTTGCTCTCTTACGCGGTGTTGTCTAAGTTAACAGTTACAAATAGTTCCTTTAAATATAACGTAATGCGGAACAATTTCTTTATTTATTATAATGGTACTTAAATATAAACACTTGTCTGTTGTGTTCGGAATCAACTGTTCATATTAAGTTTCAACTTTTATTTATATAACTAGGTGAAAATGTAAGTAGATCTAATAAAAATCTCTTTTTCATATATAATATTTAGAGGCAATACTTTTCTAACAACATTTAGGTGTGATTAATAACAATAGTTGTAAAGGCAATATTTAGAGAGAAATAATCAAAGCATGTTCAATGTCCATGAATTTATGTGAGAACCATTTTACTTAGTATTTATTCCATAGACGATTTATTATGGCCTGGCCACGATGACATTTGTACGTTGTGTATGTTTTATAGTAATTGTATAGCAATGCAAGTTTTAGTTATTAATTGTTTTGAGTCTGATGCAGATTTAGTTTATTTTATGATCATGATGGTGTTAATTAGTTGCCATGATTGTTTTATAAGCGTTATATATTGTATCTTATGATTTTCCATATTCATGATAGGTTCCAATGGCGGACATTGAAGTAATTTAAGGAGCTGAGAAATATGTAGAAATTTATCACTTACCAGTGTGAGATGTAAAATTCAACTCGTATGTGTTCACTTTAATGCTCTTCAATACTAAATTACTGAAAATTGATTTTTATTTTCAATATTTTATAGTATTACGGTGAATTATACACAGTATAGCATTACTTTGATTCTTTTTTTTTTTTTTGATGTATCGATTTACCAAGCGGGTGATGCATATTTAATCAAATAATCCATGGATATATTACAACGTTTTGTTATAGAATTTAGATGCTAGTCAAATAAATTTTACTACATTAATTGATTTTATTGAAACGTAAGTAATTTATATGTATAATGTAATAGCTATTACAGCTAAACAGTATTATAGGTTAGTTGTTTTCTTGATGAAATCTTTATATTGTGATATGTTTCAATCGTTTGCATGGACTAGATGTATGTATCTATAACGGTAGTAATTTTCCTCCTGGTATATTTTCTTTCACGAATCATCTAGTACGAGCTTAGCTATTCTTCGCGTAATAAAATACTGCTTTAAAATGTTTAATTAATGTAGAAAACAAGCAATATATTGGCTATGAGATGTAGTTTTAGTTAGCACGTTTGCAAAACCCTTTATGAATTTGAAGGCCAAAGTAGTCGGGGATAATCAACATTCCGGTATGCCAAATTAGAATATAATGGTGGTAATATGATGCATTTAAAAGTTTTTATTTATTTACTGCTCACTGTATTTTTCGCACCATTAAGGGCCGCCGCTCACTTCTGGCATGGCACGGCGTCTCATCATCTTATTTCAATGTGTTCTGAATTCATTTTACTTAATTTTGATACCATGATGGTGTGACACGACGCGACATGCCGCGTAATTCTGCGGCATGAGAGTCATGCCGTTCCATTCCACGGGTTGCTGCGACACGCCACTGCATCCCGCGAGACTTATGGGTCACTTTGTGTCAAGGAATTATAATAGATAAGCTAGTTGGAATAGTTGGTCCCGGTTGCCATACGAACATCTAGTGGCAGTCGTTACGGGTTCTTGGAGCCCTCAAAAGTCCAACAATTGGTCTAACTGCAATGCTTCGATGTCGCCTTCGGGTTGTGGAGGTCAGACGGCAGTCGCTTCACGGAAAATGTCGAAGTTTAGCCATATCAGCAGTTTGACTGGTAAAGCGGACCCCAGACTCTAAAGCTGAAAAGGCTTCGGATGCGACTGGGATTAACGCTGGGTTGATGATGATGATGAAGCTAGTTGGAATAAGGCTGAAACTTGTGCAGTGGTAATTTGCAGTGACACGCCGTCAGTGAACGTCATCCTTAATGAGAGCTAATACATGCTTACCTACTTATGCTGACACAAAGGTTTAAATTGTAATCAATAGCACCGACTATGTCTGCATCAGACAAACTGTTACATACCTCTGTTAGAAAATATTTTTATTGTGAACCTACATTATGTGTAGTAAATTGTTTATTTAATCACTTTGTTGTTTTAATTTTCCCTTGTTCGAGTACATTTTAGCCGTGTTCTGTCATCATAAAGTTCTGGACTTCTCTGTAAAGAACAATATCCCAAATAAGTAATGAGAGCTGGTGACCGTAACTCCACGACAAAACGTGTATTTTGTCCTAATTTAGTCCTTTCGTCGAAGGATCATCGTCATCATTCATCATTTCAGCCGAAAGACGTCCATTGCTGGACATAGGCCTCCCCCAAGGATCTCCACGACGTCCGGGCCTGAGAGTTCCGCATCCAGCGGTTTCCCGCGACCTTCACCAGGTCGTCGATCCACCTTGTCGGGGGCCTATCCACGCTGCGTCTTCCATTGCGTGGTCGCCACTCAAGAACCCGTCGGCCCCATTGGGCATGGGTCCTACGGGCAATGTGCCCGGCCCACTGCCACTTAAGTGTAGCAATTCTTCGGGCTATGTCGGTTACTCTCGTTCTTCTGCGGATCTCCTCATTTCTGCTTTAATTGTGCAGTGAAATTTCAAGCAAGCCCTCCATTGCCTTTTGAGTGACCTTGGCCTCGAAGGATGATTTAGACAAAAAGGTACACAATTTTCCATTACTTACCTATGATGATAGATATACTTTAACGAAGTGAATCGAGGTTTTTACCAACAACCTCAGACGTTTGGTATAGCTATTTCGGAGAGGGAAACTGGGGGGTTACTATGACATTAAACCATCATGGTTCCAGTGTCAGAGGAACAGACACATACAGGAACAGGAACATACAGGAAGAATAGCTTTATTCTTGTTTCACAGTGGTTTCTTAATGATGGTTTTAACACGTCATAGTAGACCCCTGGTGTCTAAAATCGCGAAGTGACGGATCATCTTGTGATTTTTTATAGAAGTCAAGTTTTTTTTTGTCAAAAAGAATGCTATTTTACTGAAAAACGCGTTTAATTGCAATTAAATTCTGGACACAGCGTTACCGTTCATCTGTAAACGCCCTAATAGCTTGGATACAAAACTGAACCTCGGAATCTTTGAGAAACCTTTGAATGCATTTAGAAAAAAACCTTTTTGTCAACTGATGTCACTGTCATCTAAAACAATAATAACAAACAATGAGCAAACACAACAAGCATTAAAAATGTTATCCGTTAGGCAATGCAAAAAAAATGGTCTGGTACTCTGACTTCGTATACTGGTTATCTTTAATATCATGTATAATGTTAGGTGGATGCTATAAGAACCTCGACCATCCTACTACGAAACGCACTTTTGGAACGGGCCTCGGCATATTCGTAACTTGTATGGTATGTGGATCGGCTGTAATACACTCCGCGTTAATGGTCTGGGGGAACATTGTTGTTATTAAATGCTGCAATAAACGGTAAGTTAATTCAAATAATTCATCTTTTCGTCCTAGTCAACCTGGTCAATGCGCTTCGAGTAGCTATTAACTTTAGAACCTTGCGCCCAACTTGCTAGCGACTTGGCAAGTATCACATCCTTTAGTGACGAAAATGTGACGCACATTTTTATATTCGCTATAATTTGTGACGGCCTCGGTCTGATCGATATTGCTTGTTGAAGCAATGGCTGTTTACACCTTGCGTCCACAAGTTTTCTTATGATTATTAAGTAATTACTTAGTTTCGGTTTCTCGTTTCTTATTACGATAGCTAAACTCATTCGTCACTGATATAAAATTCAGGTTTCGACCCTGTAAGATCTCAAGTTTCCGAAATATGAGAAGGGAGCATTTAGACTTGTTAAGTCTATGTTTGTACAAAAAATATTGTTACCCTTTTCAATGTATGATAAACTTTCATTATCCCATAACTTTTCTAAATGACAGTAACGAAGTCTAAATGCTCGTGGCACTAATGTCACTTATCCGTCACTGCATAATAATCAAAGTCTCAAACTCTTTGGTGCAGCCATTGTCGAGATACACGGTGGGCGTAACGTTCATAATTATGAACCTTGCGCCATCCTCATATTTCGACAACTTGAGATCTTACAGGGTTGAAACCTGAATTTTTTATCAGTGACGAATGAGTTTAGCTATCGTAATAAGAAACCGAAACTAAGTAATTACTTAATAATCATAAGAAAACTTGTGGGCGCAAGGTGTAAACAGCCATTGCTTCAACAAGCAATATCGACCAGACCAAGGCCGTCACAAATTATAGCGAATATAAAAATGTGCGTCACACTTTCGTCACTAAAGGATGTGATATTTGCCAAGTCGCTAGCAGGTTGGGCGCAAGGTTCTGAAGTTAATGAGTAGCTGACATTAGCTCGCAGAAGCCGCTTAGACAATTTTAACTGTCGATGTGCAGACGACAGCACACCGAGCTACTACAATCTGTCAGATTTCTTTATTAGATTTTCAACTTTATCCGTAAAGTATTAAGGCTTAAGGTTGATTGGGAGTCATTGACAGTTTGGGGTAGCTTGACCTGCTGTCGTCGGTGTCCGTGTCGTTAATTATCCTATAGTGTGCAATTGCAAATGCACCTAAGGATAATCCCATTGGTTGTTGTTGGCAGGACTATAGAAACAAAATATTAGCATGGGTTTGGGTGGTATAGTGAATAGATTACCTCTGGCTAATCAATGTTATTAATAATTTTGTAATACACGATTGTAAAATTATTGTTAGTTACTATAAATCTTTAAAAACCAGTACGTACAAATTATATTAATATTAGTATTTGACTAGAAAAAGACAAGAGACTGACAACTTTGGAAATCCCTGTCGATTCTCTTGTTCACAAACTATATCAATACAATGCATCTTCCTCTCTCTTGACATATTCGTAGTAGCCAAGTTTTTAGTCACGCCTGAACTATCTATAGAGTATCTTAATTAGACAGGTGGATAAATATGCACTGAACTTATAGTTTAAGTATTTCGTGAACAAGGGAAGCGGGGCCAGCAGCTTATAGTTGACTGTTCTGTGCACTGCTGAAGTTAGACTTGTCTCTTTCCAGATACATTCATCATTTGAGCTTAGCTTACACATGGCTCTATCTTATGTACATGCACTATAACATGGACCTAACAACAAACTACGTGCTTTGGATACATCAGGTGATAGCACTGCGTTTGGTAGGACTAGCATGTGAGGTAACTCTGGCTGAGAAAAGCAAACGTAAAATATTAGCAGATTCAATACTTGCAATGGCTCGTGAACGAGAAATGGTAAACAGAATATCAAACTTAAAACTTCCTTCAAAAAGCGACGTCACTTTGGAAAAGCCAGCTAACGGAGACTTAACTACTGAGCTTGAGGAACCCAGCGCTGCAGAAATAATCTCTTACGCCTATTATTTTATCGGCTTGCATAAAGGTACCAGCTACATTGTTACAATGATACACGATTTTAAAAAAAGACATTTTGATTGAATTTGTAATCATAGTAACAGAAATCACTCAACATATCCTTAAAATTAATTTGTTGAATTTTTTGACTATACCTACTTACTAGGTAATTAATACCTACCTGCTACTATTCCATAATGTCTAAAGTTCCGCCTGTATAATAATGTATTCTGCCCACCATGACGTATGGTGCCGAGACGTGGAAGAAGAGTTGTACCTACTGGTAGGAGAAAGGAGAAGTAGAAGAAGAAGAATGGTAGGTACTGGTGGTCATGGAGTGTTCCAAGCTTTATGCCATAGCTTGAAACACTCCATGACCGCCACCGATCATCGAGTTCCATACATACTGAAACGAAGAAGTACGTCGGTTTTTGATTTTGGAAAACTTGTTCAGGAACTCTATTGGAGTTGGGCGGGATCGGGCTCGCAAGGCGCAGTGATGATATAACATATAGTCTAAGGTAGTAACCGAGTTGCATCGATCGTTCGACTGTTTTGTTTTTACAATTTCTTACTTTTCAGGGCCTTATTACAGGTGGAAATCATTTAATGACCACTTTAAAACACCCTTTGCCATGCTAGGCACTTGTAGAATAATAACCGAAAAGAAATTAAAAAAGGCTTTCATATATAGCATTTGTTATATGGTGTTAAGAATGAAATTTCCTGTTGAGGTATGGTATTTATATTTATACATTTCAAAAAAAGAAATGGAACTTTCAGGTCCGAAATAAAATATGCTGAGTGAGACTGATCTTACGCTCGTAGCTTTATTTTTCAATTCCATGTTCTAAAGATACAGGGTGGCAGGAACATTGACGCGCTAACAGCAAACATAAATTCAGCACATGATTCAAGACCGCCGATACGCCAGGCCTACTTTTGTAATATTTCATCGGTTAATGAAAAATAACTCAGTTGTTAGAAAAGTGTAAAATTCCGACACGGTCAAGGTGTAGGTATAGACAACAAGATTTTTTTTTTCAAATAACGGTCGTTTGCTTTATCACCCATAGGCCATAAGTATAGTTTTCCAGTTAGGTAAGGTTAGACCCTTATGATTTTTTTTTTATATAAGTAATTATAAACTAGTGCTTGACGGCAATCCCGCCTGATGGTAAGCAGTGATGCAATCGTTGATGGTAAAGCGCTTATTTATTAAGAGCCTATTCACTCACAACTGAGTAAATAGGAAGGAAAATGGCAGTTGAGCGAGGTGATGCAATGTTAAACCCAACAACGCTACGTACGATGTTGCGTCAGAGGAGATTGACCTGGAGACCCTCCACTACCAAACTCCCGACACAACAACATTTTTGGCGCATCGTGCCCGCCACACATCGCAACACAACTGCTCAGACCCGCCGTCAGTACGGCTTCACCAGACATGACGCCGGAATCGACGAATCGCTTGGCGGCAAGATTTTGTCTGGTGAGTGGTAACTTCTGCCGGCAGCCGATCTTATGGCCTACAATATTATGACGACTCATATTATGATTAAAGAATGAAGACCGTTTGACGTATTCCGTGCCAACCCGTAAGAAGTGGAACTCACTGTCGGCACATTGAACCTACCTATGTATGTCACACGTGTCATTATTTACAGTTGCCTACATAGCTATGATTAATTGAAATTATTAAATGAATCGTGTTTACTTGTAATGGGTTTCTACTTTACCGAATAATCTAAATTGCCATTCTATATGTGCAATATGCATTTGATCATCTCTCTGCGGTCGGTCCCTCATGTCTGAGGATCGTGGTCAGCATTGGGGCAGCATTTCGAGCGGATGATCTGCCTCCATCGGTTTCGATCCAGCGTGTCTCTCACCACCGCGTAGAATTTAGCAGACGATGAGTCTTTGACTTCATCGGTCCATCTGGTTGGTGAACAACCGCACGATCGTTTGCCTTCGGTGTTCCCAACGACAATCATTTTTTCTATACTCTCATCGCCTCTGCGCATTGTGTGACCGAATACCTTGGACTGCAAAACGCACCAATGTATCGATTCTTAACCAGCTCAAAATAAAAACCCGTTTGTCGACCATATTCGACAAACGGGTTTTTCCAGCACCACATCTCGAATGCATCGATTCTCTGGCGTTTTCTCGGGCCAAGATCGTCCACGTCTCCACACCATAGAGGAATATAGGGAATACCAGGGCACGAACCAATCTGATCTTGGTTTTAATGCCAATTTCTCTCCTCCCCCAAATGTTGTTTAGACGGGTCATTGCGTCCTTAGCCATCCCGATACGTCTCTTAATCTCGGGAACACAGCTGCCATCGTTGCAGATTTGGGAGCCCAGATAAATGTAGCGATCGACGATGTTATGCCAGGAATGTTACAGGTGACATTTGCTAAAGTGTCGGCTCGATCCACTATCATCATCTTCGTTTTTGTTCTGTTGACTGCAAGACCAATGTTGCCACTTTCAATTTCGAGTTTTTGGAACAGCTCACTCATATCTTCCAAAGACGTTGCCAGGAGTACGGTATCATCAGCATATCGGAGGTTTGATAATCTCTTTCCGCCTATAGGAAACCCCCTTCTCCCAATTTTGGATGGTTTTCCGCATTATGTATTCTCCATATATGTTGAAGAGTGCAGGGGAAAGGATGCAGCCCTGCCTCACCCCCCTCTTCGTTTGGAACATACTGGAGTATTCTACGCCAATCCTGACGAAAGATCGATTTTTTGTGTAAAGACTCTGGATTAGGGCAACAAGATGTTCAGGAACTCCCATCTCTAGTAGCACACTCCATAGTTTATCCCATTTTACACAGTCGAAGGCTTTTGTATAATCTATAAAGCAAAGGATCACGGGGCTGTTAAATTCCCTGCCTTTCTCAATAATTTGGCGGACATTCAATATTTGTTCCCGCGTTCCTTTACCCTTAACAAAACCTGCCTGTTCTTCGGGAATCTGTCGGCTTAAAAAGTAGTTCAGGCGTCGGTTGATGACATAAAGCGGGATCTTACTTGCATGTGATATAAGCTCTAAGGTTCTATAGTTAGCACAGTCTTTCGAAGAACCTTTCTTGTGTAAGGGGATGAACACCGATTCTGTCCAGTCTTTCGGCCATTTACCTGTTTTTCAGATAGTGTTGCATATCTCGGTGATAAGTTGTATGCCCTTTTGACCTAGGTTTTTTAATAGTTCGGCCGTTATACCATCTTTTCCTGGAGACTTCTTGCATTTAAGAGCCTTGATCGCATGATAAGATAAGGTAAGATGTCAGGTTCCTCTGTCGCCCATGTAAGCACAGCATTTGATCATCAATAATGTAGTAAGTATAAATACACGTTGGGTTAAACGAGTCCTCGAGTGGAGACCGCGTCTCGGCAAACGTAGCGTAGGACGCCCTTGGGCGAGATGGAGCGACGACATCAAAAAGGTGGCTGGTAGTGGCTGGCAGATAACAGCTCAGGATCGATCTTGTTGGCGTGCCATGGAAGAGGCCTATGTCCAGCAGTGGACGAGTAGAGGCTGATGATGATGATGAAGTATGAATAGCCTGAGTTTATACTATAAAAGAGCATTAGCTGAACACGCATTCGTAGTCTTCACTACACTCACTATTGATTTCAGGTATATTATGAAAACGAATTCTACCACAGCCACGGCACCGATTTCCGCTACCTGTATAACATTCCCCAGTTGATGACATACGTGCTTCAGTACCAAGTTGTGATGATGTTGTGCACTAGCGTTTGCACTGAGGCTGGCTTCGGTATTTACCCTGTTAAGACGCAGCCACTGCCGGGTCATGGACCCTCTACAAGATTAAGCTTGCTTGAGCTCGCGTTAGTAACCAGATCTTCATGTACGCGGTTTTCCAGAAAAGCGGTGACTTAATAAGCCAGGGACAAATCTAGCGGTTCAAATCTTTGAGCAGCGGGATTGGGGGCAAGTCCGGCCTAGGAGAAGGCAAGTCTGGCCTAGGAGGTCAAATTTTTAGAGGGGGTAATCATTGTGCGCTATGTATAGTACACCGTACATTTTGTTAGTGTCTACTGCAGCTGCCGCTCCTGCCATGGGTACGCCCATGCGAACATGACAATTTTAAATAAACGAAATAGCAGGAGTAGGTATACCTATGTATATTTTCGCCGCCCGGTAGAAATAGATATTACTTCCCCGCCGGCGGTCCTCGCCCTTCGTCCATTACGAATTTTCAATCAGGTCACGTGTCCTGATGCGAGTTTAACCTTTTTTACCCATCTCAAAAAACAACACCGCTAAGAAAGTTTTTAGTAAAACGTTTTGTGGTTCAATTGCCACGTTACATTGTTGAGCAGGCACAGAATTGTCGGTCTGTAGTGAAGAAATAATTTACTGAAAGTACGCCCATGCACCAGAGAACTACAACTAGCAAGTCGTTGTCCTCACCACTGAACCACTACTAACTAACACACTGCACTAGGTAGGTACTATCCTATCCCTGTTATTCTTCTTCAGCCTATAGATGTCCACTGCTGGACAAAGGCCTCCCCCAAGGCTTTCCACGTTGACCGGTCTTGTGCTGCCCGCATCCATCGGCTTCCCGCGACCTTCACCAGGTCATCGGTCCACCTTATTGGGGGCCTCCCTACGCTGCGTCTTCCAGTACGTGGCCGCCACTCCAGAACCTTACTGCCCCATCGGCCATCGGTTCTACGAGCAATGTGCCCTGCCCACTGCCACTTAAGTTTAGCGACTCGCAGAGCAATGTCGGTGACTTTGGTTCTTCTGCGGATCTCCTCATTTCTGATTCGATCACGCATAGAAACTCCGAGCATAGCTCTTTCCATTGCCCTTTGTGTGACTCTGAGCCTTCGTATGAGGCCCATTGTGAGCGACCACGTTTCAGTTCCGTAAGTCATCACTGGCAACACACACTGGTCAAAGACTTTAGTCTTGAGACACTGTGGTATCTTGGACGACGAGAAGATGTAGCGTAGCTTCCCGAACGCTGCCCAGCCGAGCTGGATTCAACGAGACACCTCTTTCTCGAAGTTGGACCTACCTAGTTGGAATGTTTGTCCCAGGTATATATACTCGTCCACAACTTCGAGTGCAGAGCAGCCAACTAGAATTGGAGTGGGTGCGACATGAGAGTTCGACATGATCTTCGTCTTATCCATGTTCATCTTTAGACCCACTTGTTGGGAAGCTCTGCTGAGGTCATTGAGCATTTTGCCTAAGTCTTCCAGGGTCTCAGCCATGACCACGATATCATCTGCAAAACGGAGATTATTGATGTACTCGCCGTTGATGTTGATGCCAAGTCCTTCCCAGCACAGGAGCTTGAAGACATCCTCCAACGCAGCAGTGAATAATTTGGGAGATATGACATCTCCTTGTCTCACTCCACGCCGGAGTTGGATCGGTTTCGAGTCCTGATCCTGGAGACGGACTGACATGGTAGCATTTTTGTACAAACACTTTATCACCTCAATGTATCGATGGTCAATTTGGCACCGCTGGAGAGACTGTAGCACCGCCCAAGTCTCGATCGAATCGAAAGCCTTCTCATAGTCCACAAACGCCAAGCATAGTGGTTTGTTATACTCCTTGGACTTCTGTATAACTTGCCGCAGCGTATGTATGTGGTCTTACAAAACAAGCTTATAGACAGCTTATAGACATGGCTCAGGAGGGATATCGGTCTGTAGTTTTTCAGGAGGGTATTGTCACCTTTTTTGTAAAACAACACCACCACGCTCCTGTGCCACGCCTTAGGCGTTTCGCCTTTAAGTATGACGGAATTAAACAGCTTCTGAAGTGCTTTAAGAACCGGTTGACCACCGGTGGCGCTTTCAGAAGCTCAGCCGCAATTCCATCATCTCCAGCCGCCTTATCGTTCATAAGCTGTTTTAGGGCCATACTAATCTCGTACAGGCTGACATCCGGGATATCGTCGGTGTAGTGTCGGGTTGGTCTGGCTCTAGGATCATTAGCCAGGCTTACAATAGGTGCGCGTGTTGATGTGTATAACTCTCCGTAGAATTTCTCAATCTCACCCAAAAGCCCGGGCTTGGAAGTGACGCTCCTACCATCCCCAGTCTTCAGCTTCGCAAGTAGGCTCTGTCCAACAGACAAATCTCGTGCGAACACTTTGGAGCCTTTGTTCCTCTCGATAGCCTCTTTAATACAATTCGTATTAAATTGGCGTATATCGCGAGTCAGAGACTTTGAGATTTATCTGTTAAGGAATCTGATACGCGAAGCGTCATCAGGGGATTTCAAGACCACCTCCCGTCTTTCTTCCATTAGCCGACGGGTGAGACCGGAGATCTTCTTCTGTCCTTTTGAACGGAGGGTTTTGTAAAACTTGGACCCTACCGTTTGGAGAGTTTCCACAAACCTGTTGTTATAGTCGTCCACGTCTACGCATTCACCGAGGCATTCGAAGCGATTTTGCAGTTCGATCTGAAAGCTTTCGGGGCTTTGGAGTTGGGTTGACGCTGGGCGGAGCATAGACTTCATAAGTCGAGAGCGTTCGAGCCTAATATTGAGGTTCAAGATGCCTCTAACAATACGGTGATCACTCCCGGTTTTAACCGCATGGATCACGGAGACATCATTGAACACTTGCCTTCTCGTTGACATTATGAAGTCTATCTTGTTTTTGGTCTGACCATCGGGGCTAATCCAGGTCCACTTGCGGTGCAATGGTTTCTTGAAAAAAGAATTCATCGCAAAGAGTCCTTCCTTTTCCATGAAATCCATTAGCATCTGACCTCGGGGATTCCGATTTCCAACTCCAATTTGCCCCACTTTCGTCTCGTCCACCTCTCGCATGCCCAGTTTTGCGTTAAAGTCCCCCATGACAACAGTGTAGTGGGTTTTGGAGGAATGTATGGCTCTACTGACGTCTTCATACATAGCCTCCACCTCATCGTTGGAGTGTTTAGACGTCGGAGCGTAGACCTGTATAATCTTTAACGAATATCTCTTGGTTATTCCATCCTATCCCTGTTATAAATTATGTAAACTTTAAAACATTTCAGCAGAGCGAAGGATGAGGTGGCGTTAGAACAAAAATACAATTTCGCCATGCTCAGATCTTTTGAAAATGAGAAACTGCTGATGGGGCCAGCAATGCGAGATACCTTGAGAGGCTGGGATATGTCCATACGTTACTGGTTCTGGTCACACTTGTATAAAGAAATGTTCAAGTCGAATAAGGAAGTAAGGTCTGTGTTCGCTTGTAGCAGTTGTAAATATACCTTCAATCTCGTAGATTTCAACATTATAAAATAAATAATGGTGTTCCACAAACTATGGGACACTTATGCCCTTTATTCATAAAAGTTGCTTAAAGTTAACTAGTGATTAGCGAAAGTTTAGACATACATTTTGAACAGTTAAACACTTGATGATGAGTGGTGGTAGCACACGGTGGAGGTCTGCCTGGCTTGGGTAAAGTACCGCCGTGTCCTCGTGGCGGTGATCTCTCGCGTCCGGCCCTGGTCCCGGCCATGGTTCGAAGCGAGAGTGCATGGCAGGCCGTCACCTACTTCTGCGAAGCATTGATGCTGGCAAAGGAAGAGGCTCCACCTCTTCCTTCCCGCGGAGTGGAGCGGGGTTCCCAGAGTTATGTTTTGCCTCCGTGAAATTTCTCCGTGAATTTTCTCCCGTTTTGAGACCGTGTGGTATCCCTGGACCAGCCGAACGGCCATGACCCTCTGGGACGCGGTCAGGCATCGGGCTGGTCGCTTCCTTAGCGACCGCGCCCACACCGGTGCCCCATAAAGGGCCATGGACCGCACGGCCCCCACGTAGAGCCCCCGGCAGGAGGCGTTTGGTCCCCCTAGATTGGGGAGGAGCCACCTCAGGGCAGCCCCGGCCCGTTTTCCAGATTCCAGTTTGGGTGCCAAACGTCGGAAGTGCTCCTCGAAGTTCTACCGGCTATCGAGGACGAGTCCCAGGTATTTCATCGATTGAAATCACCCTGAGACTGTGTTTGTAAGGATGACCTAGGCTCAGTTTTACTAAAACAACCTAGGACATAAATACATAAAACTATACCCAAGAGATATTTTATACAAGAAAAAGAATGTGTAGAACTGTAGATACTTAGTTGCCGAATACTGATGCCCCGTATTTGTTCATGCTCGTGATCATTTTCAGGAGCGCGCTATCGTTTTTGGCGTGGTCGATATGGTGCGGACCCACTCTACAGCAACTGGTGCTGTCCAGCACCATGTGGGTGCATCTTCAACTAGAACGCGAGTACGCTGAACTTTATGGCCCTCATACATCGGTGGGTTGAGCTTTTTGCTTTAAGATTTCCGAGAGCTTTTGCTCCAGCCCCAAGAAACTGGGATCTCGGCAGGAAAGTAGGTAATGTTTAGATAATTTGCTTGAGGATAACGGCAGCATGTGTTGGTCACCCAGTCTGCATTGGTGCTGGGTACCTATCTAAACCACTAGTTTAGATACCCAGCACCAACTCAGACTGGGTAGCCGGTGGGTGGTTTCTGGGTGTCGCTGTACTAGCGACATTATACAGTATGTTAACTAACAGAGGGCGTTCCCGTTAACCCGAAATAAAAATAAATAAATGCTAAAAAAAATATTTCCATTCAAAAACAAAATGTTTTAAAAAATTTTCCAATAACAAAATATTCAATAAAAATTTTAAATTGACATGTAAAAGAAACACACTGTACACGCGAACATGAAAGACGGCAACGTCGCAATTTATTTATACATGACGACTACTATTTTGATTTAAAACAGGAGGTTTCAAATTTATTTCCAATTAGAATTTTTTTTTATTCGGATTTTTTTATGCTTATTTTTCTATGCTGATATTTTTATTTTAATCTATTAATGATATATATTAACGGGTTTAAGGGAACGCCCTCTGTTATTTAACATACTGTATAATCGCGCCTGTGACAACTTGCCTTCACGACAAATAGAGAAATTGTTTCTTGATTTGTGATGTTGGGTCGCCGGCCGGCATGGCACTAACCGCTGTGGAGAGGATTAAGGTGCAATCAAACACAGCTCGTATCAGTAAGTTTTGACCCTTTTAATACTTATTAAGTAGGTACGTTTTATATACCTACAGATGTTATACATACAGGGCCGCGCCGCCCCTGTGTGCGAAGTGTGCGGCGCACACAGGCGCCAAGTCAATAGGGGCGCCCGCCGCCTTTGCCACCTAAATTATTTTTGTTTCCTAAATTATTGTTTTTTGTAGTAGAGTATCGATAAGTAAGTAGGTACAATAGGAGCAACATAGGTCTTGTAAACAACAAGACATACTTATATTACGTTTATTGAACAAGTCTCTCAATGTTTATAATATTTATTAATATTTACGTTTATGGTTTCATTTCACGCTTAGGGTTTTAGTTTACATTACATACGATCTCAACTTTAAAAGGGCGGCAGTTCTTTTGAACCTCAAACAAAGTATTAGTTATTTCAAACCGTAGGCGTTGAGCCGATTCTCCGATTTTAACGAACGAGATAGCCAAAATTGATTGAACAATCATTTGAATTTTGATTGAAAGTGTGTGTAAGGTGCGCATTGAATTTTTATAATAAAATAATAGTTTGTGTGTTACTTATTGTTTTAACGTGTTTTCACGATGAGTTTGTCGATGAGATGAGAAATTATTTGGTCACCAGAATCAAATAAGGAAAAGAAAACAAGAAGAAGAACGTAATAAAATGCAACTAAAATAAGTATATATTTTACGGCTCTACCATCGACTACCACACAATCATTAGAGACAGAAACCAGTCATCTTATCGATGAAAGTGTTATTAAATCTGATTCAAAAAACGCTTCATGCAGTGGTATGTGCCTTTTATGTGATTTTCTATACAAATAAATATAACTTCGGTTTGGGATATTTTTAAAAAATTATATTTTTTTTCAATTTTGAATAGAAAATTGCCTTTTTTCCGACCGGTTTAGAGCTTAGACGCAAGGAACACATACAAAAATTGTTCACGTACGAATGATAGGTAGGAACCGATTTCAAAAATATCTTATCTCCGACTTATCTTGGAGATAAAATTTAAAATGAAATAATTTGCATACTCGGTAACCAAATTCAACATGTTATTCTAAATTTATGTCGAATTAATAAATATTTTTCAATAATACTAGATTGTTGGTACTCCTGACGTTTCACACGTAGAACAAATTAGTACTTATGAGATTTGTCTTTTTTAACACATAAACTAGAAAGTTAGAAACAAGAGAGCATTTCCTAGCTTTCTGTCCAATTATCGATACAACTGGCGCTGGTTAACGTCTTTTATTATAGAAAAACACTTTTTTTTTGCAAAAAAAAACAAACGACTACCACAAGAAAAAACAAACACTACAAAGTGAAAAATAACTAATTTCGGAAGTCGGTGGCAGAAATGAATATACAAAAACCAAAAACACCATGACAATGAACAGGTATACCTATTAATATTTGCGACCGACTTCGTAAATTAGTTATTTTTCACTTTATAGTGTTTTTTTCTTGTGAAAGTCGGTTGTTTTTTTTTTTTTTTTGTAAAAAAGTTTTTATTTTACACTTTTTAGTTGTGAAAAGTACTGTTCAGCTGCATCCGGTTAGATTGGATGCTGACACAACGAGCAAACGACGTGATGTTGTTTACTTTATTTTTACCCGTAATTTTAGTTTAAAAATGGACCCGCCATTGAACCGATTTCTATAAAATTCGTATGAAACCAAAATGAAAGGATGAACAATGCTAGACATGACGCGATTACGGAACTTAAATTCAGTCTCTTGATTATAATTGATTGTTCATAAGCGTGACGAGTAGTTAGAGGTTGTCCTATGTTAAATTTCAATGCTGTAAAATTTTGAGGAATTGCCTCCACTGCCTATATAGTCTTCATCATCAGATTTATTGCAAACCATCATTTTAACCCATATAGGTGCAAAGTTCTCATCAATATAAGTGAATTAATTCCAAGCACAATGTTGCTACTGTAAACCGTTGAGGAGTTCCCTTAATTGTTCTTTGTCTTCAACATAAAACCCGTAATGACAATCACAATATATCTAGGTGTAAAGCTCATAACAATACAAATTAATCAAGCACAGACACTAACTAGGTAGCTGCTGTGAATCGTTGAGGAGTTCCTTCGACTGTCGCCCGGCTCCATCATCACATCTCATCACCATCATCGTAGTGCTTTAAAATACTTAATGAAAATACTTAGAAATGCACTAGTCACCCATACGATTTTTGAAAGTTCCCCTTGATTTCTCTGGTCTTCCATCATCAGATCCTGACCTGGTGACTATGGGACCAACTGGAAAGTATACCCATTCAAACAAAAAAAGAATTTTGCAAGTCGGTCCAGGCGTCATCGAGTAATCGGGGAACATAAATATAAAAAATTAAATATTTCGACGAATTGATAACCTCCTCCTTCTTTAGAAGTCGGTTAAAAAGAGGCGCTTCATAGGTTCCGCACACAGGCGCAGCCGGGGGTCGGCGCGGCCCTGTATACATACGTACCTATTACCTACTATTCTAACATATACCTACGTGATAAAACTAAACTATTTAGTATTCGTGATGTACGTGACATCACACTACAATTCTATAAATTGTAATTCCAGCGGTTTTACATAATAAGTAATATTTAAAAATAGAACAACTTACAATCATCTGTTTACGCAGAGAAATATCTCTAAGATTGTTTGTACAGACGACAGCGGGTTAATCTACCCGAACCTGTCCAATCGACCTTGAGCCTTAATGCTTTATAGATAAGTTGAAAATCTATTAAAGAAATCTGACAGATTGTAGTAGTTTGATGTGCTGTCGTCTGTACTTAATAAAATCCTTCACCTTTCACTATACCCTTGAAGTCACTTAAATTCTAGTCAGACGGAAACACCGCCGCTGACAAATTATTCCAATCCCTCGACGTTTTATTGAAAGTTTGAAACGCTTCGTCGGATCGTAGTGGTGTCAAAAACATAAGGGTGGATACTTGCCGTTCGACGGGTCATCAGATGATGGAACGGAGATGGGGCAATTAAGCCATGCGATTCCCTTGCACACTTTAAAAATGCATCCTATAGAACACGGACAGGCTGGCTTCTCTTCGCCTGTGCTTCAGGCTTTGGAGACCGTTTTGAACCAAATCTGGGCCGCCAATTAGTCTCTCGCACGCCTCTCTACCAAATCCAAAGTTACCAGATGGCATTTTGCAGCACCAGCCCAAATATGGCTGCAGTAGGTACTTCACACACGAACGGACATGGGCTTTGTATAACATTAGAAGCTGTCCTGGTGTGAAGAATCGACCACATTTGCAATAACGCCAATTTTCAATATCTGCCACTACTGGTCATTTATAATTTTCTCCAGCTAGTGCCATTATCTAAGGTATCTTCTATGGGGTTAGCTGTGACGCCTTTTAGTCATGTTAGGTCTCCACGCGCAGGTACCTAGTTATAAAAATATTTGAAGTTGCAGTGTATACAATATGTAAAGAAAACCCTGTCTGATCCGTGAAGGTATTGTTAGGTATCGTTAATTGATTCTAATAATACCTACAAAGCCGGGGTAAACCTAAAAAAAAACCTCCCTAAAAAAATTAATATTCTTTCGAAAAAGCGAGGTAACTTAATACATGTGCGGTAGGTAAGACGATAGGCATAACTGTGCGGGTGAAGGGGGCAGGGCACGCGGCCCGTGGTCGCATCACTCATAATAATAATGTCCAAAATGGTGTACTTAGTCACTTATTAAAAAAAATACCCAATTTTGGGGAAGTTGGAATTAATTGGTGGAAAAAAAAGATTACTTATTTCAAAATTCATTAGTATTGTTACTATGATGATTATGTAAAATTTGATATTTTATTTGGTCATGTTTATATCTTTATTATCCTTTTGGGTCGGACGGCGTTTTCTTTACATATTGTATATTGAACACGACATTGTGTTGGAATTGAAGTTATTTTTCATTTGTTTACATTTTTAGCGAATACATAATGTAGCAATTTTTCTGTAGGTAGGTACTTACCTGTACCACACAATTTTGATTTCAGATGAAAGTGCCATGGGACTTGGGGTTTTCAATTATGCGTCTATTCTGTTTAACTTACCTCACACCCTGCCTGATTCTGAATGACAAAGCCGTCGTACTCCGCTACTACAACTCTATATACTGGGTGTACCATATGGTTTTAATAGTCTTAATATTAGGTGCGGTGGGTGTACAAAAACAAAGAATCATGTCTAGAAGAGCTGCTGCTGAGGTATTGTAGAAATCATACGTGTTATTAATTTAAATATATGTTTGAACCTTGTTTGTCACTGTTGTTTTTAATTTCTTATGAATTAATAATAATAATTTTATTTAAGTCCTTTTCAGAATGTAATACATTTACATTGAAAATTATAAATAGGTACTTGGTGCTTAGTATTTACCAAGTTTTTTAACAGATTGGCTTAAGTAGATATTATTAAATATATAAAAATTAATTTAATCGACCTACCTGATGTTGGTCACAAGTTATAAGGTCAGTTTTAAAGGTTCCTTCGTAGATATTTAAAAATATGGACAGCCTCCCTGGCGTAGCGGTAGCGGACGCGGCCGCTGCGCAGGGTGGCGCGGGTTCAATCCCCGCACAGTGCAAGTATTTGTATGCATGAATATGAATATTTGCACTGGTCTGGTCGTGCCTCGGAAAGCACGTTAAGCCGTTGGTCCCGGTTGCCATACTAACATCTAGTGGCAGCCGTTACGGGTTGTTGGAGCCCTCAAAAGTCCAACAATTGGTCTAGCTGCAATGCTTCGATGTCGCCTTCGGGTTGTGGAGGTCAGACGGCAGTCGCTTCACGAAAAATGTCGAAGTTTAGCCATATCAGCAGTTGGACTGGTAAAGCGGACCTCAGACTCCAAAGCTGAAAAGGCTTCGGATGCGACTGGGATTAACGCTGGGATGATGATGATGAAATTACCTATCCATTAGTGTAAGAACGCAATCTAAATAATGCTTACTTTTCGAGGAGTTGCACGTTTATGATAATTATTTCTCTTGTCAGTGGTTTCGTTGTGAAGGAATTATTTAAACATTATACTTAGTAAAAAAAAATCTACAATTTTGGAGCCCAGATTATGGAGAAAATTTATGTATTTTTATTAAGTTGATATTTCTTTTGGATAAAGAGTAGATAGCTCCGAAAAACTACATAAAAACGGCTTGCGCTGTGTTTTGCCCATGGAAGCGCCTTAAGTATTATTAAGTATATGAAAAATAATTTAATCGACCTACCTGATGTTGGTCACAAGTTATAAGGTCAATTTTTAAGGTTCCTTCGAAAATATTTAAAAATATACATAATATAATCAGCCTACATTGTTCACAATGGACACAGACCTCTCGATGAGAAGGAGTGCTCCGCAATCTACCACGCGGGCACATTGCAGTGCGGGTTGGTAGATGTCACATGTCTTCGAAGCTTTTGCTTCATAAAGACATGCCGGTTTCCTCAAGTTGTTTCCCTTCACTGTTTTGAGAGCAGTGGTTATGAAATAATTTACACAAAGTAAAGCGCCTGACGGGGTTCGAACCTACGACCTACTACTTTTAAGTCGCGACCGATACCACTACATCTGCTCCGAAAATCCGCTTTAAAAATATGTGTAGGTAGATTAAATGAATTAAATAGGACTTTGTTCATTACCTACTAATGCAAAATGCAAATAATGCGAAGGTTGTGTTTATATCAACTTGCGACACAGTTTTAATGCTTACACTTCATACGTAATTTCAATTTACTGGTAATTGTTTAATCTATACTAATATATAAAGCTGAAAAGTTTGTTTGTTTGAACGCGCTAATCTCAGGAACTGTTCGACTGATTTGAAAAAATCTTTTTGCGTTGGATAGCTAATTAATCTAGGAAGGTTTTAGTCTGTATAACATCACGCTGCGACCAATAGGAGCGGAGCATTTGTAACTTCACGCGAACGAAGTCGCTGGCGGCCGCTAGTTATAAGTAACACAAAAGGCACGACGGCTTAGGCCAACACCCTAATTGCGTAACAACTATTAGGTAGGTACTATCAATTCGAATCATTCTGAAGCCAATTACTAAACCATTGCTCCACATGTTCGGAATGTGTGTCTGCTCAACAACGTAAATAACGCAATGAATGTTGTTAACCTGTCAAAATGAAACCCCTTGCTACTGATAGTGTGACGCGATTACCCTGCTGGAATCTATCGCAATTCGATAGAGGGCGCCTTCCGGTTTTCGAAGACACGGCGGTGCTCAACCCAAGCCGAGCAGACCTCCACCGTGTCCTCAGGGCGATTCACACAGTGTTGACACCCTGGCGTTTCCTCCTGCCCTATACGGAACAGGAACCTACTGAAAAAGCCGTGTCCGGTGAGGACCTGCGTCAGGCGGAAGGTGAGGGAGCCGTGGCGCCTCTCTGGCAGATTGATGTGAATTTCCATAGTTGTTTTTCTTTACCCAACATATAAAACATAGCAAAACATCCGGGACGGCGGGAAAATCTAATATAGCGGCTACTTAAACTTTAAAATATTTGCAGTCACCATCTTGGATTTTCATTTTTAATTTCGTTCGGCTTCATCTAAAATTCTCATGTCACAGTTTTCGTTTCCATACTCCTCCGAAACGGCTTGACCGATTCTAATGAAATTTCGTATATACATACTTTCGCTAGGCATGAGATTAGGTTTTTACCTACTTTTTATGTCAATACTATTTATGCGGGTGAAACCGAGGGGCGCAGCTAGTATGTTATAAAAGTTGCATGTAGCTTATTGGCTATAAGATGATTACCTACTACCAGTTTACTTCTTCCGCAAGTTCAGTTCAAGAACTTCGTATAACATAAAACAACAATTCACAACCAACAACATTTATTACATAAAACATTTGTAATATAAGTATTATTCTAAAACACATACAATAATAAGCACACAATGCATGACAAGGCAATTTCACGTGTTGTGCTCAAAACAAATAAATGATAACAATTATTATGTGTTTATCACAGACACATGTATGTAAATATAAAAACTTAATTTTCTATGGAAGACTTAGTCAAAATCTATTTAATAACAATATTGCATTTTCCATGTTTAAAGATTACAGATTAAAAATATTTTCTACATATACATAATCATATGTAAGTACATATATGGTCATTTATTAATAATTAGTTAACAACATTTATTTGATACCATTTTAAAAGAAAGCGCCAGAATAAACCGCGAAATTCAAATTATCTTCAGTTTTTACAAATAAGCATTGATATAATATTAAACAGATATGATATGCTCTAACAAATTAACCAAAATAAATGTGCCGATCGGAGCAGCAGCACACACATGCATTTTTTTTATTCTGCGTACATTTCACACGATGGCACAGTGTGAGTGAGATGGGGCGCAATCTAAAGCATAGAGAAGAAATAGATGGCTAGTGTTTGTCGTTTGGGCTTAAATAGAATCGACGAAAACTAAAGCGACTTGCTGGACTTACTTCCTTTTGTACGCTTCATTTTCAGTGCGCTAGTGACGTATCTACCTTAGTTTAATATTATATCAATGCAAATAAGTCATATTGAATACTTATTGATCAAATTAAGTTTCGCGACCAAATAATCTGTATTTACAGAATTATAGTTATTATTTTTCCCTGCCAGTTCCTTATATCTGACTTTACAAATTTTAAGGATATTTTTTATTTATCTGAAGATCAATTCTATTAATTTATTTTATTCACAGGCACATCTCGGCGGCAAATAAATTTCATTTAGAACTTGTCAGATTGAGATAGACTGTGAATGTCCTTAAAATTGAGAGAAATATTTGGATGATTTTTCTGGTAAATTGCTCTTTAGTCTGTACAGACTAAGTAAATAATTATTTCTTTCTAAATTCATCGATACATCTTATAAATTCTTATAACAATTGAGTACATATTGTGATATTTGTATGTTCAACATACAATCTTACACTGACTAGGAAATTATAGAAGACGGTAAGAAAATTTTAAAGCAAGCTACCCTGACGCTTTCTTGAAATTATTTTATTGTCTTTTAATTATATACAGTCACGGGCATGGGCGTACCGAGGAGGGGGTAGCTACCCCCCCCTGGAAATCCGCAGAACTTGTATGAACTCCCCCAATTACTAATCAAAGTATTAACGGGCCCTTATACATGATCATTTGCGTCTATTTGCCCTACTCACTACACTATACTCTGTTTTTTAATCTCGTAGAATAAATTGACACATGCAAATGTCAAATTTACATTATTAATTTTGTATTATTACGTTTTTAATAAGTACCTACACATTATTTCAGGATAACTTTTGTAAAAAAACGATACTTGATTTTATGAACGCTAAGTTTCGGCACTATTTAAAGAATTGCAATAAACTGCCAACACTCGCAATGCCAGTTTAGTCTACGAGATTAAAAAACAGACTATACAAATACCTAAATACCTAATGTTTCATGTAGATGGGCTTGTTTAGTTTGTCAGACAAAAGCCGGGCCGGGGGTGATTCGACCCTATAATCTGACTTGCCCGAACATTGTATAATAGAGTATTTGACTAAAAAAAAACTAATTAGTCCGTCAGTCAGATTTCCAAAAAATACTAGACACGTATTTTTTCATATAAACAAAAACAGTGCGTTAAAAACTCGTGTAACGTCACTGCACGCTACGCTTTTTAGCGAGCAGTGACGTCACCACTCCTGATTTTTGATGCCTTTTATATTTGTCAATTTGTATTGATTTGATAAAATATACGTATCCAATATTTTTCTAAAATCTGAATGATAGACTAAATAGAGTCAATTTCTTTTACCCATGAAACATCCCTATTAGTACATTTGTATAATTATGCTATGTATAAATATGCCAGATATATAATTATGGTATATATTATTATTCTTCTTATTACATAAATACATTATATAGGCAATTTTTCCTATTTTATTTTTTGGTTCATTTATTTCTTTATTACTTCTAGTGCAGCAATGGTTATTTTCGGTTCCTCAATTAGTTTTTTATTCTGAACCAGTCTGAGTTCTATCAGCTTTGGAGGAATCTTGCCTGATGGTTGGACGGCTGAAAAGAAAATATACGCTACATTATTTTGCAGGCTCAAAAATACAGATATGATTGTTCTCAGTTCAATCATGTGCATAAAATATTCTGCTCCAAACGACACCAAAAAAGCACGCGCACGTTTTTGTTCACAAAACAAATTAAATTTAAGTCTAGTGCATTTTTTCTTTCTATTTTATTAAGAACAGGACAGAAAATAAATCGGCGCCATTGAGCTTGAATCTCAACAAAAATAACGTTTAAAATATACGCAAACATACACTTACAGGTAAGTATCAGAAGTGCATTACCACTTTTGAACTTTATTGCTGTAACTGTCAGCCGCCGGCACAAGTTACCACCCACCAGACAAAGTCGTGCCGCCAAGCGATTCGTCGTGTTCCGGCATGATGTCTGGTGAAGCCATACGGAGGACGGGTCTGAGTAGTTGTGTTGCGATGTGTACCGGGTACGATGTGCCTAATGTTGTTGTGTTGAGAGTTTGGTCGTGGAGGGTCTCCAGATCATCCTCTGGCGCAGCATCGTTGGTCGTGTTGTTGGGTTAAACATTGCATCACCTCGCTCAACTGCCGTCTTCCTTCCTATTCACTTAGTTTTTTTGAGTGAATAGGCTTAATAAGCTAGTGCGTTTTACCATCAACGATTGCATCACTGCTTACCATCAGGCGGGATTGCAGTCAAGCACTAGTTTATAAAAAAAAAAAACAATAAGTGTCAAAAGTGGTACTCCACTTTTGACCCATACTGTAAATCCGTATCTACGTAGGTACGTGTATGTTTGCTTATATTTTCGCTTAAAGAAATGTTAGAGCATTTTGATGCTTTATCTGCGCTGATCCTACAAAAAACCATTATTATCATATCTTACCTCTAGCTGTACGATATGTATCTTGCACGATATTCTGAATCGTGGAAATTGTATTTTCCAGGGTCAATTTCAAATTGTTATTTGTTTTATGCCACCACGCCAAGAATAGCGCAGCAAACAGATCACCTGTCCCGGTGAACGTGGTATCCACCTTTGGAATTTTAATCTGGTAACACAATCCTGCTCAATAAAAGACAAGCATTAGATCCAGGGTATTAACATCATCACGAAAGCCTGGATAAATTTTTGTGTTCTTTGAGTGAACTCGCAAGAGTTTTATTAAATATGGTTAGTTATATTTAAGAATCAGTACATATTTAAGTATTAGTGGATAACTGCACTGACGCATTAGGTTAAGGCCTGTAAGGACAGTTGTAAGAGTGATAAATAAATAAATAAATCATAATTTCAGCTGAAACCAAATATATTATAAAATTTTACGTAATCATCATAGTAACAATACTAATGAATTTTGAAATAATCTTTTTTTCCCGCGAATAATTCCAACTTCCCCGAAATTTGGTAATTTTTAAAAAAATTGTATAGAACTGTAGTTTATTTACCTGCTGTACTAGCAATGCCGATCATGTGGTTTTCATCTCCTAGATCAGTACTGGATATTACAACTGTTTTGACACCCTTATCGTGTAATGCTTGTATGACCTTCAAAGCGCCGTCAAAGTCGTTGACTTTAAGTCCTGTCATTATCTCGGCCTCAAACTGATTAGGGGTGACGACGTCGGCTAAGGGAACCAAGATGTCGCGGTAGACAGGCAGGATCTCCTCCGGGACGTACATTTTACCGTTGTCACCCATGACTGGGTCGCATACTGAAAGGAAAAATAATATCATACTCTCTTGCCCTTATCTCGATTTATATGGGGTTGGAGTAATAACAATAATTTTTATTTAGGTCTTTTTACAATGTAGTAGTACATTTACAGCCCTATAAATAATTAGTTTTTTACTGATAGTGAATACTTGTATAAAAATTAGTATGTCATTATCATCATCATTTCAGCCGAAAGATGAGCACTGCTGGACATAGGTGATGCAGATTTAGAGAGGGAAAGGAGGGACTTAGGAGGGCGTTGGCAGTCCGCTGCATTATGTTGGCCCGCATATTCGCACGATGTACTACAGATGTAAAACTTACTTTTCAGAGCCTTCTGTCAATCATTCTACACGGCAGTCTGTGGGTCAACTTTACGCGGCGGGCTTACAATGCCCTAGGTGGACAGTACAATGACGCTCTGAGAGCAGTGTTGAAGAAGCCCAGGTGTTGCAGTGCCTCCGAAATATTTGCGGGAGCTTAAATCGATGACTTTTTCATTATTAGGAATAGAACTGCTTCGATGATGAGCAGGCGGTCCGTGGCAGCACCAACACTGTCCTCAGAACGTTAGCTTGCAAAATAAACGGGCCGTTTACTGTTTACTGGGCCAGTGTTCACTTACTCAGAAATAGGAAATAGCCTATATTATAATAATAATAATAGCCTGTATTATTTTTTGTTAAAAATATATGGACCTATATCTGAAATAAAGACTTCATAGCTTGCATTAATGTCTTTTTCTTCCATAGGTAGTCCACTATTAGTCATCATCTCGGTATTCGCCGCCTTTGTAGACATATCTTTCATACAGTCAGTTCTTTGGTCAAAGAATAAAACATAATGCAAATAATGTATCGAATTACGGTAATTTTTTGGGATACAAACTACCCCGTTCGGGTTTCGTGGCCGTATGTGGGATTTCTGAGCGTGTTTGTGATTTGGATTTGGATTCTCAAGGATAAATAGATTTTTCCATGAGAATTTCTCAATAGCATGTTTGAATTTGGAAGTTGGTGTTATCTCGCCTCGATCACATTAGCTAAAGAAAGTGCTTTGGTTTTCAAACATATTGGACATTCTCTCCACTCACCATTCACTAATTCTGAGTAGCTACCATGAGTTTACATTACGAGACTCGATCGTCGATATCGGGCGCGTTTGACACAAAGATTGGCCCGCTTCAAGGTTGTAAGAACTCTCAACCAATGAGAGCGCCAAACGCACTCGATATCGACGATCGAGTCTCGTAATGGAAACTCATGATAGCTACACTGACCATGAATCGCGATCACGAACAGTCTCTTATTGAGAAATTAAAAAGTGACTACAAAATGTTTCCTTGTGTCTGGGCAAAAGTAAAGAATTAATAGGATAATCGTTTAGTATCGGATGTTGAAACCATAGTAAAACTAAAAGTGTGTTCGAATTAATAGGTCGTTCTTATTTCCATTGTTTTAGATATTATCAGCGTTCACTTTGATATCGCAGGTTACCTTCAGTTCTGCAAATGTTTCCATTATTCTATAGCATAGGTAGACAGATAATAAACGGTTACCTTATCTTCTACGAGACATCTTGTTGATTCTACCGTGAGTTCATAGTTACACTAAACATTCAATATTTTTACAACTGCGTTTTTCTCAGTGTTAGGTGTAACAATAGCCAAAATAGTCGTCAGATAAGACAAAACAACGGGGAACGGGATTATAAAATGACACCCAAAAGTATACACGGAGGACCGATGTTTGGACCAATTTTGATAGAATGACGTCACTATAAAACAGAGTTTTAACCAAAAACTAGTATCAATAATCAGTAGTATCGTGATCGCAAAAATTAGTAGCTTCTCCCGGCTTCGCAGAGTGGATATCGAAAAATAGCACGAGAATGTGTATGCCATATTTGGGCTGGTGCTGCAAAATACCACCTGGCAACTTTGGGTTCGGTGGAGAGGCGTGCGAAATGGCTAGTTGGCAACCCAGATTTGGTTCAAAACGGTCTCCAAAGCCTAAAGCACAAGCGACGAGTAGCCAGCCTGTCGGTGTTCTATAGAATGCATTTTGGTGAGTGTGCGCGGGAATTGCATGACTTAATTCCCCATCTCCGTTCCAACATTGGACGACCCTTACGTTGTCGACACCACTACGATCTGGATGAAGCGTTTCGCCTCGTCTTTTATACCGTGTATATCGAGGGTCTGGAACAATTTGCCAGCGGTGGTGTTTCCGTCTGACTACAATTTAAGTGTCTTCAAGGCTAGAGTGAATAGACACGCGCGTTTTACCATTAATGATTGCATCCCTGCTTAACATCAGGCGGCATTGGGGTCAAGCAGTATATTCATAATTATAACAAGAAAATTACAACATTAAAAATGGATGGTGTTCAAACGCTGATAAAGAGAATAAAATAGTTTCTTGGTTATTAGTTTGTTGCTCTTTCACGCTTAAACGGCTGAACGGATTTACATGAAATTTTGAGCTAAGTTGGAGTTGGATAAAGACATAATGGAATATTTTTTCTAAAACGAGCGCGTACTAACTCGCAACATTCGCTTTCGGTTAGGAACCAAAGCGATTGTGGCGCAAACTCGCGACCGTTGTGTTCATTTAGTTTAACGAACGCGTGGAGCGCTTTTTACGCGACGGCCGCGTATTCGTCTGACCGATCACTTTAGCTAGGACGCTGCGTCAGAGTATAAAACCTTGGTTTTTTTCTAACAACAAGACATTAAATGCTATTATATTCGAGTACACGCTTATCAGTCGATCATGAGCTGTTAACTAATCAACGTCTGAACAAATAGTCTCATGTGATGAAACATTTCGTAATACAATGTTAGTTTTTATTGGCTTGTTCATATTTTATTAGCCTTTTTCGTACGTTAAATGAAATTGGCCTTCATTATCTATACTAATATATAAAGCTGAAGAGTTTGTTTGAACGCGCTAATCTCGGGAACTACTGGTCCGATTTGTAAAATTCTTTTTGCGTTGGATAGCCCATTAATCCAGGAAGGCTTTAGGCTATATAACATCACGCTGTGACCAATAGGAGCGGAGAATAAATAAACCACGCGAACGAAGTCGCTGGCGGCCCCTAGTATTGAATATAATTAAGCAAAAGTCACAAAGTAATTTGTTTGACAGGAACATAGTATAAGGACCAAAGCAAACCAAGATGAAGCCGAATCTTTGAATTACAACCTTGAGCAACAACTTTCGAGTTCCATCTTTGGTTTGGGTAGCCTTTGCTTGTACCCCCTAAGTGTAAACTTGAGTTCACACCACAATGTCAATGCAATACAACAAGATAAGGCAGTAGGGTATTATTAGTATCTAATGAAAGATAACTTCTCTCTATGTCTTATCTATTATCAGAATCCTCTCTCATCGTGTATTGTCAAATATTAAATTTAAACCTTGATTGTCAAATGAGGAAGTCTATAAGTATTTTATTTACGGAAAATGTCAAAGTTTAGCCAAACTCGGCAGTTAGACTGATAAAGCGGACCCCAGACTCCAAAGCTGAAAAAGCTTCGGATGCGACTGGGATAATTCTAAGATGATGATGATGGCTATGAGTAGTTATCTTATCACACCTTTATTATCTCCTTATTAAGTTGTTATTATGAACTAAGTGTCAAATTTTGGAGATGTTAATAATACAAAGGCAGTTTGTTGGATGTAGTTGATCTTTAGAACATTGCAATTTTAGAAGGTTATAATAACAGTTGAAGAATTATAATAATAAGGATATACAATGCTCAACAATACAGAAGTCATACAAGAATGGTTTTTACATATACATAATACTATAGGAAAATTAATTCAAAATATAAATAGGTTACATAAGTTTTCCTCTACTAGGTAGTTACAAATAATTCTTACCATAAGTTAGCTGAGGGTTCTTCTGTCTCAACTTTTTGAGGAGATCAGCAATCTTTTTCAAAGAGTCAGCGGATCTGGAGTATCCCGTCAGGAAGTGCGTATAATAGTCCACATCATTCAATACCAATCCTTCTATAAGATCATCTAATTCTTCATTCTTTAATACGTTTCCTTTGATATGTTTGTATGCTGTGTGGGTTGAGAACTGTACTGTGTTTATGGAGTCTACTTCAAAACCCAATACCTGAAACAATTGATTAATCATTATGTAGTAAAGGATTCTATTTACTTATAAAAATAAAGATATAATAATATCACCATTGATGCCATTAGTTCATACATGAAATGAAGAAATATTAGTATCTTTTTAATATCTTGTTTTGCATCTTGGTAATATCCATACAAATATAATTTACAAATTTTAGCCTTGTATCTTCAAAATGTTTTAAAGAAGGAAAATAAAAATAAGGAGATGAGTTAGCAGGGTTGTGGATATACATTTACATATTTAGAAACCGATGGATGTTTTGGAATAACATAAAATTCTTAAAGCTCAGTGTATGTGAAGTACGAAATGGTTATTTACTGTAGATATATCATGAAAACACATTCGATAATGTTTTAAGTATAAATTTTTCAGGAGAAGTGACACTTGTTAACAAAAACCAAAATCAACAAGATTGGTAGTATAGCAACCTATCAAAAGAGTATTTACACTGATGTGCTATTCAACGTCAACAAAAATTAAATAGAAAACCATAGTCGTGGTGGCCTAGTGGTTAAGACACCAGCCTCTCAAGTATGAGAGGCTGGTGTAGTGCGAGTTCGATTCTTTTCTAAAGTTATATGTACTTTCTAAGTATATCTTGGACACCAATGACTGAAGGTGAAGGAAAACATCTTGAGGAAACCTGGACTTTATAAGTCTGAAATCGCCAATCCGCATTGAGCAAGTGTGGTGATAACGCTCAATCCTTCTCTGTATGAGAGGAGACCTGTGCCCAGCAGTGGGACTATAAAAAGGTTGCTGATGATGATGATGAAATAGAAAACAATAGTTTAATTTCTTTTTATTATTATATTAAATTAAAATAAACCCATTGTTTGTGTTCTAACAACCCTGGTTACCTATTTCTGTTAATGACTGTACCTTTAAGAATTATTAATGAAACAAATTGCTAAGCTTTAAAATAAATAACAGAAACGAGTGCGACAAATCGATACCTGAATTCAATTCCACATAGTAGGTCAAGGTTATAAAAAATGCTTTCAGAGAATTAAAATTGTGGGCGAGTATAAAATGAAGCTGAGTGACGTGAAATTTATCTACAATAAAGCGATGTAGAGTAAAAATGTGTTTATTAAAATAGAACAGCAAATCACTGATAAATAATGAATAGCGTTACTGTTTACACTCATTATTTGAAAATATTTTCTAGTAAAAATAATAAGGTTACCTGTAGTGGAAACACAGCACTTTTATTTCCAACATAGCCGTGCACCACATGGCTCTGGATAGACAGTACTCTTGGGGTAGTATCTGCAGACATTCTCGAGAATATTTACTTACAAAACTGTTTTAAATACGTGCAAGTTTATGTTAATTAATTTTTTGAAATAAGCGAACCGCACACAACGTGACACGCCAACGAACTGAACGGAACTAAGTAACTAACCAACTTATATTCATGCCCGTTTAGCCATAAATGTTTAATCTCAGAAAGACATTATAATGAAGTGATAAGAACAGTGCTCTTTTCTAAGTTCTTATCAATCGTCAATGTCATACTTAGTAAAATAACAGCTCTTGACATTGACAGTTCGTTTGTTCGTACCACAGAGCAAGTAATCACTACCATAATCACTACTAGTTCGTACCATTGAGCTATATTGTTCGTACCTTTTTTTTTATTTTTGGTTTCATTCTTCCCGTTCATTTGAACGGAAAAGGCAAAGGCACAGTACGCCATACAGCCTAGTCTTCAGTATGTTTTTTCTTGAGTTTTATATCCTAACTTATCCTAACTTATACTCGCTTAACTTAAACTAAACTATCTCCTTTCGTTTCCCGCGTGAGGCCGAGAAGGAGGAAGTTTGGGTGAGGTCATGATGTGGCCACTATGCTACAATATTTCACTGTTCTTTCAATACTCAATACTTTATTGTTTCCTTTTTCTTTTTGTTTCATTTTTCTTTATAAATTATTCACTGAATGCACTTTTTACTACACAAATCACGCGGTTTTATTTAGTAAACAACACTATAAATAATTTTAACAGTCCAATGAAAAAAAGCGTGGCACTCATCTTGACATTCCCGCCAAACTCCCCTTTTTTTTGTGGTTCACTTCTGTCCGTACTTCTGAACGGAAAAGGCAAAGGCATAGTACGCCATACAGCCTAATCTTGTAAGTTTATATCCTTTTTTTTTTGACGCTGTGGTAATGTATTTACGCACCGTACCCCGAAGGGCGTGTGTGGGACTCGCCCAGCCGAAGCCGGGAATACCCACTAAACCCACAGCGGCACAACGACATCGCCTGAGTGGCGGGGTCATGGGAAATCGGCACAGCCTGAACAACTAATCCCCCGCCGGCGATTCCCGCCAAAAGGCGGGCCCACAATGGTCCCCCCACAAGGGGGGCGGAGACTTCCCTCCGCGCGCCCGCGCCGTGTGGTGTGTAATTAATACGCTCCGGGTATATTTACGAATATCGCGTTCCGATTGTTAGTTTCCGGCTCGTGTTTTCATTCTAGACTGTGAAATTGTGTCTGGCTTGGTATAGTAAGTTTATTCTTAGTGTTTGTTTGGTATTTATTGTAAATCAAATAATTTCGGTGAGTACATTTATTTTCTTACGTCTTGTGAGGGTAACGTAATTTATTTATTTTTTTCTCCGCGCGACGGTTTTGTTTTTTTCTTTTCGTTAGCTTAGATTTGTTTTTCTTGTTAATTAATTAGCTATGTCAACTTCCAATGATGACCCCCCTGATCGTGGGGGGGGGCATTTTCCGCAGAGATAACAAGACGTTTAGATCACCGCCGCAAGCCTCCGCTAAGCGTTTGTTTTGTGAAATGTCTCCGACCGACAATTTAATAGATGATAGGTCGAAGCGTTTACAAACTGCACCCAATTCTCCCGAAAAGTCGCCTACATTAAATATTTCCAATCGTAGCGACGGGAACAGTAATTATTGCGATTTGATGACCGAGGCGTCTGTGTACCTGGCCAAAATCAACGAGCTGGTTAATGATAACGGTTCTCGTATAAATGTCGCGAACAAATCAGCAATTATGGATATGACTCAACGAGTTACAAGTATCGTGTCTTTGTTAGCTTTAAAATCTGCGTGTAACGAGACAAAGCTTGCTAACACCGAGCGCGAATTGGAAATAATTAAATTAAAATCCTACGCTAAAACCGTTAATGAGGACAAAAACATGTCGTACGCGGATTCTTTGAAACTGCGGTTGCCTAAAGTTACCCCGGCTATTGAATCTAGAGTACCTCTTCCTTGTCTCGTCGCCTATCCGACCCAGGAGCGATCAGCTGAATAAGCGTCATCTTCCGCCACTAAACAAGCTCTTATGAAGGCGATTAGACCGAGTGACGATGGTTTTCAAATAGTCGGTATTAAAAAAACCGCCAAATCAGGCGTTGTACTGCGCGTTGCAAATGAAAACCAATTGAAAAGACTAGAATCGGTAGACGCTATAAAGTCTGCGGGTCTTCGTTTAGAAAAACCAAAAGGTCGCCGACCCCGTCTATTAGTCAAGGACATTCCCGCCTCTATGGAAGACAACAATTTTTTTGCAAGCTATATACCGCCAAAATATTAAAAACGAGTTGCCAATAAAAGAAGACGACTTCATTAAATCCACGAAAATAGTCCGTAGGCGTTCTACCAATAACGGTCGTAAATGGTTAGGAATAGAGATTGAACCTGAGGTACGGAAACATCTTGTGTCTACCAAGGATAAGTTATTTATTGACTGGGCCACGTGCCGTTTTGTTGATGATATCGAGGTAGTTCGTTGCGCGTATTGTCAGCAATTCGGTCACGTGAAAAAGCATTGCGCTAATAAATCACCAACCTGCGCTATATGTTCTGAGGCCCACGAAACCAATGTTTGTCCGCATAAGGACGATTTAAATTTTACCCCGGTTTGCGCGGCGTGTAAACGTTTTAAAAAACCTTTTGACCATCGCTGCGGGTCTGAACAGTGCGGTACCTATAAATTAAAACTCGAACAACTTATCCTACATACTAATTACTAATTAGGATGGATAGTCTAAGCATAGGGCAATTAAACCTTCACAACGATAAGGTGGCGACATCAGAGTTAGATAAATTAATTATTGACTACAACTTAGACCTTGTACTCATTCAAGAACAATATCAAAACTCAAGTTTACGTCACAGGGTAGTGCAGCTGGATTGCAGGGCGCGAGCCGGAATTTATGTTGCGCGGTCTTCTAACTTTACGGTAACGTCTATACGTGACCTCATGACGCCACACTGTGCGGTTGCTGAAGTCTCATCAGCTTCTTTTAAAGTATTCGTTGTAAGCTGTTACTTTCAATATTCAGATCCTGTTACTCCTCATATACATAATCTCCGTCATGTCTTGCGGTCACTCGCGGGCTGCAAAGTGATCGTTGGCGCGGATGTCAACGCGTCGTCGTCTCTGTGGTATGGCAAGGTTCGGGCAACCGATAGCGAACGACGCTGCGCTGTTGAGGATTTCATTGCTGAGATGAACCTATCGATTCATAATACCCCCGATGCACCACCTACTTTTTGCAGCCAAATAGGCGAATCTTGTATTGACGTCACACTTTCTAGTGCCGACGTACGTTTGGATAGGTGGCGTGTCCTACCGGACGCGTCTTGTAGTGATCATCGCCTGATCGTGTACGAATTTGTTCCTGGTTATATTCAGGGTCCGTCTCATATTCCTGGTAATTTCAGATATAGATGTAAAGGCGCGAACTGGGAATTTTTTGGCTCGCTTTTTGCGTGTCACGCCAAGGAGTTCACTCGGGACGGGCTGTCAGCCGAAGAAAGTGCTGACATTATGTCAGAAACCTTTACCTACTGTGCTGACATCGCCATTGGTCGTGGATCTATGACCAATATTCGTAGATGTGACTGGTGGAGTGATTATTTAGTTGAACAGCGCAAAAGATATCGCAGAGCGCGTAGACAGTTAAATAAACTCAAGAGCGAGAGAGAGAGAGAGAGAGATTACTGGAGATCTTCTTACATCCGCTTTAAATGCTTTCAGAGTTGCCAAGTCACGCTACAAAGCATCGGTGGAAAAATCTAAGGGTAACTTGTTGCGGAAAATCGTTGACAAACTTGACAGGGAGGGTCCGTGGTCTCCCTTATATCACGAATTTAAAGCTAACAGATCGGTCGACCTTGCATACGTTCAAAACATTAAGGTCAATGATAAGCATACCACGGGCATAGAGGAAACAACAAAAGTACTAATTAATACACTTATCCCTGATGATTCACCGGCTAACGATAGCGACTACCACCAACAGATTCGAGCGTGGGCTCCTGTGCCACCTGAATCACCAATGTCAGACGTACCATCTAATGACGAATTTATAAATATTGTTAGAAAACTACCGGTCAACAAATCATCAGGGGAAGATAAAATATCTAACAGGATGATTAAAGAAGCGTGTAAAACAGCGGGTGATGCCATCTTAACTGTATATAACCGATGCATTGCTGAAGGCGTTTTTCCTCGTAAATGGCGACGCGGTTTCATACGAATAATACCAAAGTGTGGTGATAAACCACCGGATGATCCGAAGTCATATCGGCCTATCACGCTTCTACCATCTTTGGGGAAACTTCCTGAGCGCCTCATCGTTCCACGTTTACTACCGAACGGTCCAAAATTTCATAGTAGTCAATATGGCTTCACCATCGGTAAATCAACAGTCGACGCGGCGCTTTCTGTCAGAAGAACCGTTAACCAGTCGGAACACAAGTACGTGATTGGTATCTTTTTGGATATTTCTGGGGCTTTTGATAACGCTTGGTGGCCTATGCTGTTGTTAAAATTAAAAAACCGCGGTTGCTATAGAAACATATATAATCTCGTTTACTCGTACTTTATAAACGGTTCCGCGGTACTTAAGCTCGGTCATTTTTCTAGTACTAAAGCACTAACCATGGGATGTCCTCAGGGTTCAGTTGTCGGTCCTTATTTATGGAATTTGGGTTTTGATGATTTTCTCGCGATCCCGCTTCCTTGCGGCTGTTCACTTACTGGTTACGCGGACGACGGCCTACTGCTCATTCAGTCAAGTACCCGAGCCGGACTTGAGAACTTGGCCCATACTTGCCTAAATCTAATATCTCAGTGGGGTGATCGTAACCGCCTAGCGTTTGCGCCGCATAAAACCTATCAACTTCTACTAAAAGGTAATCTTAAATCATTGCCTACTATTAAATTTAATAACGTTCCCGTTAAAAAAAGCAATCCGTATGCTACCTTGGTATGGTCTTAGAAAGGAATTTTTCATTTATCGAACATATAAAAATAGTTGGCGAAATAGCTAAAAGGAACTTTTATGCCCTAACTAGAGTATCCAAAGCAACTTGGGGTCTATCATTCCTAACTTTAAAAACTATTTATGGAGCTACCTACTTAGGATGTATGTGCTACGGTGCACCTGTTTGGGCCGATAGGGCCAGCATAGGGGCGGCGCGACGTAAACTGCTTCAAAGCCAACGTTTGGCATTGATATTTTTATGCAAGGCGTATAGAACAGTCAGTACTGAAGCCTTACCCGTTCTGGCAGGTGTACTTCCAGTCGATCTTGAAGTACAGCGACGTGCTTCAATGTACTACTCCGCGAGGGGGGAGGCCATGGACACTAACTTTGTTACACAACGCGACCTCAATAGAATTTCTAGATTATTTAAACCTCAGACTGACGTCTGGGAGGACCTCTTATCCGAATGGCAAAGTAGGTGGGATAATTCCATCAAGGGCCGGCACCTCCATCTGTTCTTTCCATCCGTTGGCGATCGGCTGGCTAAGACATGGCTGGAGGTTGACCACTGCGTTGCCCAATTTCTCACAGGTCATGGCAACTTTAAAAGTAAACTGTATTCTTTTAAACTTGTTCCTTCGCCTTTGTGTCAGTGTTCTACATCGAACTGTGAATTTGAACAGTCCGCACATCACATCTTGTGGGAGTGTATTCTTTGGCAGAATGAACGCAATATTATGTTGGATAGTGTACAAGTTACATCCGGAGTTGTTTATTATACGGACCTTGTTGAAACTAGAACTAATTTCCGTGCGTTCAGGCGCTTTTGCCATACCTATTATTGGAATCAATTGTAACAGCAAATACCTAATTAGGACCCATTAACTTGATCAAATGTTATTCCGTGGTGCTTGGCAATCTGGGCTTCTCCCAGTTGCAATAATGTCCCTTTGTGCCGATTGGCCTAGTTCTATTCTGTCTCCTGCTTATTATGGAGGGAAGTGGAAAAAATATCTTTTTTCTTACTCCTCCGCTATTCTTTTCTGATTAATTTCGTTGCGGGACCCAAGACAGTTGAAACGTTTCTCCGGGACTCGTCGAGCTTCATTGCTCGGCGTTTTTCTGGCGGTCTCCACTGTTGATTCTGGCTTTCAGGAGTTGCAGTGGGTTGGGAACAGTGTGGCGGGTTTTGTCCCACAAAAAAAAAAAAAAAAAAAGGGGGGCCGGACTGGGTACGTCTTCTAGTGCGAGAAGACGCAGCAGCCAAGGGTTTTTTAGCGAGGTGGCCTTCCTCTTAGCCCCACTCGTTTGCCCGGAGGCAAAAGGGGATCCCAGCTCCTCTCAATGAGGAGACCGGGTTGCCCGACGGTGACCCGGAGTTCGGGTCACGTCAGCCACCTGGAGTGGTGGCCGACCCGCCGCACATGTGACCGCCGAAGCGGTCCCCACTTCTGGTTTTGGTCCGCGCCGGTAAACCGGTAACCCCCATATCTGGGGGCCGTTCCCCTATCCGCCACCTGGGGACGCGTCCGATGGCAGGCCAGAAACTGCACACGGAAACCTAACCTAACCTTAACCTTTTTTTTTTTTTTTTTTTACGCTGTGGGAATGCATTTACGCACCTTACCCCGAAGGGCGTGTGTGGGACTCGCCCAGCCGAAGCTGGGAATACCCACTAAACCCACAGCGGCACTCCGGCATCGCCATAGTGGCGGGGGAGTGGGAAACTAGCGCAGCCTGAGCTACCTCTCCCCCGCCGGCGAAACCCGCCTAGTAAGGCGGGCCCTCAATTGCCCCTCCTAGGGAGGGGCCGTGGCTCCCGCATGGTGAGCGATGTAAGGCGGGCGTCGGCCTCACGCCCGCCGCTCACCTCAGGGAGGGAGAAAGCGGGCGAAATCCCGCCTTCTCCTTCCCCTACGCCGCCTGCGGAGCGCCGGAGCGAGGGGATCCTCCTCCCGCTCGCGCTCCGCTGCCTCCTTCTGCGACATCACGACCTCGCAGAAGGAGGCCATCGCCACCCAAGCTTCCTCGCTCCCCACCATCTCTCTGACGATGGCGGGCAGCGAGAGGTCCCCTCCAACCGCCGTGACAAGATCGCGGCGCGGCACGGCCCACGACGGGCACACCGCGAGGGTGTGTTCCGCCGTGTCCTCCGCCGCGCCACAACCGTGGCACGACGGTGTCTCCTCTCGTCCTATCCGGTGCAGGTACCTGCCGAAGCAGCCGTGACCGGAGAGTACCTGCACCAGACGGAAGGAGAGGAACCCGTGACGCCTGTCGAGCCAGTCCTCCAGGACCGGCCCGATGGCGTCGAGGGTACGGCGGCCGAAGACGGCGGAGGCGAGGTCCTGTGTCCACTGCTGGACAAGAGCGACCCTCGCCTCCCGCCGGACGGCCTCCCTCAATTCTGGGGCCGGACGCTCGCCCAGCGCCCTGCGCCCCGCCGTCCACTCGTACACTCTGGCGAGCACCCACGCCTCGAGCTCCCAAGGCGGGGTGCCCGCCAGAGCGCACGCCGCTGCGAAGCCCACCGTGCGGTAGGCCCGCGATGCCCGCTGGGCGATGGCCCTTTGGGGCGACCGAAGGGCGGTGAGGTTCTCCCTCCTATGGAGGGAGTCCGCCCAAATCGGGGCCCCATAAAGGGCCATACTCCGCAGTATGCCGGCGTATAGACGCCGGCACCGCATGCTGGGCCCTCCCAAGTTTGGCATCAGCCATGAGAGGGCTCCCGCAGCCTTCAGCAGGCGCGACGACAGCCCGCTAAAGTGCGGGCCGAAGCGCCACCTGCTGTCTAAGATGAGGCCCAGATATTTCATCTGGGCCTCAACCCCGACCCTCACCCCCTCCACATAAATGTGGGCGTCAGGCGGGGGGCGCTGCCGGGGGCCGTGAAAGAACACGGCCTCTGTTTTGTGCAGCGCCACCCTCAAGCCCAGGCGGCGGATCCTTCCCGCCACTAAGGATCCGCCCGCCGATGCCAAACTGGCCGCCTCCCGGAAGGTGCTCCCGCGGGAAGTGAGGAGAGTGTCATCTGCATAGCAGATGACACTCGTGCCTCGAAGGAGGGTTCCCCGCAGGAGCCAGTCATAACCGACGTTCCACAGAAGAGGCCCTAGAACGGACCCCTGTGGAACGCCGGCTCCGACAGCGTATCGACGGAAAGTTTATATCCTAACTTAACTTAAACTAACCTATCTCCTTTCGTTTCCCGCGTGAGGCCGACTAGGAGGGGTTTGGGGTAAAGTCATGACGTGGCCACTATGCCACAATATTTCAATGTTCTTTATAAATCATTCACTGAATGCACTTTTTACTACATAAATCACGCGCTTTTATTTAGTAAAAAACAGTATTACTGATGATATATTAATAATTACTGATTGCATCTAAATTACTGATTCTCTTTCCACAAAGCAAACAAAATTGAAACTCATTGCATTTTTTTCTTTCTATTTCATTATGAAGAATAGAATTGATAAAGATAGAAGATAAAATATTAGTTTTTTCTAGTCAATGAGTTGAGATGCATTTAATAATATGGCTACTGAATTCATCAATAAACATTAAGCATGGACTAATTTGGCAGGACCAAATTAATATTAATCTTCTGTGCTTTTCTTAATGAAATGAAAGTATTTAATGATTTGATTTATCCATGATTAACAGTTACAAATAAACTGATAATATTTAACTATCCGTTAAAACAAGTTACTTATCTAAACAATAATAAAGCAAGTATCATTAGTGTTAATATGTTTTATTAATTACTAGCACCGCGACTTAAGCTTGGTTGTTCTTGTGTCATTTCATATGCTCTTTCTAATGTATCTGTAACAATCTTCATATCGTTTTCAATACTTCTGGCCCAGTTTTCAACATCCCCAATTTCTTTAAGGGCACTGCTGAAGTTTTCAACCAAAGCAAGCCATTGTTGGGTCTGTTTAGCAAAATTTATAGCTCCCTGATGCAACAGTTTGGCTTCAGCATCCAACTTCTTTTGATTTAGGTAAGCCTGAGCCACTCTGAAAGGATAAAAAAGAATTATAGGCTTTAATATTAGTCAAAAACACTATTACAATGTCTTTCTTTAGGGGGAAGCGCTACCTAACTCTCAAAATCCTAATTTTCTTAGGTTTTTTGTAATTTGCAGGTTGCTATTGATTTGTAACTCTTCCCTTTAAGAGAGAGCTTTTGTAAATTAATTGCATTTGTTATAGGGTAAGAACATGTATTACCATATAAATCCTGTTTGGATGATATCATTGGGTAATACTTGACAAAGGCAATATGCACATACATTATTTAAAACAATGGGTAATTATTATTGCGGGGTGAACAGCTTTATTCATTTTTTTGTGTAAATTATATATCATTAAGCTTTCAAAGAGAGTAGTCTACAAAGTTATTTACAAACCCAACATTGAGATGGTCAACAAGTGCCTGAGTCAAATCGTTAGCCGCAGCTATGCATTCTTTTCGTTTTTGTTCTGGAAAGAGAAAGTGATTTTTCGGTTTTGTTATTGTTCAATAAAAAACTACCCATAAAATGGGATGAATAGGAATGCAGTGATGAATCTTGGATTATTTAAAGTAGATGATAATTATATTCGTTTCAATTTACCCCTGTATCTCTATGAGAAGAAAGTAGGTCTAGGTACCTAATACAACATACTATTCCTTCTATGTATGGATTAAAAATAATCCATACATAGAAGGAATAGTATGTTGTATTAGGTACCACACCAAAACACCACCAGTACGTAAAAACGTACTTATTGGATAATAATACTTTGCACTTTAAATATTTACCTTGGATAACTCTTTTTGAAGCTTGTTTTACTTGGTGTTCCTTAATTAATGAAGATAACATAATGGTAAGTATATGGAATGTTTGCGTTTCGTTCTATAGATAACGCCTGGCCTAAGCGAGATATTTATTGTTACGATGTTTCCTTCGTAATGTTTAGTTTAGAAGTATGTAGGTCACCTTATTTTAACTTGATGATCCTCAGTATATATTTTACCACAACAATGCAACCATTTTTTTCCGATTAAAGAAGAGATTAATGTCAGTGAAATTGTGATTGTAAAAGACGAGTGACAGTGACACACTGTGACACTTGACAGTGACAAAGTGACTTCGTATGACGTTATTATTTAAGTGTTGCTAGTTTTATTAAAATTCGTTCAGAATCATTATATTGATTAGTAGACGTCTCTTTATAATAATACAGAAGGGTAAGAAACTCTTAATTCCAGCAGGCTAGAAAAGATTAGGTGCAAATTATAGGTGGCAGTGGATCATTGGTTCGTTTACCCTGCGAGATCTATCCCTGTTTGTCGTTGTGTACACTAAAGTACACTCTCTGTTTTTTTATACTCATTGTGGGATCGGATGAGGCAATCTGAAACGATCGGGGAGAGCCTGAGCTCTGCCCTGCCGTGTCAAATTACACCTTGTGACTACCAGTCTTTATTTTCACAACTTTGACTTTCTTGTTTTCTGAGCCCCATGGCTCAGCGTAATTCTAAACTCCGGGCTTCTGCTGAAAGATTCTAATGAAGAAATCTAGTATTTGCCCAGCCTGGGAGTCGAACCCAGTATACCCATAACCAAAAGCCCACTAATAATATAAATATACAAACATGACATTACACCTGTTCACAAAGGTGCACAGAATTCAATCGCTTAACCACCGCGCTAACCGTGCCATCTCTATACTAGGCAGAGGTGTGTCCATACTCCATACACCCATATTTCGCCAATTATGTTGTAAGTATGATAGGGGCAAAATATTGCCTTCAAAGTGCAATCCGGAAGTAATAGTTATTCCAGGTTACTACTGAGATATTCCAGAAGAGAAAACACAACAACACTGCCAGTCTCAGGAATCATAGCTTAGGAATTTTATGAGTATTGTGTATAGCAGTATATACAACGTGTAACATAAAGGGTATATACATAACAAAGGCATGGCATCTTTACATGATATTAAACGATATTGGAAGGGTTTTTTAATTCTATCTCTATATGTTAGGAAGTTATGAGGAAAAACACCGCTTGTGATAGGCTACTATCATACTAGTCGCACAGAGATATTGAAGACATTTATCGGTTTTTGGCAAGTAACGTTACGGGTAACGAGTAGTTATTAACATATGTAGTGTGCTGCCACGTTTGTTATGATTTTATATTAAGAAACACGAAACCGAAAAATTTGGTGCCAATTTTTTGAGTATTTTATTTTGAGTTGAAACCCTTCCGATATCGTTTGATATCATCTAAAGATGCCATGCCCTTGGTATGTATATACCCTTTTTGTTACACGTTGTATAGTATGAGATGTGTAGCAGTACCTAGCGCTTGCACGCATTCTATCATCATCATCTCAGCGTTAATCCCAGTCGCGTCCGAAGCATTTCAGCTTTGGAGTCTGGGGTCCGCCTTAGCAGTCTAACTGCTGATTTTGGCCAAACTTCGATATTTTTCGCGAAGCGACTGCCGTCTGACCTCCACAACCCAAAGGCGATATCGAAGCATTGCAGGAAGACCAAGACTTTTGAGGGCTCCAACAAGGGTTGTTGGAGCCCTCAAAAGTCTTGGTCTTCGACGACGACATGGCAAGCGGGACCAACGGCTTAACGTGTTTTCCGAGGCACGACCATACCAGTGCAAATATTGATATATTCATGCATAGGTACAAAAATTTGCACTGCGCGGGGATCGAAACCGCGTCTTCTTACGCAGCGGCCGCGTTCGCTACCGCTACGCCACGGAGAATGTCAGCGTTTACAAGCATTACCTATAGAAATGAGGCAGATTTATAAAACTGAAGCTTTAATCCACTTTTGTTATCACCTTTGAAGTATCTCAGCCTCTGGCATTTTTAAAACTCGGAAGTACTTAGGCACTTGTTGAACAGCTGTTTTCCCTGTCATCGAGAATGATGTGGTTAATTTATAATTCACAACTGTAGCTAGCGGACTCTATTGTAGTGAGCACACGATTGCATTGCATTAATTATACCTCGCTAATGGAAGAGGCCAATATCGATTTTCGCTTATCGCTTACGACGGCGCCAGCTGTGAACCATTGGAAAAAGATTTCATGCTTGTTTCATTTTACTCATTTATGTGTAGAGCCATGTGCTAGAGCTGATACGGTACAAATTCCATTGTGTTTTATCAATGAGAACAAAATGAAGAGTTTTCCGATAGCAGCTTCCGTTGTGAGAAAAAAAAAAAATGAAACGCTAAAAAGAACATTTTATTTAATTTATTTGTCTAGTAAAATTTTGTTATTTTTTCACATTTGCTTGTGTTATTTTTTCGTATTGTGATTATCCTCACAGTGATTTTTACTACAATCTTAGTTAACAGTAAATGCGTAAAGTAAATAAATTATGCCTGTGTCCTGTTTTCAGTGTGGCTGACCGCGCCGTATTTTGCTTTAAGTTTCTCATTGAATTCAGGGTCGTCCCATCCCCATAAGTGGTGTGAGCCGTCCCCTGTACGGTGTGTACGCTGCTTTATAATTTCAGGGGACACGTATTTCAAGTCGTATGCTTGTCCAATCTGTAAAAATACCGATATTATTATTTTATTAGTAATAAGAAAGACTGCCAAGAACTATCTGCTGTTGTTGCGAAACACATTAGCATTAGCAATAGCTTTTTTTTTTGCCAATTCAACAACATTCATTGCCTTATGTAAGACTAGCTTAGGAATTCCTTTATATCTCGCTTTTTAAATTTCCCTCGGGAATATCATTTTTTTTACGGGATATAAAGTACCCTATTATTTAATCCGGATTTCTAACTTGACGTCTGCAAAATTTCAAAGCAATCGGTTCAGTAGTTACGGCGTGAAAGCGGAACCAACAAACAAACAAACCCACTTTACGATTTACAATATAATTAAGGAGTAAGGATTTTGAGCAGACAAATCTCTCGTATGAAGTTAGTTCGCATAGTGAACAAAACGAAGCCTCGACTTTTCTAGATTTAGAGAAGCTTTCTTTAACTAATTTATGTATGGCTTTGCCCTCATTCATATGACTTTGTTATACCTTATTGACACGTCAATTTCTCCATCTCTATATCCATCACAATATTGTTTAATAAGTAACTTTAATACTGCAGCACCTATAGCAGTGGTTATAATCTCAGATAATTTACATTCTATTGCCACCGAGTCAGTATCAAGTCAGTAAGGTAATTACGTAACATACTATCAGTAGCAATGGGTTTCATTTTGACGGTTGAACAACATTCATTGTGTGTTATTTACATTGCCGACTAGACAGTAAGCAAAGACATTTTTCGAACATAATGGACCAACGGACTAGCAATATGCTTCAAAATGATTCCAACTGATAGTACCTATCTAATAGTCTGTTACGCAATTAGGTTGCTGTATCCACTTTAGCAAAATGTTAAAGTTGATTTTTGAGTGAACATTTGTAGCAAAATGTTCTTGGTTTTTCGTTGCAATGGAATTTCAACTTTGTTGAGTACGACACTCAGCGGTGCAATTGCGTAACACACTGTCAATAGCAATAAGTTTCATTTTGACCAAAATTCAAGATAAATATTTTTGGATTAGCAGTCATCATTTGTCTAGCCTAGTTGAAAAACTAGTAATATCCTTCAAATTGATTCAGATGGAGATTGACAGTTTGTTATGCTTTTCCACAACTTAACACTTATTTGAAATTCTTAAAATCCATATACCTATAGATAATATTTTGATGTATAAAAAGATTTATGGATTTGCCTGTAGGTACGGTAGCTACCCGAAACGGGCAAATATTCCCAACCAACTGAAGCAATGCTTTAGCAATAAAGTTGAAAATCTATTATAGAAATATGACAGATTGTAGGAGCTTGATGTGCTGTTGTCTATACATACGTAGTTGAAGATAATCATGAATTTTGTTTACTGGTGTTATACCGAATATTATTGACCGACTATGCACTAGGCATGGGAGTTTTGGCGGGAAAGCTAAGATGAGTGTCATGCTCATTTTTCATTGGACTTTTAAATTATTTATAGTGTTGTTTACTAAATAAAAGCGCGTGATTTATATAGTAAAAATGCATTCAGTAAATAATTCATAAAGAACATTGAGATTTCGCAGCATAGTGGCCACAACATGTCTTTGCCTCAAATCTTCCTCGTAGACGGATCACGCGGCCGTCTTTTTCGACTGTCATTGGCGATATCCGCCATTATTGTGAAATAATATTTTCAAAGTGTTTCTATAATTTGTTACACGTGTTATTGGCAAAATTGTGGTATCTATTCAACAGGGGCCATTGATCAAGAGTTGAAGTTGAAGTTGGTATTTGCATATCAATCAGTATCATTTTGAAGCTTCAAAATAATCATTGCATTATTTACAGTGTTCAGCAGACAAATTATTCAAATATATGAAACAATGGTTTAGCAATATCTTTCAAAATTGTTTGTTGTGATCGAGTGTTTTACGCAATTACATTGCAGGTCGCTGATTGGGGTAGCCGTAATTTTATTTTTAAACTTTGTTGTATTCAAAGGCCAGCTTTAAGAATACTTAGTTAAAAATAGTTTTTTTTTATTAAAAGCTGGCAACCCTAATTCCGGGCTGACCGCGCAAGGGTTAGCCTATTTATTTTTCCGCTGTACACTTATTTGTTAGAAGGGGCTGAATGAATACGTACCTTTGCCATGAGTTCGATGAACACGATGGTGGGTGTAAGCATATTATAGAGGGGAAGTTCAGTCGCGCGGTAGTCCCAAGGGAAAGTGTGGTGGTAATTGTGGAAGCCTTCCACACAGATCATCCATACTCCAATGTTTTCACGCGGGTTCAGTGACCTTAGGGAAATACATATTTTGTAAAATTTGTTTTGAGGATTGGGGTCCGAGTCGCCTTTAACGTACGGACGACAGCAGGTCAAGCTAACCGAATTTGTCAAATATTTTCAAGCAATCTTGAGCCTTAATGCTTTAGAGGTAAAGTTGAAACTCTAATAAAGAAATCTGACAGATTGTAGTAGGTTGATGTGCTGTCGTCTGTACCTTTCTACCTATGGGTACCTACTGAAGGATAAACAAAACAAAATTAAAAAATTAAACAATCGCTAATAACTAGGTAACGTTTATGAATAAAGGGGATGGAATTAAAATCGAAACAGAAAATTATAAAAATTCTTATTTATACTTAACTCTTAGCTACCTGGGTAATTAAACGAATCGAACTGAATATTTTTAATTAGATGTTCTATAAAAGTCGCTAGCAATTATTTCTTGTTCATTAAGTAACATAATACAGAGTGTATGATGTATAGTATTAATTAGAGGATTGAGTTAAAAGCACGAGCAATGAGTAAAAATTTTTTAAAGCCTTTTATGCTCTAATTTTCTTTTAAACTCTATACAACGTGGCGCGATAATGGCGACATTAACTAAAAACACATATAATTTGTTACATTTTGGCGTCATGAAGAGATTTTATTTTCATAAAATGTTATTATTAACGAAGTTACTTAAATTTTTAGAAACTACCATTTAGAGCAACCTGTATTTAGAGAGCGTCAGCTGTCGCGCAGCGGTCATTTGCCGAGGTCATGGATCATAGGTTACAGGTACATTCGTGCGGAAGAGAGATGCAAAACATTATCTTTGTCGACGGCGCTCGCGCAAGCGACATGCGGCCCACCTCCCCTCGACCCACCCTACCGCGCCTCCGCAAATTATTAAATATTTATTTTTTGTTCCTTACTTTACTTCCTTAGTATGCTAGACGAACGCGTGTCTGCGTGTCCTTGACACGCATAATACCGGCTGTGCATAATTTCGTTAAATACAAGTTCTGTGAATGTTTTTGTGGAAAAGACGCTTAGTCTATTGTTTTATTAATTATTTTTGTGTAATTAGAATAGTAATTAGATTATGGTACCGCGATAAAGACGCTTTGTTTTATTTTAGTTCGGTCGTTTTATTTCTCGTGTTACGAACGTTATTTGTGTTATCTTATTTATTAGTACTTGTGTAAACTTGTCTGTGTCCGCCAACAAGGTGAACTCATTGAACATAAGAAAATTTAAAATAAAAGCAGTGACTAGTGATGAACTGATGATAGTTACTTATAAGTAATAATAACAGTTAAGTGGGATGTGATTAGTGTTTGACTATAACTAGTTCCGCTGTAGGTACCATTAGAGCAAACAGCGCGCGCGCCGCCGGATTCATTGATAAAAGCCGACAAAGAATCTTATTACCGATTACGAATACGTAGGTACGGACGACAGCAGGTCAAGCCGCCCGAAACCGTCAGATATTATCAATCAACCTTGAGCCTTAATGCTTTAGTGATAAAGTTGAAAATCGGATAAAGACATCTGACTGATTGTAACCTTAGCTTGATGTGCTGTCGTCCGTACGATTTACGCTTGTGTGCTAGCCCGCTAACTAGGTCTGTACGCGAAGCGACGCGTTCTAGCTCCGAGCACCTCCGAGGTAAGTAATTGCATGAATGAATTTTTGCAAGGGTGATCCCAATTTTGGTTACTTTTATATTATTTATTTTGTTTGAAAAATTTTTTTTTTCTTTTTTCGAGTTATTTTAAAATATCAAATGTCATATGATTAATGGGCACTAGCACTACTCGTGTGTTAATTTAATGTCACCATTATGGCGCCACGCTGTATATTTGTAAGCTCTGTTTTATTGCACTGAAAAGTTGTTACCAGCTTTACTTTGCATTTCAAATTGAGTGGTATTGCCTCGATATAAGATTAAATTTTCTTTATTTCAGAAGCCAATTATGAACAAAATACTTTTCCGAAATGCGCTTATTCTGTTTCACTTTTAATGTACCTACCTATATGAAAATCTATAGTCGTTATTTTCGCAGAAACTTGAATATTACTCAACCGTTTGCGATGAAATTTGGCAAGTCGCTGTGTACAGTGTGCACGTCAACATCCTGATCTGTTAAAGATGCTTGTCAAATTGGTAAAAAAAACCGAAACTACATACATTCAAAATATCAAGTCACGAAACATTTCAACAAAGATCATGTTCATCATGATCTCAGGGTTAATCCCAGTCACATCCGAAACTTTTTCAGCTTTGGAGTCTGGGGTCCGCTTTACCAGTCCAACTGCTGATTTTGGCTAAACTTCGATGTTTTCCGTTAAGCGACTGCCGTCTGACTCCACAACCCGAAGGCGATATCGAAGCATTGCAGTTAGACCAATTGTTGGACTTTTGAGAGCCCGTAACGACCCGTAACGGCTGCCATTAGATGTTCGTATGGCAACCGGGACCAACAGCTTAACGTGCTTTCCGAGGCACGACCAGACCAGTGTAAATATACATAGCTTACAAATATTTGCACTGCGCGAGGATCGAACCCGCGCCTCCTTGCGCAGCGGCTGCGTTCGGTTTTCAACAAAGGATTATGTTATCGGTCATAAATACCTACCGCGTCGCCTATACCAACAATATTAGATGGGTAAGTACCTACATCTTTAACGTTAATCGGCTTACCAGGAATAATAACAATTTAATCAATATCAAATAGATTGTCTACTTGGCCGCCATGCATAATCCAACCACTCTATTATGCAGTCCTAGGTAATTGATTGGAGTATCCAACTTATCTGATAATTGTTTTTAACTTGACCTAGTCTGTAGAATCGGAAATAATTTTACCCTTAGGTCTTTCTGCGATATTAGATCGTGGTGTGCCTTGCCGTTATTGAAGTAGGTATTTATCTATATCTACTAATATATAAAGCTGAAAAGTTTGTTTGTTTGAACGCGCAAATCTCAGGAACTACGTGTCCGATTTGAAAAATCTTTTTGCGTTGGATAGCCGATTAATCCAGGAAGACTTTAGGCTATATAACATCACGCTGCGATCAATCGGAGCGGAGCCTAACTACACGCGAACGAAGTCGCTGGCGGCCGCTAATATACCAATAAAAAAGAAAGAAAACTCAAGAGTTTTTTGTTAATTTGTTTGTTTGTTTGAACGCGCTAATCTCGGGAACTAATGGTCCGATTTGAAAAAAATATTTTGACGCTGGATAGCCCATTAATCCAGGAAGGCTTTAGCCTATATAACATCATGCTGCGACCAAAAAGATCGGAGCATAACTAACTCCACGCGAAGGAAATCGTTGGCGGCCGCTAGTTATTTTATAAAATGAATCTATTGGTTGGATTGATTTGTTTGTTTTTATAACCATACCATATACATATATATTTCAGACTGGTAATTCTCGTAATTTTAAGAACTTTTACGTGATCTCAGTCTCTGAATCTGTCAAAAGATACCTCTATTCTTTTTTTTATTTATGGCAAGTGCAAGGAACTTCTATCTAAACTGGAATGTGAACTATCGGTCAAAACGTGGTCCGAGGAAGATAGCTTCACAGTAGCCCTTTGTCCTTGTTGTGTAGGGTGACTATTATAATGGAATTTATAAGGAATGTACGTAAAATATTTCGTTTTCACTTATATTACCTGAGTTTTAATGAACATTTAGCCATGGATGCGAACTTTTTAATATCATTAATTTAAAAAATGGATTAATAAATTGATGATGTACGAACGACAGCAGGTCAATCTATCCGAAACTTTACCTTCCGATAAATAAAATATCTACAAGAAAGCAGAATTTAATGTCATTGTAAAACCCAATAAAAGTCACTTAGGTACTTGTTATGCACACAATGACTAAGTGCACATTTATTAATCATTCCGAAATTTATGGTCACCCTACATACAAACAAAATACCTTGTATAATAATATATGATTACCGCAAAAACCTTACTTAAAGAATGATATTCCGCATCCAGAGTATGACTCACTATAAATTGCATACATTAATGGCACCCCTTTTCACCATCTTTTCCTAATCGGAATTGTTGGTTTCAAACAAAATTACAAAAAATAAATACGGGTAACACTTAGAAAGAGACAAATTAAGTTTTATTTCCGATTGACCTTACTGCTCTTGCGATAGAGTCTTCTGCAAGTTCACATTCCAGTTTAGATAGAATTTCCTTGGGCAAGTGAAGCCGATGTCGACTATTCTGCCAGTGTCAAAAGTGGGTTGGAGAAGCAAGATTGACAAGAGAGTACATAAAAAATAATAATAATAACAAAAAATACGATGCTACATTGGACCTTTTTCTGTCTTGTGTCAAAAGATACTTCTAATTTCCCTTCATTTTGACATTTGTGTGTCGCCGAGATGAGACTGCTACTAGAATAATAGGGAGTTTTGACGGGAAAGCTAAGATGAGTGTCACGCTCATTTTTCTTTAGACTTTTAAATTATTTATAGTATCGTTTACTACATAAAAACGCATGATTTATGTAGTAAAAAGTGCATTCAGTGAATAATTCATAAAGAACATTGAAATATCGCAGCATAGTGGCCACATCATGACTTTGCATGAAATCTCCCTCGTAGACGGCTCACGCGGTCGCTTTTTCAACTGTCATTGGCGATATCCGCCATTACTGTGAAATATTTTTTTTTTAAATTTCTATAATTTGTTATACGTGTTAATGGCAAAATTGTGTTATCTATCCACAGGGGGGGAGGGGGGGGGGGCATTGATCAAGAATTGAAGTAGTATTCACTCTAAAGAAAAGAAAGAAATAAAGTGACTGCTACTAGGTTATGAACGTTTTAAATTAGGAAAATATGTCTTCAGAACTATTGAAATTATAGTTCGTCATATCTAATCAGCGGTAGTCTACTGCTGTCGACCGCGATTTACAAGTTGTCGAGGTTCGAATCCCGTCAGGTGCTTTACTTTGTGTAAATTATTTTTTCACCAATGCTGTCAAAACGGTGAAGGAAAACATAGCGAGGAAACTGGCTTGTCCTAGATGCAAAACTTCGAAGACATTTGACATCTACCAACCCGCACTGGGCCCGCGTGGTAGATCACGGCCCACTCCGTCTCACCGAGAGGAGTCCTGTGTTCCAGTATTGGGAACATTACCTATAGGCTGAATATATGATGATAATGATATATAATAGAAGGTACAGTTACAGGAAGTAAGTGGAAGTGGGAGTGGGGTGTGGGAGTGGTAAGGTACAGTTTACTTTGTACACCTCTCATAAGGAATGTATAATGGATATGTTGCTTGGTCTACAAACTTGAATCAAATTAAACTCGTGTGACCTGTTAAAATATACAATATGTAAAGAAAACCCTGTCCGACCCATAACGATAATAAAGGTTAGGTAAGCACATGACCAAATATAATACAAAATTTTACGTAATCATCATAGTAACAATACTGCAGTTGGACTGGTAAAGCGGACCCCAGACTCCAAAGCTGAAAAGGCTTCGGATGCGACTGGGATTAACGCTGGGATGATGATGATCGTAGTAGCCTGTAAGCAATTTTGTAAGACCTGATATTGTTGATGTAACTTTTTTTTAATACTGTTGCATATTTAATTATTGCTGATGCACTGTTTGTTCCGTTCCCGCAGACAAACCGTGAAAACGGTTTTGCAGGGCATAGCATTTATCCCAATGTATTGTATACGTGGAGATTAAGAAAATAAATAATAATAATTACAATATTAATGAATTTTGAAATATTTTTTTCCCCGCTAATTAATTCCAACTTCCCCGAACTCTGGTAATTTTTAAAAAAAGTGACAACACCATTTTGACGGTATTTATATAAGCGATGCGACCACGTGCCGCGTGCCCTGCCTCCCGTAGCCCGCGAATAGATTGCTTACTTCACATATATTAGTAGTTACCTCTTTTTGCGAAATAATATTTATTTTTTTAGAGGTTTTTTTTAAGTTTATCCCGGCTTTGTGGAGATTAGTAGAATCAGTTATTGATACCTAACAATACCTTCACGGGTCGGACAGGGTTTTCTTTACATATTGTATAACTTCTGTAACTCCGTAGGAAGCTCCTTCGTCAGAGACGTTTATCGAATGAAAATCGTGCATTTTGAAAATATTGAGTTAAATAAATATTTCTAGACCTTAGAAGCGACTTAATGCTTCTGAGGACGAGCTTTATGATTACATCTTTCATTAAGGACTCGACTTAATTTCAGTTTTTCATCATTATTATCATCATCATCAGCCTCTACTCGTCCACTGCTGGACATAGGCCTCCTCCATGGCACGCCAACAAGCTCGATCCTGAGCAGTTCTCCGCCAGCCACTACCAGCCACCATTTTGATGTCGTCGCTCCATCTCGCCCAAGGGCGTCCTACGCTACGTTTGCCGAGACGCGGTCTCCACTCGAGGACTCATTTACTCCAACGGTAGTCGGTCCTGCGGCATATGTGACCAGCCCATTGCCACTTCAGCTTGCTAATCCTCTCAGCTATATCAGTGAATCCGGTTTCACTTTTTAACTCCCCAAAACTTAGACAAATATTAAGTATATTATGATGATGTAACACCAGTTGATTATTTTGGCCACTCGAAAACACTTCTGAAAGAGAAGCTTTAGGCATAAGACAATTAACTAACAAAATTAAGTCTTTTGTCTTTTGTCTTTTCACTTACTTGTCATAAGGCCTGTATCCGAAGATATGTGCAAAGCTGTTGACGCTCCACACGACGTTGATCCCGCAGGTGTACCTCAAGATGGTGGGGATGAAGAAGGAATTCGTCCACGTCTCGTCCCAGAAGTAGACTGGTATCACGGTGGGCAGCACGAAACAGAGTAGCGGCATCATTTTCATGTAGTGCCTGTTGGAAAATAGTATCTGCTTGTAAAATCAAACGCGTAAGTAAGTTTTTATATAAATTATAAACTCGCGCTTGACCACAATCTCGCCTGATGGTAAGTAATCGTTGATGGTAAAGCGCGCTATTTTATTAAGACTCTATTCACTCTTAAGACTCCTTGAAGACACTTAAATTGTAGTCCAATGGAAACACAGCCGCTGGCAAATTGTTCCAGACCCTCGATGTACGTGTTATAAAAGACGAGGCGAATCGCTTCGTTCGGATCAACAACGTATGGGTGGAAACTCGCCGTACGACGGGTCGTCTGATGATGGAACGGAGATGGGGGAATTAAGTCATGCAATTCCCTCGCACACCAAAATGCATACAGGCTGTCCACTCTTCGCCTGTGCTACTCGGATGCAATGTTCCCATCATGGACTTTAATTCACATTAAATGACTAGTATTAGAGATTTTGTCTCTAGACGGATAATGCTAGAACCTTTTCCTAGTGGAGGGCCCAGAACAGGAGAACATGACATCCAATTTTCTTAATTCAAATTTGCTAAAATACAACATTAAAAATACGACTAATCATCATCATCCTCTCAGCGTTAATCCCAGTCGCATCCGAAGCTTTTTCAGCTGTGGAGTCTGGGGTCCGCTTTACCAGCCTAACTGCTGATTTTGGCTAAACTTTGACATTTTCGGTGAAGCGACTGCCGTCTGACCTCCACAACCCGAAGGCGATATCAAAGTATTGCAGTTAGACCAATTGTTGGACTTTTGATGGCTCCAACAACCCGTAACGACTGCCATTAGATGTTCGTATGGCAACCGGGACCAACGGCTTAACGTGCTTTTCGCGGCACGACCAGACCAGTACAAGTATTCATATTCATGTATACAAATATTTCGGATCGAACTCGCGCCTCCTTGCGCAGAGTCCGCGATCGCTACCGCTACGCTACGGAGGCGGTCATAAAATAAAAATACGACTAACATATTTCTATAAATTAGTATATACATTCATTTGAAATATATCGAGATACTTTAGGTAGGTTTAAGTACAAATACATCCCATTAAAATAACGCGAGTCCCGTTTTTAAACACGCAATCTTCTCCCTTAGTCACAGACTATTAACATTTCAGCATACGGACAAGTTTTAAATTAATGGCGACATCAACTTTGTTTCACGCTTCATATCGCCTTGCCTATCGTTTGTTGAAATAGGGGCTACACGTGATGTAATAAAAATCTCTATTTACTGGGAATAAATGTTTATTTATTTACCTGCAACTTGTACGTTCGTTCAACGTTGTACGTTCAACCAGTGTGTCCTACCCGTTAAGACTTACGGAGCCGAGACGTGGACACTAACGGTCCGACTAGTCCATAAGTTTAAAACCGCTCAGCGAGCTATGGAGCGGGTTATGTTGGGCATCTCTCTGAAGGACCGCATCAGAAATGAGGTGATCCAACAGAGGACCAGAGTCACCGACATAGCTGAGAGGATAAGCAAGCTGAAGTGACAATGGGCTGATCACATATGCCGCAGGACCGACAACCGTTGGGGTAAACGAGTCCGCGAGTGGAGACCGCGTCTCGGCAAACGTAGCGTAGGACGCCCTTGGGCGAGATGGAGCGACGAAATCAAAAAGGTGGCTGGTAGTGGCTGGCGTAGAACTGCTCAGGATCGAGCTTGTTGGTGTGCCATGAAGGAGGCCTATGTCCAGCAGTAGACGAGTAGAAGCTGATGATGATGATTATGAACTGGTACCCGTCAATTATTTTTTTCCCCGACCTATCGCGTCGCATCGCATCGGCCATGCACGCAATTGCTTACGTTTCTCAAGAATTAGACTATCAATAATTGCAATAAGAATCTAACAAATCTAATTGGCAATTACAGAGATAAGAATGCTCAAATACTTCAACTTTATTATTAGTCTAAATAAAGGTTTGACGTAATCTTTTAGAGAACTAGAGGGAGTACGACTGTGCGGTAGATAGTTGATAAGTCGTGTTTCTTTATTTTATCCCCACATTTATAGACACAAAAGTCTTGGATAAATATGGTTTGCTTTTTCTTTTAATACCAAGTACAGTAGTAGCTTTAGTAAGCGTACGTAACTACGTATAAATATAAGGAGACAGAACCGGCGACAACCGTTCGCAGAGACTTATGCTTTCACTTATAACGCAGAATTCTGGAGGATATTAGAGAGATCGTGGAGGGTTATATATACTTGTAGGGACACAATTTTATATGTAACCGGTTTTTTTCGGCTCGAATAACTTTTAGCTTGTTTTTGTTCATACGAATTCAGGCAAAAACATTTCTTAGAACAAATAATCCTATTCCAACCCAAAAAGGGCTTTCCTTGGGTCGGATTACGATTATTTCAGAATTACGGTGCTGGACTAAGTATTTACTAGGGTTATTGTTTGTAACACGTAGGAAAAATTGCGACTGTAAAATGATTTGTGTCGTTAATAGTACATTACGATATAAGTGCGGTAAATTGAAAATTACAGCCGAGGCGATATTGCTAGCTGGAGCCGCAGGCGAGGACTGTAAGGAAACAGAGGCTGGAATTTTCAAAGCGCACGTATGTCTTACGACGTTTACCTTCTTTTCAACTTTGATCTTCTTAAATGAATAAATCTTTAATTACTTGTTGAAGCAGTTTTTTTTGTAGTAGCACTTTTTTTAGGCATAGGTACAAAAACTAATATACCTATAAAGTAAATTAATATTTTCTATGTTTTTTTGACGGATATAGGTATAGTTGTAATTTATTGTCAAAATTAATTAAAAGAATTAAATATTTATTTATTTTATTAGATATCCCAAGGATAATTTTATTCATAAAATATTGTTCATTATTCTGACATAAAAACCTTTTGCTAAGGTTTTTAAAAGTGTCGTTCATTTTTAGACGGAGGCCGTGCGTGTTACTTTATTAAAAACAAAAAAGAAAAAAAAAAAATCGTGCGTTTTACTTTACACAAGTACGTAATTAATGAGATATTTATGATATTGAAATTGGTGTAAATGCAGTCACTTTACGAGCAAATATGTTATAATTTTTTTTTCACTTACTTTTTCTGGAACATTACAACAGGATCAGCATACAAGTCGGTGAGATCAATGCGTTTTCCACCTTCGATGACTTCTGGACTCTTCTTACAGCAGAGCCAGCCCATATGAGAGAAGAAGAGGCCTCGTTCTGCGTTGTGAGGGTCTGCGTCTGTGTCTGCGTACTTGTGGTGGGTGCGGTGATCGCGCGCCCACTCGAATATGCAGTCCTGGTACGGAAATAATATCTTGAGAGAAATTTCCAGAAAAGCGTTACTGACCTATATAGTTTATAGATTATTCACGTTAAGTAATATTGGCGCCGATTCTGTTGTTCACGAACTAAACTAATTTTAAGTTACGTGCATCTTTTTCTTTCCATTTTGTTAAAAAAAGAAAGAAAGATCAAATGTCAGTTTAATCCTGTCAAATTAAGATACTCCATAGACAGTTTAGACGTGTTTGAAAACATGGCGACTACAAATACGCCAGTTTACGTCAGGAGCGCACTAATTTGACAGGTCTAAACTGACATTTTATCTTCTGTCCTTTTCTTAACGCAGCTGCCCCCAAGGAAATCTCGCAGAGCATGTATGAACGCCCCTTTATTGAACAAAGTATAAACGAGGACTTATCTCTTACTTTAGATTACTCACTCTAAACATCTGACTTGCCTTCCCCTAGGCCAGAAGCTGGGTACACCCATGGCTGGAGCCTCCAGGATAGGCCTACAGCCTGGAGGCCTATCTAAATGAGACTTACTGAACTAAACTTATTGAAATTTTATTCTGAATATCGGATCCTATTGATTAGTAGATATAAAAAGTGAGTGTTCGTTTTTCTTACATTTTAGTTGGTTCCAGTCCCGAGCGACTAAAGTGAAAACAAAAAAAAAAAAAAAAAACTATTGTATTGGTGTCGGACGCTCAGGAAGCTTCCTGTCTTTTATAAGGCAAGTTACTAGCTTCTCCTGTATGATACTGATAGCGTAAGTGTGTGTTTTAATGACAATTTAACACAACCCTTAATGATCCTTTAATCAACCCTTCCAGGGTCTGATTCATCAATTTGTACATTAACTAAGTAAACAGTCAAGTTCTTGACATAACAGCGTAGATACTTATCATTAATTGTCTTGATGAGAAATGCTAATGATTTAGGCAAACACTTCTAGACGTGAGAGATCGGTTTGATAATGCTATTAGCATTATTATTGTATATTTCGTTATGTATTAAGTACTTTACATTGAAAAATATATTCAGTGCTACCCTCTCAGGGACTAATCAAAGTGAATGTACACGAAAAACCTTTTGGAAAGTCTCAAAAAAGAGTTTGGCGGATACTAAAAGAGTGAATATAAAACAACTAAAACCTTTTTATTTGTCCAAAAAGGTTTTAATCCTTTTTTTTAATATTTTCTGCCTCCAAAATATTAGATATTTTTACGGCTTTAAAAGCTTTTGTGCCTAGCACTGTTTGAAATATGTAGATAAATTAAATCTATGTTTGTTTGAGATGCTTCGAAGCCGAGAAGAACCGCGAAGATGAATAGATGTCTGCTTACCTGAAAGCCCATGGTCTGCCATAACATGAGGAGTATGCGGAGAGGAGTACGTGCTTTGAAGCTTCTGTGAGTCCACAAGCGATGAGATCCTGCGCCGATTCCGATGGCGCACATTAAGTGGACTGCGAACGCTGAAATACAATTCTTTATCAACTATACAGTTCGAAGTACAACATACAATACAATTTAGATTAATTGATTATATCCTAAAATGCTTTTGGTTTAACTGGTTCAATTGGTTCTTGTAATGTACAGACTTCCTTATTATTATTAATTATTATAAACTAGAGCTTGACCGCAATTCCGCCTTTTTTTTTTTTTTAATTGTTATAAACTAGTGCTTGACTGCAATCCCGCCTGATGGTAAGCAGTGATTCAATCATTGATGGTAAAGCGCACTAGTTTATTAAGCCTATTCACTTAAAAAACTTAGTGAATAGGAAGGAAGACGGCAGTTGAGCGAGGTGATGCAATGATATGAGTGGACTCTAGGAAATCCGAGGAATTTGAGAAATAGGTATTTGAAAAAACTATTGCCATTGCGCCGCTTTCAACCTTTACCCGTAAAGTGCGAAAGGGATAGTTGCAACTCAGGCTGATTTTACCTACAAAAACGTTGACCAAAAGATTTTTCGTATTCCGCTGTTTTCTTTTTCAAAACACGACAGATCTCAATTATTTTTACATAAAAATTTAGAGAATGAGTATACCTATGCCTTTATTGTTTTTTTTTTTTTGTCAAAAACTTATCAGATTTTTGTAACAGACGTGTGAACATCACGGTAAAAATGGGTTATTTTTCGGAATTTTGAAACATCATATTTCTTTCATTAATTAAGTTTTCACGGTATGAAATTGTAGATAAAAAAGTATTGTTCTAAAAGCGTTATTCACGAAGAAAACAGCGGAATACGTTTGTATGGAGAAAACGCCACTAGAGTCTCCTCTTAAACCCAACAACACGACAAACGATGCTGTACCAGAGGGAAATTGATCTGGAGACCCTCCACGACCAAACCCCCGACACATTAACATTTGGTGCATCGTACCCGGCACACATCACAATACAACTGCTCAGACCCGTCCACCGTACGGCGTCACCAGACATCATGCCGGAACACGACGAATCGCTTGGCGGCATGACTTTGTCTGGTGGTTGGTAACTTATACTGGCGGCCGATGTTGTGGCCTATCACCAAGAAAACTTACATTATTTCAATGTAACGAAATTCATTCACAAAATTGTCACGATACACCTCTACAGTTCCAAGTGCAGGTTACAGGAGTGGTTATAGGAGTTAGCCTAATCGGGCTTATATGGAAAAGTTTCGATGTCAAATCGAACTGGCAAGCCAAATGAAATTATGTTATGATTTTTAGAAATACTAATTTAACATATGTGATAAACCGTGGTTTCATTTATTCTTCCCGGTATCCTGAAGCTCGTAGAGAGCTTCACAAGTGCCTACTAGGCATCTTATAAACACTATTTAATGATCAATTTAAAGTACTCTACACACCAAAGCCGGCGGCATACCTATGTCGGCAACATCTTGCCGGCGGGCTAGGTTGGCGGCGTTAGTCTTTGCCAGTCGTAAAACTTGGCGGCTCGACATCAGAAACTTATTTGGCAGTTAAAATACTATCACGTCACTACAGCTGAAATGTCGCCGGGCAACCGAGCACTTGCGTACGCTAGCCGCCGACATGTCGGCGGGCAACATGCGCGGGTGAAGGTTCCCGACATGCTTCTTTCAACATAAGTCTCTTTGGTCGTGTCGGCGGGCTGTGTCGGCGGGTCGGCGGCTTTGGTGTGTGGTTGGGCTGGTGCTGCTAAGTGTCACCGGGCCACTTTGGATTCAGTGGAGAGGCGTGCGAAGAGGCTGATTGGTGACCCTGATTTAACTCGAGATGGTCTCCAAAGCCTAGAGTACAGGCGTAGAGTAGCCAGCCTTTCGGTGTTCTATAGGATGCATTTTGGGGAGTGTGCGAGGGAATTGCATGATTTAATTCCCCCATCTCCGTTCGACAATCGGACAACCCGTCGCACGGCCAATTTCCACCCTTACGTTGTTAACACCACTACGATCCCGACGAAGCGTTTCGCCTCCTCCTTTATACTGCGTACATCGAGGGACTGGAATAATTTGCCAGCAGCGGTGTTTCCGTCGGACTACAATTTGAGTGTCTTCAAGGCTAGAGTGAATATGCTCTTAATAAACTAGTGCGCTTTACCATCAACGATTGCGTCACTGCTTACCATCAGGCGGGATTGCGCTCAAGCGCTAGTTTAAATTTTATAAACAAACAACACTTAAAAGTCTACTCACCGAATACATTAGTCTGCCATTTAGCTGAGGTGAAGACGAGATACAATCCATACAATGATGCAATATGCAAGTAGAGGAACCAGAAGATATTAAACCACACATATTCGTGTTTCCTCGGACTTGCACGTTTTAGTACCGAGACGTCTTTTGCGAGCCCCAGGTCTGGGGTCTGTGTGTCCGACTCGAAGAGTACTCCACTTGGGACTGGATCCACTTGAGGAGCCATGGTCTGGAAAGAAACGAGACATTGGTGACTATTTTAAAACAGTTAAAGTTAGGTTAGAGGTGGAACTGAATTATTATCTGACTTAAGTTCTAAGCTTAGCGAAAGGATTGACTTTCTATACAAATTGCAGTTTCTATACATTTACAGGTTCTACAGACTGTTAAAGTTTTTTCGATCATCTTACTAGCGTGCTAATGCTGTCAAAGAGTTTTTCTAACTATATTATTATTATTTCCTTTTTAGGGTTCCATAGTCAACTAGGAATCGTTATAGTTTCGCCAAGTCAGTCTGTCTGTCCGTCTGCGGATACCTAATATCAATGACCGTGAGCACTAGAGAGCTGAAATTTGGTACCAATATCACGCCGTCAAAGTGCAATTTGCACTTTGACGGCGTGATAAAAATGAGAAAATATTGTTTTATTAGGCTACTCCCATACACGTAAAGTTGATGAGCACTGTTTTTTTGAATTTCCATCCTAACGCCCTATGACTACAACTGTTGGATAGGTATTTAAAAAGGTGTTTACTAAAATATTTTCTTGATATTTTCGCACATAACTCTCCAAAAGTAAAAAAAAAAATGAAGCCCCCTCTAACTTTAGAACCATAAGTTAAAAAATATTTAAAAAAAATCCATAAAGTGGAACTTTATAAAAACTGCCTAGGAAAATTATTTCGATCTTGACAGATATTAAATAGTTTTTGAAAAAGTGTACAAGATAATTTCTGAACTAAGTTTGTAATTTAGCCGTATATGCAAGCATATTTGTTAGCTTTGTTTAGATATTTTATTATCCTGACCTTCATTTTTCAAATGAAAAAAATATTATTAAAAGCGGTTTAACTGCTGGGTTAACCCGAGACATGGCGCTGTACTTTGCGTTACTTCGCGTTGTTAAGATTTTTCCTGAGTTCCACGAGCTGGCATGAGCTATTAAATTGTTGAATTCTTCAGTTGGTCTCTCGTTGCCATTTAAATTTGTTCATTGTCCATAATGTACGACGTGTCTAACTAATGACTTAAACACTTGCAGGATATAGTAACTGATCCGCAGACAATGCGCGCATACGACATTTATTTAGCCGTAGAAACTTGGAGTTGCATTGCCTGGTTATCACTCTATGTTACAGCCCCTTCCTACAATTCGTGTTGGGACTTAAATGACAAAATTTTACGAACTTTCCATTTGTAGTTGAATTCTATAACTCTTTCTTTAGTTATCACTGTCTTTAGGTCCGATTTTAGGATTCTGTACTTAGTATGTGAACTCAATATAAAAAAGAGCCCATTTTTTAACTTTTAAGTTGGGACACTTATTGTGATGGAAGAAAAACTACGGAACCTAACATTGAGCGTGGCCCGACACTTTTTTTTTTTTAGTCATCATTATCAACCTATTTATCGTCCCACAGGTCTCCTCTCATACAGAAAAGGATTGAGCGTAATCAACTCCATTGGCCGTTTTTTTACTAACATTTTCTGTAAACTTTTCTTCTGAACTAATCCTTAAGAAAAAGTAGATAGTTTAGCTCTAGTAACATCCACCATAGTTTAATATTTGACATATAATGTATAAATTAAACGACCTTTATCTTGGAAGATGAATTGCAAGGAAGTTCAAATTTGTTAAGTCTAATAATTGCACTTGTTAGAACGCCAGATGCATTTGATTACCTCATTAAGAGTTTCGAAACAAGATTTCGTTAACTTTTCTGGAGACGTACTAAAGGAATAGCAATAGAGGACAAGAAATAAGTTTAAAGATTATGGTGTCAAAATTAGTAAAATAATATCACTTTGGTTAATGAATCCATCAATTTGGATGAACCTTTAATAGGAATTATTTTATTGGCATTAATGTGATAAATTCAAGATAAATGTGAGAAATGAGAATCTAATGACAGATAATTCATGTTTCAATTGATGAAACAAATATAAAATACACCTTATTTTATTTCTTATATAACATTCCTGCAATGCGAAAAAGGGGTAAGTACGAAAGTTTGAGATCTTTCTCATTTATGATTATTCTAGGCTTGCTGCTAAAAGCTCATTTGACTCCTTTAAATAAATATGTAGTGAACTGATCCTAACATGAATTGGGATTAAAAAATCGTAAATGCGTATGTGTTTATCTGCCTGATGGATATCAGGACACATACCCCTTTATTCATAAACGTTCTTAAAGTTAACTAGTGATTAGCGATTGTTTAACCATACATTTTTGACGTTTGCAAGTTACTACACTTTAATCATCGTTTATAAATAAACCCCTTAGACACTATGGCGTATATTCATAAACTATATTCTACTTATGTGACGTGAAAACGTCAAAAATGTATGGTTAAACAATCGCTAATCACTAGTTAACTTTAAGCAACGTTTATGAATAAGGGGGATTTTGTCCAGAAATCTAGGCATTATCTTTGAAGTACACTTTAAAATTATGAAATAGAAGAGAGCATCTCAAAATAATCCTTTTCACTACGCAATAAGGGTCCAATTAACTATAGAAATAAATAAGTCACGTACCTCCTTCGTTGTAAAAAAACTTGGAAATATATCTTATTGTAACCACTTTTGAACACACACTGATTTCTTATTCCCAGTGTCCTACTATATATAAGATATAAATAAACCCATTTGAATTTAAAATAATGCATTTAAATCTATGTAAAGTAAATAAACTGGGGCGTTAGTTTCGTAAGAGGTCATTGTATTGTAGATAAACACACATTGACTATGTAAAGTGAATTGACTGAATGTACATATGTATTTGGTAATTAGTTCATTGATTGATGTTTTGCGATCTAAACTGAATCATGTTTAATTTGTTATTTGTAGGATACTTCCGGAAAAGCCGTGTCATGGAGATGAATATGCTGCGGTGGATGTGTGGAGTTACGCGGAAAGACCGCATCAGGAACTCCCGCATCCGGATGTCACGGACACCTTCGTGTCCGTGACATTGCAGACAAACTGCAGGAGGGTCGCCTACGCTGGTACGGCCACGTCTTACGGAAACCGGCATGTTACGTGGGTAACAAATGTCTTGTCCATGGCGCCTCCGCCGGGCCGGAACAAGCGGGGTAGACCAAAGAAGTGCTGGCTTGACGTTGTAAGAGATGACATGCATGCCAACAAGCTCTTACCACAGGACACTAAAGATCGTGCGAAATGGAGGAGAATGTGCAGGAAAGCGGACCCCGGGCTCCAACGCGAAAACCGCGGGTGCAACCGGGATAAACGCTGAGATGATGATGATGACTTCCGGAAAAGCCGTACGAAGTACGGGTCTGAGAAGTTGTGTTGCTATGTGTGCCGGGTACGAAGCGCCAAATGTTGTTGTGTCGGGAGTTTGGTCGTGAAGGGTCTCCAGATCAATCTCCCTCTGGCGCAGCATCGTTTATGAATAGAAGGGAATAGGCAATGCGCAAACTATAAACCATGGGTACTAGATCTCTTATTATCTAGGCTAATCTTTAATCAGTCATGCTGGGGTCGGCTACCAGTATAATCGGATGTAACTGGCCCACCCAGTTACTGGGAAAGCCTGAGACAAATTTTTAGACTTTCCGGCTTCCGACGACCCGGAACGACTGTCAAAGATCGACGAATGACATCTGGGATCAACGACTTAAGGAGCTTTCAAAGGCACGGAGGGGTCAATAGCGGAAAGCGTACCTTACCTTGATAGAACGACCCGTGAGTCAGTAATCACTTATAAACAGGCCCCTCTCGATTTTAAAATCGTATTTTTTTATAATTATAATTACTACTGCTTGACTGCAATCCCGCCTGATGGTAAGCAGTGATGCCATCGTTGATAGTAAAGTGCGCTAGTTTATTAAGAGCCTACTCACTCATAAAAACTGAGTGAATAGGAAGGACGGCAGTTGAGCGATGAGATGCAATGTTAAACCCAACAACATTACTAACGATACTGCGCCAAAGGGAGATTGATCTGGCGCACATGGCTGGACATTTGGCGCATCGTACCTGGCACACATCGCAGCACAACTGCTCAGGGCTCAGACCTGTCCTCCGTACGGCTTCACCAAACATGATGCCGGAACGCGACGAATCACTTGGAGGGCGGCAAGACTTTTTCTGGTGGGTAACTTCTGCCGGCAGCCGATATTATGGTCTACCACCGAGATAAGCGTAGAAATTATTCGTTGGTAATAAAAATATAGTTGTTCCGTATTATAATTGTTGTTGTTTACCGTGTAGGTAAGTATTACACATTTCTATTGAATAGCTGACTTTTTTTGATAATATAGGAAAAACATTCTGTATTCGGAATCTAGAACCATATGTTAATTAAGTTCTTCTTCATACCTATGAACTCCTTATCTTCATCCTTATCTTCTCTCTATAGCTTGGGATTTAATAAGTTTAAAATTATGTTAGGACCTACTTAATATAATTTTAAGTCACATAAAGCCAGAGCCACATTATTGTGTTGTGGTGTGTTAAGACGCAGTTCTAGGCAATCTCTTTTGTATATGACGTAGTCCTGAATATATTCTTTTTATTGGTTAATCCCAAGTCACAACAAAATAATGTGGCTCTAGCTTAACACCAAATACAGAAAAAAAAACAGTGTCAATAATGTAACCGTATAACAGAGGCCCAAGTCAGCCATTTTTATTTTGTCATCTCAACACGATTCCATTGTCATTGTGCTTAAAAGTTCGTAATCTGCTAAATTCATAATGACCTATCAATTATCTCAGTCGTCTCGTCATGGAATCGTGATAGAATGACATTGCCGTAATGCCGTTATAATAAAACCTTTCAAAAAAACCAATACTCAATTTGAACATTTATAATGGAGTGCAGTGTCAGTGATTGACTATTGGAAAGTTATAATGACGAAATTTGGCCAAAATCGGTCATTATGAGATCACTGATCGACTATTCTGACCCTATTGTAATAACAGACTAGGGCCCCAGGTGTTGCGCTTTTCATTTGAACAGCTGATTGTTTGAAGAGAACACTTCTTTAGCAACGTTGTCATTTGAAAGTTGACGAAACGAAAAACCTACAGTAAAAATATTTCGACGAATTGAGAACCTCTTCCTTTTTTGAAGTCGGTTAAAAAGAGACAGACAGAAAAACTCATATGATTTAACGTGGGAGAAAATGAGATAGAAAACGTGATGCAGTCTTTTTTACAATCATTTATTTCATTACCTTGAAACCAAAATTTTTATAAGTTTTCACTTCTACACATGTGTGAATTGAACACACGCATTTTTGTTCTTCGAGCGTAGAAAAATGTTCCCAGCACAAACGGCACAATCGTGTCCTATACAAATTTTAATAATTCAAAACATGAAGTAACTTCCGCCTCAATTTCGCTGTATAGTAAGCATGTTAGACCGACATTTAATAACGTTTCCCATACGATATTTAGGATATATCGTGGTCCGTTACCGTCCATATATCCTCGGGTCTTATTGCCTTGCAGACGTGCCGTCGGCGGAATCCATCGCGGCTAGTAATTTCCGCAGTCGACCAGGCGATACTACGGTTTGGTTTCCTGGTAACACCAAATTACTACGCGGTTTTAAGCTCTAAATTAAATGTACTATAATGTTACGAACGTATTAAGCTGTTGTGTTCTGAAAAATATCAAACTTTTAATGAATTGGGATGTTTGCTCGTGTCTGTTATATTATGTTATATTATGTTGGTAATATTGAAGTATAATTGTGTAAAGTCACGCACATCGAGGACACAACGAGGGTACATCGAGGGACTGGAACAATTTGCCCGCGGCGGTGTTTCCGTCGGACTACAATTTGAGTGTCTTCAAGGCTAGAGTGAATAGGCTCTTAATAAACTAGTGCGCTTTACCATCAACGATTGCGTCACTGCTTACCATCAGGCAGGATTGCGGTCAAGCGCTGGTTTATAATATTTAAAAAAAAAAAAAAAGTCATAATCATCAACATATACATAAGTATACTAATGGACATGCCTTAGAGATGAAATTTGTAGCACTCCGAAAAAAAAGAGAGGAACCGAAGTTTCGTCTATCTTTATCTCTTTTAAAATCATCAATCATCTATGAGGAAAGAGATAGTGCTAGACCGAAAGTATAGGTCATCTCTCTCACTCTTATCAGAGCAAAAAAATACTGCAGATTATACGCGTACGGCATGTCCATTACTATATGTATATTACGATTGTTGCGATCACTGACACTTCTCTCGGTGGGAGGACACCACATTTTTTCTTGGTTCTTGGACAGCCCGGTTTCCTTACGACGTTTTCATTCTACGTGTTGAAAGCAGTGGTGATGGGGTAATTACATATACACAAATTAAAACACATGTTTGAGTTCTAACCTACGACTTTATAACTATCTGGCCGACAAGTCTCAAATTTCATCTCATCTCAACGTTAATCCCAGTCGCATCCGAAACTTTTTCAGCTTTGGAGTCTGGGGTCCGCTTTAACAGTCTAACTGCTAATTTTGGCCAAACTTCGATATTACCCGTGAAGCGACTGCCGTCTGACCTCCATAACCCGAAGGCGACATCGAAGCATTGCAGTTGGACTCTTGAGGGCTCCAACAACCCGTAACAACCGCCATCAGATGTTCGTATGGCAACCGGGACCAACGGCTTAACGTGCTTTCCGAGGCACGACCAGATCAGTGCAAATATTCATATTCTCGCACACAAATAATTGCACTGCGCGGGGATTGAACCCGCGCCTCTTTGCGCAGCGGCCGCGTTCGCTACCATTACGCCACGGAGGCTGTCGACAACTCTCAAATGTGCCACTTAAATCCCATGGTCCCTAGTTCTTCAAACGGGCTGACGGTGTTGGTTAAAATATAAACGTGTAATAAATAGATTGTATAACATGGTTGTGTACGATATTACAGAAGCCAATGCCGTCCCTATAAAAGAAAAAAATATTTTTTGTTTTATGGCCATACAAAAAAAAAAGAAACTGTGTTTTCACTTTACTTCAATATTATGGAAGCCAAACGGTAGCTGGGTTTATAGTTTATCTGACACAGTTCGGCTGCCTTAAACGAATACTACCATCAATTTATTATTAAACCTCCACAGAAAATCAAGGCTAGGTAAAATGTTACGCAATTTCTTCCAAGACTGTTCAGTCATTCGAATAGATTTCTTCTTTTAGGACAATGAGATCGTAAATGAATCGGATTCTGATTACCATTGAAGTTGTTCGATTTGGCAGGAAAGGGTGGTCGTAAACCGTTTGCTAGTATCGGACTCGTAAAAACAATACCAAAACCTTTGTAGTAGAATCTACAGGGTTCACATTACGTGATAATATTATCTAAAATAAAACAAAAAAGTTTATTATGATTTTTGGTCAAAGACAATTTCTATATTTATTAGTTACTTGAAGTATGAGATATCGAAATCTATTTCTATTTTTTAATAAATTTTTTAACCAGCGCTTGACCGCAATCCCGCCTGATGGTACGCAGTGACGCAATCGTTAATGGTAAAGCGCACTAGTTTAAGAGCCTATTCACTCTAGCCTTGAAGACACTCAAATTGTAGTCCGACGGAAACACCGCCGCTGGCAAATTGTTCCATTCCTTCGATGTACGCGGTATAAAGGAGGAGGCGAAACGCTTCGTCCGGATCGTAGTGGTGTTAACAACATAATAACATAAGGGTGGCAACTCGCCGTACGACGGGTCGTCCGAAGGTGGAACGGAATTTGGAATTTGGCACTGTATTTATAAATAAAGCTCGGTGAAGCACACAATCATATTAGATTGCTATAAAAGAGGCTACAATGACTCGTCTATACAAATATTTAAAGCTAAAGAGTTTTTTTGAACGTGCTAATCTCAGGAACTACTGGTCTGATTTTTTTTTTGCTCTGGATAGCCCCAGCTAGCCTAGCATAATCCAGGAAGGCTTTAGGCTATACCTATAACATCATGCTGCGACTAAGAGGAGCGGAGCATATAAAAAAACATATCGAGACCTACGCGGGTGAAACCGCGGCGCGCAGCAAGTTATACATATATGAAATTTTACACACGGCGTTAAAAAACCCATTATAGCTTGTTTCAATTTACTCCCTTAATAAATTGAAACAAGCTATAATGGGTTTTTTAACGCCGTGTGTTACACGTTTCATTGTGACGGCGAGAAAATAATAAAAAACCCAAGACAAATATTAAAAATGAATTTCGATCCTAATTAGATTGAACGCGCCAATGTTTTTTTTTTTTTATTTCCTTTTGTGTAGCCGGAACTCAATACACGCACATATTTTACCTATCGAAGAGATCGTAGTTTTTAGTTCCATTTTCAAAAATGAAAAGTTCTTTTTTTTAAACAGTAATAAGTCGAGTCTTTATTCATGACTATTCTACTTAATGAATGAATATTTTCTCGTTTTTTGTAGGCTTTTAGGTAACAGCAAAAAAATGAAAAAAATCATGTCTTCTCAATTCACAAATGGTAGAATAAAACCTGAAAAAATGTTGTTTCAAGATAATGAAATGAATGTAAGAAATAGTGTATCTTGTTCTTCTTAGTGTATAGTGCTTTCGTTAAATCTTATGAACTTTTTCGTTTCATGTACTTTCAAATCACAACGATGCTAAAGAAGTTTTTATTTAAAAAAAAAAACTTTTTTACGTAGAGGAAGATAATATGTTACTTGTCCTCGGTACTCGGTCCTCTGGTATTCTATGATGACAGTCTTTTTGAGTAAGAGAAATAAAAATATAATTATTCTGTGTAATACAGTGAAACCCGGTTAAGTGAGACATCAAGGGACCTGCAATGTCGTTTCACTTATAGAGGTATTCCACTTACCCAGTGTCTCAGATATACAGGTATAAATAAATATCTGTCTCATTTACAGAGGTTTATGTATATACTTAAAGGTAAACATACAAGTGAATGAGCAAAAAAACAATGTTATCTCAGTTACAGAGGTTTATGCATATAAAATTTACTCGCTGTCTCAGTTATAGAGGTAACTATGATAATAAATCGAAAGAACAAATCCCAGATATAGAGGCTTACCTCGTCCCACTAACAGAGGTAATTCAGTGCCAAAGTGTTGGGACCTCAGCATGAGTTCCAGTTATGGAGGTTTCTCACTTATCCAGGTCCCACTTAACCAAGTTTCACTGTATTTTAATTAATTATAAGTGGTTCTCAGAACTAGTACCTAACTCTAAAAAAAATATTCGGCCCCATAGACATTTACAATGGACATGCCTTAGAGATGAGAATTGTGGCACCCCGAAAAAAAGAGAGGAAACGAAGCTTCGGTCCATCGACATATACAATATATGTATGTCTATGGCATAGACCATTTTTCTCACTCTTCAAGCCAAAAAATACTGCAGATATACGCGTACGGCATGTCCATTGTATATGTCTATGGTCGGACCAAGGTATTATTACCTAGTAAATGAATTGTGGAGGTCTAATCGGCAGCCGTTCTTTGTAAAAACCCCAATATACTTTAAAAATGTCGACGTAGACAATGTCCTACTTAATTCTTTTTTATTTTTAACTAGATTTTCCAAATTAAGGTTCTTCGTTTTCGATCTTACTTCATCATCATCATCATTTCAGCCGAAAGACGTCTACTGCTGGACATAGGTCTCCCCCAAGGATTTCCACGACGACTGGTCCAGCGCCTTTCGTACCCAGCGGTTTCCCACGACCTTCACCAGAACGTCGGTCCACCTTGTCGGGGGCCTACCCACGCTGCGTCTTCCGGTGGGTGGTCGCCACTCGAGAACTCGTCGGGCGGACTCGGGCCCCATAGATCTAACGAACAAATATTTCACTTTATTTTAAACCTTCTTACATTAGTAGGTTACATTAGTAGGCTGTTAAACAAAAAGGCGCAAGCTCGCATCCTAATTGTTTAGCAAATGTTTCTTTACAATGTTAATTACTTTGAAAAATATTGTTTATCCATTCAATCATATTTTGGAGGTATGAGGAGCAGCATGTAAAGCTCACTTACCCTCCATAGAAAAAGGAGGATCCTCCGACCAGACTGGTATTGTCTGGCGGGCCGCTGCTCGCCAGTTGATATCGCGAGCTTGTATGCGTGCTAGTTGCACAGAAAACTGTAATTGCGAGATGCAGGATTGACTTGGCGTCAGTATGGCGCATTGTGCGTATGTAGCGTTGTAGGCACCTACCGCTACAAAATGTTCGGAAAAATATTCACGCAATGAATATTGTTGACCTATTAAAATTAAAGCTGTTACTATTGATGTTGTGTTAAAGCATGAGTTGATTTAAATTGCCTTGAATAGTCTTTATGGAAAATCATCAAATGCCCTCTCTCGCTTTGGAATTAGCGGAAAGGCGTGACAGACTTTTACTGACTAAAATCCACCCGGGTTTCTGCACTTGCCTGCGGGCGATGGTATCGCTTTCAAACAACTCGAGGCCCTGGCAGATCTTGAATTGTCGGCGGTGTAATTATTCTTTAAAATATACCCCTTTATATATTTATACATTATAACGTCACTTAAACACTTAAACATTAGAGTGCCATCATTAAGGGGTTTATTCATAAACAATGATTAAAGTTTAGTGTCCAGTGGGGTAATTTCGTAAAACATTCACAGTAGGTTAGTGTGGGGTAAACGAGTCCTCGAGTGGAGACCGCGTCTCGGCAAACGTAGCGTAGGACGCCCTTGGGCAAGATGGAGCGACGACATCAAAAAGGTGGCTGGTAGTGGCTGGCGGAGAACTGCTCAGGATCGAGCTTGTTGGCGTGCCATGAAGGAGGCCTATGTCCAGCAGTGGACGAGTAGAGGCTGATGATGATGATGATGAGGTTAGTGTGTGACGCCCCTGCAGAATACAATGCTATGTAACTAATAACTTTGTTCCCTAGTGACTAGATACCTCCGTCCTACCCGTCATGACTTACGGAGTCGAGACGCGGACACTAGCGGTCAGACTAGTCCATAAGTTTAAAGTCGCTCAGCGAGCTATGGAGCGGGCTATGTTGTCTCTCTGAAGGACCGCATCAGAAATGAGGTGATCCGACAGAGGAGCAAAGTCACCGACATAGCTGAGAGGATTAGCAAGCTGAAGTGGCATTGGGCTGGTCACATATGCCGCGGGGCCGACAACCGTTGGGGTAAACGAGTCCTCGAGTGGAGACCACGTCTCGGCAAACGTAGCGTGGGACGCCCTTGGGCGAGATGGAGCGACGACATCAAAAAGGTGGCTGGTAGTGGCTGGCGGAGACCTGCTCAGGATCGAGCTTGTTGGCGTGCCATGGAAGAGGCCTATGTCCAGCAGTAGACGAGCAGAGGCTGATGTTGATGATGATGATGACTAGATACCATCTTATTCTTATAATACCGTCGAAAATTGATCACCAGAGCATTTCCAAGTAAAAAATACATATGCATCAAAATGTTCGCCCAAAAACCTATTACCTAAAACGGTAAAAAAACGGTCACGGTAACAGTAATAATCCGACTAAAGGGCGAAGATTGTAGGCGTATCGTCGCGCTCGAATACATCCGGATTCGTTCCGTAAACACATGTGAACGAAATGAATGGCGAATCTTCCGGTCGGCTAACTGGGGCGTGAAGCAGAGATTTTATTTTGAGGAACGCTGGGGAACCGAGACCAGTCTGATTTTTCCACCTCGACGGTAATTCCGTATCGTGTTCAGCCGCCAGTGACAGCTTTTGCTGATACAGATAAAAGATTTCATCTTTTTGCAGCTTATTTATTATTCGATTTGCCGCGAGCCAGCTTTAACTGGTTTACTATTTGCAAGGGGTTTAAGGTCGCTGCTTTATTGTAATGGTGGATTATACGTATTCGTAGGTTATTGAGTTTAAGCTGTGTTAAACTGTTACTTGGTAGGGTGTTAATCGGTAATTGTGAGTTAACTGCAATGAAAATGTAAATGTTGCCTCGTCTTTTATACCGCTTAGATCGATTGACGTTTGACTACAGCTTAAGTTTCTTCAAGGCTATATTGAATAGGCGCTAGTTTTGCTCCGAGCCTATTTATTCAAAAATACTGAGTGAATAGGAAGGAAGACGGTAAGTAGTTGAATGTGGTGATGCAATGTTTAACCCAACGTCGCCACCAACGATGCTGCGCCACAGGGAGATTGATCTGGAGACCCTACACGACCAAACTCCCGACATAACAACATTTGGCGCATCGTACCCGGCACACATCGCAACAAAACTGCTCAGACCCGTCCTCCGTACCGCTTCATCAAACATCATGCCGGAACACGACGAATCTCTTGGCGGCAAGACCTTGTCTGGTGGGTGGTAACATCTGCCGGCAGCCGATGAATAAAACTTAGTTGAAGTGTGCTTGGATTGAGCTGTGATTCTAACTACTTATATAATGCTAAGGGGCTGACACTATTGACGGCTCACTTGAACGAACATTTTACGTTGAGACTTTTACAGAAACGATCGGATGTCATTACATTCTTGAAATATGATATTTTTTTAGTTTTCCTTGTTTTTGACGGGAAAGCTAAGATGAATGTCACGCTCATTTTTCTTTGGACTTTTAAATTATTCATAGTGTCGTTTACTAAATAAGTAATGTAGTAAAATATGATGTATGTATAATGTAATAAAAATGCATACAGTGAATAATTCAAAAAGAACATTGAAATATCGCAGTATAGTGACCACATCATGACTTTACATCAAATATCCTAGTAGTCGGCTCACGCGGCCGTTTTTTCAACTGTCATTGGCGATATCCGCCATTAATGTGATATAATTTTTTTAAAGAATTTCTATAATATGTTACACGTGTTATTGGCAAAATTGTGGTAGATAACCACAGAGGCCATTGAAGAGTTGAAGTAGTATTCACACTAAAGAAAAAAGAAATGCGATACTATTTTATTTCCATATTATTATTATTATATTCCGTAACAAGAGCGCCTTCAACAAATAAAAATACTTAACTGTGCCTGACAGGGCGACCATATTCGATATTTCAATATACCATTATGTAAATACTAGGTGACATGTGCGAAGTATTCGCACATTGATTTTCCATCGTATATTTTTGAAAAACTACTGAAATGTGAGTAATTTGTATATTTGTCGTGTTCCAGCATGATGTCTGGTGAAGCCGTACGGAGGACGGATCTGAGCAGTTGTGTTGCGATGTGTGCCGAGTACGATGCGTCAAATGTTGTTGTGTCGGGAGTTTGGTCGTGGAGGGTCTCCACATCAAGCTCCCTCTGGCGCAGCATCCTTGGTCGTGTTGTTGGGTTTATCATTGCATCACCTCGCTCAACTGCCGTTTTCCTTCCTATTCACTAAGATTTTCTAAGTGAATGGGCTTAATAAACTAGCACGCTTTACCATCACATTTACATCACATACACTACAATTTCAGGCGGGATTGCAGTCAAGCGCTAGTTTATAATTATTAAAAATAAAACCGGCGTAGTGTCCAGAAAGATTTTAGAATGAATAGAAAATAATACTCTTTATTATGTACACCATCTAGATTACAAAAACATAAATATAAAGATTTTACGAAGGGTGACACATGGGCCTCATTTACGTATATTGATTATGTATGAAGAAGTTATGACGTACCAACCGACAAAAAAAAAAAATGCCCTTGAGAAATAATAATTATATACATGATGATTTATAGATTGCAGTAATTTATTGAGTATACTTACGATTGTTTTTCAAGTGTTTTTTTTATTAATTATGCAATCGATACTGCGAATTCCGTTTTAGAAACTTCTTCAGTTATTTTTAGTAATGTTGTACAAAGCACAGGTCCGCTAGTGGAGTACTGCAGCCACATTTGGGCTGGTGCTGCGAAATGTCACCTGGCTACTTTGAATTCAGTGCAGAGATAGGCGTGCGAAGAGGCTGATTGGCGACCCAGACTTAACTCGAAACGGTCTCCAAAGCCTGGAGCACAGGCGTAGAGAAGTCAGCCTTTCGGTCTTCTATAGGATGCATTCTGGTGAGTGTGCAAGGGAATTACATGATTTAATTCCCCCATCTCTGTTCCACTATGGGACGACCCGTCGTACGGCGAGTTTCCACCCCTACGTTGTTGACACCACTGCGATCCGGACGAAGCGTTTCGCTTCCTCTTTTATACCGCGTACATCGTAGGACTGGAACAAATTGCCAGGGACGGTGTTTCCGTCACACTACAATTTGAGTGTCTTCAAGGCTAGAGTGAATAGCGCGCTTTACCATCAACGATCACATCACTGCTTACCATCAGGCGGTCAGGCGCTAGTTTATAACTTATAAAAAAAACTGCAAACCTGGACTTTTAATTCTGAAATCGCCAACCCGCATTGAGGAAGCGTGCTGATTACGCTCAATCCTTCTCTGTATGAGAGGAGACCTGTGCCCAGCAGTGGGACGATTAAAAAGGTTGATGATGACGATGATGATGATGACCAGAGAGACCCAACGCTGGTTAAAAAAAGCATTTAACCTATTTATAATCTGTTAACAAAAATCAATAAATGGGAGACCTACTTACTGGCTATATGAAATAAACATGCGTTTTAAAAAATGTTAATTTAATGTCTATGAAGTAAATAAATTACAATTATGGAATTGTAATTACCGCTACGTTACCGAAATGTATTCTCATGAATAGAATAGAATATTTTTAAGAATTTGAATATAAATTAAGATCTTATAATTGGAATTACGATTTTAAATGTTTCGCCAAGGAAATATACAACGTGTAACATAAAGGGTATATACATAACAAAGGCATAGCATCTTTACATGATATCAAATGATATTGGAAGGGCTTTTTAATCCTATCTCTTTATGTTAGGAAGTTATGAGGAAAAACACCGCCTGTGATAGGCTACTATCATACTAGTCGCACAGAGATATTGAAGACATTTATCGGATTTTGGCAAGTAACGTGACGGGTAACGAGTAGTTATTAACGAATGTAGTGTGCTGCCACGTTTGTTATGATTTGATTTTAAGAAACACACGAAACCGAAAATTTGATACCAATTTTTTGAGTAGGTATTTTATTTTGAGTTAAAACCCTTCCGATATCATTTGATATCATCTAAAGATGCCATGCCCTTGGTATGTATATACCCTTTTTGTTATACGTTGTATAGATACATACTAGCTGCGCCTCGCTGTTTCACCAGCATAAGTATCGATCCCGTACTAAAATGTATCCTGTGTGTTAAATCTGGTTATAACCCATGTGTGTACTTAAACCTTTTCTGTAGTTTTTCCGTGTAACATAATACACTACTACTACTACTACTACCCCCACACTACTAGCACTACCACTACTAGCTGCACTACTAGCTGTGCCCCTCAGTTTTTCCCGAATCAGTTGAGATTCCGTGGGAATATAGAGATAAAAAGTTTGCTATGTATTAATCACGGTTATAAACCATTTGTGTGTCAAATTTCGAGGCTTCCGTCGACTGGGACCGCAATTAACTCGGACCGCGGTCCCAGTCGCCGGATTCATAAAAATTAAATAATTTTCTTCCGGCGACTGGGACCACTCATAAATGATAACTGAAATCAAATAATGTACAGTCAAACGACAAAGTAATAATTGAGAAAAAATCTTTTTTTAACCAACTCCAAAAAAAAGGAGGAGGTTCTCAATTCTTCGTAATCTTTTTTTTACATATGTTCACCGATCACTGTAAGATCGATGTGCAGAATTCTCTTTTTTTTTCGAAAGTGTATACTTTTCAGGTGGTCCCATAGTCACCAGGTCAGGATCTGATGATGGAAGACCAGGGAAATCAAAGGGAGCTTTCAAAAATCGCAGAGGCGACTAGTACATTCTGTACCATTGATTATGAAATTAAAGGATTTAAGTTATTTGTATGAAAGATTACGCGGTAATAAGCGGTTTACGATTTACGAGGTATTAAAATAAACATACTTACTAGATCTCTTTCAAAACAATTTTCGTTGGTAGTTTTTATAGTAATGTACATCATATGCTTTTTTAGATTCTTCATTTTCTTATTTTAAAAGTTAGAGGGGGGGGGGGGGGTCTCGGGGGACCACCTTTTTTCCACTTTGGAAGCGTCTGTCACGCAAACTTTTTTTTTGGTTTAGAAAAAAAATATTTTAAAAAAGTCGATATCATTTACGAAAAAAAATTTTGAGTTTCAGTTCTAAGTATGGGGACCCTCAATATTTATTATTATTCTTGCATCAAAATCTTAATGCGGTTCACAGAATACATCTACCTACTAAGTTTCAACAGTACCTATAGCTCTTATAGTTTCGGAAAAAATAGCTGTGACATACGGACGGACAGACAGACACGACGAATCTATAAGGGCTCCGTTTTTTTCCATTTGGCTACTTTTTGTATTCGTCGATACTCTATACGAACTACGTAAATATTGTGTATGAATAATTTTACGAGTTAGAAAGAAATAGTAATACACTATCATACAATGCTATTGCCTATGTGTGTGTTTACCTGCATGTGTGAATTATATAAAAACGGGCTAGGTCAATTTATAAGCGCATAGGATAAAATCATGAACATCATCTAGAACGAGTCAATGATATTCATATTCATATCAATAATTTAGATGTTTATTCGTTTGACTGTACAGATTTCGGCTTGTATAGTAGACTTTTTTAAGTTACCTATGAGTGGTCCCAGTCGCCGGAAGAAAATTATTTAATTTTTATGAATCCGGCGACTGGGACCGCGGTCCGAGTTAATTGCGGTACCAGTCGACGGAAGCCTCAAATTTCATCCAAATTCATATTTGTGGGATTAGTAGGAAGTCGGGTTAGTAGGATAAATAATGTAACAAATGCACCTTATGTCAATAGCACAAGGTTCAATATTGTGTGATTTGCCTTACGCAACTTTTAAGCCCTATATCTTGAGACCTAGGCATTGTCAAGGAACCTAAGAATGCATTGTTAGGCCTAAGGTGCCCTATCGGTACAGTAACAGTACAGGTTTCATCAATATTGACAATGAAGAGTTGCCATCGAGATTGCTAGAATGATCGTTTCCTGCGAACCGTGAGTAGTAATATAATGTAATATGTAGTAATATAATAATATAATGTAACGGAATGTACTAGAACTAGAGTAACTTGGACAAAGATCTGGAACAATCAATATAAAGCGGTGTGACTCTTCGCGTCCGTCAGACTGCGTTTGACTATCAAAGCGAAACAAGCGTTAAGTAAGAACACTAAGAACCGATAATCGAGAACATCTACAGCGCCAACTGCAACGAGCACTTCAAGGACTACTTTGAGTAACTCCTGCGGTGTTGTTGTTTGTGTACAACACGAACTTCGTGGGCGTAAGGGAAGATTTCGGCGCGACATCCGCTACGTTCTACCTGTCATTGCCTACTATCGACTATGCCATCGTTATCAATAAACATCGTAACTTTAACCGGTAGGCTAGTACCCCTAGCCCGTAACAATAATATATTTTATCGTCTAGTAACATTTGAACCCGTTAGATACATGTAAAAAAATAAAAGAATAGATACATTATTTAGGAAAAATTATTATTCTTTAACTTTGGCGAATTCTTTAATTAATTAATTATAGGTACTTACAAAAAAAAAAACCCCACAGGGTAATTGCGTAACACCCTTTTGATAATTCAGCAAAATTCATTGCGTTATTTATATAGCGTTTTTAGTCGTCCTCCGTGGCGCAGCGGTCAACACGCCTGCCTGCGACGTGGAGGCCCCGGATTCTATCCCTGGCCAAGTCATGATGGAAAACGATCTTTTCCTGATTGGCCTTGGTGTTGGATGTTTATCTATATATGTATCTATTATAAATATAGTATCGTTGAGTTAGTGTCCCATAACACATAAGTCTCGAACTTACTTTGGGGCTAGCTCAATCTGTGTGATTTGTCCGTATATATTTATTATTTTATTTATTACTAGCTTTCCGCCCGCGGCTTCGCCCGCGTAAAGTTCGGTTATGTCGCGCTTTTTAGATTTCTCTCGGGAACATCAAATTTTTCCGGGATAAAAGGTAGCCTATGTTCTTTCTCAGGGTCTAAAGATTGTCTGTGCCAAATTTCATATAAATCGGTTGAGAGGTTTAGGCGGGAAAGCGTAACAGACAGACAGACAGACAGAGTTACTTTCGCATTTATAATATTAGTATGGATTTATGTTGTTTACACATGTGCACATTTGTCAAACTTATGGAGCAATGGGTAAGCAATGTAGGCACTCCATAATTATTATGTATTATGTGTTTACACTGGATTCTCCTGACATTGTGCCTTTAATTGCGGAATCACCAAGCGCTCGAATCTCGAAACCCAGAACGTCAAACAAAAAAACATAAATAAAATAAATCAATTTAAATATAGCAAGCTCTTCAGCTAGAGTACCGGTCGCGAGAGTGGTTGTGAACGTAATTTTAACTGGAATGGCCACCACCCGATTACTGGTATTGTGGTTTAAATGGGTTCCGATCTGGAAAAACGATTCGCTTGTGCGGTCCTCGAATTGAAATCCAGTTTTCGGTCATTTCACGTAAAATTTTTGATTGAATTTCACCAGTAGTAGTAAAAATTCTAAATATTTTTTAATAATTATACACGTCGTTTAATCGGTCTATTGGTAAATACGAATACGATAGGCTTTAAAAACTGCGATAACTTTAATTGTAGTCTCCCTCCTTATCCCAATTCTGTCGACACAGTAGGCGCTGTGGTTGAGCGATCGATTGTTGAGCTGCGTGTCGCGGGTTCTCCGTCATATGTGACCAGTCCATTGCCACTTGAGCTTGCTAATCCTCTATAACTAATAACTTTAATTGTAGTATGGGTCATAATAGACTATCTTGCAATTTAATTATGAAAAGAGTTTATTCTAAGTCCGTCCTCTATTGATATCTTGAACACCGAACAAAATCCAGATTCAAAATGGCCATTGTTCGATAACAATGTGTAGGTAGTGCAAGCAGTTGCTTTAGAAAATTAAATTACGTCTAGAATATTCATAGTGAGCGTTGTATAAGCACTGCTCACTGCTCCATTACCTATTGGTCGATAACAAAGGGCCCCTTCGAGCACGGAATCAATTTGGAGTACAAGAGCGGTCGGCCATTGCGCATACTTCCTTAACTACTAAGTGAGAGAACCACTTCTTTTGAGCACGTCTGATAAATTTACGTTAATTAATGGATTGATGTAGTTTCGAGGTTAGAGGTAAATTACTGCACGTTGCCAAGGAAGAATATCCAATAGCATGATTGATATTTGCTTGTTCGGTTTCGAAACAAGGGAAAGTATCTGGTTGTTTTTATCAAGGGAACATGCCATGAAAAGAGCCGTGTAAAGGCTTGTCCCAATTAATAGGAACTGATAACGGTGTAGTACGTACAAATGTAGGCACATCAGGTGTGCCGTGTACCTTCCTACCCCTGTCTCCTCTGGGAAATACAGGCCTTATATTACATTAATACAATGCATGAGAAATGTAACTCTGCTTTGACTAAAAATGTACACTGCCTATGTATGGTGTAATTTTTTATACGGTCTTGAACTCATATTTCGAACTATGATGTCACCAAAATGGTGGCCAGAGGCACACTGCTTCAAAAATAAATAACTAAACCTGTTTTCAACTTAATATCAACATTTTTTTAATGTGGCAATTAAATGTTTGTAAGATAATTTGAGTTTTTTTTTGTCATTGTCAGTTCAGACTATGCAATATGTAAAGAATACCCCGTCCGACCCAAAAGGATAATAAAGGTTAGGTTATACACATGACCAAATAAAATATGAAATTTTAAATTATCATCATAGTAACAATATCTACGAATGAATTTTGAAATAATCTTTTTTTCCGCGAATTAATTCCAACTTCCCCAATATTTGGTAATTTTTAAAAAGTGACAACACCAAATTATACAGTATTATATGCGTGATTCGACCACGTGCCGCGTGCCTTGCCCCCCTTCGCCCGCGCATGTATGCCTACCGTGTTGCCTACCACACATGTATAAAGTTACCTCGCTTTTTCGAAATAATATTTATTTTTTAGGGTTTTTTTTTAAGTTTAGCCCAGCTTTGTAAGCATTATTAGAATCAGTTATCAATACCTAACACAGGTAGGGTTTTCTTTACATATTGTATACATACAGAAAAGCGCGGGAAACTTTGAACTTGGCGGACGCGTATGTTTCTGAACCGAATTTCTAACAATCCCGTCAGGTGACATTGGCTAAATGCACAAACCGTGCGAAGTAAAGAAGAAAAGAAAAAAAAAAGGAAAATTTGTTAATGCTTAGCCCTATGGATACATAAAACTGTCTTCAGCTAACGAACCCATTAATTTAGACACGATTAAATTTAAGTGACGTTTAAACGTCAAAAGTCTACAGATAAATAGACGCTAATCACTCTTTAACTTTAAACGACGTTATAACAATGGGACACCCCATTGTTTATAAACGATGGATGGATGTACCATTTACTAACAGATTTAATGCTAATTAGTTAGGTCCTATTTGACAGCCTCCGTGGCATAGCGGTACCGAACGTGGCCGCTGCGCAAGGAGGCGCGGTTTCGATCCCCGCACAGCGCAAATATTTGTATGCATGAATATGAATATTTGCACTGGCCTGGTCGTGCCTCGGAAAGCACGTTAAGCCGTTGGTCCCGGTTGCCATACGAACATCTAATGGTAGTCGTTACGGCTTATTTTGAGCCCTCAAAAGTAACTGCAATGCTTCGGTATCGCCTTCGGGTTGTGGAGGTCAGACGGCAGTCGATTCACGGAAAATATCGAAGTTTCGCCAAAAATAAGCAGTCAGACTGGTAAAGCGGACTCCAGACTCCAAAAGCTGAAAAAGCTTCGTATGCAACTGGGATTAACGCTGAGATGATGATGAGTTAGGTCCTATTTAAGACACACTTTTCAAGAACCCTTTCAGAGTGCGGCTGTTACATCCTTACCTACATGTAAATATGAACGCTGGCTTGAATTAGGAGGCCGACACTGTATGCGTTTTTGGTAATTTATTTGGTGAAACAAGTGTCTAGAAAAGTTATGACTTAATTAACATAAAAATTGGACGTTTCGTGCGAGTAGGTACTCCGGTTTATTTATTGTGGATCGAAATTCATGTAAATCAGAGAAATAAATTTTGTGGGCATTTCTTATTTTAGAGGTTTATTTATTATCTGCTTTATATTTTTTCATAAAACGACGGGTCGACCTTGATAAAACTAATTCTCTTTGATCGATTGAAATGGTAATCTTGTTCGTTTTATTAATAAATTTATTTATTTTATTTAGTGTAGTAGTATGTAGATATGATAGGTATTGTAGCATCTCCCCTCAGATATTGTCTCATCTTACACCATGCGCTGCATGCTCTGTCACAAAGGCCTGTGAGGTAGAAAGGGGTTAGTGTAATAAATTGTTGCAGCAACCTCACGGACTATAGAATAGTACCTACTATTCCACAGATTGAAACGATATTCGATACGAATATCGTTTATGATAAAAACTGTCCAAAATTCAATTTTATTCCTCGAATTAGGTTATCTAGCCCTATGGCTAGATAACCTAATGAATTTTGGACAGTTTTTCTGTAATCAAAAGCCCTTTATTCAAATTAGGTATTTTTGGTGAGATTATGTTTTGTAATTTTGACGTTCAAAAAATGCTGATTTTCAGCCTAATTTAAATGACTTTTGATTTGTTTTTACGTTGGGTAAACTCCTGAACTACCTGATTTAAAGACATCTTCTTGCAATTAATAACCCAATCACGAGGCTGGTAACACCATGCAACGATCCTTAAGAACAGGAATAAAAGTCGGAACGCACCATGTAAGATCACTAAGTGAAAATGAAGTAAGTAGTAACACGGACTGGCGGTGGAATGCCATGGTTGTGTTCTGAAATATAACTTGAATGAAGTCACGAGCAAAAGTTGGTACATTATATGTATTTAAAAGCATATCTTTCTATTAAGAGTCAAAGTAAATACTTACTATGTAAATGTGAAGACTTGTGAAGTTACATAACTTGTCAATTCTTTGTTAGGTTGTCTAGGTGTCGCTCGCAGTAACTTTGTTGAGGCAAAAGGCGGTAATACGTGTTTTCTTACCAAATCTATTGAATGAATTCTTTATTCATTTAACTCTGAGAGTGTATTGTTTTAAATTTGGAAAAGAATATGTGTGAGGTAACCTATGTTATTTTGCTGAATAATTAATATATGTATGTAGGTGCGATAAAAAGAACACTGACATTCAAATAAAGAACGGCTAAAAAGAACACGGATACTCGAACCTAATAAATAAATAAGTTTAGTTTAATTCAATTAACAAGAATCTTATACCAACAGTTACAAAACACAGAACAAAAGCTATTAAAAGATAGGTTGGTATTTTATGAGGGCCATGTTTAGAACACTGTGTATGATAGATGGAATAGCTTCCGTGTCTTGTTGAATTCCCAGCCTTTAGCGAAACAGTGTAGTCGTGGCCTTAAACCCGCCATGCCGCTGCCTTACATGGCACGCCGCCAAACTTGTGCACCGTTAGTTAGCATCATGTAGATTTGATGAATATTTTTCCTTAATTAAATTCGTTTATGTAGTTTCAGATTTTACCAGGTGGACAGCCAAAACAGCATTAATGTGGAAGAGCAATTGGGTTGCATCCTAAAAAATCATTTAATGTCCATCAGAAAGGTTAATAAAAGATATTGAACATGTATTTTTTAATTTTTCTTACATTCTAATACTTAGGAAGATAAGGTGGGTGGACCATGGATGGCCACTCTAACGAAAAAATACTTTTAATTCGTTTATTTATTGGATAAACGAAGGAAACAAATCATTAAGTAATACTTTGTTTTATTGTCCACCGTATAAAATATTTTTTTTTACCTAACTTTAAACAACATTTATAAAATTCAAGTTTTGTAAAGCTCTTCCAAATGGCTTTGCATGGAAAACGGCTCCAAACAAGGCCAATATTATACATCTGTTGTTAAACTTAAAAATAGAGTTGTAACATTAAATATATTCGCTTTTAGTAAAACTACATAATAAGCTCTATTATTTAAGCGAAGCATTAAATGCTAAATATATTTTTATCATCTATAAAAAACTCTACGAACAATACTTGAACACCATTCTATAACTAAGAATCTATTAATATAAATTATTTAAAAATATTAGTAATGAGTATTATATTGGCCTTAAATAACTTGCCATCAGGTTTTATTATGAAAATACAATCTTTTTTTTTTAATTCAAAAATGGCCTTCTTATGGGTCCATTCTTTATAAGGCCAAAATTGATAATTATGATTATAACTTTGTCCTAAATAATAATAAATAATATAATCTACAAACTGCTATATTTAAAACAATTTCTCATTATTTATAACCAAAAAGTAAGTGTTTATTTGTTCAGGATTTGTGAATGTTCTTTATGGTTCCTTGCACCATAGCAAGGCCAACCGTCCAATTTTTGATTGGCCTTATAAGGAACCACCGGCTTTCCTAGGAACACTACCAATATTTTAATGTAAATTGAGGCAAAGCTATGTTTTTTTTCTTTAGTACCATACACATGTACTAATATGGCTATTCACAATAAAAAAACATGAAATAATAAGAGGCTATTGACTAAAAGTTTACGGTTTGTTGTGCGCGCGAATAACAATTGTGACGTCGACGACCGAAGCCGAAACGTTGGATCGCACTGCCACAATAGCGACACAATCGACACGCCGCCACGTTTGTGGCATTTAGTTTGTAGGATCTTAGTGTGTAGTATCAGGAATATGTATTTAAATGTCAATAACTACGATTTTTTAATAGTTGGCCTTCAAAGGAGCATGGCCTTCCATGGTCCACCCACCTTATATTTATTGATTTGAAATGTCGCAAGACGTCACACCGTGGTACAAAAAATACCTCGGCGTGACTTATTAGCCCCCACTCCGTAACTTTAATACGCTATATCTCAGTAGTTTTTGGTAATTTCGACAAAATAAAAATACGGGTCTTAATTTTTTTTAAGTATTATCTATATGACGGACTAATTATTTTTTCATCCCACCATCTCGGAAAGAGCATTTTTAATCTTCAATATCTGACTGGAAAAACCGTTTTTATTCTCTAGAGGATAAAGTAAATTGAATTTAGAACATCGTGTGCACTAAGTTTGTAAATTAAAAAAAAAACATTAAACCTATTTACTGTTACCTCTATGGTGCCGAATATATCATACAACTTTTTTTTAATTTGTTAAAAACTCAGACTCGGAACCTTCTTGGTGTTCTTTTTTCAATTTTCTTTGTACGCGGTTCTTTACGCGGCATTTTTTCACGTCATTGTTAAACCTTATATTAAAAAAAAGAAACTTGAAAACAAGTGAAAAACTAAAATGAGTGATTCTAGCGACGAGGAAGTTTGTTTGACGCCAACAGAATTGACTGAAACTGTTAATAATGCGCAAATGAGCTTTCTACCTCAACAATCACGCGAGAAGTATTTAAAACAGTACGATATGTTCAACACGTGGCGACTAGCAAAAGGAGCCAAAACTTTCTCAGAAAACGTTTTGCTGGCATATTTTATAGAATTATCCGAGAACAAGAAAGCAAGCACTATATGGAGTACGTATTCGATGCTAAAAGCAACAATAAAGATGAAAAAAGACATACATATCGATACCTATCCTAAATTAGTAGCATTTTTAAAAAGAGCCTCATCTGGTCATCATCCAAAAAAATCGAAGGTTTTCACAGTATCTGATATTGAAAAGTTTCTTAACGAAGCACCCGATTCCGTATATTTGGCGGCAAAAGTAAGTCAGTTGCACATTCAGTATCTACTTAAGTACATATATTAATCTCAATTAAATAGTATACTTAGTAAATGTTGATAGGCATAATTATGCGTTCATATAAATTTTATTCATTTATCTACTACAATACTCTTTACATTGCAGGTTGTTCTTATTATTGGAATAAACGGAGCATGTCGAACTAATGAACTAACACAACTTAATGTCAAAAACATTGAGAAACATTCAGATGACTTACTATTAATTAATTTACCTAATACAAAGACAAAAAGAGACCGCATCTTTGTCATTCGCAAGGAATACGTAACGATTGTTGAGAAATATCAAGCCTTACGGCCGCCTAACACTCCAATCAATCGTTTTTTTTCTACAGTATCGCAATGGAAAGTGTGTTAGACAGCCTATGGGTACTAATAAAATTGGCAGTATCCCACGAGAAATAGCAACATTTCTTGAACTTCCAGAACCCCTGTTGTACACGGGTCATTGTTTCCGACGAACTTCAGCCACACTTTTGGCTGATTCTCATCCAAAAGTGTATCTCTTCAATGCAGTTGTAGAGGGATACATAGAGGATTCCATCCAAAATAAGTCTAAAATATGTGAAGGCATCGTAGGAGCCATTACACTGAAAGAGCCTCAATCGGAAACTTGGACTGGCCCTTCTACATCAAAAATAAGCCGTTATGAAACACCTAACCATCTCCCTCTCTCTCCAACATTCACGCCAAGGGAATCCGATGAATCGGTACAACTATTAAGTATGACAGACAGTTTACCGAAAAACAGTACACAAGTGACTAACACCAATATTACAGTACCAAACAAAAATATTACACTCAATTTAAATAACTGTTGCAACGTTACTTTAAAATTTTCTTAATTATACTTTAGTATTATTTTATTATAATTTAAAGATTATTCTGTAATACTTACCTGTCATAATGTAGTAATTAATACCTAAACTGAAATAAAAGTGTACCTATCTTGTGATTGTAAACATTTTTTTATTGCATTTAGTCATTTCCTCGCTGAGGTGGAATGAAAAGTTACGTGTTGCACTCGAGTGCAAAGATTTTTCACCTCGTGTCCTTTTGATTCCCTCGCTAACGCTCAGGATTCTAATTTTGAATCACGAGCGCAGCGAGTGATTCAATTTTAGAATCCTTCGCTTGCTCGGTCATCAAAATTGAACACGCGGTTAAAAAGCAACTTTGCACTCTTGTATAACAAATAACTATTTTGATTTTCATACCTTCGATGCATCCCTATTCAGTATAGCTGTACAAGTCTTTAACAAAACCCGGAAGCAAGAAGTAAACAATTTTTAAATGGTTTGAAAAAGGAACGTGATGCTATGTAAAAAGTGTTAGGTATTATAATTTAAACGACTTTTTGAAAGATGACTATGACTTCTTACACCGCGTCCATGGAGTTTCTTGCACGTTCTTCTCCATACAGATCTACGCTTTGGAAAGTACAATTTAGCTTCACTTATCTTGGACTGACCGACATTGACTATTCAAAAGCACCAACGGATGGATAATTTGAATTGAAAAAAAAAAATGATTTACCTACATTATCAGCCTATAATGTTCCCACTCCTGGGACACAGGTCTCCTCTCGTTGAGAGGGAGTGGCTCGTAATCTACCACGTGGACCTTGTGGGAATTGGTAGATGTCACATGGCTTCGAAGTTTTAGCTCTAGGACATGCCGGTTTCCTCGCGATGTTTTTCTTTACCGTTTTGGGAGCAGTGGTGATGAAATAATTTAAACAAATTAAAGCAGGGGTTCGAACCTAAGACCTATGAGTCGCGGCCAATATTTCATATTTCCGGTAATATATTTTTTTAAATATTTGTTGCTAGAAATTCGGTCTTGGTAAAGAAGTTTTTTTTGGGCATACTCAAATTTTTCTTGGCATTGCGTAACTCCGTGTACTTTAACCTAGATAATACTATTAGCTAGCATGCCTGAGTTTGTAATATTTATTTACTATATATATGTATATATATTTTGTGAAACCTAGCAACTAAGGGTCCGGGTGATGGATTATGGGCCACACTTTCCCACCGAGGGGAGGCCCGTGCCCAAGTAGTGAGAACACTGTAGGCTGATGCCACGCTGCAGAAGATCACATAACTTGGAGACGGGTCGTATGTAATCACAATAAATAGGGAAGTTTCCAGGGTAAAAAAAATGATTCTATTTAGCCCGTCATTCAGATTATATAAAAATATTGGATACGTGTATTTTGTTTTATTTATCAAATCAATAAAAAATAACAAATATAAAAGGCATCAAAGATCAGGAGTGGTGGCTGGTGATTGACGTCACACGAGTTTTCAACGCACTCTGCCGTCTTTATTTTTTGTTTATTTTTTGTAAAGAAAAAATAAGTGTCTAGTATTTTTTGGAAATCTGACTGATGGACGAATTAGTTTTTTTTAGTCAACTACCCTGTTGTAAATCCTATAGTCGTTCTATACAGGCAATGCGTGTGGCGTGTGGGCAACTACACGCAGAGAGCATAAAGCGCTCTGCGTGTACAATGCAATAATACTTATAGGGTGTTGATGAGGTTGTCGCGCCACTGCGGTGCTTTTGGCATGTTGCTGGTGCTTTCATTATTCGCAGGGTACACGCCAGTTCGAACAGCATCCTGTAAATTATAGCTAATAAATGGGACTTCCCCATTCAGGGACATTGGATACGCCTACATCACCTACATATCTCTGTGGCGTGGTTAATACTGAGTGGTGCTGACAATACGACAATAAATGAAAACGCGAACAATGTTGGTTCATAGAAATAATCTTAAATCATAGAAAAAAAAAAAACCTAGCATCAAAAAAAAAAAAAATGAAAATTTCAAACAAACTGAATCGCATAAAATTGCAAACGGAATAGAACATCCTTTAAAAAAATATTGGTTCACTGATCTCCGATCGGCGACAGCGCGATCCTGTATCGACTTGCTTTTTTCTCGCCATTATTATTAAAGTTTGGTACCGCAGGATGCGGCGGTCATTAACCTGTAAGCGCTTCCTTATCAACATGTACATCATGTAGAATATGTGAAAAATAAAAAATAATTTCCTGTGACTAAACTAACGGATATATTTAAACATGTTTTTTTTTATGAGTACACTGAGAATGTATTGAGGTACACGATGTTTAATTTATTGTCGTATTGTCAGCAGCACTCTGTATGTAGTTTGTGTTGTTTTCATTTTTATTAACACTAGTTTTATAGTCATGTGTAGGTAAATATATCAATCAAATCACATACGGATCTGAACTAAGTCAAAAATATTTTTTGAGGGAATCGAGGGAACACAAAAGAGAAGGAAACATATTTGAAATCCGTTTGCACGAAACCTTTACGTGAACTCTGGTAGCATGTTTATTTATTACTAAAAGTACTAAAAACCGTAATGGTTGGAAGCACTTTAAACTTTCAAACAATCAGATTAGCAGCTTTGAGTTGCTAGTTGCTAATGATTTGGTCCCATTCGACTGTTACGTTTAACGATAAAAGGTACCGAAGAGTCTTTACACTGATTTCGTTCCCAAAGCTTTTAATGGGGGACCTGAATATTACTTTAGTAATTGTGCATTTAATTAAACTTGGGTTTTAATATTGGTATTGGAGAGATTGTGGCCTTGTAACTAGATGATTGTATCACCCGCATTAGAATCGATCTTGCGGCAATATCTGGAAAAGAAGTATCTATGTCTTTAATAATAGTTATAAACTATCTATGTGCTTCTTCTTCTTCAGCCTGTAGAGGTCCACTGTTGGACAAAGGCCTCCCCCAAGGTTTTCATTACTTTAGGGGTTTGCCATAATCCTCACGCTTGGCAGGCGGGTTGGGGATCCCAGTAATTGGATATTCCATAGGAGAAGCGCTGCTGCCCGCTTCCCAGGTGAGAATTCCCCTAGTCGCATCTTAGGACATCCACGGGAGAATATGGGTTGGTACTATTCTAAGCCCGGTACTAAAACGGGTGATGTATGTGCTCTTTGATAAAATTAGCACATAGATTTCATCCAATTCCGTCTTTGCATGAAGGAGTAATAACATCCATCCATCCTCATTAACTTTCGCGTCTATAATATTGGTACGATATAGTGCGTCAATGCAATCTTTGTAACTCCTTTGAAAATTAGGTTTTCAGCGGTATTTACAAACGCCATATGCGAACAAGGCATCGTAGTGACGTCACACCGATTCTGCATCTTGCAATCAAAGTTACTATGCAACTAGTATTGTAGGAGTAATTGGTTTTCAAATAAAAATATTAAGCTGTGGTTTTATTTTATTCATCCCGGTATTGAGATCTCATATCTGCATTCTAATCTAATATATGAAGACAAAGTCCTGCCGCCAAGCGATTCGTTGTGTTCCGGCATGATGTCTGGTGAAGGCGTACGGAGGACGGGTCTGAGCAGTTTTGTTACTATGTGTGCCGGGTATGATGCGCCAAATCTTGTTGTGGCGGGAGTTTGGTCGTGGAGGGTCTCCAGATCAATCTTCCTCTGGCAAAGCTTTGTTGGACGTGTTGTTGGGCTTAAAATTGCATCACCTCGGTCAACTGCCGTATTCCTTGTTATCCACTCAGATTTTATGAGTGAATAGGCTCTTAATAAACTAACGCGCTTTATACCACCAACGATTGCATCACTCTCAGCTTACTATCAGCAAATGTGTGTATATATAGTTCCAAAAATAGGATTAATTGGATGAAATTGTACCCAACCCCCGTTCATTCTTACATAACCAGTCATTAAAGTTACCTGTTATTCTGTTGTAAAGTTGTTCTAAATAATAATAAAATAACACGCAACGAAACAATAAACAAATTAAACACAAGAAAATTACATATTACAGTTAGATACTCAATTTAAGCATGTAATATTATATGTATTTACATTATCACACACATAATCTGTAGTCCATTATACATATTTTTATTCATCATTTTAGAATTTATTGTATATGTACCTACTAGCTTTCCGCCCGCGGCTTCGCCCGCGTGGTCATCATCATCATCCCAGCGTTAATCCCAGTCGTATCCGAAGCCTTTTTCAGCTTTTGGAGTCTGGGGTCCGCTTTACCAGTCCAACTGCTGATATGGCTAAACTTCGAAATTTTCCGTGAAGCGACTGCCGTCTGACCTACACAACCAGCTTCGCGGCTTCGCCCGCGTGGTGTTTGGTTCTATCGCGTTTCCAAGAGAACTCTTCAAAAGTCTCAAGGTCAACTCTATCTTTGTACCAAATTTCAATAAAATCAGTTCAGTGGTTTAGACGTGAAAGCGTAACAGACAGACAGGCAGACAGAGTTACTTTGCATTTATAATATTAGTAGGGATTGTTATAATTACCTTTACCAAATTGAAATTGAAAACCAATTGACAATTGATTTATTTAAAAATAGTCCCATTATTTGTTACTAACTCTATGCCTCTTGTTGCTTGAAATGCTCTACTCATAAATGTGAAAGTGAGTATGGTATACAGATGGCTTATAACCAGGAATTATAGGTACATAGAATAGCTTTTATCCTGATATTCCCACGGAATAGCAACTTACGCGGGTAAAAATGCGGGGTGCAAGTTAATAAACTGATAAATAGGTACATTCTAATCATGGTAGATAAACAATTTATTATAATACTTAACTATAATGTCATTTCAGAGGTGCACATGCTCAAATAAACAAACTCTCCAGCCATAGAATAAAGAGAGGGAAGTAGGTTATCTCCGACCCAATCCGCGATTTAATTGCCTACTGTCTTAGGGTTGTCACGTTTAGCAAAATTTTAATTCAGTGTCTATAAATTGGCAAAGGTCGGAAAGTTGACGACTGTTCACGCTTCGTCGGATTCGGTTGTCACCGAACCCGCTAACAAATATTTATAGACTAAGAGCTTATATTTAAATTATTTGCTTAGTATTTATACATATAGTCATACACAGTATTTTTGTATTTTTTATTTTGTAATTTATTAGTAGTTTTGTACACATAAAGGACCATATTTATTTTTATTTTTAATTAATACAAATTTATATAACACAAACATATCTATTAACCCTAAAAATCGTAAAACAACATAAAAATACTGACAACTGCCTCTTTGACTAATTATTTCTGTTGTTAAGATCTGAACTTTATTTATCTGATTCACAAATTGTCAATTAGGTACTTACTTACTTTTAATAACGATTTTATAACTGTAAGTAAGTAGTTACTATACCTACCTACAATAGGTACTAAGAAATCGGCATAACTAAATGTAAACAAAGCAGTAGAGCGCTAGCGGCAAATCAACTGACAGATCAAAAGTACCTATAATCATTGATTTGTGTGAATAATAAATTCTAGTACGAAAACAGGCCTACCTACTTCCCCTATCTGATAGAAAACTAATACTTACAACAAGAAATAAGTAAGTTCCTAAGTGGATATCTCATCATCAAGTAAAAATTATAATCTTATAAGAATAAGTGACTTACTTACCTTTCCTGCTCAGTAGGTAATCTGAACAGAGACAATTCTGAAATCGATGAATTAAGACATCCAAACAAACAACAATACTTTCTCCTGCGATAATCACACATTGTTCTTTAATTTAGCTACGTAGTATTCTGTAATCTGTGATTTAGCGCGAACCTCGTTCCGTGCTAGCCGCGACTAGCGCAGTCATAGGCACTCTAATATTGTGTTTAGGTGTGCGTGCGGCGACGCATAGATACTATGGCGCACACATACAAGCCGCGCGCGGTCCGTTTGTATGAAGATAACGTACTTCCCTCTCTTTATTCTATGCTCCAGCTTTATTATTATTGTAAGATATACAAGATATTTAGATTCAATGCCATTGTTCAAATTTCATAGTAATGTGTGTGTGTAATTTCATGGTGCTTGCTGTGTGTTCTATTCTCGTAAGCGCTGCCCCACTATTCTGTATCTTTGAAGCTCCAATGGACGACTATTCAACGTCCCTGACCATAAATACTGGACATGCGATACGGCTAGACAGCCATTCGAATGCCTGACAGCGGACCTTATTTCAGGATGTATCGGTATTTCTCGATAATTGGGTTGCTAGGTCCGTAGGTCGTAAATAGGTATGCCGTACATACTAGAAGATACTAGAAGAAATAGAAGGGGTAAAATGACGATGGGGAAATGTGAAAAGTAATTTTACTTTACCTTATCTCACTCATAATCATCATCAAAATAAGCTTGTAATGTTCGCTTTGCTGGGGCAGAGGCATTTTCTCTTCAAAAGACTTCAGTCTATTACGCAAGCCCACTACAGGTGATGGTTTTGATTCCAGGACTGACTATTTAAAAAAACAAGAAATCGTTATAATTAAAATACAAATTATTTCCAATAAACATTATAAAAGGGATGTTTCCTGGGTAAAAAAAAATCTATTTAGTCCGTCATTCAGATTTGAGAAAAATATTGGATACGTATATTTTGTTGACAAATATAAAAATTGACAAATATAAAAGGCATGCTAAAAAGTCTAGCGTGCAGTGACGCCACACGAGTTTTCAACGCGCTGCGTTGTCTTAATTTTTTGTTTATATGAAAAAAGAAAAAACTACGTGTCTAGTATTTTTTGGAAATCTGACTGACGGTAATTAGATTTTTTAGTCAAACACCCTATTACAGCGAAACAAATGAAGATAGACGAAAAGCTGATTGCGAGCAGCGACCAAACGATTTTGATACAAAACACTTTTCAAATCCCTCTAGTAGCGTGGCGCCGTCATAATCCTCCCGCTGAAGGATTCCGTAGATTGGCCGTAACTTTTTCAAAACAAATTTACATATTTCCCGGGAAGCTGTGATTGATCGTGTCAACGTACTTGAGGTTTGAGTTGTCTTCAGATGTTTTAATGTAAGGTTATGTAATCTGTTTAGTGAATTGTTTGGATAGCACGTTCCATAAAGAAAAAGGCAATATTTATCTATTATAAATACATATAACAAAATTAACAATTAACTACACAATAGGTGTGATAATACATTAAAGCTTCATATTTCACTATTGGGTACATGTATATTTTTAATATTAATAGTCCCTTAAGCTTAACCAAAGGCTGGATCCAGCAATTCTGAACAGTTCAGGCAACTTTTGCTTGGAAAAAACTTAGTCTGTGGTACGTTTTACACGTTTAAAAAGTTTTTATTTTACACTTTTTAGTTGTGAAAAGTACTGCTATCCAGCTGGATAGCAGTATTTTTACATGTTTAAAAAAGTGTTAAATAAAAACTATAAACTAAAATATAAACGGATGCAGCTGCATCCGGTCAGACTGGACGCCACATACATGGAAGAAGTTTAGCAAGCAAACATTTCAATTTAGTTTTCGTGAATTTATATCCGTAATTTTGGTTTAAAAACCACTCAAGCTGAATCACTTAATAAAAGTATCATTGAAATCGGTTAGCGAAATAAAGAATCATCAAAATCCGTTCAACCAGTCAAAAGATTTGAGGATTCAAATAAAAAAAAAAAACAGTGAAATTGAGAACCTCCTCCTTGTTTTGAAGTCGATTAAAACACGTAGTCTACTTTTAAATAGCACTGTTGTCAAGTTCTTCCTATCACTTCGTAATTTATTGTAATACATTTAGATCATCCATTAAAAACTTCTACGCTCCAAAGTATTTGCATTACCATTAGGTACCTTAAGATAGTCCCGTATGCAGAAGCATGAGCTTAGAATTAAGAGTGTGATTGCTGCACTCCAAGTCCGATGGCATTGTGAATTCCGCATGAATCCCCTGGATACATTGAAGCGCTGATCGAAGCGGCGATTATTAGGACTTGCTAAGTCTAGCAGAGGACGTTAATCTGTTAAAAAAAAACGACTTCCAAAAAAACACGTAGTCGGAAGTCGGTGGCAAAAACGAATAAACATGTTCATGTTCATGGTGTCTTTGGTCAGTCGACCCTACAATTTGAAAGTTTCCCTTAATTTCTCTGGTCTTTCACCATCAAACCCCAATTTCCTTACCACAGGACTACCTTAGAAATATCTTCTTTCTAACAAAAAAAGAATTATCAAAATCCGTTCATAAACGACAAATTTTTCCGAACAAACATAAAAAAGCATATATACGGTCGAATTGACGAACCTCCTCCTTTTGAAGTCGGTTAAAAAATGATGAACGATTTGCCCCCAGGTTAAAAACTTGCTAAGTATTTCATTATGAAATTTGTCTGTTTTGTAAAGTATAGCAGCGTCATTGACGCAAAACCTTTTCCATGGAATCAGTACATGGTATATACCTATACCATGGTGTTAAAATTTTAGCTCGTTAAAAAAAGGTGCGACATCTATGGCCTACGCGTTCAAAAAGTATGGAACATCCAGGAACGGCAAATACTTTCTTTAATAATCGACGGAAATTTCAACGCGGAATGTACGGAATCCTAAATAGACGTAATCTCCAAGCATAAAGAAGGTAGAAGCTGGCTTGAGGTGTACGGCATGAGAATTATGTGTGTCATTTGTTTCTGCTGATTCAAAAAACTAATCAGGTCAGAGGTTCGAGGCAATTACACACATCCACAGCCCCCGTAGCTCGTGTAGAAGAAAAATTTAAAATGTAGATTTGTTTCGAATTTTGCCTTTCCCGTTCCTTTGTGATCGTGCACGAGAACCCGCTTGAATTGATTAAAAGGAGCATTCAATCTTCCGTTTAAAAATCCTTTGTTAATATATTTTGGATTTTGACTGATCTGTCCTATGAATAATTGCATAAATACGGGGCAATAAAAATGAAAAATATGTTTGCTTCATTTCAAGACCTAAAGTGCCATTCATCATCATCATCAACCTTTTTTTATCGTACCACTGCTTGGCACAGGCCTCCTGTCATACAGAGATGGATAGAGCGTAATCACCATGCTTGCTCAATGCGGGTTGGTGATTTCAGACATGAAGTCCAGTGCCATTCTACATTGTTAAATTTTTGATCAATAACTAACATAGTCCATTGTGTACATGTGACGTCCACACACTGGTCCGAATCTCACTACGGAAAATTACTATTCAGGGTTGCCATTACCCATTACAATATACTGGACCTGGCCTACACATTGAGTCTGTGTTTAAACCCATGAGGTTTTGAGCGTATTTTGTTACCTGCTCATTCATTCAGGATCAATGTTTGATTTAGTGTGTACTTCGTTGAAGTTTCAGGCGCGTTGTCGTGAAGGCCTATGTTTGTAATTTACACTGTGAGGAATTAATGAGTAGGTAAAAGTTTTGTTTTGTCTTATTATCTGGATTCAAAAGTACGGTTGAGGTTGGAACTGCTTAGACCGCTTCTGAGTATTTATTTTGGTTTTGCTGAATGGAAACTTAGTCATTCCATCAATCTCGGATGTAAAAAGAATTTCTCTTTCATACCTACAGGCAATGCTTTGTAGCGGTACCTACAAACGCCACAAAGAAACAACGCGTCATACTGACGTCATACGAATAAAAAAAAAAAGTATTTTTATTGCCACAATAAATAGTACAACAAGAATACATATATATAAATACTAAGCAACTATGGAAACAGAGTTATTGTCGAGCTCTGGCACCCCATGTAAGATTAAACTTGTGTTTAGGGTGCCAGCGTCTTCGCCCAATCATTGTACACATTAGTTGCAGGACGAGCACAGTACGTCATCATATGTGTTTATGTACCTTTGCGTGTGTGTGTGTGTTTTTAGGTGTGTTTGTGTGATAAAAACTATGGGAATCTTTATATGTTCAATTAATTAATATGAATATATTAACATATTTATAATATCAGCCGAGCGAAATCTTTAATAAGTCTTCAGTCTTATTATAGGTCAATGTCAGGAGCCACTTGGTGACCTCAGTTTTGCATTTATTTAGACACATGGGAGCAATGCGGCAGTATTTATTTATTTTGTTATATAGGTGGCTTGACAGTATATTAAAATGACGGTGAGCAAGGGCCGTTCTACATCCCTGTGTTGCACATACATCGAAGTGTCTACGCTTTTTAATAGCATTCGGATCGTAAACCACACTAGGATGTTTGCGGAGAATAGTAGCAAGAATAAACAGCTGTCTCACTGTGAGGACCTGACATTCGCTGTAGAGAGCCGTGGTGGGATACCTAAATGGCTTCGATGTCATAACCTTTAGAACCGCTCTTTGTGCTCGTTCAAGAGGGATGAAGATTGTCTTAGGGGTCGCACCCCACACCGTGATGCAGTAGCTAATTAAGCTTTGGCATAGGGAATAATAAACAGTTTTCATCGTAAGGCGATCAGCGGACTGCCTTAGCTTTTTAAAAATAAATATGCACTTACGGACTCTCGATATGAGATTATTAAGGTGAGGTTTCCAGCTCAGAGAGCCATCCAACCAGACACCGAGATATTTGACTGAATCGCATCTGTTGATTTGAGGACAGCCACATTGTGACGAAGATAGACCGAATGAACAAGTGTGGGCTCTAAGCATCATTGATTCCGCAGGAGGAATGTTGGTGGACAATAAGGAGAAAGGTAAGTATACCGTTTTGCTTAGATTTAAAGTTAGGATGTTTCTCGACAACCATTCCATCACTGAGTTTAAAGCAAGTTCCGCACACTGTACTGTTTCAGACCAATCACTACCATGAATCAGTAAAGCTGTGTCATCTGCGTAAGTGAAGATTGAGCAATTCATTAGAGACGTTTTGCATAAGTTGTTGATATAGATTAGAAATAGGGTAGGACCTAAGATTGAGCCCTGAGGAACGCCAAAACTCAAAGAAATGGTGTCACTAACAACATCATTTATTTTAACGCATTGAGTTCTATCACACAGGTAATCCCGGAAGATTTTTAAGGCATGTCCACGAATACCCGAGGCTTCAAGCTTAGATAAGAGGTGGGGAAAAGACACGGTGTCGAAAGCCTTAGAAAGATCCAAGAAGATAGCCAAGCATTTCATTTTGTCATCTAGCTTAGATACCACATGATCTACCAATGCAGCAACAGCATTTTCAGTCGACCTGCCACGTCTAAAACCGTACTGGTTATCACTTAGTAACTTGTTGGACTCAAGATAGTCCACCAGTCGTTTATTTAAGATCTTTTCTAATATTTTAGAGATGGCAGGCAAAACTGAGATCGGTCTATAATTATCTACACCGTGTCTATCCCCTTTTTTGAAGATTGGGTGAACAATAGCCCTTTTGAAGACCCTGGGGAAACAACCCGTTGAGATAGAACAATTGCAGATATGAGTAATGGCTGGGACAATCGCGGGCAGACAGGATTTTAACATTCTCGATGAAATACCATCCCAACCAACCGCAGCATCTGTTCGCAGCCCAATAATGAGGTTCGATACCTCCACTTCATCAGTAGGAAGGAGTACTAGGGAGTTAGAAGGCTGAGAATCTAGAGAATAATCCGAAGTGCACGAGTTAGGGAAGAATTTGTTAGCCAAGTTCCTACCAACATTGGCAAAAAATTCATTGACTTCATTGACCGAGGACTTCTCATCTGAGGAGATTGTTAACAGCTCGTTAGGAGATTTGGCATTACGACTAGTTCCAGTTAAAGTTTTAATGACTTTCCAGGTGGCTTTAGGGTCATTTTTCGCCATTTGGAATTCCTTCCTTTCGTATGCGTGTTTTAAATTCTTAAGAAGCTTGTTACAGAAATTACGGTATCGCTTAAATATACTCATGAGAATGAAGTTTTCAGGGTCTGCTTTTAGTGTTTGAGCCATACGATCTCTATTTCGGATACAGCGGAGCAGTCCATTTGTTATCCAAGGTTTCAGGATTCGCCGTTTTGAAGAAATGTGTACCGATTTGGAGTTATTGGCGATGACAGAACCAATGGTGGAGACCAGATACTCAGCGGCAGCGTTTGGGTCTTGGATAGTCAATATATCACTGAAGTCCGTTGATAAGATGTCAGTGATTGCGGCTGTATAATCGACAACTATGCGACTAGGTTTAGAGGCAGGGAGAGACATTACACTTTGGATGCTAATAATCGTGGGCCTATGATCAGTAATATAAGTGTCGAGTACTAGAGTCGTATTTTTAAGGTCAGATCTTAACATTACGTGATCGATACACGAGCTAACACGGGTTGGGAATAAGTGTGTAGGAATCAAACCATGTGAAGCAATAAGGTTAAGGTATTGATTCGTTTGTGAGGAGATAGCATTTGGAATGATGTCAATGTTGATGTCACCCATAATTACAAAATTTTTATGTACTGATGTCTGAGTAAGCATTGTATCCAAGCTATTCAGAAAGTTGTCAAGGTTTCGTGTGGAGGGAGAGCGATACAACGCCAAAAGTGAGATATTGTGAGATTTCACATTGCAGACCAGACAGCTAGCACCAGCCATAAAAGGTTCCGTCACGATATGAGGTAATTCTGATTTTATATATACAATAACACCATCATTCTGATTGATAAGTTTGCTCGTGTGATACGAAACATACCCTTCCAGAGGTGGGATTGTGGCCGCACCCAGCCAACATTCAGATAGTATTAAGACATCACATGAAATTTTTATTCTAGCTAGGAGGACAATGAAACTATCAAAATTACAATTTACACTGCGTATGTTTAGGTGTATTATATTAAGAGCTTTGTTAGTGTCAATGAAACTACTGCATGACTCAGGCGCACATAAATGCGAGTTACTCATACCAAAAGAGTCAAAATCACTTAAAGTGTCACAATCGAATTTTGATATTTTATGTAAAGTGCAAAATAAATTCCGCTATAAATATGTGCATTTTTAGTTATGTGGGTATTTGGTAGTTTTGTTTTTGACATTGTAATTAATTGAAGTTGTGTTGATATTGTCATAAATATGTACGTAATAGTAGATGTTCTGTGAGTTGTGTATGTGTAATAACAGGTTATCAAGTCATTATAATTGTTGAGCGGTTTTGAAAGGTACAGATACAAAGTATAACACAGAGGCTTATATATACAAATTATACAAGACACATTTAACAGAGTAAACAATCTTAACAAGTTTAATATAAGGTAAGTTAAAAAAATATAATAGTAAAAAAATGATTTGTTAAAGGGTAGAACTTGATTTTTATCTAAACAGTAATGTGAGTTTCTAGTAAATTTTATGAGCGTGCAGTTTAAATAACAATGAAACGTATTAAGTTTATTTTGCAGGGGTAAGCAGTTTATTAAGACCTGCCGTTGAGTTAATAACAACGGCGTCCATTCCCTCACGTTCACGAAGAAAAATTTTTCCGTTTTGTGACCAACAAAATTTATATTTGTTCATTTTAGCAAATGAGCGAGCCTCAAAGAATAGTTGTCGCTGGGTGCGAGGTAGGTGGTCGGCTATATAGACTGGTTTCACTTCACCGGGGACACCAATGTGACCCGTGTTTAGCTTTTCAGTTGATGGCAGACCCTTATTGAATGTACGGCAGGCATCCAAAACTTTATTCTTCAAAGGGACAGTCAGAAACTCTGCAATTATCGGTCTATTTGAGCCCTTTTTTCCAGGCAGACGGTATACATCGCGTAGTTGCGGTGGGTTATCTGATGGTTTGATGGTCTCGCAGGTTTTCAAAACAATAGACATTAGGTCTCTAGCTGTTTCCTTCTTCTTCTACATCATCTTCTTCTTCTAATTCTACATCTCGCAATCAGAGTTTACCGTGCAACTAGCATACATACAATTTCCCAATGTCAACCATTGACATAACACCCGTCTGGTCGGAGGATCCTCCCTTTTCTATGAAGGATGAGTGAACTTTATATTAATGAGCGATCTGGCCGTGGGTCGCTCAAAAGATATCTCTTTCGCGGTATCCCATGGTACGAACGAAAGCAGGTCAAGCTACCCGAAGCTGTCAAATATTCCCATTCAAACTTGAGCCTTAATGCTTTAGAGATAAAGTTAAAAATCTAATAAAGAAATCTGACAGATTGTAGTAGCTTGATGTGCGGTCGTCTGTACCTCGCGTAAATGCACATGAAGAAACACGGGTGGATTCTAGTCAGTAGAAGTCTAACAAGCCGACACAAAGTGGGAGGGATCATTAGCTGATTTCAAATAAAAAAAGCAATGCGTATAATATATAGTCCCTAATCTTTCCCATAATTGATTAAAGTGATGTGTGTTACTATGACCTCAATACTGCTTTCGCAGCTTTCCAGAATAAACTTGAGTGCCTTCTCAATTTGATTGGTTTTAAATCTGCGTAAGTATGACTTTGTATGAGCGCACCGATTGCTTTTAAAATTGTTCCCCATTCCTCAGTCCAAAGAGGTGAGGGCTTTGTGTATGTGTTTTTTATTCTCGACAAATCACGCTTCTCCCTTTTACCCGATTTCCCATATTAAATATTCATCCTGAATTAAACCCTTCACCTAATAAGCAACAAGTAGGTACGGCCCGCGGCCTTGTAAAGTAGGGAAGTGTAACGGAGAACTCCAACATTATGCTGCTTCGTAAACTGTTTAGACGATACTAAAAGTAATCAGTACAATAGTTCTATAAAATAACTTTATAGTAATGAAGCGTCACAGAAAAAAACAATTTTATTTATTATGACCATTTTACGGAAAATAGCAAATTTTATTTATTATTCTCAAGAAAACATTCTCACCAGAATTTTTTTTTAGCATTTTTTTTTAAACCAGCGCTTGACCGCAATCCCGCCTGATGGTAAGCAGCGATGCGATCGTTGATGGTGAGCGTGCTAGTTTATTAAGAGCCTATTCACTCTAGCCTTGAAGACACTCAAATTGTAGTCCGACGGAAACACCGCCGCCGGCAAGTTGTTCCAGTCCCTTGATGTACGCGGTATAAAGGAAGAGGCGAAACGCTTCGTCCGGATTGTAGTAGTGTTAACAACGTAAGGGTGGAATCTCGCCGTATGACGGGTCGTCCGATGGTGGAACGGAGATGGGGGAATTAAATCATGCAATTCCTTCGCACACTCCCCAAAAAAGACAAGCATGACCTAGTGGCTGTTTGTGTGAGTTTAAATATTTGTAAAAGCATCCACGACACAGCAGGGTAATTGCGTAATACACTGTCGGGAGCGATGTGTATAATTTTGTTAGGTTCTACTAACAAAATTACATAATAACATACACTGCGTGGTCTATGCTGTTGAGCAGAGATATTTTCCGAATATATGGAGCAATAGACAATATACTTCAAAATGATTCTAATTGATAGTAATAGTATCTATGTTACGTAATTAGGGTGCTGGAGTAATTGCTAGTGTTACATGTTAAAAAAAAAAACAAGTTCTACCTTTGTACTAAACTTATAAGTATATCATATTCCTATATAATTTATTGTATTAATAAATAATAAAATAAACAAATAAATCTCACAACCAGATACAAAAGGGCTCTAAACTACTGGATTTTGAGCTTTTACTAGATATTAGTGTGGGTACAGGTCCAATTCATCTCGATATCCTATGCGGCTCACAGGGATTGGAGGCTCAACCTCAGCAAAGCAAAGAGAAATTGAAAAAATAAACTTCTAAGCTTTTCAAGTAAAATTGGTTCTATTTATATTTTTAGATTTTTTTTATCATAGTAAGAAATTGTTAATTAAATACGTATTGTTTAACCCTAGATTACTAAACTGTCTTGCAAGTGACGTTGTTACTAAACATTCGTAAAAAGTACGACATCAAAATAAAACAGAATAAATTATCGAATCATAACTTTTAATTATTTTTGGAATTACAATGACATTCTTTGCCTTTCAGAGATAACATAATAATGAAAATAGTATTTTTTTTTACTCTACACAATTTGGACACCTATTTATGTTGTGCACCCTACATATGGCTCTTTTACATTTCATACAAAAGTGAGTCGTCATTTTTCTAGCTTTAGACGGACACAAGGCACATATTTTTCTAGAATTTGATTTTTGCTTAATTGCAGATTCAGAAGTAGCATCATCATTCATCTTGCCGCAATGATGGAGTATTTATTTTTTCTCTTAGATGAGGTTCCATTAGAGCATCAGCCATTTCCAAAAGAAAGTCACGACTGGATTTACCTATTTTACTGACATAATTATGTTTTCTTCTTCATTATCACTATTGGTCATCTGATGCTCTTCCACTTATAAATTGTCTTCTAAGTCACTCAGCATCTCTTGCTGCTATGCGCTCTGATCGTCATCTTCAGCTGCCTCAAATAACTTACAAATGTCATCATCTCTAACAGCTCCAGACACTTAAAACAATATATATAAACAAAATATGCAATAATTAATTCAAAATTTTTCTAAAAAGTGATGAAAACAAGTACCTTTACCTTTACTTAAAACTCACGAAAACACTAAACTTTCGTAAATTTTACGACACACTTGATATAACTCTATACACAAATCACTTTCGAAGACAATAACAGCGCGTGGCACACTGATTGACGTAATTAAGAAGGTACAGTGAAGCTGGGGACGCAGGACCGACGCATACTTTGTTTTTTCCAGGAATCATGATTCTGCCGTCGTAATTTTTACGATAGTTTAGTAATCTAGGGTTAATGTATGTAGATGTAGTGTAGTTTTAGTGTGCATAAATCCAGTTCAGTTCCAGGTCCTCTCAAGTTTTAGTGTGCATAAATCCAGTTCAGTTCCAGGTCCTCTCAAGTATGAGTGCCCGGGTTCGATTCCAGGTCAGGCAAGTACCAATGTAACTTTTCTAAAGTTATATGTACTTTCTAAGTATATCTTGGACACCTTCAGTCATTGAAGGTGAAGGAAAACATCTTGAGGAAACCTGAAATTTAAGTCTGAAATCGCCAACCCGCATTGAGCAAGCGTGGTGATTACGCTCAATCCTTCTCTGTATGAGAGGGGACCTGCGCCCAGCAGTGGGACGATAAAAAAGGTTGATGATGATGATGATGAAATGGTCCAGTTTGAATTACATGTATATAACACATAAATAACCCAATTCAAATAAACATAAGCACAGAACTCCGAATTAGCCTGAAAATTGTTCAAAGGAACCGTCTGGATTAATGACATTAGACCTTAAACACGAAAGTTGCATTAACACTTTCGAATAATTAAGCATCTTGTCCCAAAACTGTGGGTCTCCTAACGGAAGGTCAAAGAGATGGAAGTAAATAAAACAAGGAGTTGTGTTGCAGAAAATAATACTTTGAGAATTTGAAAGCATTCTTGAATAACTTTAAATATTGTATTGCGTAGCATCGACACAAACTGTAACCATGAATTCAGGGCCCCAATTCTGTAACTTTGTGTTAAGCAAAATGCCATAGATATTTTATTGACACACTACAGGAATTATTTTGCGACTGTTGCAAATATGGCATTCTGCAAAAACTTCAATAACGTTTCTGTAGTGTGTCTATAGTATCTCTATAATCTACCATGCGATTATAGAGATGCGCCTAAGCTACTACTTACTAAAATCGTTTTTTATCAATAAAATCTTTATATTAAATGGTTGTTTTAATAATTTAAGACCGTTTTATTATCAAAAACATTAATTTTCACTAAAAATAAGCCTTTATCTTAATAAAAATAAGTTTTTTTATCACGACAATTATATTATTGACATTATAAAGACATAAATGGCTTAAAGATCTAGTAACCGAGCCAGAAACTTAAAAAAAAAAGAAAGAAAAAAGCATAATACAAAACTTTCAGCGGCTGTTTTACTTATTTTCAAAAGCGACGACAAAACTTGTTACTCTAGAATTCTAGATCACTACATTCGACTTTCTTTATTTTGAATAAATAAAATAAGAGCCCGCCGCCATCGCTCAATTCCGACGACACTATAACAAGTTTTTGGATTTCTAATTTGAACAACAGTGCGAAAAGGTAATTAAGAATTTATAGTGATACAAGTTTGGTGAAGTGTGTTAATATTTTTTACAATAACTTATGAGTTATGATATGAACTTCCACATAACTATATTTCAGGGTCGACAATATCATGGGAAGTGTGAGCGTAAACCAACTCTCGGCTCTCATGGATTTTTTAGAGTCCAACCGAGAGTTGGCTCTTGGCTATTGTAACAGGAGTAAAGAAGGTCGCAGTCAGGCTAGGCGGCTTTGGGAGCAATGCTCTACCTTACTCAACAGCGTCTCTGCAAACTGTGTGCAAAAAACGCCAGATCAATGGAGACTGGTAAGCATGAGATACCTACTTACTCAGTTACTCTTGTTGGTGTATATTTTTAAATGCCCTTATACTTACATTATTCTTTTTCTACCTTTTTCAGTACTACAATGAGTACAAATCCAAAGTACTAAAAAAAATTAAAATGGAGAAGGCTGCAATGTCAGCTACAGGTGGGTGCATAATAATAATTTTATTCAATTATCACTCCCTTAATAGATATCTTTAAGTTCTACCTTAACAGTTATTTACAACTACATGTTCTCAATGGGTACTAATTCGGCTTTTAGGAGGGGGACCATCAAGCTTGAAAAAGCTTTCACCTATACAGGAGAGGCTGTATAATATTCTTGGACGCGACATAGGGGAACCCTTGCCAGGGGTCCGCCATAATCCTCTCATCACGTCACAGTCTGTGAGTTTTATAACTTAAATTTGTAAAATTGATTAATCATATAGATAAGGGATGTGCAATGGTTTTGCTGGGCACTGGGCATAGTTAATGCTGGGTACCCAGCAGTACAGACAACATACTGTGATGTCTGCCTTCCACTTACTTGTCCCATATTTTAATTCAATAACTTATGCTGCATCAGATTAATATCATTATTTAAGCTCAATGAGTTGGAAGACATACAAATAAGACACTATTTTTTATTTACTTTACAGCAAAGCGGTCAAGCTTCAGTGGAGGTGGTGCAGATTCCTCTAGCTGTGAGTTTTCCTTTTCATATTTATTAGAAGAATATAAATAAATAATTTATCGGGGCTCTTTTTTTTCAATCTGACTTTTCTTCCCTTTTTTAAACCAAGAATAAAAACCTTTTCTATGTATTACCTACATTCCATTTTTCTAGCCTAGAAAACAAATTTCTTTTAAAACACTTAAAATAAAAAAGTGTATGAAAACATATATTTTAGTTTGAAATTGAATGTGCTAATGAGTGCACAATTTATATTAATAATATTCTACAATACCTACTCAATAACATTGTAAATATTTAAGTAGTTTATTATGATTAATAGTAATAAAGATAATAATATGATTCATGCATTATAAAAATAAATTTTAGTATTCCACTATATAAATACCACAAAAGCAAAAGCAAAAGCAAAAGCATAGAATACAGTTCTTTAATGATACTATTTTAATTATTATTTATATTGTTTTTCCTTAAAAAGAGCTTCTTCATCCTCTCTCCTATTAAAAAACAAAATACTTTGCTGTGCCTGACTGGACCCATAATTGATTCTATATTTTAATACACCAACTATTATGTACATTGTACACATTATGGAATGCAATAGATTATTGAATATTGAAACTTATTATTTTTTGCTATATAATAATAGCTACCCATATGAATAATGTTTGTATTTTCATTACACAGGAAAACAGTCAAATTGCAGAAGAGATGGTGCAAATGGTGTATTTTATTTTATATTAAAATTATCTTTTGTTCATTTTATTTGAAATGGGTACTAACAATTTTTCCTTTTACAGCTAGATGATAATACAGATATTACACACAATAGTGATGCAGTGCTAGAGTTGTCAATATCTGAGCCTGAGCTGCAACTGTCAGGAGTAGGACCCAGCACAAGCCAAGAGGCTGACAGGGTGCTTCAACCTAGCACACCTACTGCTACTCCTGCACCGCGGCAGCCTTTGCCAACTCTGCGGCGACGTCGACGCCGCGCACAGCGAAGTCCTTTGGAAGGCATCAGAAGTGGTGGGTATTAATCTTATTTCTATTAAATTATTTGCCTGCCCCATATTTAGTTGCTATAAAATTTTAAATTTATTTAACAGAATATGTTACTACGCAAGAGGCATCTGCAAGGCTGGAGGCTATGGAGCGTCTAAGCACAGAGGCAACAAGGGAGCATGCCCAAGCCACTAATAGACTGGCAGCTGCATTAGAGGCAATAGCAGAGAGGCTAAGAGAGCCAATAACCATTGTACTTCAAAACACCCCACAAACTGTATGTATTATATAATTTGTTATTAACTTGTAACTCTGTAAAAAAAAGGTTATAATCGGCAGAATCAATAAGGCACTGAACAGCTTACTTTTCAGTGTGCCTTCTGATTTTGTTGATAATCACTATGAAATTACTTAAATTTTACAGTGATGGTTATGTCACATTATTTTATTTGTAAGAAGGGAAGCCAGGGTGTTAAACCTTAGCGTAGTGGCAGCCTTTTGGCTAATCAATAAAATATAAATTACAAAACAAAACTTAAAATTGTAAAACTCTTTTAATTTTGTCGATTAAATTTGGTGTTCTCTCCACAGCCTTGAAATGAGCGACTGCTGAATCGCCCGGCCTCTTTGCAGCTCTGGGTTGACACGGTGGTGCCCCTGATTCTCCATGCTTCTTGTCTGATCTACAACCTGTGATTAATTAATAAATAAGACTGATTAGATTTTTTAGAATGATAGTGTGATTATAGATACTGAGAATTATATACTTGTAATGTGTAACTTAGAAGAATAATTTTACCAATGATTTACATGCTGTTGGTTATCACTACCAACAGCACGTACATACATCATTGTTAAAATTAGTCTTCTAAGTTACCTATACTTTTAGAGATGTGTTTTTTTTTTTCTTAACTTTGTTGATTTTTGTTTTAAATTTTATTGTTCATGTTTATAATAATATACCAATTTTATTTTTTAGTTAGGTAGTTAATTGTTATGTGTATTTAAAATATATAACATTAGAATCATCTTGTTTTTTCATTTCAATTAAGAAGCTAGACTTGCCTGATATTGTAGCTGATGCTCCATTTCTTCTTCCTCGCTTGTCAGCAATGTGACTGGTACCCTGCAGCGGTTAGCAATGTTGTGTAGCATGCAACATGCATTTATTATTTTCCCAGCAGTGATGGGGTCATAGTGCAAAGCTCTTGCTGCTAACAAACATCTGAAAACGGATAACAGTTATTATTATTTATCTAGACATACATCATCATATCACCTCATACACGTCTTCTCTAAGAAGCTGGTTTAGACAGTAGTAGCATGTCTGGGACTTAACAAATAAATATTATATGAATGTATGGATGTTAATTATCCATACTAATATTATAAATGCGAAAGTAACTCTGTCTGTCTGTCTGTTACGCTTTCCCACTTAAACCTCTCAACCGATTTTGATGAAATTTGGCACAGACAATCTTTAGACCCTGAGAAAGAACATAGGCTACCTTTTATCCCGGAAAATTTGATGTTCCCGAGGGAAATCTAAAAAGCGCGATATAACCGAACTCCACGCGGGCTATTATATATAAAATATCAAACCTAAATCGAGCCTTCAATACTCCTATGCAACGTTCCACGGTGTTGCGTGTTGACACATGAACTTCGTAATAATTGTGTTCAGCAGTCCCCTCCCTTGTATCCAAAATTGGTGTCAACATAGTTGGCCGTAAAGGATAACCGCTATCACCTAGAATTGATATATAGTTGATTACTACTCCTTTAGGTTGTGGTTATTTAGGTCTGTGATCTTATCATAAATAGTATGTAATTGATACCTAACAAAAACACTTCCTCTCCAGCACTTGACACCTCACTTAGATGCCGACTCAGTGGGTGTGTTTGCCACACCATAGAATCATGTGCTGAACCCGGGCTGCTTGCATCAACACACAATATATTTAATTCTGCATCACAAATCTGTAATAAAGTTTACTATACTTTAGTTAATATGCTTACTTAGAATTTGTAGAATTTGGTGACAACTAATTATTGATACAGGATTGTGTCTAAAAATAAATATTTACTTACAATCATGACATTCAGAGAATGGTAGCCTTTTCGGTTATAATATCGCTCTTCATGAAGTACTGGCCTCAATAAAGCGACATGTGTCCCATCAATACAACCCAGTACACCCGGGAAACCAAAATATGAGTAAAATCTGTAAATAATAACATAAACAAAATGAACAACTTTTATCTCAAAACTATGAATTATTGATGTTAAAAAAAACACTCACTTTGCCTTGATAGCATTTCTATCTTGGGGATTCATTGGCCAAACTATATGTTTTTGGTAAATTTGGTTCATTGCATTAGTGACTTGTGTAACAGCTCTTGACACTGTAGTCTGCGAGACATTATGTAATGCGCTTTGGCCAACCAGTGTTTGGTATGACCCTGTGGCATAAAAGCTCAGCGCAATAAGTACCTGAAATGTTTAGAAGTTTTAAATTTGAATTGTGAGGAAAAACTTTGGCAATTAATAACTCTGATAGTATAATTTAATCACTCATAATTATAATTTATCGTCAAACCTTTAATTCAGCAGGGATTCCACTCCGCCGTCGCTGTCTCGGGAGAAAGGGAATGAGCTCGTTAACTAGCTCCCTTACTTGCTCCTTGCCAAGGCGAAACGTTTTTATAAACTCTGCCTCAGGAAGTTCAATAAAAGCATTTACTTGCAGTCTCATGAGTGCACGAGATTTGCGGCGCTGGCGCAAAAGCAAACGTCGACGGTCAGCATTATAAGCCAGAGTCAAGATACGCATACGCCAGCGCAAAGTAGGCAAAGAAGGCCTCATTATGTAAAAAACTTATGTCCACTTTAATAACGCAATAACTTAAAACGCGCGCACACACGGACACTTTACTGTATTTAAAAAAAATAAACAAATTTGAAGCAAATCATAGGCAAAAAGGGTGTCGTTGTTCGATAACGGCTTGATGGCCAAAACACTATTCAAACACGATAGAAACAACTGTCAAATACGCTTAAAATGTTTAGAGAATGCGGTAACTTTAGCTATAACAATAACATAGACACATTATAATGATAAAGAAGACCCCTTATTACTATGGCGTTTCAATAACAGTTGTGTGGCAAGTCTATGGTCATAAATAAGTTATAGAATGTCAAATGTCGGTGACTATCCTACTGAGACACTACAGACACAGTTGTTTAGTTTACAGAATTGGGGCCCAGTTTATACATACATGGCGCAACTACTTATTGATACCCCACAACACTGATACATCTATGCTTCTATACTAATATATAAAGCTGAAGAGTTTGTTTGTATGTTTGTTTGTTTGTTTGTTCGCGCTAATCTCGGGAACTACTGGTCCGATTTGAAAAATTCTTTTTGCGTTGGATAGGCCATTAATCCACGAAGGCTTTAGGCTATATAACATCACGCTGCGATCAATAGGAGCGGAGCATAACTGTGAACGAACGAAGTCGCTGGCGGCCGCTAATATGATATACTTACAAGACCAAAAGAACCACCACCAAGACCAGAAGACCAGAAGACCAAAAGTATATGTCTTCTGTCTACCCGTTACTACTAGGTACTAAAGATCTGGTACCTAGTAGTTACGGTGGTGGTGGAAAGGCTTTAAGCTACATAACATCACACTGCGACCAATAGGAGCTGAGCATAACTAATTCCACGCGAACGAAGTCGCTGGCGGCCGCTAGTAAAGAAATAAATGTTGTTGAACGACCAAAATGAAGCCCATTGAAAGCCCTATCGAATAGAGTTGTTTTAATTATTTTTTCTTTTTTTTCTTACAACTTTGCCCCGCACTTTGAATTTCTCCTGTATCGTGGGTGCGTTTAGAAACATATATACACAAATACACAAACAGCCAGACCCGGAACAACTACTTGTAGGCCATACAAATATTTGCTCCTCGCGGGGATCGAACGTACGTATTGTTTATTATAGTTTTTATTTTATTGTTTTTTTTTTTTTTTTAATATATTATAAACTAGCGCTTGACCGCAATCCTGCCTGATGGTAAGCAGTGACGCAATCGTTGATGGTAAAGCGCACTAGTTTATTAAGAGCCTATTCACTCTAGCCTTGAAGACACTCAAATTGTAGTCCGACGGAAACACCGCCACTGGCAAATTATTCCAGTCCCTCGATGTACGCGGTATAAAGGAGGAGGCGAAACGCTTCGTCCGGATCGTAGTGGTGTTAACACGTGTGTGTGTGTGTAGTGGTGTTATTATAATTTTTTTATTAAATTTTGGTAAGTTTTTAAAATGTATGTCGTGAAATGTATCCTTTCTGCCGCATTAGGCTAAGCAATCTGTAATGGTAGTAAATGAGTGAATAAATATAAATAAATAAATAAATCTAGATACAAATGACAGCTGAGAGGTATGGCCTAACGTACATTGCGAAGCACGGACGGATATTGGCCTGTTATGGATAGTCACCCATTCGCAGACCACGCGTCTGTTGTTACCGAGCCACGAGCTGTTTGCATTTTATAGCATAAGTAGGAAAACGATGTTTTCGAAGATTATGAAAGCCAAGAAGACTGTTCTAAAACCCAGGAATATTAAAGCAAATAACCGACGCAATTAAGCAAACACAATGTATGGAATATATACGAGTATTTAACACACATAACTCTGCTTACCCCTAACAACATTACACGTTTACATTGTTGGCGCAGAGTTCACGCGGCTTATATCTTTAGCTATACGTTTTCAGTATCTCAAAACAGAATTTACATATTTCCAAGATATGTTTATAGTATAATAAGTGTTTTGTTTCCGATTAACAGTTTACTCTAAACATCCTCTTTATATGATAATAATATAGTTGATTTGCATAAAATATGATATAAAAAGGTGAGTATGTGAACACAATGGTAGAACGTACATACATACGTATTATGCTTCATAGAAGCGATTAAACTTTACATGCAAACAATACACTTTTCTTTTCTCAACCGATTTTATTTTGTACTGCCTGAAATATAAAACCTATTAGCAGACTGCCATTTATATAATTTGGTTTTAAATAATTCTTTATGCAATATCTTGTTGTATTATACCTTACCAAAACATACAGCTTTTGTTATACCTATTTTGTAAGTCTTTGTAGTATATTTAGCGAACTGAGTGAAAAATTCCTTATGCCTCGACACGCAATACATATTTCTAATATCTATATAGACGGCAACGTTAAAAAAATCAAGTTTTTCAAATACCGGTCAACAGGATTCGTCGGTTTGAAGTCCATATATGTCTCGAATGCATATGTATTCCCCCACATGATTCGGCCATAGC